>CM075064.1:58788995-59521495 GCA_037428765.1 Rubia yunnanensis | reverse complement strand
TAGCACATGTATTGAAAAAATGGTGCAGAGAATCAGCATTATTGCAAAAACAGCATTTAGAGGGGAGGTGGAAGCCAAATTGCACAAGAATATCATCAAATGGCAGTAGTACATTTAAAAGCCTCCACATAAAAACTGAGATTTTGTTCTGAATATGGGTAGCCCATATACTTCTAAGAGCAGGGAAAGCATTAGTAGGGGGTCTCAGTTTGAGATATGCTGTCTTGACAGAAAAGTTCCCAATATAGTCAGGCTTCCACACTAGTTTATCAGGTCTGTGTTCATGGATGGAGGCAGACTTGATAGCATTAATGATAGGGGCAGGGAGCACTAGTTGCAGGAGTGGGAGAAGAGAGTCCTTGTGTCTAATAAAATCAGCAACAGTGCACTGTCTTTGGGTCTCATTTGGGTAATAGAAATCCATTAAGGGCCCAAAATCAGTCCAATTAGAAGTCCAGAAATTGCAAAGTCCCTGACCATGTATCACCCTGGAATTGGATTCTGCAAATTGATTGATTTTGCATATCCTCTTCCAGTTCTGAGATTTTTTGTGAGATTCAGGAAGGGAGTTAAGGAAAACAGTCCAGGGAGCTACACCTAATTGGTATTTCCACCAGAGTTTACAGGAAAAGGCTCTAATGATGGCAGCTAGAGATCTCAGTCCTAATCCATTTTGTTCAGTAGGGTGGCAAAGAGAATCCCATTTTTTCCATGATTTTTTCGGACCTGAATCTGTCTCACCCCAAAAAAAGATAGCAAATTTTCTTTCAATTTTCTTAATAATCTGTTTGGGGGGTTCCATCACTGCCCAAATATGTTGAGGTATAGAGTATAAACATGACTTTATAAGGGTCAGCTTACCTCCAGTAGATAGCCACACATTTTTCCAGTTTTTTAGTTTCCTATCAATCATTTCCATAACCGGTTGAAAATGAAGATTGAGAATTTTACCACTGTGTATAGGAACACCCAAGTATTTAAAAGGCAAAATACCTGATTTCATACCCAGAATATTCCTAATTTGTCTGAGTTTAGCTTGAGTGGCATTCTTACTAACAAAACAGTCACTCTTATCATAGTTAATTTTCTGCCTAGTGACCTCCTCAAAAATGCCTAGGAATGCTTTGATTCTGATCAGGTTCCTTTTAGAAGCTTTGAGAAAGACAATAGTGTCATCTGCATAGCTTAGATGAGAAATAGGTATAGCATTCCTTGGTAAAGCATAATAATGCAGTTTTCCAGACTCAAAAATATAGGCTAGACTTCTAGTAAAAGATTCAGAGAATATGTTGAACAGAAAGGGTGATAAAGGATCCCCCTGTTTAATGCCTCTAGAAGCAGTAAAAAAACCAACAGGTTTGCCATTTATGAGAACTGAAAACCAAGCATTTGTAAGATTTTTCATGATACAATGAACAAATTGCCCATGAAAACCAAACTTGAGAAGTATACTGTTTAAAAAAGCCCAACTTACCCTATCAAAAGCCTTCATTAGATCTAGTTTAAGAATGCAATTTGGGTCTCTAGATTTTTTGTGCAAGAATCTGATCATTTCCTTTAAATAGATGACATTGTCAGAGATGTCTCTATTTTGGAGGAAAGCAGATTGGTGAGGACTAATTAATTTAGGCATCAATGGTTTGAGTCTTTCCATTAGTATTTTTGAGAAAATTTTGTTTGTCACATTTGAAAGACTAATAGGTCTATAGTCATTAAAACTAGTAGGAGTTTGTTTCTTTGGAATCACTGTGATCCAAGTACTAGAAATACCTCTAGGAATGATAGACCTTGAAAGAAAATCATTTGATGCCTCTAGTAAATCTGAACAGATAATATCCCATGCTTTTACAAAAAATTTTGCTGTGTAGCCATCAGGACCAGGACTGCTGCTCTTGTTCAGACTGAAAACAACTTTTTTTAATTCCTCAATTGTCACTGGACTAATGAGAGAAGAATTCTCTTCCTCAGTAATCAGTTTGGGAATTTGGGACAGGAAGTGAGAGTAGAAGAGTCCCTGATCTGAGTGTGGTTGGTCAGTCAGAAGCTTTTGATAGAAACAAATTGCTTCATTTTCTATGTCAGAGCTATTAACTAACCAAGTACCATCAGAACTTCTGATTTTTGTGATATTAAGTATACATCTTTTTTCCATTACAGCATTATGGAAAAATTTTGTATTCTCATCTCCCTCTTTAAACCATCTCAATTTGGCCTTTTGTTTCCAGAAACTGTTTGGCTCTTTAAGAGCCCTAGTAAGCATAGCTTTTGCATGTTTTAACTTAATTAGCTCACTAGGGGTGCTGTTAAGATCAAATTCAATTTCCTGAACTTTCAGATTTTCCTCTGCTTGTATGACATTTGCATTAATATCACCAAAAATCTCCTTATTCCACAGTTTAAGGTGTTTTTTAAGGTGATTCAGCTTGAGAAAAAAAATTAGCATTCCTTGACCTTGAAAAGGAGAACTCCAATGGAATTTAATGAAATCCATAAAGTCCTTCCTCTTGAACCAGGTATTGATGAACCTGAAAGGTCTAGGGACAGAGGGACAGTTGTTACTGATTCTGAGTAGGAGAGGACAATGGTCAGAGGTATCCCTATTGAGAACTTGGATGGAAGATTGTGGAAATTTAGAGATCCATTGAGAGGAGCATAAACCTCTATCTAACCTCTCCACCGTATGTCTATTAGCTCCAATACTTGTCCTACCATTAGTCCAAGTAAAAAAATTCCCAACAGTATTGATAGGGAGCAAAGCCATAGAGTCAATAAAACCACTAAAGTCATTAATGCTACCAAGGTTGGGGGTAGAGGACCCCTTGTACTCATTTATAGAGGCCATAGCATTAAAATCACCAATTAGGAGGGTATCAGACAGTGTCATTGTCTTAAGATCAGACCATAAGTCTTTCCTCTCCTTTCTTGTCCTCAAACCATAAACAAAAATAGCCTCAGTAGAGGAGTTAAGTGTATGGCTGGTTATCAGTACTGAGATGAATTGATTATGATCAACCTTAGGAGCAATGTCAATCTTAGAGTTCCACATAAGCCAGATATTACAGTTAACAGCATACAGGCAGTGATCAAAAAGAAGTTTTTGTCTATAAAATTCACATTCATTGTTGTTATGTTGAGGTTCAATTAGACAAATCATTTCCAGTTTATGTATTCTGATAAGTCTAGCTAGTCTCAAAATTGAAGTATCCATGCCTCTAATGTTCCAGACTAAAATGTTAATTCCTAAGGTTGTACTAATCATTATTTTTTATGTTTAAGGCTTTTTGTGGCTGTTCTAGTAAGAATCTTATTGATCTGATTGAAGTACGTGGGAACTTTCCCTTGAGCGGGTTCAGCATTTTTGTGTGTAGGAGAAGTGGTCTGTGAAGTGTTAGTCATAACAATGGGGGGGATTGGAGGAGAACTGTCCTCAGGTAAGAAGTCAACTTGTACCTGGGGTATGTCACATTGTACCTCAGTTTCAGGGGATTGATGAACACAGGCCTGCTCAGAATTCTCCTCCTCTTCATGAATTAATGGTAGAAACCTATTTCCTGAGGATCTGGGTTGAGAGTAACAAGCAAACCTGTTAGTGTTAAAAGGATTATCGGGAGAGATAGGCAGTTTACCTGGATGCACTGAAATGTCATCGGCAGCATATTTTTGGACTTTTTGAGGAGTTGAGGTCGGAGAGTCAGGTATCATTTGCTCTTCTAGAAGAGGTACCGGAGCTGATTGATCAGAGGAGGCTAATGAATCCATTGGGAGGGAATCTTCTTCAATCAGGACAACTACTGGATAAGATATTATAGGAATATTCGGACCCAAGTTATCCTGAGAGAGTACTTGAGCTTGCTGAGTAGAAGCCTTGTTTTCCTGAGTATCCTTAGACGGAGAACCAGGGCACACTATATGCTTGCTTAAATAAGGGTGATCACCATTTTGAAATGTGGAAGATGGAGTGAGGAGTTTGTCTTCTTTCTGTGCCAAGATTGTAGTGGCTTTCTCTGAGGGAGTAACACCAGAAGAACTAGGTTCCCTATTAGGGATTGCTTTCCAAACTGAGTTAACCTGAGGGGGTTTTTGGTTGGAGTGTTTGGAATTATTGTTCCTGGTTGTGAGGGGCCTAAGGTCAGGGTGAAGGATCCTACATTCAACAACCTCATGACCTAGCCTCTTGCAGTGTTTGCAGTATAATGGTAGCTGTTCATATTCTATTGGATACTCAGCAACTTCATGAGCAATACCATTTGTCAGTGAGATAGAAGTATGCAGCTTGGACATTAGATCAATTTCTACACATATCTTAACAGCAGAGGGTTTCGTAACACCTAGGGTAGCAGCATCAGTTTTGATGAACCTTCCTATTGTATTCCCAATTATTTCTAGCATGGCAGAATTATACCAAAATAGGGGAATTTTATGAAGTGTAATCCAAACAGGGACTATGGAGGTTTCAGCCTCAGGAGAGAAATCAGGGGTCCATTTGAATACCTTCATATATGCACCTTTGAAAGCCCACTGTGATTTCATCCAACACCGCTGAAAATCCTCTGGGTCTTCAAATCGGATTAGGACATGTCGGTAGTCGATAGAGCCGAGTTGGAATCTTCCTTTAAAACCAACCGATTTGAAAGCCTCGTTCAGGAACTCCATTGATGGCTTGAGCCTGGCGAATTTTCCAATCAAGGCATTTTGGTAGTGAGCTGACAGTTGCGCGACCTCCTCCGGGGTGATTATACAAGCAATCTTACCCTTGTATTCCGTAACTGGTTTAATGGAGGGGGTGGAGGGGAGTGAGGAGAGGAGCGGGGTTGGTTTAGTGTTGAGGGCCTGAAGAAAGCTACGATTCGGAGCCGTGCCACCGCGATCCTGCGGTGGCTCCGCCATAGAAGAAGTGGAAATAAAGACGTTGTCGACTGTGAATAGTGTTCGGAGGTGGAGAGAAGTCAGAGGGATGAGAGAGGAAGTTCCGTCTGACTTTTCTCTTTTGTAAATAAAGATATATATAAATATAAATAAAGATATATATAAATATAAATATAAATATAAATATAAATAAAGATATATATAAATATAAATATAAATAAAGATATATATAATTATATATATAAATATAAATATAAAATATAAAATATAAATATAAATATAAAATATAAATATAAATAAAAAATATAAATAAAAATATATACATATACGGATAAATATATAAAAAATATATATATACGGATATATATATATATATATAAATATATACATATACGGATAAATATATAAAAAATATATATACGGATATATATATACATAAATATAAATAAATATAAATAAATATATATTTATATACATAAATATAAATAAATAAATATATATGTATATATGAATATATATATATATATATATATATATATATACGTATGTATATAAATATATACATACATGTAAATGTGTGGATATACATACATGTACATGTGTGGATATACATGCATGTAAATGTGTGGATATACATGCATGTAAATGTGTGGATATACATGCATGTAAATGTGTGGATATACATACACATATAAATATAAATAAAGATATGTATAAATATAAATAAATATATATACATATATTTATATATATATATATGTATGTACATACATATTTATATTTATATATATAAATACACATATATTATATATATATATATATGTATATATTTATATTTTTATATATATGTATATATTTATATTTGCATATATATATTTTTTATTTATATATACATGTGTGTATTTATATATATATATTTATTTATATATATATATATTTTTATATTTATGTATATATTTAGGCAAAGTCTTGGGAAAGACGGTCTTTCCATAGGCTTATGGAAAGACAGGGTTTAATTCGAATAATAAAAGGTAAAAGGTCTTAGTTGCAACATTAAAAATTTAATATGCAACATGTAGTAGTTATAAAATTTATAACTCGATTCATGCAACCCGAAAATTTTATCTTCATTTCTTCTAATTTACACTTTAAACCTTAGTCTTTCCATGACTTATGGAAAGACCGTCTTTCAAGAGACGCACTCATATATTTATATATACATATACATATTTATATTTATATATACAGATATATATTATATATATCTATACATTTATATTTGTATATACATATGTATATATTTTTATATATATATATATATTTATATATATATATTTATTTATATTTATATATATACATATGTGTATTTATTTATATTTATATATATGTATATATTTATATTTATGTATATATATAAATATATTTAAAAAAATAAATTTGGACCAGGATTTTTAAAATAAATAGAGGACGCATTTAGTAAATGCGTCATCGCCACTTGGCAGCTCCCCCTTCGCCGCCTGATTTTTTTGACCAGGATTTTAAAAAAAAAATAAAAAAACCAGAGGACGCATTTCGTAAATGCGTCCTCTATTTAAAAAAATTTAAAAAAAATTTGCACATGGAGAGGACGCATTTTCTAAATGCGTCCTCCATATTCACTTCCGTTTGTGGCTACTGTAGCCACAAACATAGAATTTTCTCTTCATTTTCCTCGTACTTTTCAACTCCATCCCTCCTAAATGTTTGGATTGACACAAAGATTCTCAATTCTTCCAATCTACGTCTCTCTTCCCCAGCTTACCTGACCAAATAACGGTTCTCACAACTGAGTCCATCTTGTCACAAATTGTTGATGGAATTTAGTAGATGAACATTGCATACTTAGACACTGCATGCAACACTGATTTGGCCAGTATGATCCTTCCATTTACAGATAAGCCATTTGAGCGCCACTTCCCTAGCTTCCTTTCAAGAGCAACTAAAAGATCTCCTCAAACATTTAATTTCTCCTTGGTGTTATGTTCAAACCCAGATATGTATCCGGCAAACCCCGCCTAGGTATATTTTGGGCTGAAAAACATAGAGGATTTTTTAAAGTTGATTTTCTGCCCAAAATATTTTGCATATGAATCAATGGCTTTTTCTAGAAATATGACTTTTGTCATCCGCAAACATGAGGTGAGAGATTCTTGGCGCATTCCATACCTAGCTTTATGTCTCCCCTTATATTAGCATTCAGTGCTGCAGAAAACACTTTTTGACACATAGTAAATAAATAGGGTGACAATGGACAGCTTTGTCTAATGCCCTTAATTAGGAAAGATGTACTCAAGCATAAATCAATTGACTATGATAGTGTAAGAAACGATTCACATATTGTTGGATCATATGTCTCCATGATTATGGAAACTCCATTTTTTGAAATATAGCATCTAGGAAATCTCATTTTACTCTCTTATATGCCTTACTCAGGTCAAGTTTGATGGCTGAGAATGCAATGTGTCCTTCATTTCTTTTCCTGATATGTTTTGTAACTTCATGCGCTAGTAAGACACTTTCTCCAATATGTTTTCCTAGCACAAAACCATGCTGATTTTCACTAATCATAGAACCAATCACATTCATTAGCCTTTCCTGTAAATAACTTTGCCAGGATCTTGTATTTAACTTTGCAAAGGCTAATATACGGTACTATCGTACGCCCTCTGCCCCACTATATGTCTTACTTCACTAATAAAGCTGATGCTATTTGTATCGTAAAAATCTATAAATATACAATGTAAAATTTATCGCATGAGATATTGCTAAATTCATTATGTAAAATTATTTTTAGAATATATAATTTTATAATTTATTAGTATACATAATTTAAAATATAAAAAAATATAAAATTATTATTGAATAATGAAAAAAGAAGAAGTAAGGCAGTTATAAACAAAGGGAGTACCACAATTTATTATTGGAATGATCGTATTAAGATTTTAGAAACCAAAAAATTATCTTTTTTTTTTTTTTTTTATTTTAAAACCATCCTGAGATGGAGGGTATATATTGGCTCCCCAGACCGTTAAATATGCCAATAGGCGCACAGTGTTCAAATACAAAATATCATCCTTAGAGTGTGAATATTAACAGTAAAGGTTGTAACCTAAGTAGCAAAGACAAATAGCCGAGACATCCTCTATGTAGTCTATAGTTTTGGCCGAGACATCACAAACAGGTCGAAGAGTCGTACATCACGAAACTTCTATTTGTCGATGATTTCTGACCAAAAAACCATGGAGCTTGAGCGACAGATTGGTACTGTAACAAGAACAGCAAAAAGTCTTCCAGGAACTTCCTTCATTTATTCCTTTAATTTGTATTATCCTCCTCTGCAGTATAAGCATCAGTGTCTTCCTCTGTTCAAGGAAGGATTAGTTAATCCTGTCTTTCCTCTGTTCAAAAAGTCTTCATCCTGCAAATGCATAAAACAAAAGCTAGCAGTATCCAGAACTTCAACCAAAGAAATAGCTATGTTCCTCTGCAGTATAAGCATCAGTCTCTTCCCCTCCTGCAAAAAACATGAAACCAAATCTAGCAGTATCCAGAACTTCAACCAAAGAAATAGCTATGTTCCTATGTTCCAATTCTGATTCCATGTATCCCTGCTCTATCCAAATATAGCAAACCTTTTAAAAAAGAGGGAATATCTTCTAGATTAACATCTCCAGTTATTTTCCTTTCCCTAGCATATTTAGCCATATAATCTGCAGCTACATTTGCCTCCCTAGGAATGTAATGAATCAAAGTTCCTTTGTTCCATTTATTCAATGTACAGCATAATGAAAAGACAGACCAGTGACATTTTTTTGGGTTTTGGGATCCCATAACCGCATTAATGCAGTCTGTCTCTACTGTGAAGGTTAAAAGATCAAGTTCTAAACCTAGGAGATAAGCATAATGTATTCCAATAAGTTCTGCATGTAGAGGTGAATCAGCCTTAAAGTGATAAACTCTTAAATTAATCACCTCTCCCCTCCAGTCTCTAATTATAACAGCACTTGTAGATTCACAATCAGGTTTCCATGTTGCATCTGTGTTAAGCTTATAACCTACTGTTGGTTTTTCCCATCTTACTGCTGTAATTAAAGTCTTCTTTTTCTGATGTGGAGCAGGTATGATTTCCTTTTGTATTAAGTGCTTATGCTTCTCTAGGCTACCATATTGAGGATTAGCAACAAAAATCTGGTACACCTGTTCTTTAACATTCAGAAAGCATGAATCCACAGAGCATGATTGATCCTCAAACAAAATCTTATTCCTATATTTCCATATTGACCATGCTGTGACCATTGTAAAAGCTATTATCAAATTTGACCAGATCACAGAATCAGCTCTGATAGACAGATAAAAATCAATTCTATTCTTTAAATTACCAAAAACTGGCTGATTAATTTCCAAAACTTCATTGACCTTTTTCCAGATTGCAGTGGCAAAAGCACAAGAATTAAAACAGTGATTAAGAGAATCAGAGTGCACTCTACACATGGGACATATTGAAACTATAGAGAAACCAAACTTACAAATAATATTATCAAAAGGTAAAATTCCATTAAGGGCTCTCCAAACTAAAACTGACATTTTAGCAGGTATAAAGGATGACCATACCTTATTTAAGTGCCTAATAGTTACTCCTTTCTGTCTGCAGATGTTATAGGCTGAAGCTGTAGTAAAATCTCCATTTGCTGAAGCTGTCCACATTAACCTATCTTCATGTGAATGAGAAATTGTTACCACCTGCAAGAGTAGCATTGTACTGGTAGCCAAATGTGGCTCCAAAAAATGAAGATAAGAGTTTTTATTCATCACAAAAGTATTAAGTGGAATATCTGGGAAAGGTATTTCCTCATCTTGTGGCCATTCATATATTAAAGCACCTTTTCCTGTCCAGTTTGCATTCCAAAAAGAGCAATCTCCATTTCCATAAATTACTCTAGACACACCATTAGCTAGTTCAGTTATTTCACAGATTCTCTTCCAAACATTAGATTTCTTATATGAATCTGGTAGTGTCCATAAATAATTTGCCCAGAGAGTGTTATTTACTTGCAATTTCCACCAAAGCTTGCAAGAAAAGGCCTTAATAGTAGCATGTAAATCCCTGAAACCTGTACCATTTTCATGAGTAGGAAAACTCATTCTAAGCCAAGACCTCCATCTTTTCCTATGGACTAAGTTATCATCTCCCCAGAAAAAACCTGAGGCCATATTCTCCATTTTTCTTATAATTACCTTAGGTGGCTTTAGAACTGAAAACATATATGTAGGAATTGAGAGAAAACAGTGGTTTATAAGGATAATTTTGCCTGAAATACTTAACCACCTATTCTTCCAATTATTTAAAGCTTTTTCCATTCTCTCTATGATGGGATAATAATATATCTGTTTATTCCTACCCGGAAAAATGGGGATACCTAAGTAGGTGAAAGGAAAACTGCCTCTAGTCATACCTAAATTCCTGCTCAGTGCATTTATTCTATCAGTAGTAGTTTTTGGAGCAACAAAAAAGTTAGATTTTGAAAAATTTATTTTTTGTCCCGCTGTTTGTTCATAAGCTGTAAGAAACTTTTTAAACCTGTCCAGATTTTTTTTATTTCCATTCAGAAAAACAGCCGTATCATCCGCATACATTAAATGTGTAATCTGTGAACAGTTTTTAGGCAAACTAAAATACTTTAGATAACCTAAATTAAAAAGTTTTTTTAATCCTCGAGAGAAAGCTTCTGAAAGGATGTTATACAAAAAAGGAGAAAGGGGATCTCCTTGTTTGATACCTCTATTCGAAGCAAAAAAACCTGAAACAGATCCATTGATTAAAACTGAAAACCGTGCTGAGGATATGTTCTGCATTATCCTGTTGACAAAACTCCCATGAAATCCAAATTTCAGAAGAATTGAATTGAGAAAAGACCAAGAAACTCTATCAAAAGCCTTTTGCATATCTAATTTAACTATTATATTTGAGGCTTTAGATTTCCTAGAGAGTATTCTAGTCATTTCCTGCATCATTATGGTATTATCCGATATATCCCTCCCTTTCATAAATGCACTCTGTTCCAAAGATATTATTTGTGACATATAAGGTTTAATCCTATCCATTAGCAACTTAGAGAAAACCTTATTCACAAAATTTGAAAGGCTAATAGGCCTGAAATCAGAAAAGTTCACTGGGACAGGTTTTTTAGGAATTAAAAATAACCAGGTGCTAGAAATTGCACTAGGAATATTTCCAGTTTGTAAGAAATCATTTGCAGCATCTAAGAGATCCTCTTTAATTGTATCCCAAAATGTAATATAAAAAGAACTAGAGAATCCATCCGGTCCTGGTGAACTATTTCTATTTAGTTCAAAGACTACACTTTGTAATTCCTTTATTAAAAATGGAGACAGAAGAGAGAAATTATCCTGATCTGTAATCACTTCTGGTATCTCTTTCAGAAAATACTGAAAATAAGTTCCTTGTTTTTGAGCTGTATCCTCATTCAAAAGGTCAGTGTAAAATCTCACTGCCTCCTCTTTTATCACACTATACAGAAATGGTTACTTCCTCTACCGCATTTCACGCATTTCAAACCGTACACTTTAACTTCGAGCAGTTGACTTAAAAAATGTTTGTTCTTTAATTTCTATTATTAGGGATAGTTAAAACTTGTGAAAAGTTGATATTTTAAAAATGTATATTATAACGAATTTAACAATGTATCACTCAATAGTAATTATAATTATACCCAATTCAATTTTATAGTCAAAATTAAGAAGTTTTAGCTAAATTAATTGTTAAATTGCATCTTGAAATGGTACAGATGAAGTACATAAAATAAATAAAATTTAAATATAGGTATTTGCAACACCAGGCTCTTCATATTTTGGTTCTTCATGTTCACATATAACAATTGTTTTCATCAAAATGACAATGTACCTTCTAGATTGGAGTTTCAAGGGTTTTAATGTGAAAGAAAAAATAAATTAATTAGTCTAATGACAGTACAAATTGTCATGTCATGAAAATTATTAATGAAATGTGAAAGTTTGAGCATCTCCAATGCAGGATTCACTTAGATAAACATTGATTGTCACGTAAGATAGATATATTCCTAAACAAAATAATGTCTACAAAACGGCAGTCATTTGAAGCCTTCAGTTTGACGAGAATGCAATTTGAATAGGCACTATCGAATAGAGCTTATGTTTTTAGACCTCCATACTAAGATGTACCCCCTTCATTTTTCTATTATTGACCATCATGTTTGGGTGCTAAAATTTAGGAGATGCTAAATGAATGGTTGAAACTGAATTGAAAGAAGGAAAAGAAAAAAAGTGAATGTAATAACCTTAAATTTACCTAGCTAGAAAGTATCAATATTTAAAAAATATTCCAAATTAGAAAGTGTGTAAATATTAGACAAACAAAGAGAGTATACATATTTTATCAAAATTTATATTTTTTTTCATCATTTACATACTCCCCCGTCTCAGCTCAAACTGTACACTTTCCTAATTGGGCCGTCCCATCTCAAATTGCAATTTCTGATTTTGCCAAAAATGGCCATTTTGACTTGAGTCAAAAATACCAAATTGCCTATTTTTTAACCTGAAATAACTAATGGATATGAGCTTAATAAGGCTTGATTTAGGTGATAATGGACATGAGCTTAAGAAATGGACATGAGCTTAAGAAATGGACATTGGCTCAGAAATTTGAAAACCAAATGCGTTGGTTAATGGGAGATTCCTTTACGCATGCGTCGTTCTCTTTTCTCCATGCCTCAAAAACACCAAACCTTATCATCACAACATCCAAGGCACTCGTCCTTATCATCTCCCTTTGGCTCCTCAGAAATCCCAAACCATATCCTCTAAGTTCTCTAAAAAATCTTCTCGATTTTGAAACGCTTCCTCCACCTCATCACAGGTCCGAAATCCCACCCTATTTTAGCACGTCTTCTGATTGTTCTTTTTGGAATGCAAATTGGATAGGTAATGGAGCTTTAATTTACAAATGGCCAGAACACATTGATCTACCTTTTACAGATATCTCCCTCAGATCTTTCATTGAGGGTAAATTATCTTTCCTACCACTTCTGGAGCCACACTTGGCTACCAACATTATCTATTCCCTGCAGGTGGCTACTTTGGAATACACACACAAAGACAAGCTCGTCTGGACTCCTAATTTGGATGGAAACTTCTCAATCAGGTCAGCATACTCAATTTGGTCAGCATACTCAATTTTCAGAATACGGAAATCATGCATCAGAGATTTTTCTAAGGTCTGGACTTCTTTTCTTCCTGGTAAAATGTCTGTCTTATTATGGAGAGTCCTAAATGGCCTATTACCTTTTGACAACATACTTAACAGTTTTGGTTTCTCTTTTGCTTCCAGATGCCCTATTTGCATGAATCATTATGACAATCTTGATCACTATTTTAATTCATGCATATCTTCCAATGTTGTATGGCAAAAGGTCCTCTCCTTGTTACAGCTACCTTCACCTGGATTCAGTAGTTTTAAAAATAGAGTACAATTTCTTTTAGCATATCCAGCTGATTCCAAGATACATGAAAACCTGATTTCTGTTTCCCTAGTGGCTACAGTCTGGTTCTTATGGATCTATAGGAACAAAATAATCTTTGAAAACACATCTTTCTCTTCTGAAGCGTGTTTCCTTGAAATCAAAGGGATGATTTACCAAATCTTTACTGCTCATCAATTTTATGGAAATACTGAAAAGAACAAGAAATGGATTCTGGCTAATATCATTCCTAAAATTTCTAGTAAGAAGAAAAAACTGATATCGATTGTAAAATGGCAAAAACCAGATAGAGGCTACAAAATAAATACGGATGCTTCCTGGAAAATTGGTGGTCAATCTGCTACTGCAGTGATTGTAAGGGATTGGAGGGGATTCTTGATCAAAATGAGAGTTAATACTTTTCAAAGTTCTGATCCTTTACATGCTGAGCTTCTAGCTATTCAAAGTGCTTATAATATCTGTTCAGAACTCTCTTTGCACAACTGTATTATTGAATCAGACTGCCTAACTGCAGTCAAGGGGATTATCAATCCATCCCTTTGTCCTTGGAAAGTTTTCTCAATCTGTAGTACACTACACAGGGTACAGCTCTCAATCCCTATCCAGTATATCCCCCGGGAAGCTAACCATCCTGCAGATTTTTTGGCAAAATTTGCTATGGATAACCATCTCCAAGGAGATGTGGATATTATGTCAGTCCCAATTTTCTTTAAAGGTCTCCTTGCCCTAGATATCTCTGGAGTCCCGGGGATTAGAGTGGGAACAAATTAGGTTCCCCCCTCTTTGCTGTGGCTAACATTTCTTGCAGGACTATCTAAGTAATTTTATGGTTATGACTCTCTCTGAGCTGCCAGCTTCTCTGATTATGCCTATCCCTGAGCTGCTAGTTTTCGAGTATAGATACTGCTGTCTTCTTCTTCATATCTCAGGTACCAGAAGACTCCTTCGGGAACTGATGCTGACGCTCTGATACTGCGGACATCTCCTCCCGCTGCATTTTGCTGACTTTTGGATGAAGACACTGCTAAGGGTAGCTGCTGCTACTTCCTTTCTCAGCTGAAGGACAAATCCGGATCCATGCTTGCTCTTTATGAGGCTTTTAAACATATTTCCTACGGTCTGAATATCACTGACTAACTGGGGTTTCGAATGTTGACTCCCCGACTCGTTCGTGATATCTCAGGGCTTAGAAAATCTGTTTCTGATCCAGTCTGGCACTTAGACTTACATTTTTTTACTGATCATCCTGTATGGAGGTTTTATTTTTCTTCCACAAGCAAGTCTTTCGCTACAAGTGCTCTTAGGGCTCTTGATCATCAATCGGATGACCTTTTGTAACGAACAAACTCATGATGCTATTTCTAGCTCTTTTACGGTTTGGGGAGCCCATAAATATCCCCCCATCTTAGGATGGTTATATTTAAAAAAAACCATTATCATGTATCACAAATTGAATAAGGAATTGAATCACAATGGAGAGTTACCCCTTAGGTCTCGATGTGTGTGTCTCAAGGGTTTTGAGGGTAGGTGGGTTTTGGGTGGTATTTTGGTGGTGGTAGGGTAGTGGTAAGGAAGAAATGGTGATTGGGTGGTGTTGGAAAGTATGTGAGCTTCATGGGTCGTGCACGTCTACACTTTCCATAAATTTGGGGTTTGGTTCTCCTCCTTGTCCACTAATTTGAGAGTCACAAACCATGTACGTCTATATGGTTCAAGAGTTGGACTCCCAGTTTTCTCACCTTCCTCCAAGAACCATAAGCTTCCTACAAAACAAACATGCACACTAAGTGTAATTGTGTCCTAAAAACAAAACGAAAGCTACGAATAGGAAAACACACAAAAAATACTAAACTAATATAATTTTTTTAAGCTTGGGTTACCTCCTGAGTATTTTCGTATATTTAAGGTGGCCGGAACAACCCTAATGTTATCCGTAGGGTGCGGATTTGTACCCCATCACCTTAGACAACCAAAAGTGAAGCGCAGGGGGTATGAATCTTCCAAGAGGAAAATATAGTAGATGTGGAGTCTACCTTAGAGAGAATAAGTGGTTTGGAAGATTAGCATACTCAATTTGCTTCCCTGTGGTTTCCCCTAAGGCTTCCAAAAATGTAGGATTAGGTTCTATAGGTAGAGGTAGGGGTGCAAATAAGTAATACAGAAAATAAAGTATAATAACCCTTTCCTCGACTTCTTCACTCTCAAAAAACCTTTCCCCATCCCCTTTAGATTCATCTAACAAAAATTCACATTCAACTAGGGATGGTTCATTTTTGAAATATTGGGTTTCAAGTTGGTTCACCCCATTCATCAAATTAAGCACTTGCCCTTCAACTTTCTCAATGCTTGAGAATAGTTGAGTTCCCAAATCGCTAATCTCGCTAAGCACTTGTGATTGAAGTAAGTCACTACTCTTGGTCACATTTGCTAGAGCTTTCAAAATTTCTACACAATTTGATTTGGAATCCAATCCAAGGGATTGGTTTTGGGGCATTGGGTAACGTTGTGAAGTTCAACTATCTAACCCAACGTGTTGGTTTCCCAATGCATCTCCATAACACGAATTCGAGTTACCACTAAAAATTAAATTTGGAGAGTCTTGGTATGGGTAAGAGTCTTGATCCTATCAGGCTTGGGAACCAATGGCTCCAACCTCTCTCTCATTTTAGCTCATCCAAGAGCAAGACTCTGTAGGGTGGTAGCGATGACATATCCTACAAAGTCTCGCTCTTTGTGACATTCTTCTCCCATAGTCACTAAACCCTAGGCAATACTCTATGGGATGATCGCAATGGCACACCCTACAAAGTATCCTCCGTTGAGTGTTTTCCCACATTTTTTTCTTTTATCAATTAAACCCCAATAAAGAAAATGCACAAAATTTGGAATCGTAGTGCAAGGGTCCCCGGTTTTCACCAAGAACTCAAGCAATAACTACTCTGGAAAACAAAAACAAGAAAAAGAAAAAAAGCAATACTAACTACTCACCATCACGTTATGCTTAACCAATACTCGAACTAAAGGGCATCCCCGATAGCAGCGCTGGAATTTTAACCTGCCCCCAACCCATTCATCATAAAAAACATGAGCTGCGGGACTTATTGGTCAAAATATAGGAGATTTATAGTTCTGTACCCATTATTACTGCTAAGCTACCAAGGGGTAGTAAGCGGCAAGCCCTGGGTTTGTCCACAGAGATGCTAGGGTTCAAGTACTAGTTAGGACACAACCTCATGCAGGAAAACATGCAAAGGGGGGGGGGGTTGGTTGGTTTTTAAAACTATCAAATACGAAACATAAAAACTAAATATGCAAGCAACTAATTAAACTACGCACTTGGGAATCATTTAGCAACATGGTAATTCTAGTGCTTCAATCCTTGATTAATTCACATAAAGACTTACAAAAGACCTATCAGTGTGTTCACAACACATGGTGTGGCCGATGGCATACACTTCCCTAACCCTATCACGGTTGGTGCGCTTACAACCTTCCATTGGCACCCCATCGTAATTAGAGGAGTACAACGAGGTCCAATCATCATTGCAGGTCTATTTCTTCCCTTTGCTATTACATCCCGAGCTTTCACCACAAATGCAACTACTCCCCTTAGGTCTTATACGCTAGGCCCAAGTTTTGTAAATACCTTATGTTTGATACTAGTGTTTCAACACAACACATATCTTGCTACTATTCACTATCTCTACCCGCAAACTCTCAGAAAATAGTCACAAAGTTAGCTAAGACTAGTGCAATAGAAAATAGGTCAGAGCATTCTCAAATCTTTCATGCACACTCCCATACAGACTCATTCTCTCCCGCTCATTCTAACATCCAAGTTTCTCTTCTCAAGGGGGCATCGATGATTGCACCATACATGAATACAACCCAAAGTGTGTACTTATATGTGGTGTAATATTCATGCATTTAAAACATTCAAGAAAAATTACAATAATATCATAAACATAAAGATATGATGAATCAAATGAATCTCATAAAGAAAATAGAACATACCAAGTGCCAAGATGAATCCCAAGAAAAAAATATACTCTACAAAGGTTAAATCCATGGAAAATATTAGGTTGGATGCCATGGATCTAGAAAATAAGATGAAAGGAAGAGGAAAGAAAAGGAAAAGGAGAAGGAAGGAGAAGAAGAACTCTCATATTCCTCCTCTCTAAACTAGAGAGAAAATATACTCTACATTATATCTAGCTTCTATTCTACTTCCTAATCTACTTCCTAATGGTTTATTAGAAGACTAAGGCTTCTATATATAGTAGTAGGAGATTGAGCCTCAAAATAGGCAAAAACAATAGCAAAACCCTAGGTCAGCCGTCAAGGATTCACAAACCGGCACGGATGCCACAATTCGCGAAGCATTCAAGCACGATGTGTGGGATCTGGCATGGTTCATGAATGTTCATAGCCCTGGTCCATGAGATTTATCCCGGTCCGTGAAGCTTCTCTCATGTTGCGGTCCGTGAAGGTTTTCACGGACCGCGAAAAGTACACGGCTTTTGCTTAGAGTCTTCCCACGGTCCGTGAAGATTTTCACGGACCACAAGAAGGTTATGGTCTTTGCTTAGAACTTTCATCATGGCCCATGAAGGTTTTCATGGCCCGGCTCCATTCTTAGCCCAATCTTTAATTCTTCATCTCTAAGCTCCACAGTCCGGTACTTTTGCTTCGGTGCCTTGCCTCGTGAAGGTCTTGTGATGGTCTTCATGGAACCTCTCGATTCTTGTGTACTATGGGCTGTGAAGATTGTCACGGGCCATTGGTGCTTCACCATGTGTGGTCTATGAAGTGCCGCCGGTGCTTTGTCGGCTAAACTTCATTTGCTTGCTACAGGTGAACCGTTAGTCCGAATCGGGAGTTCTTGTAGTCAATTTTTTAGTACTCAAGAAAATGAATCCGATGAAACCAACCTTGAATGCTAATTATTCCTAGATTGTTCTCGTAATAAAGCAACACTCATCATATCACAATTCACCATTTTCTCCTTTGGCTGTCTTGAACTTCGAAGCCGCCTATCTTTGGCTTCAATCTCCTTCTACCACACATTGATGTTTGTACCTTCATCTTGTACCATTATAATGTGAATGACCGTCGCCTCTTCTACCATCCTTGCAAAAAACCTTCAATCTTCTTCTGCTCTTGCAAATGGCCTTCACATAGAATGTAACCAAAAAGTACCCACTGGCAACCTACTATAGATAATCACAAGGAAGATCAAGGAGCCTCTGGATACAAGATGTCCATTAGTACCAATTAAGTCTATAAAACGTGGGATTGAGAAAAGAAAACCAAACATGGCTGTCTAAACCCCTTGTAATGTAAACTCAACTAATACTAGCAATCCAGCAACAAAAAACAACCAAAAACTATGTCAAATTCATTGGTTAAATCATGTGAAATGGTGCAGATAAGACTCCCCACACTTAAACCTTTACTCATCCTCGAGTAAATAAAATCAAAGAAAAGGGTTCAAGCAGAATGAAGAATGCAAAAATAGCTAATGTTTCAACTTCCTCAAATTTGGAGAGTCTTAGTATGGGTAACAATCTTGATCCCATTGGCCATGGGAACCAACGACTCCTACCTCTCTCTCATTTTTGCTCATCCAAGAGCAAGACTCCGTAGGGTGGTAGTGTTGACATATCCTACAAAGTCTCGCTCATTGAGCCATTCTTCTCCCATAGTCACTCAACCTTGGGCAACAATCTATAGGATGATCGCACTGACACACCCTACAAAGTGCCCTCCGTTGAATGCTTTCCCACATTTTTTTTTCTTTTTTCAATTTAACCCAAACAAAGAAAACACACAAAATTACGTATTGTAGTGCAAGGGTCCTCGATTTTCACCAAGAACTCAAGCAATACCTACTCCGGAAAACAAAAAAAATAAAAAATAAAAAGCAATACTAACTGCTCACTAACACATTATGCTTAACTAATACTCAAACTGAAGAGCATCCTCGGAAGCGGCACCAAAATTTTGACCTTCCCCCTACCTGGTCATCGTTAAAAACACGAGTCGAGGTACTTGTTGAACGAAATATGAGAGATTTATAGTTTTGCACCCATTTTTACTGCTAAGCTACCAAGGGGTAGTAAGCAAAAAGTCCTGGGTTTGTCAACAGAGATGCAAGGGTTCAAGTACTAGTTAGAACATAACCTCATGTGGGTCGTCAATCCGCACGAGCGAAAGGAATAACTAATAAAGCAAATATGCAAAAGGAGAGGATGGGGGTTTGTTTTTCAAACTATCAACTACTAAACATAAAAACTAAAAATGTAAGCAACTAATTAAACTACGCACTTGAGAATCATTTTGCAACATGGTAATTCTAATACTTCAATCCTCGATTCATTCACATAAAGATCTATAAAAGACCTATCAGTGTGTTCACAACATGTGGGGTGACCGATGGCATACAATTCTCCAACCCTGTCACGGTGGGTGCGCTTCCAACCCTCTATCAACAATGTCATCGTAATTAGGGGAGTACAATGAGGTCCAACCATTGTTGTAGGTCTGTTTCTCCCCTGTGCTATTACATCCCTAGCTTCCACAATGAATGCAACTACTTCCCCCAGGTCCTATATACGCTAGGCCCAAGGTCCGTATGCACCTTATCTATGATACTATGGTTTCAACACAACACCTAGCTTGCTACTATTCACTATATCTTCCCGCAACCTCTCATAAAACAGTTATGAAGTCAGCTAAGACTGGTGCGGCAGCAAATCTCCCGTGCACACTCCCACACAAACTCATTCTCCCCTACCTATTCAAACATCTAGGTTTCTCTTCCCAAGGGGGCATTGATAATTGCACCATACATGAATATAGCCCAAAGTGTGTGCTTATATGTGGAGTAAAATTCATGCATTTACAACATTTAAGAACAAGCATAATAATATCATAAACACAAAGATATGATGAATCTAATTAGTCTCGTAAATAAAATATAACATACCAAGTGCCAAAATGAATCCCAAGAAAAAAATCTACTCTACAAAGGTTAGATGCATGGAAAATATTAGTTTAGATGCCATGGATCTAGAAAATAAGATGAAAGGAAAAGGGAAGAAAAAGAAAAGGAGAAGGAAAGAGAAGAAGAACTCCCACATTCCTTCTCTCTAAACTAGAGAGAGAATATGCTCTACATTATATCTAGCTTCTATCCTACTTCCTAATCTACTTCCTAATGTTTTAGTAGAAGACTAAGGATTATATATATAGTAGTAAGAGATTGGGCCTAAAAATTGGCCCAAAATAGGCCAAAAATAGCAAAACCCTAGGTCAGCCGCCAACGCTTCACATACCGGCACGGATGCCATGGTTCATAAAGTATTCAAGCGCAAGGTGTGGCATCTGGTGCAGTCCGTGAAAATTCATAGTCGTAGTTCGTGAAGGTTTTCACGGACCGCGAACAGTAATGGTTTTTGTTCAGAGTTTTCCCACGATCTGTGGAGGTTTTCACGGACTGCGAGCTTCCTGTGGTCTTTGCTCAGAACTTTTGTCACGGCTCGTGAAGGTTTTCACGGCCCGGCTCCATACTTAGCCAAATCTTCAATTCTTCATCTCTAAGCTCCACGGTCCTATGCTTTTGTCACGGCCCAACGCTTTGCCTCTTGGAGGTCTCGCATTAGTCATCACGGAACCCCTAGATTCCTGTGTATTGCGGGCTATGAAGATTGGCACGGGCCGATGGTGCTTCACCATGTACAGTCCGTGAAGTGCCACTGGTGCTTCGTCGGCTGGAGTTCGTTTGCTTACTACGGGTGACCCGTTAGTCCAAATCGGGAGTTCTAGTAGTCAATTTTGTAGCACTCAAGAAGATAAATATAATGGAGCCAGCCTTAAAGGATAATTCTTCTTAGATCTTTATCAGAATAAGGCAACACTCCTCGGACCATTATTCACCATTTTCTCCTTTGGCTGTCTTGAACTTCAGAGCTGCCTATCTTTGGCTTCAATCACCTTCTACCACACATTGATGTTTGTGGCCTTTATTTTATACCAATTTAATGTGAATGGCCTTTGCCTATTCCACCGTCCTTGCAAACGACCTTCAATCTTCTACCACTCTAGCAAACGACTTTCATATAGAATGTAACCAAAAAGTACCCATGTGCGACCTACTAAAGATGATCACAAGGAAGATCAAGGAGCCCGTGGATACAAGAAGCCCATTAGTACAAATTAAGAGTCTACAAAATGAGGAATTTAGACAAGAAAACCAAACATGGCTGTCTAAACCCGTTGTCACGTAAACTCAACCAACACTAGCAATCCACCAACTAAAACCAACTAAAAACTATGTCAAATGCTTTGGTTATAGCATGCAAAGTGGTGCAGATCACAAGGCCCGATGGTGGTGGAAAAGAAATGTGGTGGTGATGAAGAAACACTGGGAAACGTGGTAGTGGGGAAGAAATGTGGTGGTGAGGAAGAAATGTGGTGGTTGATTCAGAGATAGACGCTGAGAGGAGAGATAGGTTTTGAGAGAAGAGAGGCGGATGTAATTTTGGGTGAAGGAGAGAAAAATTTCTAATGCTTGAAAACTAGGGTTTCTCTATATATAGGCCCAACAAAGACACCTAATAAAAAACAGTTCTTTAATGGAACCGCTTTCTATTAATGCAATCAAGGGTGGTTCCTCAAGAACCGTCTTCGATCATTTTTGAACCGCCATTTATTGAGATCCGAAAGTAGTTCCGACTTTGGAACTTCAGTAATGATATCAGAACCTCACTCAAATCTCAATCAAACACGAGTTCTCAAAAACCTCCTTTAATTGGGTGTCTTTGATGAGGGCCTCTCCACTAGTGAATGTAGATTTCTATCCTTGTTCTCCAGATCCAGATCAACGGCCTTAGCGGCGGTGGCACCAGCCTTCTTAAGAAAGATGAAAAAGATGTTGGGGGAGATATATTCAAAGCCGATATAAAAAATTTCTAGGTTTATGTGAACCGGGAAACTTCCTAGTTTACTAATCCCTTAGTCGTAAAGCACCCTATAATAAGGATTGTTTGCATCTTGCTATGAATCAAGTATGCCTGTCATTTTGAAACCCCTTCTTTACAAAAACGACACACAACAAACAACAAGCCCATCAAAAGTAGAAATTGCAAAATCCAAGAATAAATATTTAAACTAGTAAAATTTTCATAAAAAACAAGTCAGAGCACTCGAATCAATATCCATGTGCCAGAACAGAAATACAACCCGAAGGAAATGTTGCACAAAGATAACAGGAAATGTTGCACAAAGATAACACAAAAAAACACACAATACCAAAAAAACACAATTGCACGGTTGGGTACAACAGCAGTAGAGCGAAGCAAAATGTATTTCCTTTCTATTGAAACCAATTTCCTTCTCCAATCACATAGTTCGAATAAATATATATAAATATATAATATTATATCACATAATTTGATTTAACTTATTTTTTCTATACATATAAAAAAATCAAATAATTTGATTGCGAGGGAAGATTTTTAAATTAGAAATACTTATCAAGTGAGTTGATCCTGAGCGAAAATTTGCTCGACTTCATACTTATTACATTCATTATAAAGTCAAGTGAAAAACTCAAATGGTAAATTTAAAGATTTATAATAAAAAATTTTGCTAACACGTAAATTATACTAACACCTTGCAAAATTAAAGAATGATTAATAAAACACTTGCTAAAACCCCCCGTTCAGATGAAACTATTAACAAAAATTATCAAGACATCCTATAAAGTCACAAAAAAAAAATCAAAAACATTCATATTGATAGAAAACAAAGTAGTATAAAATTTTTAAAACTCAATCGAAAACTAAAAAATACTAATGTGGACTTCTAAAGCATAAGTGAAGTAAAAAAATTTTATCCGAACAACTGTGTATTAGAATAAATCCTTAAACCATCAAAATTCTTACCTTGTCCATCACTAACCATCAAATAGAAAATGTTTGAATATAAATCGACTCGAAAAATATAAACTTGTTATATAATTAATAATATATATGATGAAATTTTAACCATCCAATAAGATAATAAAAATAGTCTAATAATAGATAATAAACATTAACCAATTACGTCAAACTAATAAAAGTTTATAAAATTATATATTCGCATTTTCAATGATACATTAGAGGTTGTGATTGGGTGTTGTTTGTATGATGATGAGTTTACAGTACAGTGGAGAGAAGAAAGAAATAAGATTAATTATTAATTTTATTTTGTTAAATAAAAAAAGAAGAGATTATTTCCCTTAAATAGGTGGAAAATTAAGTTTACAGTCAAGTCGGTGAGAGTGATGTTTCATAAAATACATAGTGATACATAGTGATTAATTTCAAAATATGGTGATGTCAAATAGATATTTTCTGAAGTATACTGATCAGTTATAAAATTCATCAAACCCTCTTCTGTGTTTCAATATTTCGGTTATTCACTGTATGAATGAGAAATTTTTAGTGATGAGAGTGGGAAAAAAAAATTCTACAGTGGTGTAGTGTGAGTTAATTTAAACTTAAATCGAAATAAATTAAATTAAGCTTGTAGTTTAATTAAGAGATTCTGAATAGTAAATTACACATGTTTCATTTATCTAAAATAAATTAAATTTAATTCAATTTAGTTTTGAATGTTCCAGTTTAATTCAAAGTTATTTTTGAAACATAAAATGAGAATTTGAGAAATAATCTTGTGATGGTGATGTCAAATGTATAAGTATATTTTACTAATAATTTTGTAATAATTTAATCTTTTATTTTCATTCTAGACGAGGATATTTGCACTTTGTCCAATTAATAGTTTAAGGGATGCCAATGATAATTTGACTTGCGAGTGTGATCCTAAAGTTAATGAACAATTGTAGTCATATTAATGGGGAGGAAAAACACATAGGTTCTGTCAAGTTCTGTTGTCCACTACAATTTGGGAGGAAAAACACATAGGTTCCGTCAAGTTCTGTTGTCCTATAATGAGTGCTCTCCAGGTTATGAATGAACGTCTTTTCCTCCAATGAATACATGCTTCCACCAAGAGAGTAATCAGCTCATTTGCAATTGTAAAGTGCATATTTAATTAATTGGCAATTTGTGAAAATTATGCAAATATAAGATAACATATGTTGAGACATCATTATGGAAAGATATGCGGCAAAAATAAAATATGTGGTGGCAGAAATATTTCGAGATTGAAGAATATATCAATTCATAAATTTCTGCGATTGGATTGGATTGGAAGAATTCAGAATTGATTTGATAATATCCCTTTCCGTATGAGATTTTTGTTTGATTAGATGGATATATGTCAATTTTTCTTACATCAAGGGGTTGGATTTGCTTGCAATCAGAATTGGAGATGGAATAAGAATTTTTTTTCACACATGACTTTGTTCGTGCAAAGACTTACCTTATTAGAACATACGGAAATATGGAATCCGAAAGGATTTGGCGGATTAAAGAATATTGTGTGGATATCGATTGATGGAAGATTGGATATTTCGAAGTACTAACTTACACATGTGCTGGAAACATTTTGGATTTATGGAAAATCCCTTTTATTAAGGAATTTGATTTATAGAAAAACATTAATCTTAAGAGATTCGGTTTGATAAGGAAAATCCCTATATTCAAGGAGTTGTGATATGCTTTACAAGCAGATTTGGAAATGAAATATTTTGGAGACAAAGGTGAAGAAGCAAGTAAAATCATACGCTACCTCATAGAGTGAAGATGAAGAAGAGAAGAATCATGAAGAGGAACTAACTAGTAATTATATGGCTTTCGGGGCAAAACTTCACGGAGGCTCAGAAGTTGTTACTGCATGTTCCAACATCGGACATGAAGAAGTGAATTGATGTTCCAACATAGTTAGGCTACTGAAGTCCGATGTTCCAACACAGAGAAAGTAAGTAAAGAACACTCCTTGAGCGATGACGAAGACATGAGTACGAATAATGAAGATGTTTATGCTGCATATGAAATGATGAATGAAATGTGGCTAAAAGTTGTTGACACTAACAAACTTCTGAAAAAAAGAGAAAGACCTCTTAGCTGAAGAAAGAAGAGAGATGTAATCCCTAGAGAAACAAGTCTAGAGGGTATTTGAGTTGTTAAAATTTAATAAGAGTTCAATGACAAAGAGGGTTGAAGTTGTTGAGATGGCTATAGGCAAGTTGAATACTAGAATAGCAAAGTTTGATGACATACTCACTTTGGGACAGAGTTCTGAGAACCAAAAAGGCTTGGGGTATAAGAATTCTTCAATGAGTATTGGAAAATTCAAAGCTGAAGTTCAAAGAAAATTTGTCAAAACATCACATTGACCTACTGTTCTTAAGAAAAAATGTATGGAGATGTGAATACTATACCTATCAAGGTCTTATAGAAGATAGTTTCTTTAAGCTTCTTAGAGATGTTATGAATGGATGTCAGCCAGTAGCATGTTCCAACATGGATCAAGTTCAGCGGTCAAAGATGGCCAAAAAGGTAATGGATCCCTAAAACCCCTAAACCATTCTTTGTTTCTCACACTTTTCTTATTGCACACTCTAGGGATTGTTGGTACTTTGATAGTTGATGTTCTCAACATATTGTTGAATCTCAAGAGTATTTAAAGAAAATCAAACCCTGTGATGTGGATTTGTTACATTTGGAAATGGAAAGAAAAGCATGGTAGTAGGAAAATGTGAGCTATTTATAAGGGGATTACCTTTACCAGTGTTTTGTTGGCAGAAGATTTGATATTTAACATTTGGATTATTAGTCAGTTGCGTTATGATAACATGATTGTGGAATTCCATAAGAAAAATTGCATAGTGAAACATGGCAAAAATAAAGTACTTATTGGTATTCGATCATCAGACAAATGTTAATTATTGGAACAAGATGTGAACTTCTTGAGTGGTGAATATGATGAGCTCAAAAAGCCAACAACTGACGAAGAAAGAGTAAATTTTCACCATGTTCCAACATTGGATGAATTCTCAGATCAGGGATGTAATGATGTTGGAACATAAGATGAGGTAGATTTTACGGATGAAGCTGGTGATTCTTATCACTTCAGCAATGTTGGAACATTGTTCTTCCCAGAATCCGCCAATGTTCTAACATCAATCTAGGTTGAATCAAGCACAATAAATATTTAATCGATCCCTTGGACTAACTATAGGGAACTTGTTGGTCTGCAACATTTTCTCTCTTACAATGAGGATCTCCTGGATGAGTATTTGGTTGTGGAAATGCAAGAAGAACTTGGGAAATTTGAATGCAACGATGTGTGGTACGTTACCTCTCGCCCTAAAGGAGTAGATGACATAGGAACAAAGTGGATCGATCCGGATAAAAGTATCACCTAGTACAATGCAAGGTTAGTAGCTCAGGGATACACTTAGGATGAAGAAGTTGATTTTGATGAGACCTTTGCCCTGATTTCCTGGTTAGAATCTATTCAGATTTTACTTGCTATTGCTTGCACTCTGGATTTCACTTTATACCAGATGGATGTCAATAGTGCCTTCCTGAATGGAGTAGTGGAACATCCCAAAGAATTTGAGGATCCTAGTTATCCACACCATATGTATCGTCTCTAGAAGGCATTATACGGCTTAATACAGGCACCAAGGGCATGGTATGAATGAGTCACTACCTTTCCAATCTAGAAAGGCTACCGTCGAGGGAGAGTAGATCGTACCTTGTATATTTTTCGTGAATTGTCAAATATATTTATCGCTTAAATCTATGTTGATGATATGATCTCCGGGTCAACTGCACCATCCTTGGTACATGATTTTGTAACTTTGATGCAGGCCAAATTTAGGATGATTGTGGTGGGAGAACTCACTTATGAAAAAGGAGAATGTGATTGGAGTTGATCACACCTTGTACAAAAGTATGATTGGGGATCTGCTATATCCTACACCAAGTTGGCCAGATATATGTCTTAGCGTAGGAGTGTGTGCAAGGTTTCAGGCTGACCCTAAGGAATGTCATTTGATCGAGGTTAAAAGGATAATTTAATATGTTAGTGGGACTTCGGAGTATGGAATATGGTATTCTAAAAACCAAAATTCTTATGTGATTAGTTATAGTGATTTTGATTGGGCTGGTAATGCAGATGGTTGTAAAAGCACCATTGGTGGATGTTTCTTTATTGGTACAAATCTACTATCTTGGTTTAGTAAGAAACATAATTCTATCTTCTTATCATCTGCTGAAGGTGAGTATCTTGCTGCTGGAAGTTGTTTTGCACAACTATTGTGGATGAAACAAATACTGAATGACTACGGAATTAAAGAAGGACCTCTGAAGGTGTTAAGTAACAACAAAAGTGCAACTGACATATCAAAAAATCTAGTTTAGCATTCTCAAAAACATCATATTGATATAATGCATCATTTTATTCGGGATTTGGTTGAAATGAAGGAAGTGATTGTTGCCTATGTTCCAACATTTGAGCAATTTGTAGATATCTTCATAAAACCTTTGGATATTGCAACTTTTGAGCTCTTCTGACAACAATTAGGTGTTTTTCAAATTTGAGGCATTTATTTTTCTCATTATTTTTTAATTCTATTTTTATTTAGATAGATTAGAAAAATGTAAAAAAAAATTAAAATGGAGAAAAAGAGAACAAAAAAAATGGAGGCGTAAGTGGACGAGATTGATGATGGCATGCAAGAAGGAGGAAGATCTGAACCAAAAGCATGAATGAATTGATATTGATCTTCGAGTCTTTCATGAAGTATTTGGAATGGCTCCACCTATTATTTTTGTTTCGGACAATGAAGAGTTGGAAACCAGGGATGTTCCAACACGGGATATGGAGGCAGGGGGAGAAGTTGTGGATATGGAGATTGAACCTAAGTTGTTTGAAGCTGATTATATTCCAAAATGGCATGATAATATTGATCATGATTATGATTTTGGTGGAGGAGCTTCTCATGCTCCAACACAACAATATGAACCTGAAACTGAAAGCAGTTATGTTCCAACATCACTGCATGCCGTTCCAACAAAAGATGATAAGATTGTTGAGAAAAATGTGCAATTATCTAGAAGGAAGTCTAAGAGGAAGGAAGAAGCGTGAGATCACCACAACCTGCAATAAGAAGATTAAAATCGAGTCTAGACAGAGTTCTACAAAGAAAGCCCATTCTACCAATGATGCTTTGAGCAATATTTTTTATGATGCAGACTGCCAGGAGAGATGGGATATTGTGTGTCGGGGGAGGATTTTTGCTGAGAGGACAACAAATCTGGATGCATACGAGAAATGTGGATTTACATCCTACCTGGAATATTTGGGTTTAAAGAATGTTGCCTCAATATAAGAGGAGTGCAATGGGGAGATTGTATAAGAATTGTATTCAAACTTAATGGAAGGAAACATTGAGTGGTACAACATGGTCTAAACAAGAGGCGAATTGAGTAGATTATGTCATAAATCAATGGAGGATTTCAGTCTTAGTGGCCACTCAATGGAATGCTATTGTATTTAGCTTGATACCGGGCATTTCTGTCTATTCCAGATTGTCGTAAACTGTTGGATTCCCTCTTCAAATACAACATCTCTTACTCGAGAAATTTCCAAACTGCTCTACTACATGAGTACTAAGACTCCAATGAATCTTGGCTGGTTGATTCAAGAGAGTGTAGTCTTTCAATCTATATCTACCAGGGTTAAGATTTCCTTGTAACATCCATGCATTATCTCTGATTTAGTTCGGGGTGAAAGAGTCAAGGCCAAGAATTCTGATGTCTTTGTGGTTACTATGCCAATTTGACCAAAGAAAAGGATTTTTTATCTAGAGTTGATGAGAAGAAGGCCAAGATTACGAACATTAATGCTAAGTTGGGAGTTTTGGCTATTCGGATTGCAACTTTAGAGGCAGAAAAGGTTATACTGGAAAAAGAAAAGACACGATTAGAAGCTACTCCTTAAGAGGCTTAATGGTTTTCATATGACTATGTTCCAACATAAGTGTACTGGTTTCAGAGGGAGTAGTTGTTGTTGGTATATTTTTGGCCCAAAGGGAGAGATATTTTTGATGCCTTGGATTATTTTTTTATGTTGAAATTCTGTTGGGTTGATGTTCCAACATGCTTATTATTCATGGATGTTGAGGGAATTTTGAAATTTGGGGGGAGATATTATGTTTCTATGTTCCAACTTCTAGAATGGTTTTGAAAGATTGATGTCCGTATTTGCTTAAGTTCTTGTGATGAAATGCCAAAAGGTGGTTGAGTCTACAAAATTCCAAATGGGGGAGATTGTAAAGTCCATGTTTTTTTAATTGGCAATTTGTGTAAATTATGAAAATATGGAAATCATATGTTGAAACATCAATGTAGAAAGATATGCGACAAAATGGAAATATGGGATGGTAGATATATTTAGAGATTGAAGAATGAATAAATTCCTATATTTATGCGATTAGATTGGATTGGAAGAATTCAAAATTGATTTGATGATATTCCTTTCCGTATAGAATTTAGTTTGATTGGATGGATATATGTTAATTCCCTACATTAAGGGATTGAATTTGGGAATTCCTATTTCCATGTTTTTTTTTCATTAAAACCATCCGAAGATGGGGGAAATTATATTAGGCCTTCCCAAGCCGTGTAATAAACAAAAACTTAACAGCAGAAAGAAGAAGTGAAGCCATAGCTTAGTTGATATATACATGAGTGAGCCATAAGCTCTTGAAGCAACAATGGTTGCTTCCAAAATGAAGTAGGGTATATAGCTAATAGTTAGAGGATTACAAAAACTATTAGTCTATTAGGGAAGATCATCGAACTTATTAGTGAATCGTAATAACGAAGCACAAGTCAGTCAAAATCACCCCAAACAGACTAAAAAGCTTATCCTCTACTAGTAGAGAGGCCAAGAGTATAAAGTGAATGTTCCAGAAGCCATCGACCACAGAAGTCCTTCAATCCATATGCTATCCAGATCAATTGTACCAGCAGTTTGATGCAGAATCCTCCTACAAATAACAGTTGAAATCAGTAGCATCCATTCATTGTACCATCCTTAATAAAGGTGTACCTAGCTGGTCTAGCCTAATTAGACCTTGAGTAGTATTGGATAGCATCTTAAATGTAAACAGGGAGGAACTGGTCTGAGCTCTGAGACAAGCCTTGGCAAGAGAATCAGCAACTAAATTTTCTTGTCTCTGAGTATGCACTAGGTTAATATTACCCAGAAGTTGGTGAATATCGTCAGCTAATTGGAACAGTTTCCAGGGCGCATGTAGGGGATCAATAACAAATTTAACCGCATTAAGACATCCGATTCCAAGCAAACAAGAGAAGAGTAACCTGCATACTTATCTAAGGCAAACAGAATTGCTTTCATTTCAGCTTCCAGAGGGGAATTGGCCTGTGTAAATTTAGTATGAGAAGCAATAAAACTACCCTTACTATCTCTGATAATCATACCAAGTCCACTCATGTTAGAATGACAACACCACGCAGCATCAATATTAATTTTATAACCCCTACATGGCTTTGTCCAAGCAATTTTGAAGATTTTAGGCTTCGGAGTAGGTTTGATCAGAGGTAGAAAGGAGTGATTCGCAATGCCTAAGTCCATCTTAGAGACTATGAAAACAGGTTTAGCAGTGAACATATAGAAAATTTGTTCCTTTGTGTGAGTGAGAACTAAACCTGTTAATGGAATGGCAGAGTCATATAAACATTCATTCCTCATTTTCCACATATTCCAACATGTTATTACAGCAGCAGATTGAATAATTAATGAGTGCAAAGAGCTCAAACTAGTATAAGTGAGGTAGTAAGAAATTCTATCCCATATAGATGGGAAGGATCTGTCCCTGATTCCCATGAATGAATGGACAGTGTTCCAAACTTGCACAGAAAAAGAACGGGAATTTAAAAAGTGATCCAAAGAGTCATCATGTTTATTGCACATACAACATTTGGAAGGCATTGAGAATCTCAGATTGCGCAGGACATTATCAAAGGGTAGAAATGAGTTCATCAATTTCCACATGAAGACAGAGATTTTCTTTTCAATTCTAGAACTCCAAAGATATTGAATAGAAGCAATAGTACCCCTCTGTGATCTAAGCAAGAGATAAGTGGATTTAAATGTGAACTCACCCTTGATTCCCGGTTTCCATATGAGTCTATCGTTTCTGTGTATTGAGAGCTTTGCTTCCTGTGAAAGAGAAATAGCATAAGAGGGAAGAATAGGAGAAATTTTTTGAAGCAAAACTGATTTATTTGAGATGAACTCTGAAACCGTACAGGCATTAGAGATATCAACAAGATTTTGATCACAAAGATCCATAATGGGACCTATATCTAACCAGTTCGATGTCCAGAAATTGCAATCACCTCTACCAACTATCACTCTAGAGTTAGATTCTGCCCAAGCATTAATGGAACAAATCCTCTACCAGTTAGGAGAAGTCCTGGAAGAGGGTGCCAGTGATGCAACAAGAGGAGTCCATAAAGCCTCGGCCCTTTGATATTTCCACCATAGCTTAACTGAGCATGTATTTATTATGGTGGTTATTGATCTAAAGCCTTGACCATTTTGGTTTATAGGAAAGCAAAGTGCATCCCATTTCCTCCATGTTCTTTTAGGTTTTAGATCAGTAGACCCCCAAAAAAATTTGCTAAGTTTTTTCTCTATGACAGAAATGATCTCTTTGCTAGGTTTTAGAACTGACCATATATGATGAGGAATAGAATAGATGCATGACTGTATGAGTGTGATTTTCCCCCCAGTAGAGAGCCACTTATTTTTCCAACTACCTATTCTACTATCTATCTGTTCAATTAGTGGTTGAAAAAAGATTTTCTGTGCAATCCCAGTAAAAATGGGAACACCCAAGTAAGTAAACGGGAACCTCCCAACTTTCATGCCTAGAATCCTCTTTATATTGTTAACTGTGTGAACACTAGCATGTTTCCCAATGAAGATGTCACTTTTACTATAATTTATCTTTTGACCGGTAACATCTTCGAATTTAGACAGAAAAGCGTTAAATCTAATCAAAGTCTGATTCCCGCTTTTAAAAAGATCACAGTATCATCAGCATAAGATAAGTGTGATATTTGGAGTGAATTACCCGGAAGGTCATAATATGCCAACTTACCATTCTGAAAAATAAAAGCTAAGCTCCTAGTGAAAGCCTCAGAAAAAATGTTAAATAGAAAAGGGGAGAGGGGGTCACCCTGTTTGATACCCCTCGTAGATTGGAAGTAACCAACATGCTTACCATTTATTAAGATAGAGAACCATGCCTATGGTAAATTCTTCATGATGGAAAAAATGAATTTAGCATGAAATCCAAATTTAGCAAGGACAGAATTTAGAAAAGACCACCTAACTCTATCAAAAGCTTTCTTGAGATCCAATTTAACAATACAGTTGGGGTCTCTTTGCTTCCTATTCAGAAACCTTACCATTTCTTGTAGGTAGATGACATTATCCGAGATGTCTCTACCTTTAAGAAAAGCTGTTTGGTGTGGAGAGATGAGTTTGGGCAATAGAGGCTTAAGTCTTTCCATTAAGATTATGGAACAAATTTTGTTAAGTACATTGGAAAGACTTATTGGCCTATAGTCATCAAAGGAAATAGGGTTTTTTTTGGTATTATTGCAATCCAGGTACTACCAATACCCCTAGGAATATTGTTCACAACAAGAAAATCATGTACTGCAGAAAGTAAATCATTAGCAATTATGTCCCAAGATTTAATATAAAATTTAGCTGTGAATCCATCTGGCCCAGGACTACTATTTTTATTAAGACTCAGAACAATATCCCTAAGCTCAGTCAATGAAACCGGTTGCAGGAGTCTATCATTATCCTCTTGAGTAATCAATTTAGGAATCTGAATCAGGAAGTGAGACTGGAAGAAACTGCTATCAGGGGAGCTGTCATCTGTTAAAAGATCCTGGTAGTAGTGAATGGCTTCGTTCTCAATGTCCTGTATATTATCTAGCCACTGACCATTACTATTAATTTTTGTGATCTTTAGTCTACATTTTCTTTCCTTAACAGAGTTACGGAAAAAACTAGCGTTATTGTCCCCCTCCTTTAGCCATGTAACCTTGGCCTTGTGTTTCCAAAAACTTTTCTGTTCTACTAGAGCCCTAACCAGCTTAGACTTGGCCTCTTTAAGTTTAACCATATTTTCAACAGAAGCATCAAGGTCATAAATATGTTCCTGAGCTTGTAGAGCAGTTTCAGCCTGTACCACATTATCATTTGTATTGCCAAAATGTTCATTATTCCAAATTTTGAGCTCTTTTTTCAATCTTATGAGTTTAAGAAAGAAACCAAGCATTCCTAATTTATGAAGAGGAAGATCCCAATTTTGTTTAATTATTTCACTGAATTCTTTCCTTTTATACCAGGTATTCAAAAATCTACATGGCCTAGGATTAGATGGGATATCACTTCCAATAGTAAGAAGCATATGATTATAATCTGAAGAGATCCTATTCAAAATGTGGACAGAAGAGGCAGGAAAAGTAGATGACCAAGAAGAAGTACAGAGACCTCTATCTAATCTTTGAACAGTGGGGTTCCTGAGTCTATTATTACTCCAAGTAAATAGATTACCAATAGTATTTATTTCTTCCAAGGCCATAACATTAATAAAATCATTAAAGTCCTTCATACTACCAATTTTTGGAGTAGATGGACCTTTATATTCATTTGTAGATGTAATGGCATTGAAATCCCCAATGAAAATAGAATCAGAGTGAGTAATTGCCTTAAGATCAGACCAGAGAGTTTTCCTACCATTTCTAGTTCTGAGGCCATACACAAAGAAAGCATCCATGCTTTTGTTCAGAGTGAGGCTATTCAATGTAACAGCTAAGAATTGCAAGTTATCGCATTTAACAGTTAGAGATATGCTAGAATTCCAGAAGAGCCAAATCTGGCCATTATTAGCATGAACAAAATTGTCAAAATGTAACATTTGTCTATAAGAATCACATTGCATGTTGTCATGTTTAGGCTCAATTAAACAGATAAGTTCAAGGTTGTGCCTATTGATCAAGTTATGAAGTCTTAGCATAGAAGTATCCATTCCCCGAAGATTCCAAACCAGAAGTTTAATCTTAAGTGTTGTGCTATTCATAGGGAAACATTATTAGAGCTTTTTGATCTAGTCATGATAGTATTTAACTGGGTTAAATATGTCTCATTACTCTGATTAGTCACTTTTTCTGATTGTTTCCCTTTTTTTCTGTTTGCTTGGTCTGGAGTGTAAAATAGTAGAGCTTACCTGACTTACCTGATTAACACCAATTCCAACACCAATGTCAGAAGATGCAGAGTTTGGAATGACCCTTGGAGTTGCTTCATCACTGGATATGTCTTCATCCTCAAGAGGGAGGAATCTATTTTGCCTGTGTTTCTGCTGAGAGAAGATAAAATTTTTTGCAGCAATAATAGGATTAAAAGGTGAGAAAGGCTTACCCCATTTGCTAGGAGTATCATCCTTAACAAAACCTGTCTTTGTGTTGAAATTAGGTGGAGCAGATAGAGAGTGCTTGTTCAGATGTGTAGAAGACTGAAGTAGCGAGGTTGTGAACTCAGCAGTATCGTCATGAATCACCATGGAATGTTCAACATTAACATCCTTAGGTATCTGCACAACATCAATGTCCTGATTAAGGACCAAAGACTGATCCCCAACAGCAGGATCTTTCCCATCATCAGAATCCAATATCAGTTCAGCAGACTGCTCACCAACAAGATTATCATCGGTTAGCTCCTTTATCTCGGGGAGCTTATCCTCCACCACATGGGGAGACTCAGTGGTCCCATTTTCTTCCACATTTATAACTGAGACAACTCTCTGATTTGGAACATATCTAAAGTTCTGTGAGGACAGAGTTTTTAGTTTATCTGAAGCTGAAACACCAGAACCCCCAGCTTTATTGATATCATCCTGCACTAGGCTTACACCATCATGAACTGGACCATCAGAACCCCTCTGTTGATCCTTAGTTTGAAGTATTGTCTTTCCTTCTCTTGATTCCATATGGCTAGGGTTAAATTTATCCATCCTATGATTCTTTGTTTTCCTAAGTTCTGGGTGCAAGTAAATGCAAAGGTTATCGTCATGTCCTATAGCTTTGCAGTGGTGACAGTATAGGGGAAGATCCTCAAATTCTAGGGGTAGTTTAACCACATTATACTCTACTCCATCCTCCTCTATACCCACTCTAATAAATGATGGCTGTTTTTTTAAATCTATTTCAATACACATCTTAACCGCTGAAGGTCTAGATAGGGCAGCAGTAACAACATCCATTTTAATGTAATCACCTATCTGATTCCCCATAGATTCTAACATAGCAGTATTATAGAAGAAAACTGGGACATCGGGAATCGTAACCCATACCGGGACTATGGAAGATTCTACCTCAGGGGAGAAATCGAGATTCCATTTGAGAACTTTAATTGGAACATGGTTGAATATCCACTGACCTTTGATCCAGAGCCTTTGATAATCTTCCTTGTCCTGAAACCTAATTAGTACACGTCTGAAATCGATAGATCCCAATTGAAATTTTCCTCTGAATCCCACAGAGTTGAAGGCATCATTGAGGGCAGTCATCGATGGCTTGCCTCTTGCGAACTTACCCACCAGGGCATTTTGGTAGTGAGAAGCCATAGTTTCTGCGTCTTTACGGGTTACCAAGCAAGCTATATCTCCCTTGTAATGGGTTTTCGGTACAATTTCGGGATTAGAGGGAAGGGAGACATTTAGGGGTGGTGGCCGGTTACCTAGAGCCTGAAAAAAGGTTTTGGACGCCGTGAATCCACCGTGGCCCGGCGGAGGAGCCGCCATAGCAGGGAAGAGAAAAACTAGAATATGACCGTTAGCAGAAATTAAATGAAAACGACAAGAAGAAGAGGAAGGTGAATAGTGGTGTGTGTTTCGCACTATTGATCGCACGCAGGAACAGTAGTTTAGTTAACGCGTTTGGGTGCGAATGAGTCAAAGTCGTCCTATTTTCATGTGATTTGATTGCAATCAGAATTAGAGATGGAATAGGAATTGTTTTTGCACAAGACTTCATGCACGTAAATACTTTCCATGTTGGAACATACGAAAAGTTGGAATCTGAAAGAATCTGTCAGATTGAAGAATATTGCGTGGATATTGATTTATGGAAGATTTGAGATTTCACATTATTGAATTATGCTTGTGATTGAAGCATTTTGGATTTATGGAAAATCCCTTTTATTAAGGAATTTGATTTATGGAAAAACAATATCCTTAATGGATTTGGTTTGATAAGGAAAATTCCTATATTCAAGGAACTGTGATATGCTTCTGAAGCAGATTTGGAAACAGAATATTTTGGAGACAAATGTGAAGAATTTCAATATGCTCATGGACTATAAGCAGACTACATTATGGCCACACTACTAACGAACTTAATAGCGAAAATTTGCATTCGTATTTTCTATGTTTCTAAGAGTACTGCGAGAGCCAGAATTTATATATTCCAACATACCATAACATGTTGATTAGTTCAGAAGCGTATGCCTTAATTCCTCGGGAAGAAGATATCTAACGTCGACAAGTTTGAGGTCAGAGAGAGTTTGATCAAGGCAGATCGGTAGCAATTGGAGCTTGCAAGATTCACACGTTACAATTAGGAAAGATAAGTATAGTTGTATGGTGTACTTTGTACTATGTCTTTCTGATTAGTGAATTTCTTTTGAACTGGGCCAAACCTCATAGACATAGGTGAATTTCACCGAACTGCGTAACCAAGTATCGTGTGTCAATCTTTTACTTTATTGTATATTTGGTTAAATAGGTTAGGTTGAAAAACATTAGTATCTATTGGGTAAATTAGGTAAAATCAAATTTCAATAATAATTTGAAACCAAACTATATTCACCAAGAATCTACCGAAAACCCACAGGAGCAATAACTTCCAAGGTGGATGATCTGAGTTAGTGCACTTGTAAGCGAGAAAACCAAGAATGTCTGCACCTGGAATGCCAAAATATGCAGTTAGAGTGCTTTCTTGAATTATCTACAGAATTCCATAAGTATGCCAAAAAAAAAACATCTATATCTATACTATCTAAAAGGCATGGATCTTATTTTTTGAGCAGCGGTTAAGGTACGGTAGACCGTTTCTCTTATTCATTTCTCCTCCCTACTATTTCTCCTCCTGCTGCATGTACACAACAAGCCGGTGTCCGATCATGTTACCTCTTCGATTTTCCCTCCTCTCTGGTTTCTCATCTCACCTCCCTTCAAGGTGGAAGACGGTGAACAATGGACGGTAACGATACCATATGCCAAAGGATCAGAGGCAGGGTTAGTATTAGCTAGCTGATGAGATATGATTTCTGAGTTGGGTTTATTGGAGGAGGGCTGATTGTTAGTAAACAGAGCAGGGGCTTTTGCAAATTTATGCCCAGTAGCATACCATTTAGGCATTGGTTCAGCATTATTATGGGAGACAGTTTTACACTGACCAAGTGAATGTCCCAGTTTAGCACAGTGATCACAGTACAGGGGGATATCCTCGTACTCAATATTATATTTCCGTTTGTTATTTGTTGATCCTAATCTGATGGAGGTGTTTAGAGGTTTCTGAAGATCTATCTCAACACACAACTTAATGGCAGAAGGCCTGGTTATCATTTCAGTGGCTAAGTCTTTCTTGATGAAATTACCTATGCTATTTCCAATAGATTCGATAGAAGAAGCATTATAATAGTACAAAGGAACTTCCCTGATTGTGCACCATACCGGAACGATTGGGGATTCCTTGTGTGTTGAAAAATCCGCAGACCATTTGAGGATTTTCATCTGGACTCCATTGAAAATCCAGCTTCCTTTGATCGAGCATCTCTGATAATCGTTAATTTGGTCAAATCTGATGAGGACGTGCTTGAAGTCCAGTGACCCCAGTTGGTATTTTCCAGCAAACCCCGCCGTTTTGAAAGATGACTCCAGTTGCTCCATTGAGAGCCTGCCTTTAGTAAATTTGCCTACCAAGGCATTGGCGTAGTGGGCAGAGAGTGTTGAGATCTCTTCCTCAGTGTATAGACATGCTGGCTCACCCAAATGTTTCAATTTTGGGATCAATTCGGGATTGTCTGGTAGGGATTGTCGGAGAGGAGGGGATTTTTCTTGGAGGGCAGAGAGGAAAGTTTTTTGTATGGTTATAGGGTTGCCGTTCTCTGCCATGGTGGCCGGCCGCGGCGGAGGCGTGGTCAGCACCGTCGCTTGTTGATAGGGAAGAGCCGTTAGCGGCAAAAGAAAGCCGTTACCGGCGTGAAAGGACGTCAGATTCAGTGATTGAGAAGTGAGAGAAGAGAGGAAAAGTTACTGTAGACGAGGAAAAGTGGATGAATAATTGCTCAGATCACCACACCTCAGTTACCTCAACCACCCCCCCAGACCACCCATCAGCAACATAAGCCTTGGATAAATCCCATACAGCCCTTAGGGAACTAATAAACCTAACAGAGGTTACTATCCCTATAAGTAAACCTAAAATATATGCTAAGGATGACATAGGGATTGGCTCTCACAACTTGACCCATTTCCAGTGCTCCCCCGTTAACCCCCCACTCTCACACCAAGGAAAGATGGAAAACAGATTTGCTGTTTTGCAGGATATGGAGGATTTGTCTGACGAAGGCCTAATTCTAGACTCTCTGGAATCCTTTGGTGATGGGTGTGTAGCTGCCTCAGGTAATCACTCTCAGGCCACTCCTGTGGTAGTTTCAAGTAATCGACCGGGTAAGAATGATGGCCAAGGTAAGATCAAGACCAAAAAAAATTACCTTGTCCAATTAAATAAGATGATGCTAAGATCGGCCACTAAAAGCCATAAATCAGTTGATCAATGATGCACACTGTCAAAATTAACTTTCTGGTTTGGAATCTAAGGGGAATTGAAACTTCTATGCTTAGACTGAAACATTTGATTTTGAAAAAGAAAATTCAACTTTTATGTATTATAGAACCTATGCATGATAACTCTCAATGCCAATCCTACATGCAGAAACTGAATTTTTCTAATAATCTTCCTCTCCATAATGGTAAGATCTGGTTAATATGGAATGACTCACTAAATGTTAATCTCATATGTCACCATGAGCAATTCCTGAATGTTAAAATCTTTCACTCTGGCTCTAATTCTCAAATGGATATAGTCTTTATTTATGCCCTTAGGAATAGAGAAGGTAGGAAGTTACTATGGCATGACCTAGGTCTTCTACCACTAAACGAAACTGTTTTCATAGGTGATTTCAACACAATTGTCACTCCTGATGAATATAGAGGTCCTAGCTCTCCTAATCTAGGAAGTATTTGGGATTTTCATAATTGGATTAACAGCAACGAAATACATGAGATTGATACCGTAGGGAACATTTTCACATGGACCAATGGCAGACTGAGAAACCCAACTTCTAAAAGATTGGATAGAGGTCTGTGTACACTCCAATGGAGCAATAAATTCCCAGCTTCCTCCATACAGATCCTCAATAGGCAATCCTCGGATCATTCACCCCTCTTGTTCCAAATTGCTACTTAGACTCCCTCATACCCAAAACCTTTTAGATTTCTCAACATTTGGTTCAATTGGCCGGATTTCTTGGATTTAATCAGAACAAACTGGGTCTCTCCTATTCACCAAACAGGTATGACGGGTCTATATCTTAAGCTAATTAGAGTTAAGAAAGTAATTAAAATATGCAACAAAGAAAGCTTTGGAAATATTGACTCTAATGTAACGATGGCTGAGGATAATCTCAAAGGACAGGAAGTAATCTATGATTTATCCCATTCAAAAACTGATTTTATCATTCTAAATGAAAAAGGGCACTTATTCTCAGAGCTTTAAAGGAGAAAGACAAATTCTGGAAACATAAGTCAAGATTGAACTGGTTTAAATGTGGGGATAACAATACCCAATTTTTTCATAAGTCTGTTCAGGAGAAGAACTGTAGATTGAATGTATCTAAAATCAAAAACTCGCCTGGTCAATGGCTGGACAAATTTTCAGACATTCAGAATGAAGCTGTCAAATATTTCTCAAACCTGCTAACGGAATCTAGGAACCCTGTGGATTCCACCTACTATCCACATTTCCTTAGCCAGATTCCTTCCATCATCACTGAGCAAGATAATGCCAGTTTATCTAGGCCTGTAACAGAAACTGAACTCAAATCTGTGGTAATGGGGCTGAATAGGAATAGTAGCCCAGGGCCTGATGGCTTCTCCAGTAAATTTTACATCAAATGCTGGAACTTCATAAAAGATGACCTCCTATCTGCAATAAATGATTTTCTTCTAGGATCTAACATACCGAGAGGTATCTCTGGCACTTGGATAACTCTTATTCCTAAAAAACCTACCCCATCATCTTTTGATGATTTCAGACCTATTAGCCTTTCTAATGTTGCTAATAGAATTTGCTCTAAGGTTCTCATGGAAAGACTGAAACCATATATGGACAAACTAATCTCTCAAAACCAAACTGCTTTTATGAAAAATAGAGATATTTCAGACAATATCCTATATCTCCAGGAGATGGTTAGATTCCTTGACAAAAAAATAGGGTACCAAATTGTATGCTCAAACTGGACCTGAAAAAGGCTTTTGATAAGGTTAGCTGGGGTTTTTTGTAGAATATTTTGCATAAATTTGGCTTCTCAGGTAAATTTCTAAATGTGGTCATGAACAACCTTTCCCAGGCCTACTTCTCTGTGCTCATTAATGGTAATCATGTTGGTTTTTTTAGATCAACTAGAGGTATCAAACAAGGTGATCCCCTCTCTCCTTTACTGTTCAATATCTTCACAGAATCCTTCTCCAGGAGCCTTACTTTCATCTTTCAAAATAACAGTTTGCAATATTTCTCCCTTCCCTCTACTATTCTACCAGTCACCCACTTAAGCTATGCTGATGACACCATAATTTTTATGCAAGCTTCAAAATCTGGCCTAACTAAGATTAAAGCTTTTCTGCAGATATTTGAGTTAACATCAGGACAGGAAATCAACTATGAAAAGTCAGAGTTTTACATTAGCAAGAGAGCTACAGTCACTAAGAAAAATCAGATTAGGTCTATCCTAGGAATGAAGAAAGGAATTTTTCCGTTTAAGTACCTAGGCTGCCCTATTTTCAAAGGAAGAACCCTATCTAGATATTTTCACCCCTTCATGGAAATTATCGATAAGTGATTTAAAAACTGGAAGAATAGATGGTTAAGTACAGGAGGGAAGATGACACTCATCCAATCATGCATATATTCTCTCCCTCATCATATTTGGACTGTTTGTAAGCCACCTAAGTCTATTGTAAAATCCATGGAAAAAAGAATGGCTAGTTTCTTCTGGGGAGAGACTGAAGAAAGAAAAAATAGGGTGTGGAAAAAGTGGAATGACATTGCTATCCCTAAATCTCATTATGGTTTGGGCTTTAGATCTATTAGGTCAATTATTGAAGCTTGTTCCCTTAAATTATGGTGGAAGAGCCAATTAGGGGTCACCTTGTGGGCCAAATTACTGTGGTCCTTTCCACAGTCCCACAAGAACTCCAAAACATGGAAGAGAATCTGTGAGGTTAACCCTATTGCAGAGAAAAATTCACTAATAATACATGGTCAAGGAAAATGTGATTTATGGGCTGCTAACTGGTGCCCAAATGGCCCGTTGATAAACTGTGTCCCATCCCACATCACTTCTATGTTCCCCCCCGCTCAGTAGCTGATTTCATAAATAACAAAGTGGTAATTTTACCTAAGATTGTTCCTTTCCTGAAAAATGATACTCTTCTATTTTTGCAGGGTGCAGAAATTGTACATGATAGAGAGGACAGGATGATCTGGAAACCTGAAGAGACTGGTAGATTCTCTTTCAAGTCAGCGTATAAAATTCTAACATTTATACCAGGTAACTTCCCAGTTTCTAAGCTCATATGGAACACTAGGTTACCTAAGAAGATCTCCATCTTTACATGGAAATTGCTCAATTCATTCTTACCTTTTGATGATGTCCTCATTAAATGTGGTTTTAGCTTGGCTTCAAAATGCCCTATGTGCAATCAATCTGAATCTCTAGAACATTTTTTCATTAACTGCCTGCTTGCTAAATCTGTTTGGATTCAAAGTGCTCGTTTAGTTCATTTCAACCTGCAAAATGTCCACAGTGTTATGGACACTTTCTTCATCTTCTGGAATTATAGTGACCTTTCTGGGTTTCAGAAAATAATATGTCGTATGTTGCCCCCTTTGATCTTCTGGGCTTTATGGAAGGCTAGAAATGCCTACCTTTTCGAGGACAAACCCTTTTCGTTTACCCATATAAGTAGGGAAGTTATAGATACTCTGAAACTTTCCATTTCAGCCTCTTCCTGCCTCCCTAATATACACCATAACTCATGCAATCAATTCCATTCTCTGATATCCTTACCCAGACCACCACCAAAGCCAACCATCTCCACAGTATACTGGGAATTTCCAGGTCCCAATGCCATCAAGGTTAATGTGGATGCCTCATGGTCTGCTACATCTGTTTCTATTGGACTAATTGCTCGTGATAACCAGGGTTTCCCACTCCTAATTAAGTCAGAGTTCATATCAGCCACTTCCCCACTGGAAGCTGAAATAAAGGCGGTCCTTCTGGCTTGTGAAATCTGTATTCCTAGATATTCAAACTTAATTCTCGAATCCGATTCTTTACAGGCAGTTCACATGATCAATGATCTATCATGCTCCAAATGGACTGTATATCCATTGGTTTTCCAAGTTCACACACCACCATCCCAGGTTTCTCTTAAGCACATATACAGAGAATGCAATGCAGTGGCTGATCCTATTGTTAAACACCACTCAACCTCCCGAATGGACTCTTTACTGAATTTGAATAAAATTCTGGCGCATATTAAAGGGCTAATTTATATGGATAGCATTCATACACCGTATGTTAGAATCCATAGGCAAGCCTCTAAAGATGATTGATACTGCTGATTCCTCTTTCCTGTTTGCCGCAGGTGTGCTTGAGGGGAAATTTGTGTGCTCGAAGAGACATCTTTGTGCTCGAGGGGACATCAGTGTGCTCGAGGGGACATCAGTGTGCTCGAGGGGACATCCAACTGCTCGACGGGACTTCCAACGGGTCGAGAAAACTTTTGTGTGCTCGAGGGGGCATCTGTGTGCTCGAAGGGGCACCCGTGTGCTCGAGGGGAATCTCGTATACTTGAGGGGACAAATATATGCACGAGGGAACAAATATATGCACGAGGGGACAATCTGTGCTCGAGGGGACATCCTGTGCTCGTGGGGACTCTTGTGTGCACGAGAGGACTACCGACTGCTAGAGGGACTTTCGTGTGCTTGATGAGACACTCGTATGCTCAAAGGGACTCCCGACTACTCGATGTGACATTCGTGTGCTCCGGACGACATCCGTGTGCTTGAGGGGACTATGGTGGGCTCGAAGGGACTTTCGTGTGCTTGAGGGGATTTTTGTATCCACAAGGGGACTCTAGACTGCTCAACGGGACATTCCTGTGCTCAACAGGACATCCGTGTGCTCGAGGGGATTTTCAAATGCTCTAAGGGACTTCCGATTGCTCGAATGGACTTCCGACTACTCGATGGGACATTCGTGTGCTCAAGAGAACATCCGTGTGCTCGAGGGGGCATTCGTGTGCTGGAGGGAAGTTTCGACTCCTCGACGGTCGGTCGTATACCCAAAGGGACATCCATGTACTCAAGGGGACATTCGTGTGCTCGAGAGGACATCCGTGTACTCGAGGGGACTTTCAACTGCTCAAAGGGACATTCATGTGCTCGAATGGACTTCCGACTATTTGATGGGACATTCGTGTGCTCGAGAGGATATCCGTGTACTCGAGGGGGCATTAGTGTGCTGGAGGGAAGTCTCGTGGTTCGAATGGGCCGTTCGTACACTCGATGGGACATCCGTGTACTTGAGGGGACTTTCAATTGATCGAAGTGACATTCAAGTGCTCGAATGGACTACCGACTGCTTGACGAGATATTCGAGTTCTCGAGAGGACATCTGTGTGCTCGAGGGGACATCCGTGTGTTTCCTAGGGTCTCTCGAATGTTCGAAGGGAATTTTGACTACTCGAGGGGACATTCGTGTGCTCAACTAGTCTTTCTAGTGCGCAACGGGATTTTCATGTGCTCGATGGGACATGGGCTAGAGGGGATAACCGTGTTTCAAGGCAACCACCGTTAGCTCGAGGGGACTTTCGTGTGTGCGAGGGACTCTCGACTGTTCAAAGACTGACTAGCTCAATCCCTCCATCCGTTTTACTGACTGACTTCCTGAATGGTAGTTGCTTGGCCAAAGTGATGAATTAACACTAGGTGTGGAGGTTCGTTACTTTGGAATCACAACTACTTTTCCTCTAGTTCTTGCATATATATAGACTCATAGATAATATTTTCTGACCATTCTTTTGGAGGCAATGATGTTGCCTTTTGTATAAACTACTATGATGACTCTGGCTCGCTCTTTAATGGCTTGGGGTACCAATATATCAACCCCCACCTTCGGGTGTTTTCACTTAAAAAAAAATGGACGGTAGCGGTAGATGGTAAGCAGCCAATACAATGTTAGTTTGGTTAGAGAAAGTCCAACAACTTCCCTAAAACTTTCTCTAGGATAAGGAATGAAAACTAATATTTTCCATATTTTTTAAACTCAACTCCAACAGGTTCACTATTTTACATGATCTTGTATTCATTCTACTATAGCTACTTTTTTTAAATTTAAATCTAAGAGTTCATTTTTAATCACTTCAAAATATAATGTACACAAAAATGAAGTTAGTTTTTTTAAACAATTAATATAAAAAATTTGAACTTAAATTTCAATGTTAATTAGAACTATTTTCCTTTTAGTATTCTTTTCATATAGACTAAATTATTTTTTGGTCCATAACATATGATCTCATACAACTTTTTGGTCCTCGAGGCCAATACTGCTTCCTTTCAGTACCCAACAAATTAAAAAATGATTTGTTTTGTCCCCAAGGTGGTTTTTAGGTGGTTTTGTGGACCGAAAGATGGTATAAAATCACATGTTAGGGACCTAAAAAATAATTTAGTCTACCTAAAAACCACTTAGAATCTGTTTTGGGGACAAAAATGAATTTTTTAGGTACTGAAAGGAAGTGGTATTGGTCTCGGGGACCAAAAGATGGTATAAGATCATATTTTATGGACCAAAAAAATAATTTAGTCTTTTATATATTCACCTATTTTGAAATAAAAGGTAACAACATCCAAAAAATTTAAAAAATTATAAATTATAAACTAGGGGTGGAAAATGGACGTACGAGTCAAATATGGGTTGGGTAATATGGGTAATAAAAAATATGGGTATGACCAATTTTGATCCATTTTATGACAGGTCAAAAAAGGGGTTGGGTTGAAAATGAAAAATTATTTAACTCACAGGTCAAAAATGGGTAAACTCGTGGGTTTCAACCTATATATGAACTCCTATAGGTTTATGTACCAACGCATATGGGTAAAATCCACGGGTTTCAACCCACATGGGTAAAACCCGCGGGTTTCAACCCATATCGGTAAACTCGTGGTCAACCCACAAACTCAACCTGCCTAACCCATATTTTTCCACTACCTATTTGACTCCTTACCCATTTAACCCATTACCCATTTTATTCATACCCACCCGGATTTAACAATAGACAACCCACTTGACCCGCGGGTTATGGGTCTATTTAGCCACCTCTTCTATAAAGCAAATAGATTAATTCCAATCTTCTAAACAAATCATTATTGACAAAACCATACAAAAAATATAAATAAGCATCCCACGTGAGCTTGAGATTGTAGTAAATTTCTCCATAAAACAATAGTTGGAAATCGAAGGTAATTTTTGTTGTGATTTGATGCATTCAATTTGAATTGCATTCAATTTCCATTCCTGTAATTTTTGTTTCTCTTTCTACCAATATAGGAAAGGAAATCTTTCTCTCATCAAAATCTCTATTTTAAAGAATGGTACAGGGAAACTGTTAGAGTTGAAAAACAATGTAAAATACCTGTAATCAATGAAAATCCCTATTGTAGGGATGCTATTGGACTTGATCTTAGAACACCCATTCTAGGCTCTCATTTTTGTTTAATTTATGTATTTCACTGATGTTCATAGGAATGACAATGAGGGGAGAAGGTACGGATTATGGTACCTCCTTACCCATGCTCACCTAAAATTTTCATACCCATACCCCACCCCCACGAAAACAACATCCATACCGACCCCATTGGAATAGATGTGAGGCGGACCTCCACCAAAACCCACCCCATTGTCATCACTAGTTCAGTGTATGGATTTTATCATAATCTCTGTCTTATGTTTGCTATTGACACTACAAGTGATCTTCTTCATTATGTGTGCGTTCACTGTTGCATTTGGCATAGTTTTTAGCTAGTTTTATTTGGTGGATTGATAGTATTAGTTGAGTTTACGTGACAAGGGTTTAGATGGCCATGCTTGCTTTCTTGTCAAAATCCCACGCTTTGTAGATTTAATTGGTACTAATGGACATCTTTTATCCACAGACTCATTGATCTTCCTTGTTATCATCTTTAGTACGTTTCCCGTGGTTACTTTTTGTTTACATTCTATGTCAAGGCCATTCGTAAGGGTGGTAGAAGATATTGAAGGCCGTTCACAAGGACGGTAGAAGAGACGAAGGCTATTCACACTAGAATGGTAGTAGATGAAGGCCACGAGCATCATTGTTTGGTAGAAGAATATTGAAGCAAAAAGGTAGGCGGAAACTGAGTTCAAAGCATTCAACAAAGCAACGGGGAATCGTGGTCCAATGAGTTGTTTTTAAGTCTAAGAACGATCCGAGATGAATTAGCTTTCAAGTCTAGTTCAATTGGATTTTCTTCTTGCACACTACAAAATCGACTACTAAAATTCTCAAATCTAACTAGCGGTTCTCCTATAGCAAGGGAAACAAATTTAGCCGGTGGGGGCACAAACAGGTCGGCACAGGCCATTCATGGTTGGCAATAACAACCCACGCCAAGGGAGCTGCCCCACGCCAAGAAGACCAGCACAAGGCTGTGGTGTGGCCCACGCCATACGCCACGAGCTGTAAGCACGATCTTCAAATTTCTTCCCAAATGGCTAAGTATGGGTGTGAGATGCCCCATTTTCAATGTCCTGCACCGTTCCATGTTCAAGATGGCAAGAAAATCCGGTGGGGTGTGGGAAAACAAACATTCCGTATTAAATTTTCAGAGTGGAGCACCCTTAATGGCCACGACCCATGCCACCAGCCACGAGTGTGGATCCGAAGCCACAAATTCAGCACTCTGATGGTGCCCCATGCTAGACGACACAGATCGCGCCAGAGTGATGTCACATCCATTTCCAGATCTCGCGACCCACCCCAAGGACACGCCATGGGCTGCACTATACGTGATGGCTTGCACCGGGCGGCGGCTGAACTGGGGTTTACCCTAATTTGGCCTATTTTGGGCCTATTTTTATACTGAATCTCCTACTACTATAAATATAGCTTAAGTCTAATAGGGTTTTATATCATATCTTTAGTTTTATAGTTAGGAGAACAACTGCAGAGAGAGAAAAACTCTCCTTTTCTTTCCTTTTTTTGCTTTAATCCTAGGATGTGGAATTCAAATATTTATTTGAATTCCATATCTATGGATTAGTTCTATAGCTTGGGGATAAATTGTAGGAGCATGGTTTAATTTACATGTTTGGTGAGATTCTCTAGTTCATCCTAATATTTTTATTCATGATATTATTATGATTGTTCGTGATTATTTGAATTGCATGAATAGTGCACCACATATAAGCACACATTTTGGGCTATATTCATGTATGGTGCAAATATCGATGCCCCCTTGGGAAGAGAAACTTGGATGTTATAATGGGTAAGAGCGAACGCATTCGCGTGGGTGTGTGCACGGGGGATTCGAGCATGCTCTGACTTATTTTTCGTCGCACCAGTCTTAGGTGACTTCATAATGTTGTCCAAGTGGTTCTGGGTAAAGATAGCAAATAGTAGCAAGCTAGGGTTGTAAGAGGCCTTAGATCATAGATAGGGTGCCAACCCTTTTTGGCCTAATTGAAGTACCATAGAGAAGTAGTGCATTCGTGGTGGAAGCCTGGAACATAATCGCACGGGAGAGAAACAGACCTACAGCAACGGTCAGACCTTGTTTTACTCTCCTAATTACGATGGTGGTGTCGATAGAGATTTGCGAGTGCTTACTTTACTCAATGATATAATCGAAACAATATATTAACCAAGTTGCTCAATGACTCCCCAAGTGCTAGTTAAATAGCTTACTTTACTTTTTTACTTTTATGCTTAGTAGTTAATTTGAAAAACCAAAAACATCCCTTTGCATTTTTGCTTTACTAGCTATTCCTTTCACATGTACGGATTGACAAACCATTCTAGGTTGTGTTTTGATTGATACTTAGACCTAGCACTATGTGGATAAACCCAAGGTTTATCGCTAACTACCCCATAGGTAGCGTAACAGTGAGAACATTGTGCAGAACTATAAATTCTTATCTTTTGACCCCGGTCCCCCGCCCGGGTTAATTAACTGCAATAAACGACCCAGAGGGGAGGCAGGTTAAAGTTTTGGTGCTATTGTCGGGGAATCTGTTAGTCTAAGTTTCAATTAAAGTATAACATGATAGTAGAGTAGCTTGTATTTATTTTATCCTTTTTTTTTGTTTTATTTGGATGGTGCTTGAAAAAGAAAATTTCAAAAATTCCCAAAAAGAGATATTTCCTGATATTGAGATTTTGTATGTATTATCTTGTGTGAATGAGTTACTTGTGATACTATTATTATTGAGCATGTTTCTTCTGATTTAAATGATTCTACTTCACCTCAGTATCTCATGTCTAAAGTGCAGAGGGGGAAAGAAGCGGGCTAAGGAATTTAAAACTCCTAAGCCCCTTCCAACCCCCAAACTAAAGAAGAATATTTCCACACTTGAGAAGAATGGGTTTACTTGGTTCATCGCTCCAAAGGTAAAAGGTAAACCTAGGATGATGTGGCTACCTACCCATCGCGATTTGTCACTTGTGGTGTCAAGAATTGTGATTTCGATGACCCACCAAGCCACTCTTTTTAGTTTCAAATGATTGAGGGAAAAATAAGTCATGACTAAGACAATAAATAAACGTTGTTTTTATTTCAAGTAGGATGTTTCTTTAAATATATTTGAAATTTTTGGGATGTGTTCAATTTTTGGTGGAAAGTTTTAGGAAAGTTTAGTCATCTATCATTTGTGTGGAAAAGTAATACTTGGGTTTTTAATGTCTTTGGATGCGAATTCAAGAGAAAAATCATTGGAGAAACACAGGGTGATGGGCCGAGCCCAGGTGCTTGGTGCGAGGCTATGGTTTATGCCTATCTATTTGGTGCGAGGCAAAACTTCGTGCCCAGGTGTTTGGCACGAGGCTATGCTTTGCACCAAGGACAGCCAGCACAAAGATGGCGTGGTCGCCACGTACTCACAGAGCATGAATCTATCACAGGCTGGCATGAAGCCAATGTGTGGATGGCATGGACTTACACATGGCTGGCACGAATCTAACCTAGGGATCCATGCCGCTCATTTTCCTAAGTCAATTCTAACCTGGCCCATTCCTTATTTTTACCCTCATGCACATAAATCTCTTTGCCCACACCAACCTTCAGCCTATCTTCCCACTCCTCCCTCTTTCTCTCTAGTTTTTCCATAACTCTCTAATTTTTCATCCGATTTCCCATTATCATAAATCAAAATTTTCCTCTTTCCAAGCTCTATCCAACCCACTAAGCCATGACCCCAGAAAGTACATTAATCTAAGCAGTTTATTGGACGAAGGTTTTGCCACAGATTGGTATTTTCTCCGAGGACTGACTTTTCAATTCCTTTTGAGACATCGGAATTGCTTGGACTCACCCTAGGAGAAGTGCTGCAAAACCATCAAGTGGGGATTCCACCACACTTGCCGTTTGAGGTAATATTGGCTGAACTTCCTCTTATTTGTAGGAATCAGATTGGTGTATTTACTGTGGGATTGTGCTTGCATGCTTATGAAATTGTGGTGAATAATGTTATTGGTATATTTACTTAGAAGATATTATTCTATGTTGAGTGTAGTTGGAGAAAAATATTGTGCTATATTTTTCCCGTGTTTATTAGCCATATTTCTTGGACATTATGCTTCATACACAAAGTGAGGAATGATTACGCTGCTGGGACAACATTTCCACCTCCTGGGGAGTGAGGTTATGAGAGCCAAACCTGGGTCAATATTTTCACTCAATATTTCCATCATGGCAGAGGCGAGGCTCATAAAGACAAAGCGTGGTTCCATCTTCTGGAAATACAAGGGGAATAAATTCATGAGGTTCCCCCAGATAGAGAGAACCAAGTTGGGCAAGTCCTTTAGACTGTCAGATCTTACTATCGAGCATGATACATGTTTAGAGGCAATTTTTAGGGAGTACGACCCAGGATATGAGGAGTCCGAGGAAGAGTATGAGCAGGAGGAGTATGAGTAGGAGGAGTATGAGCAGGAGGAGTATGAGCAACCACCTTTACTTCATGATATGCCACCGCCTATGGAGCACCCTATAGCACCACCGCTACCTTCCCAACATGTATCAGGATGACCACCCCCTTTTCTGGGGCCAGTTAGCATGCATGGGAGTTCTACCATTCCACAGGGCATGGTGTTGGGAGTGCACACAGACATAGCATTTCATCTCACCATCGATATTTCTTGAAGTTTACAAGGCACAATAGCCACAGGTCTCCTCCACCCTTTGAGCCTTACAAATAAAGTGCTTCAGGCCATTCTCATTGGGGATGCTCACCCATGGTAGCATCCACAGTACAACCCTTTTCGAGAGTATGAGTCGTAGGTATTTTATTCTGCCTCTTCTTATCCTATGTGGACCGAGCCTTCTCAGCAGGTCCAGCCGGATTGGGAACAATCCTTGGAGTATTCAATATTTGGGGTTAGATAGGATTTGGCCATCGCCAGAGCTCACCAGGACGACCATAACTTTGACACGGTTCATAGATTTGACAGAGTTGATGGTCAGCTACACTATCTGATGGAAGGTATGTGAGCTCTCTAGGAGGGACTTATGGATATCAGTGACATGTTGAGGAGTGCAGGCATAGGGGAGAGCTACATAGATCCTTCACACGGGTAAGGGCCAGGAACCAGCCGTCGTTAGAGAGAGTGATTTTTCTCAGGATTTCAACCTTTGTTTCACCTTAGTTCCTCGCTTTGGAAAAATTCAAGAAACCAAGTGTGGGGAGGGGTTGGAACATCTATTATTATGGTATCCCCTTTGCTAGTATTTCCTTTAACCTATGTTCAATTGCTTTGGATTTCCACATAACTATCTTTTCTGTGTTTTTGTTTTCTTTCCCACATTGAACTCTTTGTTGTTTTTGGTGTGAGGGAACCTTTTGTAGTGTTTCGGGGATGTTTTGGGAAGTCTTTGGTGATGTATTTTTGTGATTGATCTTATCTTTGTAGTATGAAGCCCACTTTTGGGGCAATTTTGTGCTACACCAAAAAAATTGAAAAACTTGAAAAAATAAAAAATTACAAAAACCTGGACAAGTCAAAAACCTGAAAGGGCAACTTGGGTAACATTAGGAAAAGCTCGGATATGTTGAAATACCTAGGTAAAAGTGAGAGGCTAGGCCCGGCTAGGCTTATGAGCCCAGGGAAAAATGAGAGGCCGTGTGGAAAAAGGTGAGAAATGAGTACCCTTTGTGTGTTAAATCTAGGATGAAAAAGCCAAAAGGGCTCATAGGAAAAACAAGAGTAATTGAGAGAAAAAATTACTAAGTTGATTATGCATGCTTCCACGGTGGATTGTTTTTTAAGACGACTCGTTGATTGCTTTGGGATCATTTTGGGAAAAGTAAGCTAGCTTAACGCTTATCTTTTTGGCTTACCATTTTCCACATTTTACTTTTGGGTGGTTAGATTTCTTATGTTTTTCGGGGAGTGAAATTTGTGAGATTCTTACTCTTTTGGGAGAAACAGGTTAATCTAGGAATAAGTTGAATGCCTCGGTTAACTTATGTCTGCACGCTACAATTTGCTTGATTCTTTGTCTTGTTTTTGTTTACTTGAGGACAATTAAAGGGTTAGGTGTGGGGAGTTTGATCTGCTTCATTATTCGTGCATTGACCGTTGCATTTGGCATAGTTTTTAGCTAGTATTATCTGGCGGAATGCTGGTATTAGTTAAGTTTACGTGACAAGGGGTTTAGATGGTCATGTTTTCTTCTCTTGTCCAAATCCCACGTTTTGTAGAATTAATTGGCACTAATGGACATCTTGTATCCACGAGCTCCTTGATCATCCTTGTGATCATCTTTAGTAGGTCGCCCTTGGTTACTTTTTGTTAACATTATGTGTGAAGGCCGTTCGTGAGGGAGATAGAAGATATTGAAGGCTATTCGCAAGGACAGTAGAAGAGGCAAAGACCATTCACACTAGAAATAGTCGTAGATGAAGGCCACGAGCATCAATGCATGGTAGAAAGAGATTGAAGCCAAAGGTAGGCAGCAACTGAGTTCAAATTGGCCAATAAAGCAACGGGGAATCATGGTCCGATTAGTTGTGCTTATGCCTGAGAACAATCCAAGAAGAATTAGCCTCCAAGTATAGTTCCATTGAATTTTTCTTCTCGCGTACCATGAAATTGACTACTAAATCTCTCGAATCGTAACATTGGTTCACCCATAGCAAAGGAAACAAGTTCAGTCGGTCGAGGCATAAATGAGTCGGCGCAAGCCATTCATGGTTGGCACCAATGGCCCGCGCTAGACGCCATAAGCTACAATCACAATCCTCAATCCCCCTCCCAAAAAGCTGAGTATGGGCACGAGATATCCCATTTTTTTATGTCCCGCATTGTTCCATTTCAAGATGCCAAGACCAGCCGGTGGGGTGTGGGAAAATACACAGACTATGTAAAAGTTTCTGTGTGGATCACCCTTTCTAACCACAGACCATGTCATCGTCCACGGGTGCAGATCAGAAGCCTCAAATTCAATACTCTGATGGTGTCCCGTGCAAGACGACACAACCCATGCAGAGGGACGTCACGACCTGTGTAGAGGGATATCACAGTCCACGCTAGACTTTACACCCTACATCACTTGAAGACATGTGCCACGCATCAGAATGGGTACCCCACCCACATGAAGAAGCACGACCCATGCTAGATCTCACGCCCTTCATCAAGGACATACCATGGGCCGCACCGTGCATGATAGCCCGCACTGGGCGACGGCTAAGCTATGGTTTACCCTAATTTGACCTATTTTTGACCTATTTTTATACTAAATCTCCTACTACTATAAATATATCCTTAATCTACTAGGATTTCATATCATATCTTTAGTTTTGTAGTTAGGAGAACTAATGTAGAGAGAAAAACTCTCTCATTTTCATTTCTTTCCTTTCCTTTGATCCTAGGATGTGGAATTCAAATCTATATTTTAATTCTATATCTATGGAGTAGTTCCATAGCTTGGGGACAAATTGTATGAGCATGTTTTAATTTACATTTTTTGTGAGATTTTCTAGTTCATCATAATATTTTTGTTCATGATATTATTATGATTGTTCTTGATTATTTGAATTACATGAATAGTGCACCACATATAAGCACACACTTTGGGCTATATTCATGTATGGTGCAAATATCGATGCCGCCTTGGGAAGAAAAACCTAGATGTTAGAATGGGTAAGGGAGAACGCATCTGCGTGGGTGTGTTCACATGGGGGATTCGAGCATGCTTTGACTTATTTTCCATCACACCAGCCTTAGGTGGCTTTGTAATGTTTTCTGAGTGGTTCCGGGTAGAGATAGAAAATAGTAGCAAGATGGAGTTGTAAGAGACCTTAGATCATAGATAAGGTGTCAACAACCCTTTGTCCTAATTATTAGGACCATTGGAAAGTAGTGCATTCGTGGTGGAAGCCCGGGACGTTATCGCCCGGGGGTGAAATAGACCTACAATAATGGCTGGACCTTGTTGTACTCCCCTAATTATGGTGGCGTTGTCGATGGAGGGTTGTGAGTGCACCCAGCGTGACAGGGATAGGTAAGTGTGTGCCATCGGCCACACCACGTGTTGTGAACACTATATTAGGTTTGCCTAAATTTCTACGTGAATGAATCGAGGATCGAAACATTAGATTAACCTTGTTGCTCAATGACTCCCCAAGTGCTTTGTTAAATAGCTTACTTTGCTTTTTACTATTATGCTTAGTAGTTGTTAGTTTGAAAAACTAAAAACCCCCATTTGCATATTTTGTTTACTAGTTATTCGTTTCACTAATATGGATTGGCGACCCGTACAAGGTTGTGTGTTTTGATTGATACTTAGACCTAGCATCTCTGTGGATAAACCCAGGGCTTACCGCTAACTACCCCATAGGTAGTGTAGCAGTGAGATCAGAGTGCATAATTATAAATTCTTATCTTTTGACCCCAGTCTTCCACCCGGGTTAATTAGTTACAATTAACGACCTTGGGGGTAGGCAGGTCAAAATTTTGGCACTGTTGTCGGGGATGCTATTAGTCTAAGTGTCAATTAAAGCATAACGTGTTAGTATAGTAGCTTGTATTGCTTTTATATGTTTCTAATTTTATTTGGATAATGCTTGAAAAAGAAAATTTAAAAATTCCCAAAAAGAGATATTTCCCGATATTGAAACTTTGTATGTATTATCTTGTGTGAATGATTTATCTTGTGATACTATTCTTGTTGAGCATGTTTCTTCTAATTTAAATGAGGGTACTTCACCTCGGTATCTCATGTTTAAAGTGCAGCGGGGAATGAAGCAGGCTAAGGAATTAAAAACTCCTAAGCCCCTTCCAACCCCCAAACTCAACAAGAATATATCCACACTTGAGAAGAATGGGTTTACATGGTTCATTGCTCCAAAGGTAAAAGGTAAACATAAGATGATGTGGCAACCCACCCATCGTGATGTGGTCACTGGTGGTGTCAAAAATGGTGATTTCGGTGACCCACAAAGCCATTCTTTTTAGTTTTGAATGATTGAGGGAATATAAGTCGTGATAACAACAATAAAGAAATGTTGTTTTCATTTTACGTAAGAGGTTTCTTTAAATTGTTTTTGAAAATTTTGGGATAAGTTCAATTTTTGGTGGAAATTTTAGTCATCTATCATTTGTGTGGAATAGTACTTCTTGGGTTTTTCATGTCTTTGGATACAGATTAAAAAGAAAATTCATGGTTGAAACACAAGCTGATGGTCCATGCCCAGGTGTTTGATTGAGAAGATTGTTTGTAAATCCTGAGGATGAAAATAATTTTACTTGGCATGCAGATCGGACAATGGTTAATCCTGTAGTTATTAGTCATCCGGCTGATGGTGATTAGTGGAAGAAGATAGATCCGGCCTTTTCCAAATTTGGGAATGAGCCACGTAACTTGAGGCTTGGTTTGTGCACAGATAGAATTAAACCACTCAGTAATATGACCAACAATCATAGTTTTTGGCCGGTGATGGTGATGATTTACAACTTGCTCCCATGGTTGTGCATGAAAAGAAGTACATCATGTTGTCCCTAATGATCTCTAGTCCTAATAAACTAGGGAACAATATCGATGTGTACCTATCCCCATTGGTGGATGACCTAAAAAAGTTGTGGGATCCTGGAATGACAATGTATGATGGGTTTCGGAAGGAGGATTTTAACTTTAGAGCCATATTGTTTTTCTCCGTTAATGACTTCCCCACACATGGAAACTTGTCTGGATATTCAGTTAAAGGCCAAAAAGCATACCCTATTTGTTTGGAAGGAATGGATTATTGTCAGTTGAGGTATGGAAGTAAGACGGTGTATCTTGGGCATCAGAAATGATTTCCAACAACTCATCCGTGGAGGAAACTTAGTGTTGAGTTCGATGGGAAGGTAGAGTTGGTGCCCCCTCCTCCCGTTTTAATAGGTGTGTTAATCTCAAATACGTTGCGTAATTTTTAAATTACTTTGGAAAGAGGAATAGGAAACCTAAGGTTTTCGGTAGTTGGAAGAAGCGTTACATTTTTTTGAACTACTGTATTGGGAGAGATGTATATTGAAAAGAATGTATGTGATAATTTGGTTGGTACTTTGATGAATATTCCCGGTAAGACAAAGGATGGTTTGAAGTCTTGGAAAGATATGGTTGAAATGAGAATGAGACCTGAATTGGGCCCCGAGGCCTAGGGATCGAAGACTTACTTGCTCGGTTCTTGTTACACACTTTCAAAGCTTGAGAAGGAGTTGATATATTCCAGCCTGACAGGTATGGTTGTCCCAATAGACTACTCCTTGAGGGTTAGCAATCTAGTATCCACTGAGGGATTGAGATTGGGAAATATGAAAATGCACCATTCACATTGTTTGATTCAAGCATTTCTACTAGTTGCGATCAGATCCATCCTGCCAACTCACATCAGAAAGTGCATTACCCAGCTGTATTGCTTCTTCTAGGCAATTTGTTGTAAGTTTATTAGACATTGGAAATTTGAAGAACTTCAAGAGGAAATAGTAATCGTGTTATGCGAGTTAGAGATGTATTTCCCCCTTCCTTTCTTTGACATCATGGTGCACTTTTTGGTTCACGTTGTATGAGATATATTGATATGTAGTCCTGTTTATCTTTGATGGATGTATCCCTTCGAGAGGTACATGAAGATATTCAAGGGTTATTTGTAAAATCAATACCACTCGAATGCTAGTATTGTGCAAAGGTATGTGATCGAGGAGGTTGTAAAATACTATACTAAATTCATGAAGGTTGAGGAGTCGGTTGGTGTATCAAAATCATATCATGTAGATAGAGTGGGTGGCAAAGGTTTGCGAAAAGGAAATACTGGTTATTAACCCCCGATGAGTTGATGAAAGCACATTTATATGTCCTGCAAAACTCAGATGCAGTTCACCCGTACGTGGATATGCATATGGCCACTATTAAAGAGCGGCACCCCGGTTGGTTAGAGAAGCAAGTACTTGGTGAACACAATCACACTTTCATTGATTGATTACACGATATAGTGGTCAAAGACAGTCATGGTGACACCTTTCATTGGTTAGCCTTCATGTCCTCTGCAACTGCGATTTCCTTCATGGGCTATGACATGAATGGTTTTACCTTCTCAACCCTAGAATGGGACACACACACTGCTACACAAAATAGTGGTGTCAGTGTAGTTGCCAAAGATTTACATGTAAGCACCGCGAAGGATAAGAATCTCATGTATGGGAACATGTCTTACTATGGTACAATTGAGGAAATATGGGAACTAGTCTTCACAAGTTTCATGGTACCACTTTTCAAATGCAAATGGATTAATAGCCTTGCTGGTGTATCGGTGGGCGACCTAGGCTTTATAGTCGTCGATTTGAGTAGGACACGTTCTATTGGCGATCCTTACATTTATGCTTCACAGGCTACTCAGGTGATTTATGTTGTTGATCCCGATGATTCTAGCAAATTAGTGGCCATTCATGGGAAAATTCAATTTGTGGGAGATTCTTGTCTATCCACACTGTCCAAAATTAGTCGACACAGTTCCTCAAGCACCAGCAACGTTGGGTAGGATGAAACATATAGGGGTGGAGCTATCTTTGAGGAGGACCATAAAGAAGTCGTGTGGACTAAAAGATACCCACAATCAAAGAAGCGGAAGAAGCGGAAGAAGAAGACATAGATTGGGTTCACACATTATTTTAGATAACCAAGATGGTTGTCTATGTGACTGTTCATGTTTACATGTAACTAAAAAAATAAACTGTGTTTCCATTTTATCCCGACGGTGAAGCTATATGATGGTGTACGAGAAGTTAAAAATCTACATCGCACACTATTCGATTTACAATTCGGTTAATACAACACTAAGCATGCGAAGTCGCAATGTTCCTATAATGACCATGAACATGGGAATACATATTTGCACTACATATCGGTGACTAATAATTTTAGAGAGAATTACTTATGCCAATCTCGTATCAACTCATCGGTCGGAATCAGTGCCTAAAATAGCTTATTTAAATTGTTACATGAAAAGTCACCTACTTATCGGTATCCCCTCGTTCTTACCGACCCAGTGGTGTGGGAATATAGTGCAACATCGTAAGCGTGCAACTAAACTCCAAAATCATCACTCCTAAACCAACTAATCCGGAACAAGGAATGATTCAACTAAATGAATCATTTCAAGTTTACCACAACCAACCAAATATAGTGTAATCCAATACAAACCATATATCAAGAAAGCATTAAAACCATTAAAAGTGATGAAAATAAATACTAATATGCATGGAATCCAAATTCAATCATAAAACAAACTTTGTTTAAATCATAAAAACATCATGAAATGTAACAAAACACATCAAATCCACTTAATCCAAGAAAAACCAGAAAATGCACATTAATAAATCCAACAAACATTCATCATATTATTTTATGGAGAAAGATGAGGGTTGATATCTTCTTCGGATGGAGTATTCCCATAGTCCTCTGGTTGTTTCACATGATAGGATTCATTGATTGAGGTATCAGTTTCGCTATCGGTGGAGTTTGATCCATCTTCATCGTCGGCCATGACAACCTCCTTACCCTTCTACTCCTTTGCCTCAGCCTTTCTGCAGCCTCCTCGGTGCCATCCCCCTTTGTCTCCATCTCATCCGCATTTTCCTGAGATCTATGTGCAGCCATATTGGGGACACAAGGTGCATTGATAGCACCAAACAACATTGCCCTCACCTCTATCACGTCAGCGGTCAACTGCTGGATGAGATGCATTATTACCTGATTCAACACCATAGTCTCAGCCATATCCCTCACAAGCATTACTCACGCATTACTTTTAAGTCCTTTCAGAGAAAAATAAATTATTAATTTAATATAAAGTTCATAATTTTATTATGAATGATGGGGAATAATATTAAATTCATACTTAAGGCTATGATAGGAGTGCTAGTTTAGGATTACAATGGTGCGGATGGAGTAGCGTCGGGCCTAGCCCGTGGAGGAACTTCCTTGGGGAATTTACGAGAAATGCGTATGCCTGCCTCATAATTCCATTTATTATTGTTTAATATGCCCTTATCATAGTAGTTTGGCCGAATCTTCACTTTTGATCTGACCCTAACACCTTTCTTCTCCAACAGGGCATTGATCACGTTGCCGTAGGGGAGGGTCCAGCTCTTCAGAGCCTAGGAGATCATGTGCATCCCATTGATAATGGTAAAACCAGGGTTGATTGCTTTCCTCTTTTCAATGTGGTTAAACAATACCATCAAGTTGATAGTGCTCTTGGAGGGATGTCGAGAATGGATCAGTGTTTGTACAATCATATTGAACATAATCTTTTCCACCACATCCAGCACATCAATCTTGAACTGGCTCAGTCCTGGTTTCACATTGAGGTTGAGGGCCCCGTCGGATCATTCTCGTTTAGCCTAGGAGGATAAGTGTCCCTACAGTATATTTGCATTGGCACAACCTGCTGCTCTTGATCATCTTCTCCAAATGTAGCTCCAATCGCCTCATTGATCACTACAGATTTTAGAACCATGGACGTCCCGTTCACCTCTGTGGAATAGTTCGTGGTTGTTGGATGCGTGAAGTTAGCGTAGAAATCCTTCACCTTTGTTTTGTAGGCTGGCTTGTCAAGACAATTCAACCCCACCATTCCCAAAGGTTTGAATGCCTCCAACAAAATGTCTAAGTGGAGCCTCTCTACATCCTCAGCCTGTATGACCCTAACCTCTTTTACTCTCCTCTCTATCAATATTTTGAGACGCTTCTCATTCCCCTCTTCAAAGAAGCATTTTTTTGTCAAACGTTGGAAAGGTAGGGGCATCCATCGTCCTTGCCTTTCTTGAGCAGGATGACATCTGCTGATAAAAAACTTTTGCAAATCTCAGTAAAATAGAGAAGAAAATGCACATGAATGCAGTTTTAGCCCAAGTTTGAACATACATAGTAGACACTTAGACATGACTGATAGGTCATATGCAAAGTCGAGGATTCATAAATATAAATGTGCAAAATCGCAATAATCGTCGACCCATTCGATATGTGTTCGACTTGTACAAAACCAACCAAAAACCAACATGGAATCAAGCATCATAAGTGTTCTAAAATCTATATGAAAGCAACCAAAATCAAGATGCAAGACATAAACACATAAATAGCATGCATGAATTGAGATTTGCACAACCCAGAAAAGAGATGCACCTATTCCGAACCGATTCATAGACACCTAAAAAAACATTGAATCACTGTGCATTGAAGTACATTTGACATATTTTGAATGGAATAACCAAATGAAAGCATTCAAACAAGTGAAAAAATTGTAAAACAATTGTTACCTTCGCTAGAGTTTGAGTGCTGGTGATTGCTTCACTGAATGTGGCTACGATTTCTGCAATGGGAATTATTTGGCCCTTTGTTGATAATTTATATGTCAATATCAGTGGTTATTTGATGGATTTTGATGGTTTAGGAGAGGTTTTTTTTTCAGGTGGAGAAGGTTTATTTGCGAGGTCAATGTTAAGAATGAGATTGGGGTTTGGGGTGAGCAGTTTATATACCACGACATAAACAGTGTTATTTTTAAGAAACCTGCGATGTCGCAGATGACTTTGTATAGGCCGACAAATATGGAAAATAGAATACGACACTGCACATTGCACATTGCACGTAATGGGCCAGGTGTTTCACCTAGGGCCCAAACAATTTTTTACGGGCTACAACGTGGGGGAATTGAATCGTTATGTAGCATTGTCATTGGTTAATTCGCCAAGCCCGAAGGGTGACCGACATGTCAATGATGTCGTAAAGACACGAAACTATGCTAATTTTAACAACCGGCCTAGACACAAGATATTATGGGCTTTGCCAGTAGTGGTGACAGACCACATGACTCGATTTTACACAAAAATTTTGACATAACCGATTATTGTTCGACATATCATCAAAGTCACACTTAAATGATGGGATTTTTGGGCCATCCTCATTATATTCTATCTCCTTTATTAGGGCCAATATGAATGGTAGGGAAATGGTGATAAATAGTACCATTATTAGGAAAAAATAAATATGGCTATGCCCCACCCTCTAAATTCTTCATCATTGAAAACCCTACTAATTGATTATACGAGTAAAATTATCCTTTTTATCATTAATATAACTCTTATTTGAACACAGACTCGTGTGATAGGGTTGACTTATCGATCTCCTAAAATGATAATCCCACGTAATTGCCTGGAATGAGAATAATCCAAGGTCCTCCCTAGAAGTCTTCTAGAACCATTGAACCATGAATTCTAATAGTCTCACACATTTGATGTGGTCCATTTTTTGTGTGGTTTGAATTAAGATACTACATAATCAACGAAGGTGGTGCATATTTTCCATGTCATATGTGAATGGCTATGTCTTGCCTTAAACCATCCTATATCAAGAACCAGCGTTTGTGAAAGCATTAATCATATAATATGATTGAATATCATGTGCTTTAACATAATAACGATTTTTAATTGAAAGATTCGATTAATATTGACCTAGAACAAGATCAAATATGCGATTGACTAATTAATAAATGTAGTAGACTTCTATGATTAAACTAGATATTCATTTCAAACCCACACCTATCTTGACAACTCTCGTCATTAGTTTGATGTTTGTGGGCTTCTACTAAAATCCCTATATAATTTACACATCATGAAGCTATAGCCTTGAATGAGATGGGTAAGGAATTTACAGGTCTTTAAGAACAATAATCGTCAAACGAGTAATTTTAATAGCCCTACCCGTTGAATGGAGTTTGTAGTCCATGGGTTTTATTCAAAAGACTATGTAATCAACAAATTAAGCTGGTAATTATAAGCTACTCCTAAGTCAATGGCCATGTCATGCTTTAAAACATCTTGTATGAAGAACGGGATATTGTGAAAAGCACTTGTTGTGAAATATGGTTAAATATCTTAAGCTTAAACAACATAGCTATTTCTAGTTGAAATAGGTGATAACCATTGGAGATCTAGTATGGGGTTTTTGGAGACATACATAGTGGCCTTGTACGATGGTTAGAGAATGTACATGATTTAAAGAACACTGACGCTCTTACAAGATAACTTCCAAACCAATTATTGTCACGTAGATTTCCAGAAAACTTGTCTTGCAGTGGGAATACTGGGTAAGGACTTTCTTTTCCCTTCACATACATTTCAAAAAAAGTTCAAAACCTAACATATGAATTTACTCAGACATTCTTTCGCAATGACTGTAGTACGAATGGAGAGCGATGTCACGGATTCCTAGGGAATGGGCCAATTCATCCTTCCAGAGGCCCAATATTTGGAGTTAAACCATATGTATTGTCAAGATCGCAAATTCTATCTCATATGCTTATGTTTGGCAAATATATCTGCGAGATCGGATGTTCAAAATGGACAGGCCTATTGGGACGATTTAGACTCAAACGGAGACGAAAAGTGATATCGATCAACATGTCGCAAAATATATACGACATCACATGATTGACGAGAGAGTACTTTTATTCGCCATATTTGGTAAAAAAAACCCCAAAACACTTTGAAAAGGCATTTATTGCCAAAATTGACGCCCTCTGCCCCCAAAGCCCCCAAAGCCCCCAACATTCATCTTCTCCATTTCCTTCCACCACCAAATAATCAACCACCAAACACACCCAAATCCACCACAAACATATCATTCCCAAATGGTGAACAAATAGAGAAGGATGAAATCATCATGGTGGGGAATTCTATGAATAAAAAAGTGTTAAGTTTTCATCTTTATTATTACCTGATCAAATTGCTTATGCACATATCCCTTTTGATCGTTTATTGAAAAGGTGTTTAAGATTGGTATGTTTCTTTCTTCTTCATTTCATTAACATTAAGATTGTGGACAATAATCTTGTAGTTTTTTATGTTTACATTAAAGATGTTATTTTTTTTCAAGTGAATATGGTGTACATACATGTGGAACCATGCTAATAGATTTTATTTGGATATGGAGTTAACATCAAATGCTTCATTTACATCATTTTGTTATGGTAAGGAAACACGACGTGAAGTGTATGTTTTGTGTACCATCCAAGGGATTGACATGTATGGTTAAATTTGCTATGTTTCCTTTTCATCCATAGTAAAGGTTTCATATGAAATATTATTTTTCATTTATTAGTTATGTTTGTGTTTATTGAACTCTATATTTAGGTCTTCTAGTCGTAAACCACGATAAGAGAAAATGGTCCCAAGAAGGGGGAGATATGAATCGATCGAAGAGACATAGGCAAGGTCGGGGAAGGGCAATTTGTAAGAAATTGATAGACATAGTGGAGAAGGGTACGTAATGTCCTATGAAGTTCAATCACATTGGGAATGCCATAGGGGGGGAATTAATTGGTGGTCTAGTTATATCAGTTTGACTGCTAGGATAAAGGTAGACATCTTCTTATATAATTCATGGCCTCGTGTCGATACTGCTTACAAGGATAAACAATGGAGGGCCATGCAATATGCCTTTGAAATTGAGTGTGATGATATTAAAAAATTGAAGAAGATAACTATATGACACTTTGGTGAGAGATGGAGAGATTTCAAAGTCAAATCGGCTAGGGATTACGTGTTGAATAAGAAGAAGAATTGCAAACCCAGAGTTAAGCATCCATTCATAAGTGAATCAAGTTGGAAGAGTTTTGTTGCAAGAAACTAGCGGATGAAAAATTGGTAAGGAATTTACGTTAACATACTTACAAGTGTATACATAATGTGCACATATTTATAAATGTACACAAGCATTATATTATTGGACAAACTTGATTATGCTTGAGTATAGATTTTTTGTTAGTGTTATACTGTATATATTATGCATGATTTCTAGGGCTCTATGATCTGCTTCATTATGCGTGCATTAACCGTTGCATTTGGTATAGTTTTAGCTAGTATTATGTGGTGGATTGCTAGTATAATTTGAGTTTACTTGACAATGGGTTTAGACAACCATGTTTGGTCTTCTTGTCTAAATCCCGTGTTTTGTAGACTTAATTGGTACTAATGGACATCTTGTATCCACGAACTCCTTGATCTTCCTTGTGATCATCTTTAGTAGGTCGCGTGTGGTTACTTTTTGTTTACATTCTATGTGAAGGCCGTTCGTAAGGGAGGTAGAAGATATTGAAGGCCGTTTGCAAGGACGGTAGAAGATACGAATGCCATTCACACTATAATGGTAGTAGATGAAGGTCACGAGCATAAATGCATTGTAGAAGGAGATTGAATCCAAAGATAGGCGGCAACGGAGTTCAAAGCGGCCAATGAAGAAATGAAGAATCGTAGTCCGATGAGTTGTGCTTAAGTTTAAGAACTATCCGAGAAGAAATAGCCTTCAAGTCTGGTTCCATTGACATCTAAAACTCTCAAAGCGGACAAACAGTTCACCAATAGTGAAGGAAGCAAGTTCAGCCTGCTGAGATACCAACGGGTCGGCGAGGACTATTCATGGTTGGCACCAATGGCCCGCACCAAGGGAGCTACTCCATGCCAAGAAGACGAGTACAAGGCTACATCACGACCCACGCCCAACGCCATTAGCCGAAAGCATGATTCTCAAATCCCCTCCCATACGGCTAAGTATGGGCGCGAGATGTACCATTTTTGACATCTTGCACCATTCCATGTCCACAATGTCAAGATTAGCTGGAGAGGTGTGGGAAAAGCCCCACCAATGTTTCTGAGCGCAATACCCTTCGTGACCATGGCCCGCACCACTGGCCACGACCACGGATCAGAAGCCTCAAGTTCAGCTCTCTGATGGTGCCCCACGCCAAACGATATAGCTAGTACCAGAGGATCATCACAGACCACACTAGACTCTCCGCCTCATACCAATTGAATTTCTGTGCCATGCACCAGAACGGGTGCCCTGTGCCTCATGAAAAGGTACAGCCTGCACCAGATCTTGTGCCCCGTGCCAAGGACATGCCATAGGCCGCACAATCTGTGATAGCCCACATCGGGCAGTGGATGAGCTAGGGTTTACCCTAATTTGGCCTATTTTGGGCCTATTTTTAGGCCCAATCTCCTACCACTCTAAATGTAGTTATAATCTACTAGGGTTTTATATCATATCTTTAGTTTTGTAGTTAGAAGTGAAACTCTAGAGAGAGAAAAACTCTCTCCTTTTCATTTCTTTCTTTTGCTTTGATCCTAGGATGTGGAATTCAAATATTTATCTGAATTCCATTATCTATGGATTAGTTTTATAGATTGGGGATAAATTGTAGGTGCGTGGTTTAATTTACATATTTTGTGAGATTATTTGGTTCATCCTAATATTTGTGTTCATGATATTAGTATGATTGTTCTTGATTATTCAAATTGCATCAAGTCCAAGTGTTTGGAGTTTGCAACCTTAACCACAACTCTGAGGTGTATCTCAAAGTCATAGATGATTTACAAGAGGTAAAGGCAATTGACTACAATAACCGTGAAATACCTCAATTTTCTAGGGGTCAACCACAAGGGTTCCGGGGGAACGAAGGAGATGCAAGGCCAGACCCCTATGCAAACTCATTCAACCTTAGGTATCAAGATCATCCTAACTTCCGATGGATGGATGATAACCAACCTCAAGGATATCGGGGTGGGCAAGCTTCACCTCAACCATATCCTAGAGGTGAAAGCCCTTCCAACAATCATGCCTCACTCTACAAGTCGGAATGGGATGAGATCTTAGAGGCCATTGTTCAACTGGGAATAAACATGAAGTCTTCGCAGAGAGGACAAGGTGTGAGATTGAAGACCTTGGAAATAGTACTTTCTCAAGTATAAATGTTTTTGAAGTTCAGGTCGGGAAACTTGCCACCTCGGTAAGCCTTCTTCAAGCCAAGGAGTCTGGCAAAATACCTTTCCAACTAAAGGTCAATCCAAGGAACATGAGTGCTCTTAATTTGATAAGTGGGAAGGAAGTTTATGAGACTGAGAAGAAGATGATGCAAGATGACGATGTGATAGTGGAGGCTACCAAAGACCTTCAAAGAGAAGGAGATTATGGTCAAGGAAGAACCCTCCAAGGAACTTCCACTACCTGAGGCACAAGTTGCTATTTTGCCTCCATTTCCAAATGCTTTGAGGGGACGGCTAAAGGTGGTGACCGATGATGCAAATATTCAAAAAGTCTTCATAAAGGTGAAGGTAACCATCCCTATCTTGGAATCAATTAAGAAGTGCCATCATATGCTAAATTTCCTAAAGTTGCATGCACAAAGAAAAGATGTAGGCCAACTAAGAGGTTAGGACATTTGAAAATGGGATGAGTCACCGTTTAGAATCATAAGAACTTACCTAAGAAATGCGATGACCCCTAAATGTTTTCTAATGCTATCTCTTTAGGTGGTAACTTGTAGAACATGCCATGATAGATTTAGGCACATCCATTAATGTTATCCCATTTAGTCTATATGAACGCGCCTAGAAATAGGTGAGCTTAAGGATACTAAAGTAATTGTCCAACTTGCTGATCATTCCTAAGCTAGTCCCCATGGACTAGTAAAGGATGTGAAGGTGCGAGTTGGCAAATTGGTTTTTCTGGTGGACTTTTATGTCCTAGATGTGGCGCACGACAGAAGTGCACCCCCGATACTTTTGGTGAAACTTTTTCTTAAGACATCTAGGACTAAAATTGATGTCCACTTGGGAACCTTAACTCTAGAAGACATGGATAAAGTGAAATATGATGTCTATAAATCTAGACATGACTCAACAAAGTCTTCTTTTATGTTAAAAGGTGTAACCTTGTGATAAGTATGATGAATCTTCTTGTATTACCAATGAGCAAGAATATTTGAATGAATCTCATGTTGATGATATTAATGATGATTCCGATGAATTGCACGATGTGATGGATAATATGTCTGTGCTAGATTTTTTTTCCTTGCTAACCATCTTGCACCGGGAAAGGGAGATTATCAAGAATTTAAAACCTCCCCAGTCTCCCCCTAACTCCAAAGTGACATTCACAGACTCAATCTTAGCAAGGCACGGAGATTCATTTCCTATGACAGACAAGAGGTTCAAAGGTAACAATGACTCATTGTGGAGACCTCTACAAAACGATGTCATCGTGGGTGGAGTCGCCGATGGAAATTTCGGAGACCTGCAGGTAGGTGGTTCCAATTAGATTGCATGAAAAAGAAAATAATTTGTGAGGACGATAATAAATATATGGTGTTTTTCTTTTTGCTTTCGTGTTTTGAGTAGTGATTAGATTTTTGCATTTTCTTGTTTTGCTAAGAGGATTTTCGAGATGAAAATTTAGTTTGGATTGAAATTTTGAGTTCAAGACTCGTGATTGTGTTTGAATGGAATTAGATTAGATGGTTGATGTAAGTTTTTCAAAAAAAGAGGGGAAAACTAAGGATTAAGGAAAATTTTGGGTGAATGCCTCATGCCGGGATGCTTGGCGCGAGGGGATACCTCGTACCAAGGAGGTCGGCACGAGGCAATGCTTTGTGTCAAAAGTTTGGTGCGAGGCTATGCTTCGTGACAAGACGTTTTGTTCGTAAAATCCATTTTCCAATTTTCATGTGTTCCAAAAATGAAAATTTTCAAAAATTCTGAACTTCAAACGCAAAAATGCATTTTTAGTTCAAGAATTTTGGAATTCCCTACTTCCTTAGGAATTTTGAAAATACTTCCAATATCCCTTGAAATTAATTGATTTGTACCATTGTCCCCCTGAAGTGAGAATTTTAAAAATTCAATTCCTATCCTACACACTCTTCCTTCTCAAAGAAACACTCACTATCACAATCTCTTGGTGAACCTCTAAAAATTGAAGATCTTCTTTGTAAGATCCACACAATGTCAATAAAGCATTCAAGAATCATGCTTTTGCTCCTTCTTGCTACTAGTTAATATGCTCTATTGACATTTTGGCAGTGTTATGAAAAACATGATTCTTGAATGAGTGTGTGTTTTTGAGAATTTTTTTTGAAATGGAATTACGCTTGGGTTTAATGCAGGATTTTTTGGCATTTTCATTGGCACGGAATCATGTAGTATCACCATTTCTCCCTACCTCACGTATGTTTTGACATGGTTTTTTTGCATTGGAAACTATGCATTTGTTAAGTGTGGGGAGGGAGGAGCGAACACTTAGGGAGTCTTCATTCTTAGATTTCCTCGGTGCATTTCATGATTTGCATTGGTAATTGTTTTTCTTGTTTGTTGGTAATTTTAGTTTTTGATGGTCGAGGTATGTTTTTGGATAGACATTTGGTGGCTTGACATGCTATGCTAGGGTTTCTAGTTTGCACGAGATAGGTTGTTTTAAGATATTGGTGGTGTATTTTTTGTGTTTGATCTTATCTTTGTAGTATGAAGCCCACTTTTTGGGCGATTTAGGCTAAAGAAAAATTGGTAAAAAACTTGAAAAAATATAAAAACCTGGACAAGTAAAAAATCTTAAAGGGCGACTTGGATAACATTAGGAAAATCTCCGATAGGTCAAAATACCTAGGTAAAAGTGAGAGGCTAGGCCCGGCTAGGCTTACGAGCCTAGGAAAAAAATGAAAAGGCCGTGTGGAAAAATGTGAGAAGTAAGTACCCTTTGTGTGTTAAAGCTAGAATGAAAACCCAAAAGAGCTCCTAGGACAAATGAGAGAAAACAAAAAACTAGGTTAATGCTGCATGCTTCCATGGTGGATTGTTTTTTTAAGACGACACTTTGATTTCTTTGGGATCATTTTGGAAAACGTAAGCTAGCTTGAAACTTATCTTTTTGGCTTACCTTTTTCCACATTTTACTTTTGAGTGGTTAGATTGCTTATGTTTTTCAGGGAGTGTGAGAGTTGTGAAATTCTTACTCTTTTGGGGGAAACAGGGTAGTATAGGAATAAGTTGAATGCCTCGGTTAACTTATGCATGCATTTCGCTTGATTCTTTGTCTTGATTTTTTTTACTCGAGGAAGAGTAAAGGGTTAAGTGTGGGGAGTCTGATTTGCTTCATTATGCGTATGTTAACCATTGCATTTGGAATAGTTTTTAACTAGTTTTATTTGGTGGATTGCTAGTATTAGATGAGTTTACGTGACAAGGGGTTTAGACGACCATGTTTGGTTTTCTTGTCTAAATCCCGCGTTTTGTAGATTTAATTGGTTCTAAAGGACATCTTGTATCAACGGGCTCCTTGATCTTCCCTGCCCATGGTTACTATTTGTTTACATTCTATATGAAGGTCGTTCGTAAGGGAGGTAGAAGATATTGAAGGCCGTTCGCAAGGACGGTAGAAGAGATAAATGCCATTCACACTAGAATGGTAGTAGATGAAGGCCACGAGCATTAATGTGTTGTAGAAAGATATTGAAGCCAATGATAGGCGACAACAAAGTACAAAGCGGCTAACGAAGAAACGGGGAATTGTGGTCCGATGACTTATTCTTAAGTATGAGAATAATCCGAGAAGAATTAGCATTCAATGCTGGTTTAATTCGATTTGTCTTCTTGCACACTACAAAATTAAATGAGTCGGCGCGGGCCATTTATTTTTGGCACCAACGGCCTGGGATAAGGGGGCTACCCCAGGCTAAGAAGACAAGCACAAGGCTACTGCACGGCCCGCGCCAGACGCAATGAGCCAGAAGCACGATTCAAAAATCCCCTCCCAAACGGCTAAGTATGGGGGTGGGACGTCCCGCACTGTTCCATGTCCAAGATGCTAAGACCAGCTGACAGGGTGTGGTAAAACACATGGCCTGCGCCAAAGTTTATGAACGGAGCACCCTTCCTAACCATAGCCCGTGCCACTGTCTATGGGCGTGGCTCAGAAGCCTTAAATTCAGTACTTTGATGGTGTTCCACACTAGAGAGACGTCACGGCCCACGCCAGACTCTTTGCCCCTTGCCACTTGATCATATGCACCACGCACCAGAATGAGCGCCCCGTGCCACATGAAGAGGCACGACCTATGCCAGGGACATGCCACGGGCCACACCATCCATGATGGCCCATTCCAGGCAGCGGCTGAGCTAGGGTTTACCCTAATATGGCCTATTTTGGGCCTATTAGAGAGAGAAAAACTCTCTCCTTTTCTTTTCTTTCTTTTGCTTTGATCCTAGGATGTGGAATTCAAATATTTATTTGAATTCCATATCTATGGTGTAGTTTTATAGCTTGGGGATAAGTTGTAGGAGCATGGTTTAATTTACATGTTTTGTAAGATTATCTAGTTCATCCTAATATTTGTGTTCATTATATTAGTATGATTGTTCCTGATTATTGGAATTGCATGAGTAGTACACCACATATAAGCACACAAACTTTGGACTATATTCATGTATGGTGCAAATATCTATGCCCCCTTGGGAAGAGAAACCTGGATGTTAGAATGGGTAAGGGAGAACACGTCCACGTAAGTGTGTGCAAGGTGGAATATAGCATGCTCTGGCTTATTTAACATCACACTAGTCTTAGTTAACTCCGTAAATTTTTCTGAAAGGTTCTGGGTAGAGATAGAAAATAGTAGCAAGCTAAAGTTGTAAGAGGCTTTAGATCCTAGATAAGATGCCAACGACCCTTTGGCCTAATTGATAGGACCATTGGGAAGTAGTTCATTTGTCGTGGAAGCCTGGGGCGTAATCGCACGGGGGAAAGATAGACCAAAAAAATGATTAGACCTTGTTATACTCCCCTAATTATAATGGTGGTGTTGGGAGGTTGTCGCCATACCTCTCAAAGTTAATACTTTTAAGCCCTGTTGCTTCCTATCTACAATTACGTAGATGATGGCAAGTCGGGATCATCCACGAGAAGAGGGATCTTTTCAAGTGTTTAAACATATATAGGAGAAGACATACTAAACACGTACATACATAGATATATATATAAATATATATATATATATAAGCATGTAAACACGGGGGGTTTTGGTTGGTTTGTTCCTAGGTTATCAAATTGAAATACAACAACTAGTAAAGCAAGAGAACGATGCTAATCATGCAATACAACTAAAGATAAGATGAAAATAACAATTGACGGAACCTTGGGCACAATTAACTGCCACTTCCAAACCTCTTATCCATCATTGAACATGAAATCTATTTACTACTTTCACTACTTGTTGTGAAGGCTAAACTTCTATCCTTCTTAGATAGTAGTTTGCAAGAATGAATTCGACATCTCTTGTCAAACCTCACCAATGACTCCCGTAGTCGAAAAACACTCAAGGTATCCCATTGATGGCATTTAGCACGAAGAATCAACAAGCTTGGAAACACTTATAAACACTACACCGTGTCTAAGCATTTAACCGATTTATGAATTTACACAAGATTAATCAAGAACGATCGACATTCCAATCAAAAGCTCTAAATCATAATCTTGGATTCTTATCAAGAAAAGGGGGAAATCAACCCATTTCCCCAAAAACGTAAGAATACAAGTACTTCATGTACTCAAGCTTTCAATAACATTGATGACATTCACAAACACATTAAATGCCCCATAAATGCACAATAGTAAGAGTATTAAGTAGGCTACAAATTGTTCTTAAGACATGGGCTTGGAAGCCCTAGTCAATTTCTCCCAAGAACTAGATTTCTCATAAACAAATGCATAGAGAAATGAAGAGAGAAAAGATGGAGAAAATGAAGAACCTAGGGTTGGGAGAAGAGGAATTTCGGCCAAGAAGGATAAGGTATGAAGTGTGTGGCCAAAAATTCCTTTTATAGTACAAGAGGGAGGAAAAGAAAAGCAAAAAGCAAAAGTGTAGCAGGCTCCCGCCCGGGCGGGAATGACCATTTTCACCCTTGTGTCACCTTGCTTTCAAATCCTCGATTCTTTTTTCTCTTCAATCTTCAAAGCTAGTCTTCAAATCTTCAAAGTCTTCAAAAGGTGATCTTTAATGGTCTCCGATCTTCAAGTCTCGATGTTCTTCCTTTGTCACACAAAATACACTTAGAAAAATGTGAAAGATTGTAAATTCGCTCTTACCTCTCCTAAAATAATTTCAAGGTAAAACACAAGCCCTTGATAACAAAAGAGGACAAAAGTGATCCCAAAAAGTACTAAAATATGCACATAGAATGGACACATCAAACCTCCCCGCACTTAATCTTTACTCGCAGTATAGGTTCAAATCCTATTGGACGCAAATTTTTTCCTCGAGTAAGAAAATATCCAAGTGCACGAAGGAATTGACGTATCCACATCCCAACTACTATTCCCCCAAGTAAATACCTCACAAAACTCGCAATATCACACATCCCAGCGTTCAGATCAAATGAGAAGTTTCCGACAACCCCCATTCCTAAATCTACCCAAACCATATCAACCTATAAATTCATTGATATCCCTAAAACATCTCCAAATCCCGAATTGACAATCCCAAACCCAATGGTACAAGATGAAGCTAAAAGCATACATAAAGTTCAAACACATACTCCACTTTATACCAGTATATCATCCTAAAAATGAAGTATATCAACAATCAAGAATTTCATAACTTACTTTGTTTCCCCGCTAAATTTCCCAATCCCAAGAGGTCTCAAGATGTCAAGCTACCCGATCCATCCATATGGCCACCGCAACCTTATGACTCCAACGACGGCAAATGAGTGAACACTTAACATTTTTCAATTTCTCTCATTTTCTCTCATTTTTCCTAGGAGCCTTTTGGGTTTTCATCCTAGCCACACGTCATGTGTTTGTTTTTGGCTTACATCTCACCTTTTTCCACACATTTAGCCTCTCATTTTACCTAGGTCGCCCTTTCGGGTTTTCGACCTATCCGGGCCCCCAATGTTGCCTAAGATGCCCTCTTGGGTTTTCAACTTAGCGGGATTAATTTAATTTATTTTTTTCTTTTCATTTTCTATTTTATTTTTCGTGTTTTTCCATTCAAAAGTTGCTAATTATGTACATGTAAATCATTAAACCCCCCTCCCCACACTTAAAATCATACATTGCCCTCAATGTAAAACACCTAAGGCAATAAGTTTCAAATATAAGGACAAAGGAAAAACAACTTACAATTATTGATGCGATGACTCCCCCAAACTCCAAGAGTCCAATGAACAATTGATAATATAGCACATCACCACAAAAAATGGTGAAATTCGGAAGATGGAGATGTGTTATTTGGGGAGTTCTTGAAATGAGGAAATGGAGAAGAGAGGAAGAATAGGAAAAATGAATGGGAAAAGGAAAAAATGTTCCGCCATGAACAGTGCCGGTGAACAGTGCTCATGAACAGTGCACACGCGATTCTCGCGGGCAGGCTTCATCTTGCGCCCGCGGCGTACCTCCCAACATCGCTTCAGACTTTGCCTGCGCGAGTCGAGCGGGCAGCCCCTTCTTAGGCGCACGGAGCGCATCCCAGCTCCGCTTCAGATATTTGCTCGTGCCTGACACGTAGGCTGTAGTCTGGCCGCCCGGGCGGGAGAGATCCCAGCTTCCCGTAGCCAGCTCCCCTACTCCCAGGTTTTTTTTCACAAAGCTTATTCTCCAGTTCCAGAATTATTGCCGATTCTCCAATGCTCGACCTATTTTGCTACAAAATCATGGAAAAAATACAACCGTGACAGAAATAAAATAAATTAAAATAATGAAAAATAACAATAAAAATTAAATTGAGATAACCTCGACGAAAAGTCACGAATGATGATCAAAACAAAGTTTATTTAACATCGTTGGCATGACTTACTCCCCTTCTTAGAGCTTACTTACAAATTGGATCGAGGAGATCAACATAATTTTCCTTTTCCGGCAAAAAATTCTCGTGGTAAGGTTTCAAACGTTGTCCATTGACCTTGAATGTATTGGACTTAGCTCAATCTAGAATCTCCACCGCGCCATGCGGGAATACCTTAACCACCTCAAAAGGACCAATCCATTGGGACCTCAACTTACCTTGGAATAGGCGAAGGCAAGATTGGAATAGGAGGACCTTTTGACCAACGTCAAAATCCTTCCTAATGATCATCTTGTCATGCCACACCTTTGTCTTCTCTTTATAGATTTTGGCGTTCTCATAGGAATCCCTCCGGATCTCATCCAGTTCATCAAATTGTAACTTCCTATGCAAGATAGCCTCATCTATATCAAGATTGAATTCTTTGACCGCCCAGCAAGCCTTACGTTGAATTTGCACCGGTAGATGACAGGGCTTACCAAACACTAACCGGTATGGTGACATACCGATTGGTGTCTTGTAAGACATCCTATACGCCCACAAGGCATCATGCAACCGAGAACTCCAATCCTTCTGGTTAGGGTTAACTATTTTTTAAAGGATGGACTTGATTTCTCGATTGGAAACTTTGGGTTACCCGTTGGTTTGCAGGTGATAGACAGTGGATGTCTTGTGAGTGACAACATACTTCTTCAAGAGTGCCGCTATGGTCCGATTGCAAAAATGGGTGCCACAGTCACTAATCAAGGCTTGGGGTACCCCAAACCTAGAAAAGTTATTATCTTTCAGGAATTCTGCAACCACTTTAGAATCGTCGATCCTAGTGGGTTTTGCTTCAACCCACGTCGATACATAATCGACAACAAGAAGAATATATGTAAATCCATAAGAATTAGGGAAAGGTCCCATAAAGTCAATACCCCAAACATCAAATATTTCATAATATAGAATAGGCCTTTGGGGCAATTCATTCCTAGTGGAGATATTATCTACTCTCTGGAATTCATCACAAGATTTGGAAAAGGTGTATGCATGCTTATTCAATGTAGGTCAATAAAACCCACTTTCTAAAACTTTCCTAGCTGTCCTCTTTGCTTCAAAATGACCGCCGCATGCATGAGAATGACAAAATTCAAGAATTGAATATACTTCATTGCCAGGGATACATCTCCTAACAACTTGATCCGCACAATATCTCCACAAAAAGGGATCATCCCACACATAATACTTAGCATCACACTTTAATTTAACCTTTTGGGCCTTAGAAAAATAAGGAGGTAATTTACCCGTGACAAGAAAATTTACAATGTCGGTATACCACGGTTGGAGATCCCTAATGGTGAACAATTGTTCATCAGGGAATTCCTCTCGTAGTTGCTCCTTCATTGTGGGGTTTACCTCAATGTCTTCGCATGGAGCCAACCGGCTCAAATGATCGGCCATAAGGTTTTTCTCACCCTTCTTATCTCGTACCTCCAACTCAAATTTGCTCAAAAGTAGGATCCACCTAATTAATATTGGCTTGGCCTCTTTCTTCGTCATTAAATGAAGAAGTGCTTCATGGTTAGTGTACACAATAACCACTACTAGTAACTCTTTTTCGGTGGTAGAATAGTGTCTTTGGGCTTCATTTAGAGGCATGGATGCATAGTAGATGGCGTGAGGTGCTCTCCCCACCCTTTGACCAAGCACCGCTCCAATGGCGTAATCACTCGCATCACACATAATCTCAAAAGGCATCGACCAATCCGGGGGTTGTATAATAGGGGCTGAAACTAACCTTCCTTTCGATGTATCAAAGGCCTCTTTACGACCCTCATCCATCACAAATTCCACCTCTTTTTGCAACAACTTCCATAAAGGAGATGCTATCTTCGAGAAGTCCTTGATGAATCGGCGATAGAATCCTGCATGACCAAGAAAAGAGCGCACTTCGCGCACATTAGTAGGATAAGGCAAAGTTTGAATTGTGTCTATCTTTGCCTTGTAAACCTCAATACCCTTAGAGGAGACGATATGGCCTAAGACAATGCCTTGCTCTACCACAAAATGACACTTCTCAAAATTTAACACAAGATTAGCATCAATGCAACGTTTAAAAACTTGTGTCAAATTTGCTAAACAATTGTCAAAAGAATTACCATGAATGGTGAAATCATCCATGAATACCTCGATAAACGTTTCAATAAATTATGAGAAAATGCTTACCATACACCTTTGGAAAGTTGCGGGCGTGTTACATAACCCGAAAGGCGTGCATCAGTAAGCAAACGTACCAAAGGGCACATGAAGGTGGTCTTTTCTTGGTCTTCTGGGGCGATAACCCCTTGAAAGTACCCCAATTACCCATCCAAAAAGCAATACAAGGGGTGGCTTGCTAACCTCTCAATAATTTGATCAATGAATGGCAATGGGAAGTGATCCTTCCGGGTTTCCGCATTTAACCTCCGGTAGTCAATGCAAATGTGCCACCCATTTTGAACTTGGGTGGGCACCATTTCACCCTTCTCATTTTTTACCACCGTCACCCTGCTTTTCACGGGTACCACCTGAGTTGGGCTCACCCATTTGTTATCCGAGATTGGATAGATCATGCCCGATTGGAGTAACTTGAGGATTTCTGCCTTCACCACACCCGTCATAGGTGGGTTCAAACAGCGTTGGGGTTGCCGGATGGGTTTCGCATCTTCTTCCAACATGATTCTATGCATACAAGTGGATGGACTTACGCCTTTGATGTCAGCAATAGTCCATCCAATTGCTTCCTTGTTTTCCCGTGACACCACCATCAACTTCTCCTCTTGCTCTTTGGTGAGCTTGTTTGAAATGATAACCGGAAGCGTCTCCCCTTCCCCAAGAAAGGCATATTTGAGGTCACTTGGAAAAGGTTTAAGTTCATTCACCGGCACTTTCACAAGTGACGGGAGAAATTTTGGTTCCTCGGGCTCCTCTAAGAGTAGAGGAGGATTTTTTGAGAGACTCAGTGTCAAATCTTCAAGCAGGTTCAAATCCTCAAAGCTTTCCTTCCAGTTAGTGCTCATAGAGTATACACTGTGGGCATCATTACTATCACATTGCAAAGCAACTAACAAAGAATCATCACCACATAGTTCAAAAACATCTTGCACAACTTCTTCAACAACATCTAGGGCATGACAAGCATGTTCCACTAGGATACTTCATAGATTTATTTATGTTAAACTCTAATTTTATTCCATCAAATTCCATGGTGAGGGTACCTTTATGCACATCAATTATTGTCCTAGAGGTTTTAAAAAATGGCCTCCCCAGCAAAATTGGGGTGGCATGTTTATCATGCTCCATGCCACCTTAACCAACATGTCCTCGACAATACCTTTAGGGTATACACTAGAACGATCGGCCAATTGGATTACCACCCCAGTTTTGTGCAATGTTCCCAAGTTGAGTTTTTCATATAAGGAATAAGGAATCATATTTATTAATGCACCCAAATCAAGCATAGCTTTTTCAAAATGTGTATTTCCTATTATGCAAGGGATTGTGAACATGCCAGGATCGCTACATTTAGGGGGTAGCTCTTTTTGACACAAGGCGGAAACATGCTCACTTTTTCCAATTTTCAACTTATTTTTGGCCCTTTGTTTCCTATTCACAACACATAATTCCTTGAGAAATTTATCATATCTAGGAATTAGTTCAATGGCATTCAAGAGTGGGATATTTACCTCACATCTACGAAAGACTTCGTAGATGTCCTTGTTGTCCTCCTTCCACCTTTTGTCTTTCAAGGCTTCCGGGAATGGAGGTTCCGGTACATATGGAGAGATCTACACCATCTTTTATCTTCTTTGAGGAGGAGATGAGAGTTTCGGGATGGAGGTTGACTTTGGTCTTGGTTCCAATATCTCTACCTCAATTTCTTCTTCCTTGCCCTTTTTGGCTGATTCTTCGGTCTTCTCCTCATGGGCTTCTTCCTTCTCAACCTCTTTTCCAAACACCTCAATCCTCTTAGGCTCCTCTTCAGCAGTTTCATTATCCGGTGAAATGCCAACCTCTCTACCACTTCTTAAAGCGATACCACTTGCATTTTGTCGAGGGTTGATCTCCGGTTAGGAGGGTAGCCTACCCTTTTCCCAGGTTTCCATCCGGTTCACCACTTGAGCTATTTGGCTCACTTGAGTTTCCAAGTTTTTTATGCTAGCCTTGTCTTCATCTTGGAATTTCTCACTTTTTTCCGCGCACATGCTCAACCGGTGAATGGCTTGCATCACCTCAGCCTTTGTTAGACCCAAGCTCTCCCCTTGGTCTCGGGGTTTGTCTTGGAGCCTTTGGAATTGTTGTTGAAGTGGCCTATATTGTTGTTTAGGAGGCCGATATGGTTGAGAGTTTTGGCTTCCTTGAGGGTTTCCATACCGGAGGTTCGGGTTATCACGATTTCCTGAATTATATGCCCGGTTTTGGTACCCTTGATAACCTTAGTAGCCTTGGTTACCTTGGTAGCTTTGCCCACCTTGATATCCTTGGTTTCCTTGGTAGCCTTGCCCACCTTGATATCCTTGGTTGCCTTGGTAGCCTCGATAGCCCATGGCACTTACCTCTTCAACATAATCCTCTTGCAAAGTGGGGCAAGTGTCCGTAGGATGTGCCAAGTAACAAATTTCACATGATTTAACATGTGGCGCATTTCCTCCGGACTTTGTCATCAAATATTTCACCATAGATGTAAGGGCCTAGACTTGATCCTTGAGCTTTCCAATATTTGAAGAGTCACTTGCTGGCATCGGATTCCTCCTTCTCAAATTGGCCCTTGAGCTAAAGTTTCTCGACTCTTCCGCTAGCTCTTCATACAATTGCATAGCCTTGGAGGATGTTTTGTTCCCATGGGTGCCACCACAAGAACTTCTCACCAACCTTTGATCTTCATTAAGAAGGCCATTGTAGAAGTTATAAACCAAACCCCTCTCCGAATAACCGTGATAAGGGCAACTTGCAAGAAGCTTCTTGAACCTCTCCGAATAATCGAAGAGAGATTCTTCATGCCATTAGAGGATGTTGCTTATGTCCTTCTTCAAGGCGGCGGATCTAGTGGTCGGAAAGTATTTGGCTAGAAACTTTGTTTTCATATCAAGCCAACTCTTGATGCTCTTGGGCGGTAGGTAGTGGAGCCAATCTCTTAAACCATCCCTCAGTGTGAACGGGAATGCATTCAATTTATAGAAATCTTCATCCACTCAATGGGAGACCGTACCACCACACAAGAAGTGAAACTCGGTGAAGTGTTTGTTAGCATTCTCCCCTTGCTACCAAGGAAGACGGGTAGCATATTGATGAACCCAGTCTTTAGCTCAAAATGCCCATTTGGTCCAACCACGGGAAACTCGATACACATCGGTTTTTGATCGAGATTGGGAGCCACGAGTCTCTCAACAAAGGTTGCCCCAAGGGGATCTCTTTGGTGGAGAGAAGGATGGTGAGGTTCCCCTCTCGGATGCTCATCTTTGTGCTCGATTCGATGTTCCATTGATGAAGATGTATCGGCAAAATGGTCACTAGGAGGGGTTTATTCACACATTCTAAAGAAAGCCTCCTAGTCCGTCTCAAATTCAACTCCAGCTCGGGGTCGTAGAGCAGGGGTTCTTGTGAAGAGGATTGCGTGTGAACCATACACCAAGAACTCGAACAATACATCTCTAAGCCAAGTGAAAATGGGAAATCAACTAAGAAATCAAAATAAAAACAAACTAACAAATATTCAAAAATATCATATAATCACACATAATATGTCCAAACATTTAAAAATAAACGCCCCTTCCCCGGCAGCGGCACCAAAATTTGGGAGGTCGTCCCCGTACCTCTCAAATTTAAAACTTTTAAGCCCTGTCGCTTCCTATCTACAATTAAGTAGATGATGGCAAGTCGGGACCGTCCACGAGAAGGGGGATTTTTTCAGGTGTCTAAACATATATAGGAGAAGACATACTAAATATATACATACATAGATATATATATATATATATAAGCATGTAAACACGGGGGGTTTTTGGTTGGTTTGTTCCTAAGTTATCAAATTGAAATACAACAACTAGCAAAGCAAGAGAACAATGCTAATCATGCAATACAACTAAAGATAAGATGAAAATAACAATTGACGGAACCTTGGGCGCAATTGACTTCCACTTACAAACTTATTATCCATCATTGAACATGCAACCTATTTACTACTTTCACTACTTGTTGTGAAGGCTAAAATTCTATCCTTCTTAGATAGTAGTTTGCAAGAGTGAATTCGACATCTCTTGTCAAACCTCACCAATGACTCCCGTAGTCGAAACACGACTCAAGGTATCCCATTGATGGCATTTAGCACGAAGAATCAACAAGCTCGGCAACACTTATAAACACTACACCGTGTCTAATCATTTAACCAATTTATGCATTTACACAAGATTAGTCAAGAGCGATCGACATTCATAGACTTCTCTCATTTGCTACAAAGAACAAACATGACAAAGAGTTCAACATTATCATATTCACCTAGCAATTATCAATGTATCAACACAATCAAAAGCTCTTAATCATACTCTTGGATTCTTATCAAGAAAGGGGGAAACCAACCCATTTCCCCAAACCCTAACAATCATATCATACAAGTACTTCATATACTCAAGCTTTCAACAACATTAATGACATTAACAAACACATTCAATGCTCCATAAATGCAGAATAGTAAGAGTATTAAATAGGCTACAAATTGTTCTTAAGACATGGGCTTGGAAGCCTTAGTCAATTTCTCCCAAGAACTAGATTTAGCTAATACAAATCGTTCTAACATCCATAAACAAATGCATAGAGAAATGAAGAGAGAAAAGATGGAGAAAATGAAGAACCTAGGGTTGGGAGAAGAGGAATTTCGGCCAAGAAGGATAAGGTATGAAGTGGGTGGACAAAAATTCCTTTTATAGTACAAGAGGGAGGAAAAGAAAAACAAAAAGTAAAAGTGTAGTGAATGGCCTCGCCCGGGCGGGAATGACCATTTTCACCCTTGTGTCGCCTTGCCTTCAAATCCTCAATTATTTTTTGTTTTTAATCTTCAAAGCTAGTGCTCAAATCTTCAAAGTCTTCAAAAGGTGATCTTTAATGGTCTCCGGTCTTTAAGTCTCAATGTTTTTCTTTGTCACACAAAATACACTTAGAAAAAGGTAAAAGAGCGTAAAGTCGCTGTTACCTCTCCTAAAATAATTTTAAAGTAAAACACAATCCCTTGATTACAAAAGAGGATAAAAGTCATCCCAAAAAGTTCTGAAATATGCATATAAAATGGACACATCAGGTGTCGATAGAGGGTTGCGAGTGCACCCAACGTGACAGGGACATGGAAGTGTATGTCATTGGCCACACTACGTGTTATGAACACTCTATTAGGTTTTCCAAAATTTCTATGTGGATGAATCGATGATCGAAACATTAGATTAATCATATTGCTCAATGATTCCCCATGTGCTTTGTTCAATTGTTTACTTTTCTTTTTTACTTTTATACTCAGTACACTACAAGAAATAGCACCTATTACTTCACCCATTTTACCTCGGTTTTTTCCTTAACCCCAAAAAACTAAGATAAAAGTGTCATTAACCTCGATTTAAATTTTTTTGAAGTAAAGAATATTTCTTACCTTAGTTAATAAAATCCAAGGTAAATATTTGGTTTTTTACCTCAGTTGCATGGAAACTGGGGTAAATAATGTTCAAAATCAAAGTAAAAAGAATAACTGACGTGTGTACGACGTTGGTTGGCTTGCTTCGAACATGTAGTATTACTAGATCATGACATGACCGACCTCGCCAATTATATCGTTTGGAACGAATTGTAGTTGAAGACCTACAGCGAGGTCACATACGATCGGACTTATTAAATTTCCATTAACCAAATTCAATCATTTAATACCCCAAAATTTCTCCCCAATCCAAGTTCCACTCTGAAACTCAAATGGACTAGGGTTGTTAATTGTGCTCAATTACCAAGTAAGTTTTCCAATATCAAAAATTTGTATTTTCATCTTCAAATTATGTTATAGGTTAGTTTATTTCATATGAGAGGATGTGATTAGGTTTGTGTTGATTGAAATTAGGCATTTCATCATTGTATATATGGGTTTCGGTTCATATATATGTGTATGCTAATAAAATGAATGTTTTCGTTAACATTGATATATGTATATATAATTTGTGTATGCATGTCATGAATTGAATGAACGTAAGTGGATATATATATTGCTAAGATAGGTACATAAACAATGTGTACTTATTATTATATTTTAGGAATGTCTATGGATAAAATGCATTGTTTCAATGAAGATCGAACAAGCAATGGGTATCAATATTTTGTAGCAAATTTCATTGAATATGCATTTACGAATGCCACGAAGGAGAATTTGTCTTTTGTATATTTTCCTTGCAAGAAGTGTAGGAACACAACTATATATGAACAACCAATTTCTCGGAAGGAAGACTTATTTATATACAGTTTTGATCCGACATACAAAATTTCATTTTTGGCATGGGGAGAATGTGAATGAGCATACTAGAAATGAAGGAGAGGGTGAGTTGGTTGAGGAGATCGTTAAGAACTACAGTGGAAATCCAAAAAATAATTTCAGACCCATGGGCATAAAGACACACTTTTATACGACGGATGCCCCGAAGGAATGACTATATTCAAGGCTACATTACAATTAACGAATGTGATAGCTAAGTATTCCTATAGTGATGTCGGTTTCTCTTCTTTTTTGAAAGTGTTGAAAGAAATGCTTCCGGTTGGCAATAGAATACCTGAAACGGTATATAAGTTGAAGAAGGTACTATGTCCGATGGGCTTGGATTATGAAAAGATACATGCTTATCGGAATGATTGTATCTTTTATAGGGGATATCACTTGTATGCGGAGGCATTCCCTAAATGCAATGCTCCAAGGTTCAAATTGAAGGAGGTCGATGTTGATGGAGAAATTGGAAATCGGTAGACGAAAAAGGTTCCTGTCAAGGCTTTTTGGCATCTACCTATTATTCCTCATATGAGAAGATTGTTTGGAAATGTTAAGGATTCTAAGAATTTGAATTGGCATGCAGATAGGACAGTTTTTGATAATGAAGTGATTTGTCATCCAACTGATGGTGATCAGTGAAAGAAAATAGATTTGGCCTTTTCAAAATTTGGGAATGAGCTACGTAACTTGAGGCTTGGTTTGTGCACTGATGGAAGAAACCAATTTGGTAATATGAGCAGCAATCATAGTTCTTTTCCAGTGATGGTAATGATATGCAACTTGCCCCCTTGGTTTTGCATGAAAAGGAAGTACATAATGTTATATCTAATGATCTCTGGTCCGAGACAACTAGGCAATGATATCAATGTCTACTTAGCCGCCTTGGTGGATGACTTGAAACTTTTATGGCATCCTAGTATTAGGATGTATGATGGGTTTCGAAAGGAGGAGTTTATTTTAAAGCGATGTTGTTTTGAATTGTTAATGACTTTCTCGCGTATGGGAACCATTCTGGCTATTCTGTAAAAGGACAAAAGGCATGCCCAATTTGTTTAGACGGCACATATTATTGTCAATTGAGGTATAGAAGCAAGGCTATTTACCTTGGTCACCGGAGATGGCTTCCAACAACCCATCGGTGGAGGAACAAATATGATAAACTCAATGGAAATGTAGAGTTGTTCCTCCTCCTCTTGTATTAAGAGGTGCTTCAATTTTGTACATGTTGCAAGATTTTTGTAATGACTTTGGGAAGGGGATGAGGAAACCAAAGGTATCCGATAATTGGAGGAAGCGTTCCATATTTTTTGAATTGCCATATTGGGAGAAACTTGACGTCAGACACTGTTTGGACGTGATGCTTATTGAAAAGAATGTCTGTGACAGTTTGGTTGGTATTTTGATGAATATCCAGGGAAAGACAAAGGATGGTGTAAATTCAAGGAAGGATATGGTGGATAAGGGAATAAGGCCTAATTTGGCTCCATGGGTTTGGGGGACGAAGACATACTTGCCGGTAGATTGTTATACACTTTCAAAAGTAGAGAAAGAGTTGATATGTTCTATTATTAAAGGAATGGATGTCCCAACGGGCTACAAATCCCGGGTAAGCAATCTAGTGTTCTATGAGGGATTTAGATTGGGGAGTATGAAATCTAACGATTCACATTGTTTAATTCAAGAATTTCTCGCGGTTGCTATTAGATCCATCATGCCAACTTATGTGAGAAAGTGCATTACCCGGTTGTGTCGCTTTTTAAAGGAAATTTGTTGTAAAAAGATCAAGCATGGGAAATTGGAGGAACTGCATGAGGAAATGGTTATCGTGTTGTGTGAGCTGAAGATGTATTTCTCCCTCTCATTCTTTTACATAATGGTGCACTTGTTGGTTCACGTTGTAGAGGAAATTTTGATTTGTGATCCTGTTTACTTTCGATGAATGTATCCTTTCGAGAGATATATGAAGATATTCAAGGGTTATTTGAAAAATCATTTTCACCGAGATGCCAGTATAGTCAAAAGGTATGTGACCGAGGAGGCAGTAGAATATTGCATGGAATTATTGACGAATGAAGAGTCGGCTAGTGTACCAAAATTGCACCATGGCAATAGAGTGGGGGCCAAGGTTTGCAAAAAGGAACAACCTTGGTACTAATCCATGACGAGTTGGAGAAAGTACACTTATATGTCTTGCGCAATTCAGATGTTGTTCGCTCCTACCTAGATATGCACATGGTCTCCATCAAAGAGCGGCACCCCAGTTGGTCAGAGAAGCAAGTACTTTCCGAACACAATCATACCTTCATTGATTGGTTACGAAACATTGTAGTTGGAGAAAGTCAGGGTGAAACCTTGAATTGGTTAGCCATCATGCCTTCAACTACTGCAATTTCTTTTACTAGCTATGACGTGAATGGTTTTACCTTCTCAACTCTTAAATAGGACAAACACACGTCAACACAAAATATTGGCGTTAGCATATTTTCTGAAGCACTACATGCAGTAGCTTAAAGGATAAGAATCTAGTGTACAGGAACATGGCGTACTATGGTGTGATTGAAGAAATTTGGGAGCATTTCTATACAACTTTCAGGGTTCCAATTTTCAAATGAAGATGTGTTGACAACAATGCAGGTGTGTCGATTGATGAGCTAGGTTTTAGAATTGTCGACTTGAGAAAGACACGTTCTACTGGAGATCCATACATGCTTGCATTACAGGCTTCACAAGTGTTCTATGTACATAACCCTGCAATTCTCGTAAATCGGTGGCTATTGAAGGGAAAGCCAATTTGTGGGGGAGGTTAGTCCATTTGTGCGACCTCGCATAAGGACTGCAGTGGTTATGAAATGTGGAGTTTGCGACGTCAGTTACATCGTCGGTAAGGTAGTCAATTGAAAACAATGCTTAAATCAATAAAACCCATTAATTCATGTGACCTCGTAGTCATATCCGTAAGACATTGTGTTAATCGATTGGTGTTTTAAGGCATGTTTGCGACGTCTCACACTACAAAACTTTGATTCATGAATTGAGAGGTAAAATATTCCATCAAGAACTTGAAATGTAAAACCTACAAGAAAAAGAATTTAAGTTCACAAAAGCCTAGTCCACAAAATTCCATAGCAAAAATATAGATCACAAACCTAACACGATACATTAATGTATTGTACCATACGCAAAATGATAACAAAATAACATTCTAGCGTTCAATCGCTACCGTAACAAATCTCCAAAATATTACACACCAATAATAATATTGAATTCATCATTAAAAAAACCATAAAATCACACCAAAATCTTGTGGATTATCGGGTATAATGGTTAACTGCTCATTATCAGTCCCAGTCTCACTATTGCCCTCAATGTTGTCCTCCTCATTTTTGCCAGTCCCCGACCCAGAGCGGGAATCCATCGCATCATTATCAGTGTCCACTGCATCTGTGTTTGGTTCCTCGACCTCTAACTCAACTTTTCTTTCCACTGGCCCCTTTCCTGCACTCCCCGAGTTAATATGGGCCCTCAGCCATGCCAACTCCTGCATTATCCTCTCTTGGTTTCGCTCCAAACGTAGTGTATTAGCCTTCATCTCTTCCATCTCCTTCATGAGCATGCTCCAGGAACTGCATCTCAACCCTGATGCTACACAAATAAGGATAGGACACATTATAATTAATTACGAAGACAATACTATAATGACGAAAGATAAATACACCTCATCAATTTCCTTACCGGAAGTATTCACAGTTTTGGCTGCTGATTGAGTTCCCTCTTGCCTAGAGGTGGCTGTCGGATCAAGATCACCCTTGGAGATGTTGCAATCAACCCACTCATCCCCCTCCTAGTGCCAATACTTTTGGCCAAATAGTTCTCATCATAGTATCTTAGGGAGATCTTGCGAGTGGACCAGATCAGAACACTTTGTTTCTCCAGCAGGACAGTTATCACATTGTCATAAGGAAGGGTCCTTCTCTTCTTGGATTCAGCTAATGTGTGCATCTCCTGGATGATGGTGTAACCGGAGTTACAACCTTGTTCTCGCATATGTGCCAGTAGAGGGTAGAGCTGTTGATTGTAGGATTGGAAATATGGCCAGTCAATATCAGGCAGTGACAGATGAGGTAGTACTTCATCTTCTCTCAAGCTTGAGAATATCAATCCTATTGCCCACTTTCAGATTGAAGTACTTTTCAAACATCTGATTTCGATCGAGGGCCCCCGACTCATCATCCTCAACTGCCCGGTTAGGCCAATTGTTATGGCAGTAGACTTGGAGTCTTTGAACCGAGTTTTTAGGATCCTGACCAACTGTGCACCCAATAGCCTGGTTGACCAACTCACTGGTCAATAAAATATCGGCTCCATTAATTGGAGTTATGTACCTCCTGGTACTGAGACAAGTGATATTTGAGTATAAATCAACAACCTTGGTTTCATAAGTGGGCTTATCCAAGCAAATCAGCCCCTCCATCCCTAACAGTTTGAAGGGCTCGAGGAATACCTCAAGGTGGGGCTGCTGCTTTTAACCTGGCTTCATGCACCTCACCTCCTTTAGCCTCCTCTTACAGATAATGTATGTGTATTGTTTTTCATTTTCCTCCAAGAAAAAATGTTTCTTGTCGAAGGTTGGTGGGGGAGGGACTGCATTCGCCTTCTTTGCATGAGACGTCGCCTCGCTACCCTTTTCCCTGGTCCTTTTCGCTGTGCTCTTGACTAGTGTCTGAAGGACAACATTAGAAAAAATAATCAGTGAAGGAGTGAAAGTGATTTGTTGTTGTTGCACACATCATGGCCGAGCTTAGTAACATGTCGTTAACATTTTGACTGACCCCATTCACTTATGTGAGATCACACATTCAACAACATTCAAAATTTTGTGAATGTGCAACCTTGCAGATCAGTTCAGTTAAATTGAATATTTAGAGACATACAAATGAATGGTCAAAAATTTCTAAAAGAAGTATGACAAACGCTAAATACAACCTCAAGCTGGAGCTTATATGTAGAAAATCATCTCTTCCCAAATAACAATTCCCCCATTTCATCCATGCATCTAAACCCTTATCACACACTCTTAAAGTATCCCTAAAACATAACCATTCACATACAAAGTAGATAAATCTTTCACATTTCACTAAATATACAAATTACAAAAACATATAAACTTAAACCATTATCCGAATCCACAAAAAAATACATAAAATTAAAAGTACCAACCTTAACTAGGGTTTAGTGGTAATGTGCATCTCTAATGTGGTTTCAATGGATACCGGTGAACAAGAAGCAGTGGGAGGGTTTTGATTTTTATCTAAGAGGTAGTTGGGCGGTCAAATTTAGCGGTTAAATTTAGCGGTTTTGTGGAGAGGTGAGTTTAAGGGTTTGCGATTTTGGTTGTTGATAGAATACGATGAGTTGGAGATTCCCTCCTTTAAGTACTCTGACATTACACTGCCATTCAACCTCCTTTCCGACCTCAGAGCACTTCTTGACTTGGTCGTTCGATCCACGAATAGTGGATGAGGTTGGTCAAAATGGTTTTTAGACTAAATAAAACCCCTGGCCCAAATGTCAGAACATTGTGGGCTTGGCAAAATGGATTTACGCAGCCGCGGGCTTGCTTAACATACAGTCAGAACAACATTAAGATGATCCTTATGCGACCTTGCATATTACACTGGGCTGATTAAGGATTTTGGCCCAAATTCTTTTACTCAGTAGCCAAAATGTAAGGCCTAGTGTAATTTTCCTCACAATAATGATTAATATCATATGAATCTCCAAAATAATTGAGATCATCAATTTCACCTCGAAAGGTTGTTCATTAACCTAGATATTCTTTATTTAGGGTCAATGATAGAAACTCGTACCAAAAACTCTAAGGAAATAACAATGTTAATTGTCTAAGATGGTACCAAATGTGATACCTCACCCAGAATTACCCTTTACAATTGTGATACGTTGTACCATAGATTACAAATTGTTACAAATGTTATCTACTTGTTTCAAATAACAACGGTGTTACAAGACTCTTAATAATCCTAGTCTTTTCCTGAACACGAAGGCAAAACATTACCGACGATAGTATGAGCTGTTGATGAGGAAAATGGGAGAAGTCATTGTTATTACTATAACTATCATCTAGTATTTTATTAAAAGGTTGGCTATACTACATCAAACAAAAATGCGATAAATGAACAATTAATGTCCAAAACATTAAACGTCTAAGAGGGTTGAGTGTTTGTAGGGATATCAATAATTCCCCGTTTAATAAGTATAACACACTATTACATTCTTGTATAAAATTAACTGTTACAAGCCCTAAACGGTTCCTAAATGTGATACATTGTACGAGATTACCCTTTATAATTGTGATCCGTTGTACTGGACTTTTAATTATAATCTCAAAGACTTACGACTAACGATTCTTTCTCAGATTGTTCATCATCTAACATGGTTCAATGAACAATGGTAACAAATGTGATTCATTGAACTGGTTTAACCTTAATTATTGTCCAACATATTCGTACAATATATTTAGTAATACTATAGATCCTTTCTCAATGCATAACTAGATTGCCCTTTATAATTCTTTCAACTGATATCTACTTGTATATGATAACGCCTATGATAGGGCTTACTTTACTTCATGGCCAAATTTTGGTTGGAAATGATCATTTTATTCCTGAAAAATGTATCTCTACTTCTCTAATAACATCGAGTACGACTATTGGTGCAAAAAATAGTATTTTCTACACTATAACTAATTTTGGAAATGCTAGACGTACCCTTATTGTTGATGTAGATGATGTCATCGTATTTACCGAATAATCGACGAAGACAGACCCATGTCGTTCCAATCGTTAAATGGGCCATTTGGTTCACAAACAGGTCCAACATATGAATTCCAATCCACAAAGATAACGACATCACACAAACATCATATTAGTCGAGCCATGAACGAACATATCGCGACATTGGGCATTTATACAAGATGGGTTTGATGGCCCACTTTTAACCCAATAGAAGACCTAAAATGAACACTCACTCGGTGTTGAATGTATGGAAGAATACAAGTATGCGTCATACTTAAAAAAAAGACCCAAAATCTGTGAAAGAGCATTTATTGCCAAAAATGGTGCCTCTATCCTCCAATCACAAAAGTTCATCTTCCTCTAATCCTTTATCCTCAAGATATCAACAAATAAAAGAAATCAGATCTATCTCCCGATTAGATGCTCAATGGAGGTCACCAAGGTTGTGAGTGTGGAGGTAACCAAAGTCGGGGATTCTATGAATCAAAATAGTGGTAAGGTATAATCTTTCATAATATACAAACATGAGTGTATTGTTCATTTTCCATTCATTGACATTGAATGTAAAATGAGGGTTTCTTGTTATTTTGTGTTAGATGTATCATATATATTGTGATATGGACAATACATGAAGTTTTGTGTGTAATTACTTTAAAGATTACATTTTTTAATGTGTATTGTGTGTACCACTTGTTGAAGTTTTCAAATGGTGCTTCTTCAAACCAGAGATGACATGAAATACTTTATTCATTGAATTTGTTTTACTCAAATGGAGATCATGTTCATCAAACATGTAAATAGTGTGTCTCTTAATGAATGTTATGGTGTTGTTTTTGCAAAATCCTTGATTGACATAGTGTTCTGTGATTTATTGACTTTCTTTTTAGGTCGTGGTGTGGTAATCCACGATAAGAGGAAGTGCCCTAAAGGAACTAGAGATCAAAATGGTGCAAAAAGATGTAAGCAAGGTCAGGGTAGGGCTATTTTCTAGGAATTAATAGACATGGTGGACAAAGGTATGAAATGTCCAATGAAATTTGACCACATAGTAAATGCTTTAGGTGAGGATAGAAATTGGTGGTCTAGTTACCTAGGATTGATAGCTAGGACAAAGGTTGACATTTTTTGTAGGAATCTTGGCCTCGGATCGATGAGGCTTACAAGGAAAAGTTGTGAAAGGCCCTAGAATTAGCATTTCAAATTGAGTGTGAAAACATGGAAAAGTTGAAGACAAGAACAATACGTCGCTTTGGCGAAAGATAGAGAGATTTCAAAGCCAAATTGGAAAGGGATTATGTTTTTGAGAAGAAGAAACCTTTGAACCCAAGGATTAAACATCCGTTCACAAGTGACTCTAGCTGGAAGTGTTTGTTTGCAAGAAAACTGGGGGACGAAGCATCGGTAAGAGATTAACATTTACATGGTTTGAGGTTTAGACATAGTGGGTACATAATTATATTTGTAAAGAAAGTCATTTCTTGATGATTAGTGAACTTATGAATAACTTTATTATGATTAAAACATTGTTATGAATATGAAGTATGACTGTCAATGTAAGTACTAATATCTGGTTGTGTGAAGTCGCATAGTACCCGTCAGACTATTACCCATATGTACAGAGTGGTATGCGACGCCGTGTTAAATAAAAGCTTAGGCATTGTCCTCGATCGATGATCATATTGACATCGCAAATTGTCCATTCGTAGGCTACAAATTACCTACCGAGCATGGAAGATGTCGCACATATACAGGGGAATTGTGATACAATTTCACCTCTTTATTTGTTTTATTCATTACAATAGGACAGGGACTTGAATGAATTATTTTACAGGGTCTTAGAGCTAACATTTTGTGGTTGCATAAGGAAAAAAAATGTGATGTACCATGAGTTGGGGTGGCTTTACACTAGTCACAAGAATTATCATGAAGGAAATGCTTGAGGATAGAGTGTTTGATAAACTAGAGCAGGGGATGGCAGATGATGAGGTGAGGTTTTCTATGGAATATCCCACAGTGGATGAGGTTCACCGATTTTGAAAAATGGTTAAAAGGATATAAAAATCAAGGGAAGAAGGAAGGTAAGTTCCATAACAAAGAAGCGGAGGTGGTTTCCCAACAAATTGTGAGTTTGATAAAAAAAAAGTTTGCTGAATTAATTTATTTGAAATTGTATAAGATAGTTTCGACCTATTATAAGAGTTTTATTGTTGGTATTTTTTAGGAGTTAAAAAGAAAATAAGATTCGGGCAAGTTCATCATGGTTGGAAAGAAGGACATACTAGGCGTATCACTTCACAAGGAAGAACATTCAGGCAGGGTCCGGGGTGTCAGTACACTCACTACACATAAGGAAATCTTTGTTAAACCTCGACGACGTAAGGTTGATATTATGTCAAGTAGTCAACAAAGGGAGATTAATGGTTTGAAATCGACATTAAGCCAAGTAGTGACTTATGTCTCGCAAGAATCAAATGGGAGGAAAATGCCACTTGAATTGGAGAAAATCATTGCAAGTTCTAAACCAACAACCTCGGTGGCCCCTCGTGCTACTTCTCCGGCAACCACAACACATGAACACCTGGAGTGTTGTAGTGGGCTTGTCCCACCTTCTCCAACTTCACAACACATGTTGCATATGACCGACTAAGAACGAAGTTAGCTGAGTTAACGAAAAGGCACATGGAGGTATAAATGAATATATTAAACTTTTCATATTCAGATTATTTTTATACTTTGATCTTAATTAGAAATTCTTTTTTTGAAGGATAATTCCTTGTGCATTCTTCTTGGCGAATGTGTTGATGGTGAGAGCCATGTTGTGGCGGAAGGTAAAGTGTACACATCTATATGATTACATCATCAAAAGCCGGTCTCAAAGGAAAACGTGGTGATCACTATCACAAAAAGCCTTATTGATGGTATAGGTCTTCCAATCCCAGAGGCTGAAGCTACTACATGAACGAGGCCGTGTGAATATTTATGGAATGGCCCTTTCGTTTGGTCTCTATTGTGGACAAGGAAGTGCCCCCCAAGAAGGTAAAAATAAATTATGTGATAAGGCTATGAACACGTACACAAGTTATTTACATAATTTTTCTATTTTTTTCATGTACATCGAAGCAATCATTAGTAGCCCGGCCAAATCCTCAAGTACATATAGGGATCCAAAACCTACAAAAGCCTGTGTCGCTAGAGTCAAGGCACCTCCATTCAATCCATCCAAGGATGGATCTCTAAAGAATATCCACACGATTGTGAATACTCACCCTCCCTCATCTTCGTACAAAATTACCATGGATGGAGTTTGTATTTTGGGTTACAAGGAAAATCTAATCATCCGGAAGGAGGATTTTGAGGAATTATTCCATTTCAATAATGTCCCCCACCCGTAATGTGACTAAAATGCATGTAAGTATAAATGAACCCATAAAATGAACGTCAATCATTTTTTTATCTACTGCATTTCCGCTCAATTTATTAAGACTAACTATGAATGTAGGATTTTGAGTATGCAATGAAAATCCAAAATGAAACGGTGGGTAGGGGTTCTTTGCCCCTTCAAGATCCAACATGAAAATGTGGGGATGGAAGAGCGATTTCCCTACTTGAGCTTCCGGTTGATAAAAAATGACAATTAAATTTATATCTCACTTTATTACAAGAGGTGAGTCAACTCTAGCTCCTTGCAATACAAAACAATTGTTTTGATTAAAATTAAAGATTATTTGATTATAATGAATTAATGACAATTTCATTTTTCTAGCAATCATTGGATGGTCGCGGTCTTCGTTATTCCAACAAGCATGGTGTACTGATTCGATCCATTACATCAAATGCCCCCGGAGACAATTTCATTTGCAATTGAACGGGTGATGATGGATCACTTAATGAACCCCCGCAAGGCATTCCAATGGAAATACCTACAGGTTAGAATTCAAATCTAAATATAAAAATGACATAATTAATGCTATAAGTACATCTCTTTGTCTTCCTAATCAAATTACGTGTATCGATAGCATAAAAAAGAATTGGCCCCATGGAAAAGTGGTTACTATTGCATGCACTTTATGAAGGACATTGTGGCAAATGAGAACGAGAAACAATATGACCTAGAAAAGGTAACTCGATTCCACACTTCATTGTTTCAATATACAATGAAATAGACTACGCCAACCTTTGTATGAAATAGTGTTTACTCCGTCTTGTAGTATTTTCCCATGGAAAAATTGCCACATGCCATCAAGAATTTAGAAGAAGTACGTAAAAATTGGGGGATTTTCATGATGGTAAAGAATTTGAAGAATTTTCTTATCCCATCCACTATACGAGGAACTATTATTGGGTTAAGTTTTTTGTGCAAGCATCATTCTCTAAAATACCCATTCATACTTTCCAAGGTGTTTTTTAAGCCTAGATATAGATCTCTATCTACTTTTGGAGTATCAATGGTATAGTTCATTTTGTGAGAATTTTGGTATCTTTTTAGGACCACCGAAGGTGTATTATGTATCCTTCTTGTATGTATGCATTATGCTTGCTGTAGTTACATGTCCTATAAATGGCGTTTGAGCAGGAAACACAATTTTAATGAAATTTGTATTGTTGTTCATAGTAAATGTAATGACCTTGCTTGTGTAAAATTTACCATTCTGTTCACATGAATTCGTCAATAGTGTTGCTAAATTGTCACCACAGATTAGAGACGGTACCTTCATACAAGCAACATCGATGAAAACAAGGTCACAAAAACCTCGTTCATTGCATAACTGATACATTCTTCGTGCAAACACAAGCTCGTTCAGTGTACAAAAATAACATCGTGAACCATTCCACGTCATCATATATGAAATGTCCAATCAATTTTGATTTAACCGACATCGTACAACATCAACCATGTTGCACTTTCTAGTCGATGTCGCTAATTGGTCGGGTGAGGGCTCTATGATTACTTATTTACCCCATTTTAGTGTGATGTATCGAGGTAAAAGACAATAATTATTGCGGTTTGTAACTGCAGTAAAAATAAGTTGGTAATATGAATGAGCGACTTCGTTTAAAAGATCAGACGACTTTGCACATGAAATTTGAGACATCGATTAAAGTTTGCAAGCTTCTAGGACTGTCAGGAACCTCCACAGGTTACCAACATTGCAATATTATATTTGGTAGCCCTATCGGCCATTTCAGTATTTACCTTGTTATTTTTCCAAAAAACCTAGGTAAAAACTACTTTTTATCTCAGTTTTGTACTGAGGTAAAAAACTACCTTTTTACTCCACCCACATTTACCTTGGTTTTTTTGGACAAATAACCGAGGTAAAAACCCTTAAATAACTAAGGTAATAGGTGTTGCCTCTTGTAGTCATAGTTGTCAGATTGAAAAACCAACCCCTCTTTGCACATTTTCTTTACAAATTATTCCTTTCTCTCATACGGATTGACGACCTATACGAGATTGTGTTTTGATTGGTATAAAATCTCTATGGACAAACCCATGACTTACCGTTAACTGCCCCATAGGTAGCGTAGCAGTGAGAATAGGGTGCAAAACTATAAATTTCTATCTTCTGACCTTCCCACGGGAAAGCCTCCATTCGGGTTTATTAGCTACAATTAACGACCCCGGGAGGAGGCACGTCATTCTAAAATGGTAAAGGTCCACCCTTTGCCCTAAAAATAGTAGCAGTTGTTTAACATTTAACGTCGCACACTACTTATCGTGTTGTAAGTTGATAAAGTTGACTCGTTTGTGACATCGTGAGTACACTTACTTAGACACTGCATTAGACCAATCACTTGTGCGAAATTGCACAGTTACCTGCCGCTAAATGGGATGTACTTACCGATGGGTGTCCGATGTCGATCAGAGCAGTGGAATTGTATAACCAACAACATTAACATTGTTGGTTTATATTATTAACCATCTGTTCTAATAATTTTAGAGGGTGTAAGAGAAAACAAAATTGAACTGGAAGGAACACGATGCATCACACTATGATTCGTGGAGGATTCACACTAGCTACGAGAAATTTCATAAAGGAAATGGTTGATGCTCTTTGTGTTCGACAAGGTGGAGCTAGGAACGATGGATGGGGAAGCAAGGACTTCAACAGATTATCCCATGCCCAACGAGGTTCCTTGATTTGAGAAATGGCTAAAATGCTACAAAGGGCGTAGAAAGAATATGGAGGGTAAGTTCCATACCAAAGATGCGGAGGCTGTTGCCAAACAAATTGTAAGTTTTGCTTCAGTTTTAGATGATATGATAAGAATGAATTTGTTCAAGTAAAATTCATATGATATTTATTATTGATAATTTGTAGGAGGACTAAAAAAGGAAGCAAGAGTCCGGCGAGTTTATTGGTGTTGGTAAGAAGGACATATTGGGGGTTGCGCTTAACAAGAAAGAATATCCGGGATAGGTCCGGGATGTCAGAACCCCCGCTACACATAGGGACATCTTTGTCAAACCCCAAAATCCTAAGGTTGATATTGTATCAATTAGTCAACAAAGAGAGATTAATGCATTGAAATACACATTGAGTCAACTAGTGGTTTCTGTCTCGCAAGAATCAAATGAGAGGAAAATGCCACTTGACTTAGCAAGAATCATTGCATGTTCAAAACTAACTACCTCAACTCCACCTCGCCCCTCTTATCCAACTACATCAACGCATGATATCTTGGAGCCATTCAGTAGGCTCGTCACACTGTCTCCAACCTCAACGACACCTCTAGTATTTTATCGACTAAGAACAAAGTTAGTAGATGCCACCCAACACAACATGAAGGTATAAGTAAATATATTACACTAATCATGTTCCAAACTATTTTACACTAATTACCGACTCTTCATTTATAGGATAATTCATTGTGCATACTACTTGTCGAACATGTTAATGGAGAGAGACAAATCGTGGTGATAGGTAAAGTGTACACATCAATACGGTGCATCATCATAAGTCGATCGTGATTGATAAGGTCATTGTCAATGTCACAAATAGCCTTGTAGATGGTATTGCTCTTCCAATCCCAGAACCCGAGGCTAAAATAGTGGATGCGGCTTTAGGAGTATTTGTTGAATGGCTCCTTCATTTGGTTGATGTTTTGGAGAATAGGCCAACTAGGAAGGTATAACATCGATAATCTATATACTATTTCTAATGAGTTGAGACAAATGTTTAGATAATAACTTTTACGGTTGATTTCATGTAGATCGAGACAAGGGTTATAAGGAGCCCAGAAAAATTACCCAATACATATAGGGATCCAAAACTAACAAAGTCCCGTGTCACTAAAATCAGTTCACCACCATTCAATCCCACAAAGGATGCTTCCCTAAACAACATCCACACAATTGTGACACCATACCCTATCTCATGTTCGTACAAAATCCTCGTGGAAGAAGTGAGTATTTTAGGGAACAAGGTACATGCTATTATTAGGAAGGAGGATTTCGTACCATTGTTCCATTTCAATAATCTGCCCCCTCCCGTGATGCAATTAAATTATGTGTAAGTATTATTGCATCACCCTAACCTGATATAGCTGCATACTTATTGCGTTTGGCTTCGATCAAGCAAGACTAACCATGTTTATAGGCTCCTGCATTCACAATCCATTTCCAAAATGAACGGCTGGATAGGGGTTCTTTTCACCAAAAAGATCCAACATTATCATGTTGCGATGGAAGAGCATTTGAACCACTTCAACTCCCAGTTGATGTAAAAGGACCATCACATATATATCGCACCTTATTTTGAGTGGTAAATTAATTGTACTTACTTTATTACAATTGTTTAGTTTCTATTGATCATTATGTGATTGTATTGAGGTAGTGGGGATTTCATTTTTGTAGAAAACATTGGATGGTGGCCATCATCGTTCTTCCTTCTAACTTGGTGTTCTGGTACGATCCATTACATCAAATGTTTCCGGAAACAATTTCATTCACACTTACAAAGGTGATGACATATCACATAATTAACAAGAACAAAGAAATCATGTGGAAGTCCCTAAAGGTTAGAATTCATTCAACATTTTATTATAGAAAAACTATTTCCATAAATGTTTATCAGTGTGTTTGTGAACAATTTGTCTGATCGACTAGCATGAGAAACAAATGGCCCAATGGGAAAGCAATTACTATTGCATACGGTTGATGAAGGAATTGGTCATGCAAGGGAGGGAGAATTAATTAGATCTACAAAAGGTATCTATTATTCTCACCTGTTGAATCTAATCAATAATATCATATGACTTTGCACAACCTATGTACCATTTTTGACATTATGCCTTGTTGTAGTATTTTAACGAGAACAGAGAACCATACACCATCAATCGTACACCATCATTAGAGGAAGTACATGATAGTTGGGCAAACTTTATGATGGTAAGGAATTTGAAGCATTTACTTAACCCAACAACGATATGCGAAAGTTGGAATAGGTTGATTTTTTTGTGAGAGTATCATTCTCTAAAATTCCCAATGATACTTTCCAAGGTATTTTTTAACACCTTGATATAGATCTCTAGCTAGGAGTATCAACGGTATAGTTCATTTTGTGAGAATTTCGATAGCATACTAAGTGTATGGATGGTGTAGTTCTTCTCGTTCTTGTCTTTATGCCTTGTTGAATGGTGTAGTAACATTCAATCAGAAAGGGCGTTCGATGCCAGGTATTCTATTTATGAAATTTGTTATTTCTGTTATTTATATGAGGACTGACCTCACACACTATAATAGACAATTCGATAGAGCAAAACTATACTATGCGACATCGCATATAGTTATCATTGGCTTACCGATGAGACAAGCAAGCAAGCGACATCGTATAATGAACCACAAAGAATTCTAAGACATCGCAGACACATCGACTATGTATTCATTCTCTGCCACATCGTTGATACTTCATTCGTCCCATCTTTTATTACTGCGGACATTATTCCCAAAAAGCCGAAGCAAAAAAATTTATTTACAGCAGTTCACCACCGCAGTTAAAAATCATAGTCTATGAAGTCGGCTCATAAATATGGAATTTTGGCCAGGGTCAACAACAATGTCGTGAATTACATACAAACGACATCGACTACTGTGACTTCGCACAATGGTTGATCATCAGTTAGAAACTATAGAATCCCTTGACCAAATTCATTGAAAATCTCTGTAGAATCCCTATAACCAATGAAAATCTCTATTATGGGGAAGCTTTTGGACTTGCTCTAAGAATGACTGGATATGAGGGATAAAAAAACTAACACCATTTTAGATAGTAGAACATGTTATAAGCACTAGTAGAGAGCCTCCTATTAAAGATGTCAATGGAAGGCAGTTCCTTAAAAAGCACCTTTAATTTATATTTCCGAACTCGGAAATGGCCGATCAAGTCCCTAAATGAAATTTAAGGCAATTTTTTGTTGATTTTAGGAGGTTTTCCATGAACCACCTTTGATTAGGTCTAATTAAAGGTAGTTAGTCATAAACATATTCCGATCTTAGAAACAAAGAACGAAAGGGTTTCTGATCTTGTAAAGTCTTCATGTCCATTTTCCATGTTTGGAAATGGATTGATCATGACTTATTTAATATGGGACAAAGTTTTCAGGTTTTGAAATGGCCCTGATTATCAAAAAAACACGCCCATTCCCCTTAAACACCACAAAATCCTAATTCTTTGAAGAAGAAGCTCATTTTTTCCTTACCCATTGTCGTGGAAAAGGTTTTCTTCTTGAGAATCTATCATTTTGCATTGGAAAAGGTTAGTTTTATCCAAATTATCAAGTTAACGATTATCTTGAAATAATTTAAGGTGTATTTAATGATTCCTATACATCCTATTTTACGATTACGGTTTGAGATTAGCTAGGTTTATGATTATTGTTGAATATATCCTTATGTGTTGAATTTTAATTGACTTTAGGATAATTGATCGAGATAAACTAATTGGTAATGACATTAGGAAGTCACCCGAGTACATGCCATTGATTTAATCATTTGTTTCGTTTGCATTTGAACATGCTTCTAAAAATGGTTCATCGCGGGCATGGTGCACTTGTAAGGATTGTAGAAATGATGCATATTTAGGGAGGAAAAAATTGCTGGAACATCTCATAATGAGAGGGTTCCAAACTAGCTACACTCATTTGGTGTGGCATCTCATTTGGTGTGGCATGGGGAAGTTGTGGAAGCCTCTCATTCGAATGAATTGGAAGACACGAAGGCGGGTGATGAATGAGGTGGTAACGCCGAGTTTGACAAAATGGTGGAAGATATTGCGAGGGAGTTGAAAGGTAAACCGGAGTCGGTACAAGCTTTGATTGATGACAAAGGGACGCCTTTGTACAATGGTTTGGAAAACCCAGTTTTGGCTGAAACTCTGCGGATAATGAACTTGAAGGAAATATTTGAATGGACGGACAAGTCGATGGCCGAAGCTCTCAAGTTTTTTTGGGATTTTCTTCCCGAGGGTAATTTAATGCCCGGTAGGTTATATGCTGCAAAAATATCACTATGCCAGATGGGATTGGAAATGCAAAAAATCCATGCATGCCCAGACAATTATATATTGTGTAGGGGGGAAGTAGATAGAGATTGAGAAACTTGTTGGGCATGCTGTGAGTCTCGGTGCAAGTTGAAGAGAGGTGCAACTGTTGTAGGTGTGGAAGTTCCATTGAAATCAAAGAAAGGACACCAGTAAAAGTTTTATGGTACCTCCAAATCATTTATAGTTTGAAGAAGTTGTATACTTGTAGGGAAGATGCAAAGTTTTTGCATTGGCACGTGGGTAGAGTTCAACCGGAAGATAATGTCATCAGACATACTTCAGACAGGGAGTAATAGAAAAAAGTCATTGCTCTGTACTCTAAATTTGGCAAAGATTCTTGGAATTTGAGGTTAGGATTGTGTACAGATTGTATGAATCCTTTTGGTAACATGAGTAGCACACATAGCTCTTGGCATGTTTTGTTGGTCATATACAACCTTGCTTTTTGGTTAACCATGAAACGTAAGTATGTGTTGCTATCTTTGACGAAATCAGGTCTGAAGCAACCTGGTAATGATATTGATGTGTATTTTGCTTCTCTAGCTGAGAATTTGTTGACTTTGTGTAATGTGGTGTTAGAGTGTTTAGTGGGTTGGTTGAAGATTTTTTCACTCTTAAAGCCTTGTTATTTTGCACAATTAATTATTTTCCTGCATATGGGATTTTTTTGGGTATTTAGTGAAAGACCACTTAGCTTGTCCTGTTTGTGAGAAAGACGCTGATTTTTGTCAATTAAAATACGGTTGTAAGACTATTTACCAGGGCACATGTGGTTTCTTCCCGAGGGGCACCCATGGCGATCGGCCAAAAAATGATTCAATGGGAAAGTGGAGTCACTAGTTGAACCGGTGCCACGGTCAGGTATATAGATATATGAGAGTGTCATGAATTTTGCCAATGACTTTGGCAAGAAGAAAAGAAAAGTTTCCGTTGAAGGAAGTTGGAAAAAATGTTCAATTTTTTGACCTACCTTATTGGGAGCACTTAGATGTTAGACATTGTCTTGATGTTATGCACATTGAGACTAATGTTTGTGATTCTTTGGTTAGGACGTTGTTAAATATCTCTGGGAAGACAAACGACGGACTGAAGGCTAGGTTGGATTTGGTTGAGTTGATCATTCAAAAGAATCTTGGCCAAGAGAGTACAGGTGATTATTGTTATTTCCCCCCTGCTTGCTATTAAATGTCGCAGTCAGAGAAGAAATATTTTGGTGAGACCCTTAGTAGTGTAAAAGTGCCTGGTGCATACTTTTCAAACATTAGCAGTTGTGTGTCAGTTGAGGAGTTGAGCTTGGGTGGGTTGAAGTCACATGATTGTCACAACCTAATGCAAGAATAGAATGTCATTGCCATTCGATCTACATTACTTGCTCGTGTAAGATTGGGCATTACAAAACTCTCTTTTTTTCAAATCCATTTGTCGGAAAAGTATTAGCATATTAAAGTTAGATAGGTTTCAGGTAATGATTGTTGAAGTTCTGTGCCGTATAGAAATGTATTTCCCTACCTCATTTTTTGAAATCATGGTCCACTTGATCGTCCATTTGGTGCGGGAGATAAAGCTATGTGGTCCTTATTTTCTAAGATGGATGTACCCGTTCGAGAGGTAAATGAAAATCTTCAATCACATTGTGAAAATTTGGTATAGGTCAGATGCTAGTGTTATGTAGCGATACGTGACTTAAGAGGCCATTAATTTTTGCACTGATTATATGAAACATGTTGAATCTGTTGGGGTTCCAATCGGTAGACAAGGTCGGAAGGTTCAAGGGTTAGACAGGGCAAATTGTTTATCCCCAGTTCGAAAAATTTATGTGCCACCCATCTTTAAGTTCTATGCAACCACGAGATGTAGTTCCATACATAGAGATTCGTATGGATTCCATATGAGTGAGGCACCATAATTTCAATGAGGCCCGGACCTCTAATTGCACGTATAGACATCTGTCTCATGGTTACGGGATCACGCAGATGTTGGAGAACATCCAAAGATAGTTAAATGGTTGGCTAGTAGACCATTGGGACCTTTATTTCCTATAGAGGCTATGGCATGAATGGTTTTACGTGTTCCACGAAATCAATGGATGATAAGAGTGTCACCCAAAACAGTAGAGTGTTTCTTGTCTCAAAAGAATTACACGTTGGAAGTGGTGGATATGAAAATCCTATGTATGCCCTAAAGTGCTACTTTGGCACGATTTCTAAAATTTGGGAGCTTAACTATGTAAGTATGTGTGTCCCTGTGTTTAAATGTCAGTGAGTCGATATTAACGAGCAGTGCATTAAGGATTTGGGCTTCATCCTTGTCGATAGAAGTCGGGTTGGATGGAAGAATAATCCTTTAATATTGGTGTCTTAAGCGCATTGGGTATTCTATGTCAAGAATCCAGTTGATCCTAGGTGGAAGATTTTTGTCGAAGGGAAACGTGCTTTCATTGAAGAAAATGAGTTGGGGAAGTAATTGGATTTGGATGCCATACATCAAGTTGTGGATCTGAAGATGTCATGTTGCTTGAGTACGATGATTGGAGTCTTCACAGTTTCATAGGCCATAGTGACCATGATGAAAGAATGTGGATTGATGGAAAGGAGAAGAACACTTATAGGAAGTGGAAGTCAATGAAGGTGAGTTGTCCGATATCAAGTGTAGTTTATGTCTTTTTTTCATTGATGTACCTTGGATGATTCACATGGTTCTAGTATTGACGTTTGTTGGTAAACATATCCTTATAATTATATTTAGAATCATAGAAAAGAAATTCAGCACTTGAAATGATTTAAATTTCATCACAATTCAAAATTAGAATCATTCGATAAAGTCTTGAACCATAAAAATTGAACAATAATGTCAAATGAGAAAAACATAATCAAGTCTTGAAAATTAAGTCATTGACATCTTCAATATCGCTAGTTGAAGTCGATCGGTAGAGTCATTGTTGGGAGCTTGCTGCAAGGTGTCGCTCATAAGCTCGTTGAGACTTTTCTATGAACCTAATCTTTGCCTTCATAATGAAAAATTCCTTGTGCATCCATTTGTAGCAATCCCTTAAACCTTTCAAGTATGACTTCTTAGTACCTACAAAGTATAGTGACAAACATATGAATTATGTATACAATGAAGAGAAGATAAATATATGAACTAAATCACCACAAACATATTTGTGACTAACCTTCCTCAATACGTGACCTTCTTCTCTACTCGGCTTCTTCTGTGGGCTTATGAAACCACTTCCGATCATACAACACCCAACCCTTGTTCTCGAAGTAAGTCTTATCATAACACTTTGGGCTTTTTCCTCCCCTTCGATAGTTAACCCCTCAGCGCTCTTCAAAATGCGAGTTATTAAACTCCCGTATGGTAGATGAGTCAACACCTTCTTTGATGTTGCAAAACGCAATATATGGCTAAACATGGCCACCTCGGGGTTTATTTTTCGACCCACCATGATTAAATAGAATAGCATAAGGGTTGGATAATTAGACTCAGTCAAGTGTCCATCCGAGGTGACCAGACTCCTATTAATGATCTTATATGTAATACGTTGGTCTACGGGAAAAAGGCTTAGATCAAAGGTCTCGGGTTTTCCTAAATCCAATCTAGGGCAGTTGAAGTACCGTACAATACAGTTCATGGGTCAATATAGGGAGAATCAACTTCTAGAGGTCATTTCTCCTGATTGTAGCAATCATCCAACAGACTGTCGGGATCTTCTGGGAAAACAAATTTTGGGTATAAGTATGGCCAGTATAATATCTTATTAATAATACATTGGCTAAGAGGGATGTCAATTCCCCCAACCCTAGTAGCATAATTCCCACTACCCACTTCTTGCAAATTAGCATAAAATTGGAAAGTCAAATCAAAATACGCTTTCTCATTATACGAAAGCAAATCCTCAACATGTTTATCACTAAATGGTTTTAGGGGATCAGCCAACCCCAAAGCTAAGTACTCATTGAAGTCAACAAGATATGTATCTAACAACTTCACCTTCTCACGAAATGTATCATACCAATTTTGAGCAAATTGAGAAACGAACCTTGTATTATCAAAGCCTGGATTGTGGCCGGTTCAACAAGATCTAGACATTCCACAGTTTGAACCTCCCCTAGCCATGCAAAATTATTTGTGGTATTTGGAAGAATGGAAGAATAGAGGATCGCTTTTGAGTTCGTAACGTAGGCTAGGGTTTGGTGATTTGGGGAAAATTGTATTTGTTCTATTTTGACCCCTGTTTTTTTAATATACATTGGACTTTCCAAGCTCTGAAAGTTTGGATAGTCTCTTTATTGAAAGGTCGCGATGAGTTTCCAAGCTCAAAAATGTTTTTTCATGAAAAAATGTGCGCCTTGTTTTTTCTAGAAGCGGTTCGGAAATGTCACACGAGCTCGGAAACTGACTTACCAAACTTGGAAAGTCTATCGTGTATGCATGTCTTCAAGTAAGGAATTCTTTCCTAGCTCGTAAACTACATTTTTGAGCTCAGAAAGTTATTCGTCTCTGCAGGTCTAAATGTTGAGAATTCTTTCCGAGCTCATAAATGCATCTTGTCTATAAATGCAAAGAAAGGCGTATTTCCGAGCTTTAAAATCCGTCTCGTCTTTAGGTCATTTTCAGAGTTGAGAAAAAATTCACCTTAGATGTTCACCTTTTTGGGCACTAATTACATCTACCTAACATTTAACAAAATGCTATTAAAAATATATATTTCAAAATTAATGCATTAAAATAACGACATTCCACACTTTTAGCATACAAAATTCCTAGCTTCGGACAAAATAAAATGTTCAAATTCTCAATTCGTCATCCAAACCGTGGACAAAAAATATTAAAATGCTCAATTTATCATCCAAACCTTAACATCCATACATAATAAATTTTTTTCTAAACAAGCATTTTAAGATGATGATGATGATCATGGCGGGGATGACGGGAACGTGGGTCAAGGCATTGAGGAAAACATTGTGGGCTAAGAAAAAAATGCTTGAGGATTTTTGTGTTAGAACCAATTCTTGTCGTAGTACTCCATCCGAAAAGGCTTATCCTGAGAAATTGTGCTCGCCTTCTTTAGCATAGTAGTTATCAAACCACTGTAAGGAAGATTTTGTTTTCTTCGTCTGCGCGGCCTTTAACATGAATGAGATAACGGTGAAGCCGCAGTTTATCTTTCTACCTTCCACGACATAGTAAAACATCATGAGATTAGAAATAGTCGGCTCACATGTATGGCCAACCACGGGGAAAACATTCTGGCATATCCACTCATAAACGAGATGCTCATCTACTGTTAAGACACCGATATCAAAACTCTAAGCTTTTCCCACATTAGTTCCTAATCTCTTAAAATATTTCCTACCCGTAGCTATGGGAAAAAGTGGAGTAGCATTGCTCACACCCGTTCAAACATGTGTGTGATAAGTATTAATGGGACCATTGGGGTCATCGGGCCTTAATTTCTCGGGGGTGGTGTAGGGATGCGTTAATTGTATACGTAGTCACAGATAAATCTTTCCCATTAACCCTAGTAATATCTATATTGTTGCTACTTGACCTGAATTGACATAAAATTGAGTCACTTCATCGGTTTGAATGGGCTCATCCAAACAAATAAGTTTCTCTAAATGTTGGGTTTTGAAATGTGCTAGCAAATACCCTAGTCCTAAGCTTTCATCGTCCGATGATAATATAGCCTTCGAATTGATAACCTTTCTCTTTGGAAAATTGACATACCTTTGCTCGGCGGTGTCATTAAAGAATTTTTTTGATTGCCCAATCTTCGTGATAGGACGATGGCTATGATCGCTTGCCTTTGACCTAGCACCCATGCTCTTGCGACTCATTGTGAATTGGTTTGGGGGTTTTGGCTTTTTAAATTTGGGAATGTAGGGTTTGGAAATGGGGATTTCAAATATGAATTGGGAATTTAAAACTTCTGCCCATTTTTCTTTTTTTTTAACCCAAAAAGGGTTTCCAAACTCGGAAATCATTCGTGTCTACTACATAGAACATATGATTAATTTCCAAGTCCGGAAACATGTTTCCAAGTTCAAAAATCCTTTTAGTCTGCAATAAAAAAATGCATAAAGGGTTTCAACTGGGCATTTACTCCCATTTGAAAAACCCGCCTTCCCTACTCTTCTCCCCTCCAAAAAACCTTCCAACCCCAACTCATCAAACCATTTCATCACCAAACCTTCCATTTGAAGTTTTGATGATTTGAGGTATATCTACATCTCTTTGACTCAAATTTCTCACTTCAATTTTTTTAAAACCTTGACCCAAGGTCAGAAACACAATCGCAGCGGCGCAATCAATTAACCCTAGCTGAGGCACTAGTCCCGTGGGATGGTCAAAGATAAGATTTATATTCTGCACTCGTTCTAGCTACTAATGCTACCAAAGGGAAGTAAGAGGCAAGCCCTAGGTTTGTCCAAAGAGATTATATGGTTCAAGTAAAAGTCAAAACACAGCCTCGTGCGGGTCGTCAATCTGCACAAGTGAAAGGAATAGCTACTACTATAAACATGCAAACTGGGGGGGGTGGTATTTTCAACTAACAACTAAAAGCATGAGATAAACAAACAAGTAAACTATTTACACTAGTGGGAGATCGTTGCCATACCTCTCAGCCCTAAATGCTTACTATATACAACTAATAGATAGCGGCAAGTCGGGGTCGTCCACAAAGAAGAGGGATTTTCTCAAGAGTTTAAAAATAAATGGTTGGTATTATGCTAGAAGTAGATATATATACACTTATAAAAGCGAGTAAATGAAGGGTTTTGGTTGGTTGGTGGTCTTAAGCTATGAAAGTTAAAAGACAAGATAACTAGCAAAGTCAAGTGACTACGCTAATCATCAAACAAAATAAGAAAAAGGGGTTTTAAAACTACAAAAAAAAATCCTTGGGGCAATTGATATCCACTTCCAAACTTAATGTAGATCATTGAACCATTCACTCATCCTATCACATTTATTACCTATGCGGAATGCCAATAGAAGATCAACATTCATTCCTTCTTCATAGTAATTTGCAAAGACAAACAACGCTATTTACAAACCTTATTGATGATCGACCTAGACAAACAACTACCATAGGGTTATTTCATCAATGGAATTACACACAAAGGACCATAGGTTTGACAACGACAAGCCTTCTACCAAAGACATAGCCATTTAACCAAATAGAGCACTCATTAGGCTAAACCTAGAACCAACCACATTCAAGGTTCAACCTTTCATTGCATCTATAGGATAACTATGAGAACAATCCACATTAACATACTTATCTAGCAAGAATCACAACACATTGTGCACAAGAAGTTCTAAATTCATGTTCTTAGATTTTCATGCAAAGAAGCTAAGGAATTCGTCACTTTCCTAACACCCTAACAATTCAATCATACAAACACTTCCTATTCTCAAACAACACATGGCATAAATGAAGTAAAACATAGCATTAAGAACACGTGAATGGTAAATAACAAAGGTTTCAAGAATGAGTGAAACAATCTATTCACTACTTCCACTACTTGTTGTGAAGATAAATCTTCCATCCTTCTTAGATAGTAGTTTGACAGAGTGAATTTGACATCTCTTGTCAAACATCACCAATACCTCCCTCAGCCGAAACACAACTAAGAGTATTCCATTGATGGCATTGAGCACGAAGGATCAACAAGCTTGGCAACACTTATAAACACTACACAGTGTTTAAGCATTTAACCAATTCATGCATTTACACAAGATTGGTCAAGAATGATCGACATTCATAAACCTATCTCATTTGCTACCTAAAACAAACATGACAATGGGTTTAACATCATCACATTCATCTAGAAATTATCAATACATCAACATCATTAAGAAGCTCTAACTCATGCTCTTGGATTCCACATTAAAAGAGGGGAGAATTAGCTACTTTCTCCCAACCCTAACAAGTAATCATACAAGCAATTCATATACTCAAACTTCCAACAACACCAATGCCATTAACAATTCACATTCAAAACTCAATAAATGCACAATAGCAAAAACACCAAACAGATAGACATGGTTCTTACTAAATAGATATGGAAGCTTCAATCCATTGCTCCCAAGATAAAACTAAGCTAGATAATTAAAAGGCATGATTAACCTACAAAAACTAAGAAAAGAAAGAAGAGAAAAACTAGGGTTGGAACCCAGAAAAATCGCAGGAAGAAGAGTATATGAAGATGCCCAGTTCCAGCATTTTGATTTCTTTCTTCTTTTTGTCTCATGTCCTCCTCTTCACTTCACTTTTCTTCAATTCTTCAAGTCTTCAAAAGCTCAAATACAAGTCTTCAAATCTTAAAATCTTCAAAGGTATTCTTCAAAGTCTTCAAAGACTTCATAAAAATTTCCTTGTCACACAAAATTCTCTAGAAAAGTAATAAAAGCATAAAAGTCGCTTTTAACTCTCCTTTGAGAATTTCAAGGAAAAATTCCACATTTAGAGCACAAAAGTGTACAAAGGTGAATCCTAATAATCCAAATACAACAGTATAAAATGGTCACATCAAGCCTCCTTGCACTTAAACCTTACTCTCTCTCGAGTAAGAAGAGATTCAAGCACAATCAACAAAAGTTACGATGGTAATGAATGTAGCACAATCACCTCTTCCTCCTTTTTATCATCCTCAACAACCAACTCCTCATCCCCTTCGAACTCAAGATTATTTTCCATGGTGACCTCACTCACCGAATCCTCGAGTTCGATTTAGGATGGTGTATTCTCGGAATTACAAGCTTCCCTTCTGGCCAACAATTCTAATATACTCCTCACATGCCCCTCAATAGCCTCAACACTAGAGGAGAGCCGAGGGTCCCACTTCTTAATAGTAAAGTTGTTCAAGTTTGCTTTATATTCATGACTTCCTCACGTGTCAAACTTGAACTTCCTTGTTGGCCTTAGTTTTGGGGTATGGTATAAGGTGGTGATGGCCAACTATTTTGCATGTATTGTTTGTTTTTCGGCTCATTTTCATACCACCAATCTGGATTACCACTCCATTCCAGATTTTAAGAATTGTGGGATGGATACCATTCTTGAGCTTCTTGCCCTTGAAAACCAACATCTCCTACCTCTTGGTAGCACTCTTCATAATACCCTTGGTTTTGAAAACCAAGGGTTCTTTCCCCTTCATAGTGCTCTTCCCACAACAAATAGTAAGACTTGGTAGGATGTTCAGAATGACACATCCTACAAAACCATGCTTGTTGAGCCTCTCTTCTCATCATGAGTTCCCTCAAGGTGAGACGCTACATTATTATTATTTTTAAAAAAATTCAAAAGTTTGAAAACATATTGCAATGATTCTCGATAAAAAATCACCAAGACTTCAAGCAATACCTACTCCAAACAAAAACAACCTCCAAAGAGTGGAAAATGAAAACAAATAGCTAATATACAACCAAATACACCTAAACACTTAAAAATAAAAGCCTCTTCCCCAGCAGCGGTGCCAAAATTTTGGAGGTCATCGCCATAACTCTTAAAGTTAATATTTATAAGCCCTAAATGCTTACTATCTACAAATAAGTACATAGTGGCAAGTCGGGGTTATCCACGATGAAGAGTGATTTTCTCAAGCGTTTAAACATAAATGGTTGATATTATGCTAGAAGTAGATATATATATATATACACATATAAAAGTGAGTAAATTTGGTTTGTTGGTGGTCCTAAGCTATGAAATTTAAAAGAGAAGATAACTAGCTAAGTCAAGTGACTATGTTAATCATCAAACAAACTAAGAAAAGGGGTTTTAAAACTACAAAAACAAAGCCTTGGGGGAAATTCATATCCAATTCCAAACTTAATGTAGATCATTGAACCATTCACTCATCTTATAACATTTATTACCTATGGGGAATGCCAATAGAAGATCAATATCCATCCCTTTCAAAGACAAACAACGACTATTTGCAAACTTCATTGATGATTACCCTAGACAAACAACAACCATAGGGTTATTTCATCAATGACATTATACACGAAGGACCATAGATTTGACAATGATAAGCTTTCTACCAAAGACATAGCCATTTAACCAAACATAGCACTCATTAGGCTAAACCTAGAACAAACCACATTTAAGGTTCAACCTTTCATTGCATCTATATGATAAATATGAGAACAATCCACATTAACATACTTATCTAGCATGAATCACAACACATTATGCAGAAGAAGTTCTAAGTTCATGTTCCTAGATTTTCATGCAAATGAGCTAAGGAATTTGTCACTTTCCTATCACCCTAAAACTTCAATCGTACAAACACTTCCTATTCTCAAACAACACATGACATAAATGAAGTAAAACATAGCATTAAGAACACATGAATGCTAAACAACAAAGGTTTCAAGAACGAGTGAAAAAATTTATTCACTACTTCCACTACTTGTTGTGAAGATAAATCTTCCATCCTTCTTAGATAGTAGTTTGACAGAGTGAATTCGACATCTTGTGTCAAACCTCAATAATGCCTCCCTTAGCCGAAACACGACTAAGAGTATCCCATTGATGGCATTGAGCACGAAGGATCAACAAGCTTGGCAACACTTATAAATGCTACACAGTGTCTAAGGATTTAACCAATTCATGCATTTACGCAAGATTAGTCAAGAACGATCGACATTCATAAACCTTTCTCATTAGCTACCTAAAACAAACATGACAACGAGTTTAACATTATCACTTTCATCTAACAATTATCAATGCATAAACATCATTAAGAAGCTCTAACTCATGCCCTTGGATTCCACATTAAAAGAGGGGAGAATTAGTTACTTTCTCCCAACCCTAACAAGTAATCATACAAGCAATTCATATACTCAAGCTTCCAACAACACCAATGCCATTAATAATTCACATTCAAAACTCAATAAATGAATAATAGAAAAAGCACCAAATAGATATATATGGTTCTTACCACATAGATATGGAAGCTTCAATCCATTTCTACCAAGATAAAACTAAGCTAGATAGTTAAAAGACATGATTAACCTGGAAAAACTAAGAAAGAAAGAATAGAAAAACTAAGGGTTGGAACCCAGAAAAATTGCAAGAAAAAGAGTATATGAAGAGGAGAGGATAAGGTGAGTATTTATAGTACAAAAAAGCAAGAAGGACTTCAGGCCATACATAGCGACGGTGCCCAGTTCCAGCATCTTGATTTCTTTCTTCTTTTTGTCTCATGCCCTCCTCTTCACTTCAATTTTCTTCAATTCTTCAAGTCTTAAAAATCTCAAATAAAAGTCTTCAAATCTTCAAATATTAAAAGGTATTCTTCAAAGTCTTCAAACAAATTGCCTTGTCACTCAAAATCCTCTAGAAAAGTAAAAAAAGTGTAAAAGTCGCTTTTAACTCTCCTCAGAGAATTTCAAGGAATATGCCACATTTAGAGCACAAGAGTGTACAAAAGTGAATCCTAATAATCCTAATATAACCATATAAAATGAGCACATCAACTAGGCACTTAGGACTAATTTAACAACATGGTAGTTCTAATGCTTCAATCCTAAATTCATTCACATATAGACATACAAAAGGCCTATAATTGTGTTCACAACACGTGGTGTGGCTGATGGCATACACTTCCCAATCTCTGTCATGGTAAGTGCGCTTGCAACCCTCCATCAACATTGCCATTATAATCAGGGGAGCAAAACAAGGTCTTACCATTATTGTGGTTATTTTTCTCCCACGTGCTATTACGTCCCGGGCTTCCACCACAAATCCACTAACTCCCAGTGTTCCTCTATACATGAGGACTCAGGTTCATCGGCACCTTATTTGTGATACTAGGATTTCAACACAAAACTTAGCTTGCTACTATCAACTTTCTCTACCCGTAACCTATTAGAAAATAGTTAAGTAATCTGCTAAGAATGGTGCGATAGTATACGGATTAGTGTTACCTCAAATCTCCTATGCACACACTAAAGTAGAATTGTTCACCTTCACCCATTCAAACTTCAAGGTTTCTCTTCCCAAGAGGGTATCAATAAGTGCACCATACATGAACAAAGCCCAAAGTGTGTGCTCATATATGGTGTAGTGTTCATGAATTTGTCACATTCTAATACAATCACAATAATATCACAAACACAAAGATAGATGGAATTTAAGGAATCTCATAAAGCATCAAAAGCTACACATGTGCCAAATATGTCCCAAGCTTAATCTAACTACTCCTTAGACATGGAATTCAAATACATATTTGAATGCCACATCTTTAGGGCTTAAAAATATAAATTTGAGAGGTACACTGACGACCTCCCAAATTTTGGCACCGCAACCGGGGAAGAGGTGTTTATTTTTAAGTGTTTGGGCATATTTGGTTGCATATTAGCTAGTTGTTTTTATTTTCCACTTCTTGGTGGTTGTTTTTTTTTCGTAGTAGGTATTGCTTGAGTTCTTGGTGAATGTTTATCGAGAATCCTTGCAATATGATTCCGGACTTTTGAAAAAGAAAAAAAACAAAAATAAATGGAACGTCTCATCGTGAGGGAACTCATGATGAGAAGAGAGTCTCAACAAGAAAGGTTTTTTATGATGTGTAATTCTGACCATCCTACCAAGTCTTTCTATTTGTTGAGACATGAGCACTATGATGGTGAAAGAACCTTTGGTTTCTAAAACCAAGGTTATTATGAAGAGTGCTACCAAGAGGTTGGAGATGTTGGTTTTCAAGGGCAAGAAGCTCAAGAGTGGTATCCATACCACGACTCTTACAATTCAGAGTGGAGTGGTAATCCGGATTGATTGTATGAGAATGAGCTAGAAAACCAACAATATGGGCAAAATAGTTATCCCCCACCACCATACACCATACCCCAAGACCAAGCCCTAGAAGAAGGTTTAAGTTTGACAAATGAGGAGATCATGAATGCAATAGAAAAATTAACCATCCGAGCCAAGACTAAGCAAGAATCGGAAACCCAAATATCCTCTATGCTTGAGGCTTTAGAGGGGCATGTGAGCAATTTATTGGAAGTGGTGACCCGAATGGAAGCTCATTATTCCAAAGATATACCATCCCATGTTGAACTCGAAGATTTGGTGATTGAGGTCACCATGACAAATGAGTTTGAGTTTGAAAGGGATGAGAAGTTGGTTGTGGAAGACAACAAAGTGGAGGAAGAGGTGATTATGCTACATTCATAATTCTATACATCATCACCCCTACCCCCACCTAGTGAACCAACTCCATCATCTTTGGAAATTTTGAGGGAGATAAGAGAGGAGCCAAAAGCCTATCCCAAGCTTCCTAACCACCCAACTCCCTTTAAACCATCTCCACCTCCATAAGAATTTCCTCTTGAAAGTTTTGTACCCCCACCTCTCCACTTTTGGATGCTCATGGTGAAGGGGTTCAAGCTTTCACCATATGGATAACATTCAGGTCATGCCGACGACCTAAAAATAGTGAGCTTCTCGGGAGGCAACCCAAGCTTTTAAGTTAGTTTAGTGTTTTTCTTTTTTTTAAAAAAAAATACTCAACCATGTCCTCAAACCCTTACCCAAAACCACAAGAATACCACCACAATCCACCACCAAAAACCACTACCAAAACCACCATCTAGGAGTACTACTAGTTGTTGTCTTTTGTGAGTGTTGATCGGGATTTGCATAGTTGTGGCTTCGTAGTGGATGGATCAAAGTTTCATGTTGGGCGGAGTTCAAGAACATGGAGGAGAGAACATTCATTGAGGAGTGAGCATTGCTATCACCGGGAAGGACCTTTAAGATTCTAGTTGTGAGTATTTATTTTTCTTTCTCCCTTATTTTTTTATCTTGTCCTTTTCACATTGAGGACAATGTGTGTTTCAAGTGTTGGGAGGTAAAGAGAAATATATCTCATTGTATTGCATTGTAGTGTGAATATGCTCCACTTTGATTTGTTTTGTTTAAAAAAATGAAAAATGAAAAAAAAGTCCCGCTAAGTTGAAAACCTAAGAGGGAAACTTAGGCAATAGTGGGAAGCCCGGATAGGTCAAACCCAAAAGGGCAACCTATGCAAAATTGAGAGGCCAAATGGTGAGGAAAAAGGTGAGGTTGAGCATTGAAAAAGAAAAATGTGTGAAGCTAGGATGAAAACCCAAGAGGGCTCCTAGGAAAAATGAGGGGAAATGAGAGAAATTGAAAAATTGTATGCTTCTCTTGATTTGTCTATTGAGTGGCTTTTTCGGTGAAGTAAGTTAGCTTGGCATTATATGTATACCTCACTTTTGTTATGGTGTGTTGGTTGTTTAGATTATCTTAGGCTTTGGGAAGTGAGAGTGTGAGAGATTTTTCTGTCTTGGGGGTTAGGGTAGTCTAGGAATATAGTGTTGGATGTTTTGGGAAAACTTTTACATGCAAGTTTACGCTTTGATGTTTGCTTGTTCTTGTTTACTCGAGGATGAGTAAGGTTTAAGTGTGGGGAGATTTAATGAGACGTCAAATGCATGTATTTTCCAAAGCATTTAACATCTCTTTTGTCATATTTTTATTTTAAGATTGCTAGATTTAGGCAGGTTTACATGATAAGGGGTTTAGATGGCCATTTTTGGTTTTTATATCTAAATCCATCATTTTGTAACCAATGTTTAGTCTAATGGATTTTTGGTCCTTACAAGCATCTAGATTCCATTTTGTGAGCTTCATTTATAGATGCCTCGTGAGCCCTTTGGAGTGTTTTAGTGAAGGCCACGTGCCAAAACGTGGTAGAAGATAGAAGGAAGGCAAAGAAGTGGATGAATTACCACCAGGAAGTTTAGAAAGAGTTCTTAAAATTTTCCAAGAAGAATCGGCCTACAAGGGTGGTGTCATTGGATTCGTCTTCTCGAGCACTATAAAATCGACTACAAGAACTCTCAAAATGGATCAACGGTTCACCCATGGAAAGCAAAACAAGAAGCCATGAATTGTAGCTTGCCAGGCGGAAATGGCGTCGCCCAGGCGGATGGATATGAATTTTGGGCTGAAACCTCCACCGCCTAGGTGAGGCCATTTCCGCCCAGGCGAGTCCATTTTCGCTCGGGAGACACCTGCTGTGTTTTAACCTTCTTTTTTACCAACTTTGGCTATAAATAGCCCATTTTCTTCCCCATTTTCCCAAGCCTGACTTGGGGGCTCCAAAACCCTAGTTTTTCAACATTTTATTCTTCTTTCTTTGTAGATTTATGTTCTATATTATGGGTTTTGATTATCTAGATTAGTTTTGTACTTGGGAGCAATTGGTTGGGACTTACTTGCGAATATCTTGAGAATCATTTCTACCTATCTATTTCTTTCTCTACTGTGCATTTATAGAGTTTTGAATGTGGATTATTAATGGAATTAATGTTGTTGGAAGTTTGAGTATATGAATTGCTTGTATTATTTCTTGTTAGGGTTTGGAGAAAGTAGCTAATTTCCCCCTATTTTAATGTGGAATCCAAGAGCATGAGTTAGAGCTTCTAAATGATGTTGATGTGTTGATAATTTCTAGATGAATATGATGATGTTGAACTCGTTGCCATGTTTGTTTTAGGTAAAAAATGAGATAAATCTATGAATGTCGATCGTTCTTGACTAATCTTGTGTAAATGCATGAATGGGTTAAAGGCTTAGAAACGGTGTAGTGTTTATAAGTATTGCCAAGCTTGTTGATTCTTCGTGCTCAATGCCATCAAAGGGATATGTTTAGTCGTGTTTCGACTAAGGGAGTCATTGGTGAGGTTTTACAAGAGATGTCGAATTCACTCATGCAAACTACTATCGAAGAAGGATAGAAGATTTATCTTCACAAGAAGTAGTTAAAGCAATGAATAGATTGGTTCACTCGTTCTTGATGCTTTTGTTATTTAGAATTCATGTGTTCTTAATGCTATGTTTACTTCATTTATGCCATGGGATGTTTGACAATAGGAAGTGTTTGTATGATTAAAGTGTTAGGGTGTTAGGAAATTGACAAATTCCTTAGCTCTTTGGCATGAAAATCCAAGAACATGGACTTAGAACTTCTCATGCGTAATGTGTTGTGATTCTTTCTAGATAAGTATGTTAATGTGGATTGTTCTCATATTGATCCTATAGATGCAATGAAAGGTTGAATCTTGAATGTGGTTTGTTCTAGGTTTAGCCAAATAAATGTTATGTTTGGTTAAATGGCTATGTCTTTGGTAGAAGGCTTGTTTTTATCAAATCTATGGTCCTTCGTGTGAAATATCGTTGATGAAATACCTCTATGGTGTGGTTTTCTTAGAGTGATTGTCAACGAGGTTTGCAAATGGTCGTTGTTTGTCTTTGCAAATTACTATTAAGAAGGAATGAATGTTGATCTTCGAATGGGAAGTGATAACATTCCCCATAGGTAACAAATGCATTTGAATGAGTGAATGGTCAATGATCTACATGAGGTTTGGAAGTGGATATCAATTACCCCCAAGGCTTTATCTTTTGTATTTTTTACCGCTTTTTCTTAGTTTGTTTGATGATTAGCATAGTTATTTGACTTTGCTAGTTATCTTGTCTTTTAATTTCATAACTTAGGAAAACCAACCACCCAAACCCCCCCCCCCCCCTTTTCATGCTTATATATATATGTATATACACACACACACACACACTTTTAGCATAATATTAACCTTTTATGTTTAAATGCTTAAGAAAATCTCTTTTCTTCGTGGACGACCCCGACTAACCATTATCTACTTAGTTGTAGGTAGTAAGCATTTAGGACTTAAAAATATAACTTTGAGAGGTAATGCAACGATCTCCCATAGAGTTTGCACCCTTAACTAGTTTCTTCCATTTCTCACCCCTTGACGACTTCTCTTTCTCCAAAGTACCTTTCTTTGGAGCCATCCTAACAAATTGAGGGAGAGAAAAATGGAAATGTCACAATAAACAATGCATGTTCCATGATATCATTCAACAAAGAACATTCACCCAAAATGACCACACATTCAAAGCATGATGGTATAAGCATAAAGGCCATTTAAAACAAGCTCATCAATCAACAACATCATGAATGCCTTTCACCAACCCATAAATAGATTCATGCAAACAAGATTTATGCTCCCTCAAATCATCCAACACATGAAGAACACATCACTCAATATCAATGGCACATTCTAAACTTCCCTAATTTCATCATCACAAGATTGATCACACAAACCCAAACAACATCACGAAAACACATGATCATTCATAAATCATGCTTTTCATAATAAAACCACAATGTCAATCAAGTATATAGACAAAGAGATCAAAGGATTACCAAACAATTGAAGCCTATAAGTGTAAGATCCACACAAGAAGAAGCAAAAATTGCTAATTTTTGGAAGAAAAAGCTTTAGCTTTCGTGTTCACCAAAGAGTGTATGTGAGTGAGTGTTTCTTAAGAGGAAGGAATGTGTAGATGATGAAATTAGGTGAAGCGTGGTACCTAGAGAATAAAATTTCAGCATAGGTGAAAAAGAGAGAGAGAGGTACACTTTGGATAAAGATGGAATTCAAATTAGGGGACAAGTAGTACAATCAATTAACATGGGAAGTACTATTTGTATATAAAATTTTAAGGAAATAGAAAATCTCACTTCTTGAACCAAAAAAGCATTTTTAACTTTGAAATTCAGACTTCCTTTTCGAAAATTGCATTTTAGAAACAAGTTGTGGGATAGAAAATTGAAATTTGACAAAAAATGAATTCTGCCCAGTTTTTCCATCTTCACGAGGAAGAGTCTTGTGCCCATCATCACGGCACGAGACCTGCCTTTGTGACAACCATTGTCACGAGGCTAACTGGGAGGCCATCTCTGTACCTCTCAAAGTTAATATTTATAAGCCCTAAATGCTTACTATCTACAACTAAGTCATAGCGGCAAGTCGGGGTCGTCAACGAAGAAGGGGGAATTTCTTAAGCGTTTAGACACAAAAGGATGATATTAGGCTTGAAGTAGATATATGTACACATATAAAAGCATGTAAAAATGAGAGTTTGGTTGGTTGGTTGTCCAAAGTAATGAAAATAAAAGACAAAAAAACTGGCAAAGTCAAGTAACTATGCTAATTATCAAATAAACTAAGAAAAAGAGGTTTAAAAATACAAAGGATAAAGCCTTGGGGGCAATTGATATCCACTTCCAAACCAAATGTATATCATTTAACCATTCACTCATCCTATCACAAGTTTTACCTATGGACGAAGAACCATAGATTTGACAACAACAAGCCTTCTACCAAAGACATAGCCATTTAAACAACATGGCATTCATTAGGAAAAACCTAGAACAAACAACATTTAAGATTCAACCTTTCATTGCATCTATAGGATAAATAAGAGAACAATCCACATTAACACTTATCTAGCAAGAATCACAACACATTATGCACAAGAAGTTCTAAGTTCATGCTCTTAGATTTTCATGCAAAGGAGCTAAGGGATTCGTCACTTTCCCTACTCCCTAACACTTAATTCATACAAACACTTCCTATTCTCAAACAAACCATGGCACAAATGAAGTAAAACATAGCATTAAGAACACATGAATGCTAAATAACAAAGGCTTCAAGAAGGAGTGAAACAATTTATTCACTACTTCCACTACTTGTTGTGAAGATAAATCATCCATCCTTCTTAGATAGTAGTTTGCAAGAGTAAATTCGACATCTCTTGTCAAACCTCACCAACGACTCCCTTAGCAGAAACACGACTAAAAGTATACCATTTATGGCATTGAGCACGAAGAACCAACAAGTTTAGCAACACTTATAAACACTACACCATGTCTAATCATTTAACCAATTCATGCATTTACACAAGATTAGTCAAGAACGATCAACATTCATAGACTTCTCTAGTTTTCTACCTTAAACAAACCTGACAATGAGTTCAGCATCATCACATTCATCTAGCAATTATCGACACACCAACATCACTAAGAAGATCTAATTCATGCTCTTGTATTCCACATTAAAAGAGGGGATAATTAGCTACTTTCTCCTAACCCTAACAAGTAATCATACGAGCAATTCATATACTCAAGTTTCCAAAATGCCATTAACAATTCTCATTCAAAGCTCAATAAATGCACAATAGCAAAAGCACCAAATAGATAGATATGGTTCTTACTAAATAGATATGGAAGCTTCAACCCATTTCTCCCAAGATAAAATTAAGCTAGATAATTTTAAAACATGATTAACCTACAAAAACTAAGAAAGGAAAGAAAGTAAAACCAATGTTGGAACCCAGAAATATTGCAGGAAGAAGAAGCTAGATTCATCTTGAAAAGAGGAGAGGATAAGGTGAGTATTTATAGTTCAAAAAATCAAGAAGAATTTCTGGCATACGTCCGTTGCAACTCGCAATGGGCTAGCAACGACCTCGCGACGGTGCCTTGTTCCAACATTTTGATTTCTTTCTTCTTCTTGTTTCATGTCCTCCTCTTCTCTTCACTTGTCTTCAATTCTTCAAGTCTTTAAAATCTCAAATACCAGTCTTCAAATCTTCAAAGGTATTCTTCAAAGTCTTCAAAGTCTTCAAACAAACTACCTTGTTACACTAAATTCTCTAGAAACTAATAAAAGCGTAAAACTCGCTTTTAACCCTCCTTAATTTCAAGGCAAAATGTCACATTTAGAGCAAAAAAGAGTACAAAAGTGAATCCTAAAAGTGCTAATATAACCGTATAAAATGGGCACATCAAACCTCCCCGCACTTAAACCACACTCGCCCCCGAGTAAGAAAAGATTCAAGCACACGAAGAAATTCATATGTCCATATCCTAAACTAATATTCCCCCATTGAAAACCTAAAAAAACTCTCCATATCGTAAATCTCAAAATCAAAGCTCAAATGAGAATTTTTCACACACAACCCCAATTCCTAAATCTAACCGAACCTACCACTTATCAATTCACTACCCATAAAAGCATTTCAAAGTATCGAATTGATATTCCCAAAGTCCAATGACACCAAATGAAGTTAAAACCATTTAGGAGGTTCAAGCACATATTTCACTTCATACCAATATATCAACCAAAACGAAGAATAAAAGAATCAAGAATTTCATAACCCTACTTCGTTTTTCAACCCACTAAGTTAACCAATCCCAAGAGGTCTAAAGATGTTGAGCTACCCGATCTATCCATATGACAACCGTAACCTTATGACTCCAACTCCGGCAAATGAGTGAAGTTATAGCATTTTCCTTATTTCTCTCATTTTGCCTAGGAGCCCTTTCGGGTTTTCATCCTAGCCACACATCATGTTTCTTTGGCTCACATCTCACCATTTTCCTCATATTTTGGCCTCTCATTTTTTTCCTAGGTCGGCCTTTCATATTTTCGACATATCCGGGCCCCCAATGTTGCCTAAGTTGCCCTCTTGGATTTCCAACTTAGCGGGTTTTCTTTTCTTTCTATTTTTTTCAAAATTTTCAATTTTTCAATTTTTTTTCTTTCTTTTCTTAGGTTTTTCCAATCAAAAGTAGCAAAAAGCATTCCAAATGAAGCTAGCATGCATATGAGTCCTCTAACCCCCTCCCCGCACATAAAACATTACATTTCCCTCAATGTAAACATGTAATAAAACTCAAGGTAAGAGGCAGAGTGACACCTGTTTCTCCGCATTGTCGTCGGTGATATGGTGCAATCCAATGTAATTGTATAGAATCGGTCCTAAAATTGGTTTTGGAGCCAGAAGGGGGAGCAAAATTTCCATAGAAAAACTCACCCCTTGAGCAAAATGTTGTCTCCTTGGCGTTTGATCAAGACTAACACCACAAAGAACAACATCAAACTCACAAGTAAATAAGGATTTGTAATACTAGGTTTAGCATCAAGAGCAAATAACCATAGTATTATCAAAGAACAACCAATTCATCATGCAATCGCCACTATAAGATTGTCCAATAAAAATATCCAACATATATCGACACATATCCAAGCATCATTATAGAACATAGCAATTAAAGAATCAATGATGTAGTCGGCATACTACAATCGACAAAGATACTATAAAGATGCAAGATTTTTCATATGTATATGAGAAGGTGGAGGAATGAGTGGATGTGTGGTGGTTCTTGGGAGTATTTGGTGGAGAAGAAGGGAGGATTATGCAATGTTTAAGCTCAGTTGAAAAGTTGGATTTTTTCATCGCGACTTACAACAGAACTGGTTGCGACTCCCAATGCATCATCGTGAGTTGAGACAGGTAGGGAAGGCTCGAGTTTGGCTAGTCTCGAGGATGAGATTTGGTCTCAATGGGCTTAGGTCTGGCTAGGCTTGAGAATGAAAGATGACATCTCGAGGGGCTAAAAAGGTTTCATTGGTCTCGAGGGATTCTGGTCTCGAGCACTCGAGATCTTGAGGGACCCGAGGTCTTGAGGGCTTCACCTCGAGTCGAGGGTTTGTGACCTTGAGGGACCCAGGGTCTCAAGGGCTTCAGCTTGAGTCGAGGGTTTGTGGCCTCAAGAACTCGAGGTCTTGAGGGTATGATGCACTTTTGGGTTCAGCTCGAATCGAGGGCTTGTAGCCTGGAGGACCTGAGATCTCGAGGGTATGATGCACTTTTGGTTTCAGATCAAATCGAGGGCTTATAGCCTCGAGGACCCAAAATCTTGAAGGAATGATGTCTCGAGGGCTTTATTTTGAGTCGAGGGATTGCAGCCTCGAGGACCCGAGGTCTTGAGGGCTTCAGCTCGACTCAAGGAATAATGGTCTAAAGGGATGATGGTCTTTCAAGTTTGGCTCGAGCCAAGGGCTTATGGCCTCGAGGACATGAGGTCTCGAGGGGGTGACGTCTTGAGGGCTTTATTTCAAGTCGAGGGATTGTGGCCAAGAGGACCCTAGGTCTCGAGAGCTTCGGCTCGAATCGAGGAATGATGGTCTCGAGAGTTTGATGGCTTTTTAGGTTAGGCTTGAGTCGAGGTCTTGCAACCTCGAGGATGAAAGATAATGTCTCGAGGCCAGTCTCGATGACCCGTTGTTTGTGACTCGCAATGGGCTCGTTGCGACACGCGAAAGGTGGAGACTGGGAGCTGGTTTTTTACACAAATTGTGACTCACGATGGTCTGTCGTGGCTCGCGATGGTCCTTCACGACTCACGATGGTCCGTTGCGACTCACGACGGTCCGTCGTGACTTGCGACGGTCCATCACGACTCGCGATGACAGGATTTCCCAGCACTTAGAAAGAATTCAATCATTTCTTACCAACATTCCAGGCTTTCTTCCCTTTCTCGTGGATCTCATTCCTTCATCTCCTCCAATGTAATACACTTCACTTTGCTACAAAATCACAGAAAAACACACCATAAAAAGAACAAGACAAAATAACAAAAAAGAACTAAACAATAAAAACCAAAATAGAGGCCGAGTTTATTTACGTTGTCGGCACAACAAAGCTCCAAATATTTATGGTCGTCGGCACGACCTTAATATTATCGATTTGGTGAAAGCTTGAACCCCTTCACCATGAGTATCCAAAAGTTTCAAGAGGAAAGTCTTATTGAGGTGGAGATGGTTTAAAGGGAGTCGGGTGATTAGGAGGCTTCGGGTAGTCTTTTGGCACCTCTCTTGTCTCCCTCAAAACTTCCGAAGATGGTGGAGTTGGTTCAACAGGTAGGTGTAGGGGTGACAATGCTAATGAATGTAGCACAATCACCTCTTCCTTCTTTTTATCATCCTCAACAACCAACTCCTCATCCCCTTCAAACTCAAGACTATTTCCTATGGTGACTTCACTCACCGAATCCTCGAGTTCGATTTGGGATGGTGTAGTTTTGGAATCACGAGCTTCCATTTGGGCCAACGTTTCTAATACACTCCTCACATGCCTCTCAATAGCCTCAACACTAGAGGAGAGCCGAGTGTCTGACTCCTCACAAGTAAAGTTGTTCAAGTTTGCTATTGTATTCATAACTTCTTCACGTGTCAAACTTGAACTTCCTTGTTGGGCTTGGTTTTGGGGTATGGTATAAGGTGATGATGGCCAACTATTTTGCTTGTATTGTTGGTTTTCCGGCTCATTCTCATACCACCACTCCGGATTACCACTCCATTCCGGATTGTAAGAATTTTGGTATGGATACCATTCTTGAGCTTCTTGCCCTTGAAAACAAACATCTCCTACCTCTTGGTAGCACTCTTCATAATACCCTTGGTTTTGGAAACCATGGGTTCTTTCCCCTTCATAGTGCTATTCCCACAACAAATAGCAAGACTTGATAGGATGGTCGGAATGACACATTCTTTAAAACCTTACTTGTGAGCCTCTCTTCACATCATGAGTTCCCTCAAGGTAAGACGGTCCATTTTATTTTTTTATTTTTTTTGAAATTTTCAAATTTCCAAAATCATATTGCAAGGATTCTCAATAAAAATTTACCAAGAACTCAAGCAATACCTACTCCAAACAAAAACAACCACCAAAGAGTGGAAAATAAAAACAACTAGCTAATATGCAACCAACTACACCTAAACACATAAAAATAAATGCCTCTTCCCCGGCAGCGGTGCCAAAATTTTGAAGACCGTCACTGTACTTCTCAAAGTTAATATTTATAAGTCCTAAATTCTTACTATCTACAACTAAGTATATAGCGGCAAGTCGAGGTCGTCCACGAAGAAGGGGGATTCTCTTAAACGTTTAGACACAAAAGGTTGACATTAGGCAAAAAGTAGATATATGTACACATATAAAAGCATGTAAAAAGGGGGGTTTGGTTGGTTGGTTGTCCTAAGTTATGAAAATAAAAGACAAAACAACTAGAAAATTCAAGTAACTATGTTAATCCACCAACAAACTAAGAAAAATGGGTTTAAAACTACAAAAGATAAAACCTTGGAGGCAATTGATATCCACTTCCAAACCAAATGTAGATCATTGAACCATTCACTCATCCTATCAAAATTGTTAATTATGGATGCAGGACCATAGATTGACAACAACAAGCCTTCTACCAAAGACATAGCCATTGAACCAAACATAGCATTCATTAGGAAAAACCTAGAACAAACCACATTCAAGGTACAACCTTTCATTGCATCTATAAGATAAATATGAGAACAATCCACATTAACATACTTATCTAGCAAGAATCACAACACATTATGCACAAGAAGTTCTAAGTTCATGTTCCTAGATTTCCATGCAAAGGAGCTAAGGAATTCGTCACTTTCCCTATTCCCTAACACTTAATTCATACAAACATTTCCTATTCTAAAACAACCCATGGCATAAATGAAGTAAAACATAGCATTAAGAACACATGAATGCTAAATAACAAAGGCTTCAAGAATGAGTGAAATAATCTATTCACTACTTCCACTACTTGTTGTGAAGATAAATCTTCCATCCTTCTTAGATAGTAGTTTGACAGAGTGAATTTGACATCTCTTGTCAAACCTCATCAATGCCTCCCTCAGCCAAAACACAACTAAGAGTATCTCATTGATGGCATTGAGCACGAAGAACCAACAAGCTTGGCAACACTTATAAACACTACACTGTGTCTAAGCATTTAGCTAATTTATGCATTTTTACAAGATTAGTCAAGAACGATCGACATTCATACACTTCTCTCATTTGCTACCTAAAATATACATTACAACGAGTTCAACATCATCACATTCATCTAGCAAGTATCAACACACCAACATCACTAAGAAGCTCTAACTCATACTCTTGGATTCCACATTAAAAGAGGGGATAATTAGCTACTTTCTCCAAACCCTAACAAGTAATCATACAAGCAATTCATATACTCAAGATTCCCACAATATCAATGCTATTAACAATTCACATTCAATGCTCAATAAATGCACAATAGCAAAAGCACCAAATAGATAGATATGGTTCTTACTACATAGATATGGAAGCTTCAACCCATTGCTCCCTATATAAAACTAAGCTAGGTAGTTAAAAGACATGATTAACCTACAAAAACTAAGAAAAGAAAGAAAGAAAAACTATGAACCCAGAAAAATTACAGGAAGAAGAAGCTGGATTCATCATGTGAAGAGGAGAGGATAAGGTGAGTATTTATAGTACAAAAAACCAACAATAATTTATGACCATACGTCCATCGCGACTCACAATGGGCTCACGATGACCTCGTAACGGTGCTTAGTTCCAGCATTTTGATTTCTTTCTTCTTCCTGTTTCATGTCCTCCTCTTCTCTTCACTTTTCTTTAATTCTTCAAGTCTTCAAAAGCTCAAATACAAGTCTTCAAATCATCAAAGGTATTCTTCAAAGTCTTCAAACAAATTACCTTGTCACACAAAATTCTCTAGAAAAGTAATAAAAGCGTAAAAGTCATTTTTAACCCTCCTTAGAGAATTTCAAGGCTAAATGTCTAGAGCACAAAAGTGTACAAAAGTACATTCTAAATGTACTAATATAACCGTATAAAATGGGCACATCACTAACCCTAGATTTTCCCTATTCCTTGGTTTTTCTCAACTTTTGAAAATAACCTCTATCGCCCATCAAAATCCATTATATCTACATATCTTCACATTTGGATTTTAAAATCAAGCAAGAATTTCATTAAATTGATCATTTATTTCAAGCATGATATGCAAAATCTACCAAGTAACTACTCAAAGCAAGCAAACAAAAATATCCACGTATGTTTATTGTCGTCATCACAACTTATTACCCTTTCATGCATTCAACTTTCAAGCCCTTACCGGTGGGTCTCTGGAATTGCCATCGGCGACTCTGCCCACGATGACATCATAGTGGAGAGGTCTCCACAATGAGCCATCCTTAACTTTGTACCCCTTGTCGGTATCTAGAAATGTTCTCCTTTTCTTTCCAACATCGACCCCTTGAACATCGCCCTGGGGTAAGGAGGGGGTCGAGGAGGTATTAATTCCTTAACACATTCCTTTTCCCACTGCAAATTGTTAGCATAGAAAAACAATCTAGTACGGACATATCATTGATCAAATAATGCAATCTGTTGGGGTCCTCAACAAGTTCATCATCAAGAGAATCATGCTCATTTGCAACACAAGAATGTTCAAGATTATCATGCTCATCAAAAAGTGTCACACCTTTGCACATAAGAGAAGGTTTTGTTGAATCATGCCTAGATTTATAAATGTCAAATTCCACCTTGTCTAAGTCATCTTCTGGAGTCAAGGTCCCCGAGTAGACATCAATTTTAGTCCTAGACATTTTTTAGAAAAGGTCTCCCCAAAAGGATTGGGGGTGCACTAACATCGTGTGCTATGTCTAGGACATAAAAGTCCGCTGTAAAAACCAATTTCCCTCCTCGCACCATCACATCCTTCACTAGCCCTCGAGGGCTAGCTTGGGAATGATCGGCGAGTTGAACAATGACTCTAGTCTCCTTTAGTTCACCAATTTCAAGACATTCAAATAGACTAAAAGGAATCACATTGATAGAAGCTCCTAATCTATCATGGCATGTTCAACAAGTGTCCCACCTAAAGATATCGGGATAGAAAACATTCAGGGGTCATCACATTTCTTAGGAAAATTCTTATAACTCAAAATTCTGACTTCCCTAATTCTTAGCTTCCCTAACGTCTTAGGTGGTTTACTCATTTTCTTAGTACATGCAACCTTAAGAAATTTATCATATCAAGGCACATTTTCAATCAATTCCAAGTTAGGGATTGATACCTCAAATTTTTTGAAGATTTTCTGAATGTTGGCCTCATTTGTCTCCACCTTTGGCCTTCCCCTCAATGGAGGTGGAATAGCAAATTGAGCTTCGGGTGGTGGAAGCTCCTTGGAGGGTGCTTCCTTGATAACCATCTCTTCTTCTTCAAACTTCACTTTGGTAGCCTTCACTAACTTATCATCCTCTTGTGTCACTTTCTTCTAGGTTTCGTGAACCTCCTTCCCACTTCTCAACTTGAGTGCACTAACATTTCTCGGATTCACCTCTGGTTGGAAAGGTAGCTTTCCGGACTCTTTCACTTCAAGTCGGCTCACCGAGGTAGCGAGTTGTCCAACTTGAATCTTAAGGTTCTTGATACTTGCGAAGGCTCTAGTACTAAGGTCTTCAATTTCTCTCCTTGTCCTTTCGGCGAAGATCTCATATTTCTTCCCTAATTGTTCGATGGCATCCAAGATCTCCTCCCTATCCGACTTGTAAAGTGTGGTATGATTGTTAGATAGCCCTTCACCTCTAGGATAGGGTTGAGGCGGTGCTTGTCCGCCCCTATACCCTTGAGGTTGATTGTCATCCCTCCATTGGAAGTTGGGATGATCCCTACACCTTGGATTGAATGAGTTTGCTAGGGGTTTAGCCTTGCCTAGCCTTAGTTCCCCCAGAACCCTTGTTGTTAACCCCTAGAAAATTGAGGTCTCTCTCCGTTGTTGTACTCCACAGCATTCACCTCTTGCATAACACCAATGACCTATGGAAATTTCTCGGAGTGGTGATCAAGGTTGAAAACCCCACACATCAAACTTGGTGCACCTTTTCTCACAAAATCTTTCATCATAGATGCTAGAGCTTGGACCCTCCAACTTCGGTGTGTGTGCGGGTTCATCCAAGACCTTAACCCTTGACCTTGTACTGAATTGCCTCATCCCATTGGCCATCTCTTCAAAAAGTGCCATAGCATCCTTCGGGCTCTTATTGGCGATGAATCTGTTGCACACGGAATCAACCATCCTCATGTCATCATCACACAAGCCCTCAAAGAAGTAATAGACTAAGTTGTCTTCCTTGAAGGGATGATAGGGACAACTTGTGAGAAGCCTCTTGAATCTCTCCAAATATTCATATAAGCTCTCGGTCGCTCCTTGAGTGATGTTGGACAACTGTTTCTTCAAACCGAAAGACTTTGAGGCTAGAAAATATTTCTCCAAAAACCGCCGCTTCATATCCATCCATGACCCTATGCACCTCGGTGGCAAATAACATAACCAATATTTTACTCCATCTTGTAGTGAAAAGGGGAAGGCTCTCAAGTTGTAGTCATCTTCTAACACTCCCGGCGACTTCATGTTCGTGTATACCAAATGGAATTCTGACAAATGTTTGTTCGAATCCTCTCCAAACCGTGGAATGTAGGAAGGCAGTGTATCATCCCACTCTTTAGCTCACAAGTCACATTCAGAAGCAAAGATGGGAATGTGATACATAGTGGTCGATTCTCCAAGTTAGAGGCCAAAAGCTCTCTCAAAGTGTGGTTGTCCTTTTCCATTTCATGGGGTAATTCCTTAAAACTCAAACCTCTAAATTGAACTTTTGATCTAACTCTTTTCCCCCTTCCCCTCCGCTTACCTGTGCAATTAGTTAGAGAATGAAAAACACCTAGATTCGTGGTACGGGTATGTACCATAAACTAGGGTCACACTATCCTTCCAACAATACAATAGCTAAAAGGATCAAAATAACAAAAAAACTATAACCAAAGCTCAACTCACAACAAACCAAAAAAACAAAAGACTGACAATAAAAGACACTACTAAATACTCTACTAACACGCTATTCTCAACTAATACTTGAACTGAAAGCATCTCTGAAAACAATGCCAAAATTTGACCTGCCTCGACCCAGGATCTTTAACACAATTGCAGCTGTGTAATCAATTGACCCGAGTAGAGGCGATAGTCCCGTGGTAGTAAATGGAAAGCCTCGGGTTTGTCCACAGAGATACTAGGTTCAAGTAAAAGTTAAAACACAGCCTTGTACAGGTCGTTAATCCACACGAGTGAAAGGAATTGCTCCTAATGTAAACATGCAAACTAGGGGGTGTATTTTCAGCTAACATTTACAAGCATGAAATAAACAAATAAGTAAACTATTTATATTAGGCACTTGGGACTAGTTTAGAAACAATGTAGTTCTAATGCTTAAATCCTTGATTCATTCACATTTAGATATACAAAAGACCTATTAGTGTGTTCATAACACGTGGTGTGGCCGATGGCATACACTTCCCCATCCTTGTCATGGTAGGTGCGCTCGCAGCCCTCCATAGACACCGTCATCATAATTAGGGAAGTACAACAAGGTCCAACCGTTGTGGTTATGTTCCTCCCCCATGCTATTACGTCCCAGGCTTCCACCACGAATGCACTAATTCCTTGTGGTATACGCAAGGCTTCAGGTTCATAGGCACCTTATCTGTGATACTAGGGTTTCAACACAACACTTAGATTGCTACTATCAGTTATCTCTACCCATAACCTATTGGAAAATGGTTAAGTAATCCGATAAAACTGGAGCAAGGGTTAGGGTTACCTAGAATTAACCATGCACACACTCAAGCATAATTATTACCCTCCACCCATTCAAACATCCAGGTTTTTCTTCCCAATGGGGCATCAATAAGTGCACCATACATGAACATAGCCCAAATTTTGTGCTCATATGTGTTGTAGTGTTCATGCATTTTTCACATTCAAGAACAATCACAATAATATCATAGACACAAAGATAGATGAAATTTAAGGAATCTAATAAAGTATCAAAAGCTACACATGTGCCAAATATGTTCCAAGCTTAATCTAACTACTCCGTAGACATGGAATTCAAATATAGATTTCAATTCCACAACTTTGGGATGAAAAAAGAAGAAAAGAAAATGGAAAAGTACAAAACCTACTAAGGAACTCCTTCCTTCTTCCAAATGCTCTCCAAGATATGAACTCTCTCTCCTAATGTCTATGAAAATGAATAGACTAGGATACTATATATAGTAGTAGGAGATTGGGCCTAAAAATAGGCTCAAAATAGGACAAAAGTGCCAAACCCCTAAGTCAGCCGCCTAGTTTTCACGGACCGGCCTGGAAGCCACGGTCTGTGAAGCCTTCAAGCACGGACCGCCAGATCTAGTGTGATTCATGAACATTCATAGCCGTGGGAAGCCACGGTTCGTGAAGCTGGGCTTATGCCACAGTCTGTGAAGGCTTTCACGGACCACGAGCAGCACCACAGTTTCCACTCAGTAGTTTTCACAGCCTAGCCTCCTCTTCACAGACCATGAGTAGCATGGATATTTGCTCAGAACTCTCGTCTTGGTCTGCGAAGGTTTTCATGGACTGACTTCAATACATAGCCAAATTTCTCATCCATGCTTCACGACCCGGCTTCATTTTCATAGACCAGCATTGTTGCTTTATGTAGGGTGAACCATGGGCATCTTCACGGGGTGGTGATGCTTCGTGTAGCGCGGGCTATCATGGGTCACTGGTCCTTCATCAGCTGAACTTCGTTTGCCTGCCATGGGTGAACCATTAGTCCGAATTGGGAGTTCTATTAGTATATTTTTTAGTACTCAAGAAGAGGAATCAAATGGAACTCTCCTTGAAGGCTGATTCTTCTTAGATAATTCCTGGACTAAGGTAACACTTCTCGGACCATGATTCACCGTTTTCACCTTTGACGTCTTGAACTTTGAAGCTGCCTATCCTTGGCTTCAATCTCCTTCTTCCATGTATTGATGCTCATGTCCTTTATCTACTACCATTAAATGCGTCTGGCCTTTAAATCTTCTACCGTTAAAAGCAAACGGATTTTGCAAGAATGAAATGTAACAAATAGCATTCACGGGTGACCTACTAAAGGTACTTATAATGAAGACCAAGGAACCCGTGAACAAAATATGTCAATAGTAACTAATTAAGTGTACAAAACGTGGGATTTAGAATAGAAAACCCAGCATGGTTGTCTAAACCCCTTGTCGTGTAAACTCAACTAATGTTGCCAAACCGCCAACCAAAAGTAAATAAAAACTACATCAAATGCATTGGTTAAAGCATGCATAATGGTGCAGATCAGAAGGAGTATTTCATACCCTTTGATTGGTCAAAAAGGTAAATATACTCTTCAATAAATTGCTAGGGTTTATTATTTTCAGACATAAATGAGCAAACTCAAATATTTATTTTGTTCATGGTAGCTAGTATTTGGATTTTGTGATTGCTATGACTTCTATTTTAAGCGGGGTTTACTATTAAAAATAAGTTGTGTATATTAGGGGTTGGTTGCCTTCATGGTGGTGGATGATAAAATGATGCAAGGTAAATGATAATAAATGGTATAGTGCTAGATTTATTGATTGAGCTATGTATTAGTATGCTTAAATTCTAGGTAAATTTCTAGGTTTATGTTGACATAATCTTTTTTTTTTGCTTCAAATTAAGTGGTAAATTCATCGTCTATTGTATATGTTCATTGGTTAGGGTTTAGTACAACATTTCTTCTTATATATTTTGGGTATTCTATAAATATTAGTAACTAATTTCTTTCTGAGGTAACTTAAATTATCAATAACTTAAATATTAGTAACTTAAAATATTAGTAACTTAAATATTAATAAATTATTTCTTAAGTTATTTTTTGGTATATTTGTAAATGTAGCATTCAAAATGGAAACTAGGAAATAGACTTGTGACGATGTGTCATAGTCCTGTAATGTCCATCCCCCAACAATTAACATGACGTGGGATGAGGATGACGGTTCGGGAGATGTAGGAAAACACTGAACTCATTGTAGAGCATTAGAACGTAGAAGGGCTAGGAAAGAGTTAAGGCCGTTGATTTTTGACAAGTTGGGCAATTGTATGTTGGAGCAACGTGCCAAATGGTCTAGTTGGGTGGCGAAGGTTGGTAGAACAAGGTTAGATATCCTCTATGATACTTGGCATGATGTCCCAAATGATTGCAAGGACACGTTGTGGATGGAATGCAAGGTAGCTTTAGTGAATTATTTTTCCTAATTTTGTTGTAAACAATTTGTCTTCACATGTACTCTATATCCTCATATCCTTGTGTTTCGTAATCTCTGTAGAGGCCTTTTCAAATCGAAGGACAAGATGTGGATGCTTTACGAAAGAAGGCTAAGTTCACGATGTCAAAGAGTTAGCATGAACATAAATACACTTTGTCCAGAGACTACATACATAGCGATAAGAAAGATGATTGCTCATGGATAACTTATACGCACATTCAACCCGAGAGCTAGGAGATTCACAAGAAAAGGGCATTGGAGAATAGTTAAACTTTTAGTAAAATAAAATATGCAAATTATTAGTGTGATTAATTACATTAAAATGTCTATAATGTTAACATGAACCTATCATTCAACTTAGGGTACAAGGAAAGAAAAACAACGTGTTTCTGGGGAGGGTATAATTCCTCACTGATTGAGTCGTAGGGGTTATGGCTCATAGCAGCAATCGAGCTAGTGAAGGAACTTCTAGAACAAGATGTGCAAATTGCAATAGTGGGCAAGATGATGAAAGAGGAGGCAGGGTTTTTAGTGCAACCAATTAGTGTGATGACATTGAGAGGGGCAATATATTTATCAAAGGTTGACAAAACAAGAAGGGTTTATATGTTAAGGATGAGGAGAAACAAATTGCCGAAAGAGTGGTATGTAAATTTTTAGATGAATGCATCATTAATTTGAACCATCTTATGGTTATATCGAAATAACAAAGGTATATACATATATATATGTTTTCACTCAGGAAAAATTGAAGAATGATCAATTGCAAGGAAAATTTATTCCAAGGGATAAAAACGACATCTTTTGTGAAGCAACAGAAAAACCTGACCATCCGGGTTGGGTTAGGGGCGTGGGTAGTTTCTTGACCCAATGGCAAGCATTTGGGATCGTACGGTCCTACAATGGAGAAAACCCTTCAAGATTCCATTCATTTTAAAAAAACCCAACTCCAAGACAAACTAATTGAGCAACAAGAAATTGTAATTTGGAATTTGGTCCAACACATCAGGCTAGCTCTTCCGGACAATTTAGAGGACTTAACGGCTAATTGGACATCGCCATCTAGGGGTTCACGACATTCTGCCGAAGATGTTGAGGTAAATCACGGGGCAATTGTTCAAAACTCAACAACCTCCACAATTCCACCCTTGCAATTGAAAAAATGTACGAAGGATCCTTTTCTTAATTATGACCTTTTGAATTAAGCTTCATATTTAATACCTATTTTTCTTGTGTTTAAGAAATTATGTATGTGCGAACTATACATTGATCAAGATATAAACAGTAGGCCACTACATGTACCTGATAGAGTTTCGCATGAGTTGATGAAACACCATCACTCTATACCAGTAGCAGAGAGGTGTTTCAAGGGTTTCCTTGGAGAAACCTTTGGTGATGGGCGCCCCTTTGCCAATCCTGGATGGAGAATACAAGAAATTTGGCCCTTCCCGGGGAGCGTTCCTTATTTGGCCCCATAGACTTATAAATTCCGATCCTGTCAAGGATCGACATTTGAAGGAAATAAGGCCTCCATCACCAAACCGGTTGAAGATAGCACTAAATCTGGCCAAAACGAGGCCCAAACCTATGCCAACAACACCAACTAGGGTTAGACCTCCATGGCAAGAGCCCATGTCCCATGAGACATACCTGGCTTCGTATGTGTCCATTATTATTTGCTACAACCCCATGATCAAAACTCAACATAGCCATTCTCGGGTAATGAATGTGTATTCGGATGCAAACGTGAAATCATGGCGTTATGGAGTTATTTTGAAGACCTATAGATATGTGAGCAAGTTAATCAAGTGATGATGTCGATCTACACCTTGCGAGTGATTTTATTAATTTTATTACTAAATTCTATTTTAATTACACTAACCATTATTGAAAATTATACCTGCTATGAAATTTTCCAGGTACATGTTTTTTATAAGTAATTACAATAAGGGATAGATTGGATACATGTGCTCAGTGATGATACGGGAAATTGGTTGTACAAAACAAGAGAGCATCGACTACATACAAAAATTCCTAGGCCGGAAGGATAAGATGCTTTTCATTATGACGTACAATGAGAGGTTATTTACTACATTCAATTTCTTTACCAATATCATTTCTGTGCATTTTAAATAATAAAAAAAATTCTTATTCAGGGGCCATTGGAAATTAAATTTGATAATGCCCGCAAAGAAGCGAGTAATTAGATCAAAACTAATTACTATTTACGCAATTTTTTTACTGTTCTGGTTTCTTTATTCCTTTTATAACCGTTCTGTCAACATAACGGTTACAAACGTCTACTTTTCTCCACCGCGCCATGGCGGCGCCTCCGCTGAAACGCGGTGGCACCCATCCGGATAGGAGTTTCCTTCAAGCTCTAGCTAATCAACCTCCTCCTCTCTATGCCTCTTTGCCATCAAACCCAGAAATCACACCAAAGACCACTTACAAGGGGGACATTGCTTGTATTGTTACTCGAAAGGAAGATGAGATTCTCGCTGGCCACTACAGCAACGCTCTAGTGGGTAAATTCATCATGGGAAAGCCGACTATGGAGCAACTTAATGAAGCTTTCAAGTCAGTTGGATTTAAAGGGAAATTTCAACTGGGATCGATTGATTACCGTCATGTTCTGATTAGGTTTGAGGAAAAGGAGGACTATCAGAGGATGTGGCTAAAGGGGCAGTGGAGCTTTCTTGGGGCATCAATGAAGGTACTCAAGTGGACTTTAGACTTCTCTCCAGATACCGAGTCATCTATTGTCCCGGTATGGATTACCATTAAAAACGTGCCTATTTTCTTCTATAATGATACCATGATTCAGAGTATGGGCAATCAGATAGGACAATTCATTAAAATGGAGGATGCAACTGTAGGAGTTACTAGGCCATCTGCTGTGAAACTATGTGTAGAAGTGGACCTTAGGAAAAAACTCCCTAGTTTCATTAGGGTGGGTATTGAAGATGATGGAATTGAATACAAGGTTCTAAAGCTCCCTATCAAGTTTGAAGACTTACCATTATACTACGATCATTGTCAGTCTATTGGACATGATGACTCTACCTAAATTTATCTGCATCCTGAACTCAGAAGACGCAGATATAAACCAGCTGGTCAGAAACTTAATCAGGAAGCTAAGGATACCAATCTTGGTGCAACCCCTACAGCTGTTATGGATTCTAGTACAATGGCTGGTTGTACTACTGATGAAGTGATAGGAAACACTGACAACAGAACTGATGGGAAAGGCACAAGCTCTGGGGATCCAGTGATTATTCAAGAAGGTGCATCTGGTTTGTCAACAGTGGAAAAGGACAGGGTTTTTAAAGCTCAGCAGAAGAAAAGTTACTATGTTCCTAGTGATAAGATTGTGGAGGTTATAACCTCCCCTGGTGCTGACCATTCTAACATCCTTAAAAATGCCCAATTCTCAACTGAGCTCCCCCTCTTGACCTCAAACACCCAACACTCAACCGAGCTTCTCCATTTGACCTCAAACAATGATAATACAGTGGTTCAAAATGGTAGCAGTGATAGAGATACCTCTCCTGCTCCGGAAATGATCTCCTTTAGACCCAACCCTGTCTATAGGATGAACTATTCCAAGGATGATCTCCGGACTGATAATAAGAAGATCGGCATGAGATCTTCTCCAGAAATGATTTTCCACTTCCAAGAAGGTCACATGAATAACAGATTCTTCCCTCTACTTGATATCCAACAACATGGGCTAGATGGGGATGAGGAGGAGCAGGATGAAGAGTCTTCTGAAGTAAGTGCTGCTGCAGATACTGAGGAGCATGCTGAAGAGCTCTTATTCTCCCAAGCCACTGATGAACAAAGCACTGACTGTAATGAAAAGGTAGACACAACAAAGGTATGTAGTCCTAAAAAAACTCACAATATGCAAGATCTTAATGAGTCTAGGAAAAATAATTTTTTCACTCAGCTCAATAAGATTATGTCCCCTGGTAAACAATTTAGTCCCAACAAGATCATCCCTAGATCTTAAAAAGGTTTTAAATGATTAGTACAACCATTAAAATCAATTTTATGGTCTGGAATATTAGAGGCATGAAAAAATCACTCCGTAGATTACAAGATCTTGTTAAAACTCACAAAATTCAATTATTATGCCTTATCGAACCATGGTATAATAATGAAAAATGTGGAAAATACATGAAAGATCTACACTTCACTAACTGCATGCAGGCTTCAAATGGTGAAATATGGTTAACGTGGAATGATCAAATCAATGTAACTCTGTTAGTCGATCATTTGCAATTTTTGTCAGTTAACATTCACAGTCATAAACTAAATACCTCAATGGAGGGAATTTTTTTTTATGCACTTAGAACAGTTGCTGGGAGAAAAAAGCCATGGAAAGGTTTGAGTGACAGAAATATGAATGATACCCTACTCATTGGGGATTTTAACACAATATCTTCTTTCAATGAGTATAAAGGTCCCTCATTTCCAAAAAAATCCAGCATTGATGATTTTAATAGGTTCATTGATGATAATGCACTCTACAATATCAACACTGTTGGAAATAATTTTACTTGGTCAAATGGTAGACTTAAAAATCCTACCATTCAGAGGTTAGATAGGGGACTTTGTACCCTTCAGTGGAGTACAAAATTTCCTTCTTCTTCTATCCAAGTACTTAATAAAGGGTTCTCTGATCACTCCCCTCTTCTTCTTACTATTGGTAGCTCTATTCCCTCATCTCCTAAATCATTTAGATTTATCAATGCATGGTTTAACAGGCCTGGATTTTTATTACTGATAAAGAACGATTGGGAAATACCTCTGTCTGAAACTAGAATGCTTGGTTTTTTCTTAAAATTACAGAGGTTGAAAAAAAATTAAGGTTTGGAATAAAACTATTTTTGGAAATATTCAGGATAATGTTACAAAGGCAGAGGAGGAGTTGAGAATTCAGGAAATCATTTATGACTTAAACAGTTCAGAAACTGAATTGATTAAGCTTAAACAGGCTTAGGCTCAACTCCTTAGGTCCCTAAAAGAACAGGAAAAATTCTGGAAACAAAAGTCCATAATTAAATGGCTCAGAGATGGTGATGAGAACACTAAATTTTTCCATAACTCTGTTAAAGAAAGTAGGTCAAGACTCAGTATTTCAAAGATAAAAAACTCACATGGAGTTTGGATTGAGGATATTCATGAAATTGAAACTGAGACTATTAATTATTATTCTGATCTTCTTTCTGAACCTATAACAGATTCAAATGGTGAATTCTTCTCTCACTTTCTGAGTCAAATTCCTAAAATTGTAACTGATCAGGATAATGCTTTGCTTATTAGGTCTGCTACCTTAGAGGAGCTTAGATTGGTTATCTTTGGTTTAAATAAAAATAGTAGTCCAGGGAATGATGGTTTTTCATCAAAATTCTTCACAAAAAGTTGGGAAATAATATGCCAGGATCTGTTGATAGCTGTAAATGATTTTCTTTCTGGTTCTCCCATTCCTAGAGGAATTGCAGCAACATGCATCACTATTATTCCTAAAAAAGAATCTCCATCTTCTTTTGATGATTACTGGCCTATTATTTTGTCCAATTTCATTAACAAGATTTTTTCAAAACTGTTAATGGAGAGGTTAAAACTGATTATGCCTAAACTCATATCCCCACATCAGTCAGCTTTTATGAGCCACAGGGATATCTCTAACAATGTTATTTATCTCAAAGAGATGCTGAGATTCTTGGATAGGAAGAACAGAGATCCAAATTGTGTCATTAAACTGGATTTAACAAAGGCATTTGATAGGGTTAGTTGGGCTTTTCTTAATAGTATTTTGTTAAAGTTTGGACTGCATGGTAAATTTGTTCATTCTGTTATGAAAAATATCACCCAGACTTGGTTTTCTGTGTTGATTAATGGTAAGCCAGTAGGTTTCTTCAAATCTTCTAGAGGTATTAAACAAGGTGATCCTCTGTCCCCTTTTCTTTTTAATATCTTTACTGAGGCTTTCACAAGAAGTTTAGCTTATGTGTTTAATTCTGGTAAACTGCAATTTTTTTATCTTCCTCAAGGGGCAATCCCAATTTCTCATCTTAGTTATGCAGATGATACTGTCATCTTCTTGAAAGATAGTAAATTGAACTTAATTCGGATGAAAGATTTCCTTGTGGTTTTTGAAAAAACCACAGGGCAAAAAGTGAATTTCGAAAAAAGTGATTTTTACTTGGGTAAGGGGGCCACTGTGGCTAAAACAAGGCAGGTAAAAGAGATTTTAGGAATGAAGCAGGGCACTTTTCCATTTAAATATTTGGGATGCCCCATTTTTAAAGGTAGAGTGCTAAATGCTCATTTTCAGCCCCTTTTAGAAATGGTTGATAGAAGGTTGCAAAACTGGAAAAATAGATGGCTAAGTACTGGGGGTAAAATGATTTTAATTAAATCTTGTATCTATTCTATCCCTCAGCACATTTGGACTGTTATGAAGCCTACAGTTCATGTTGTCAAAAGTTTGGAAAAAATGATGTCTAAGTTCTTCTGGGGTGAGACTGATCTGGGTCCAAAAAGAGTTTGGAGGAAGTGGAGAAATTTGTGCTACCCACTGGACCAGAATGGCCTTGCATTCAGATCAATCCCCACAATTATAAGAGCATGTTCTCTTAAATTGTGGTGGAAATTTCAGCTTGGAAAGGCACCATGGGTGCAATTTATCTTGTCTTTATCCCCTACTGCTAGGAAATCCCAAACATGGAACAGGATTCAATCAGTTAATTCTTTAGCTGAGAGAAATTCTAGGGTTATTATTGGTGATGGGAGATGTAACTTTTGGACATAAAACTGGACAGGCAAAGGTCTATTGATTGATCATTGTGCTCATGAACTCACCAACATTCCTTTTGACTGCACTGTTAGCCACTTCCTGCTAAACAGGGCTAGTTTTTCTGTCTCTATTTATCCATTGCTAATTCCTAAAATTTTTCTTGTTATACAGGAGGCCAAAATCTAGGAGGAGAGAGTTGATAGACTCATTTGGATGCCTGATATAGCAGGGATTTTCTCTTTCAAATCAGCTTATAACCCACTCCAATCCAACAGAGTTACCTCTGTTACTCTTAGTAAGTTATGTTTTCCAAGAGCTCAGAAAAAGATATCCATCTTTATGTGGAAACTTTTCAATGCATTTCTTCCTTTTGATGATGTCCTCAGAGTTTTTGGATTTCAGCTTCCTTCCAAATGCTTGTTCTGTAACAACACTTATAGCATCCAACACTTTTTTAATGACCGTTCTTTTGCTACTCTTATCTGGAATGAAATTCACCGCATTATAGGGATAACTCCTCCACATTTTTCAACTCTATGGAATAGATTATCATACTACCTCACAAATCCAGTTCAAACTACATTGCATTCATGCCTATTTAGACTTTTACCTATGGTGGTTTGCTGGTTCTTATGGATAGCTAGGTGTTAAAAAATGTTTGATAATAAAAACCCTAATACTCAAGTTACTATAACAAGGATTAGGGAGTATATTTTCAACATTTTTTATGCAAGGCCATTGTTCACTAACTGTGATGATACCAGACTGTTGACACAGTCAGTTTTATTACCAAAATGGCCAACAAAACCATCACCTCATCTAGCTGTTGTTAAGTGGAACAAACCAGAAGTAGGTTGTAAGCTAAATGTGGATGCAGCTTGGAAAACTGATAATTCTATTGGGTTAGGTCTTGTTCTCAGAGATGGAAATGGTGGGGTAATTACTATGGCTAGCTATTCTACGGAGGCACACATTTCTGTAGAGACAGGGATTTTGGCAATTCAAAAAGGAATCTATCTCATACAGCTAGCCTCTCATAACTGTATAATTGAACTTGATAGTTCACAAGCTATATTGCATATTATGGATCCATATAAAGCTCCATGGCCTTTGTTTGATTTATGTTATGAAACTAAATTGAGCCTTGGAAATAGCAAGCTTGTGCATACACTTAGACAAGGTAATGCAGTGGCAGATGCTCTGGCCAAAACTGTTGTTCATAGGCAAAATGGTCAGTTTCACTTGATTCAGTTTCCAATGAAATCAGGGGTTTGATTATATTGGATGCAGCTGGGATACCATGTATAAGAATTAATGACTAGAATCGGATAAGGTTATCATGTTATTTGCAGACTCTTTCATGGGACATCATTGCTTGAAAGCTTACACAGTTCAAGAATTTTTACGAGATCATGGAAACACTGGACCATTACTAAGGATTTCATCGTTGGGATAACTCTTACAGTGTCACCACAATGATGTTCATGCATCTTACCACAATGCCAGCCAACTTTCTGAGCAGTACCCACACTTCACTGCTGGTGCTTTCTAATTTTGTTAATATTAAGGTTTTAGCATAATCTAGTTTTTCCTCACGGGACAGACTTGTGTTTCGATTACTCAATTCACTAACATGTTTAGTGAGGTAAATCTAGATTCTTTTGATGATCATTCAGATCATTTTTTAGAGAAATACATGTTTGCTCTATAGGTTGGATTAAAGCCTTTTATTTCTTCATTCCTACACTGTAACATACTGAGCCTTTAGGCCATTTTGCTTTTTCTTTTTTACAGATTTGGGGTAGCTAATAATATTACCCTCAATTTAGAAAAAAAAAGAGTGTATTGGATGGATCCCCTCTATTTCCAACTGTTCGATGCATTCGTTGAGATTTTGGAAACTGCAATGAAGGAAAATAGTGAGAAAATAAATTATTCATTTCACGTGGTCGAAATCATGGTGGTCTATCAATATGTTAATTTCCTAAATACTATACTCAATTATTTGATACAATAGTCATAATAATTTATGTTTCTTAGATATAGTACAAGAAACAGGCGTAAACTTGGGAGTGCGGCTATTATGTCATGTTATATATGACCAAGTGCATAGACAAAGTCTAGGAAGATGTGCTTGAACTTGACAAGGTATTTGTACAATTGATTGTGGCAATTTTTCTAACTAACCTTTGCTAAATAATTAATACTATAATGTTATTTTCATATTTTCATAAAGGAATGGAAACCCTACTTGCAAGATGATATCAACAATGCACGGAATGAATTCATTGGCTCGACATCTAATTCTCAATCGATCAACAGCACTGACAAATCCCAATATTGGTAGGGACACTCAAGTTAGAAAAACTCTAGACCTTAGAAATGTCATAATAGATTTGTAGTGATTTCTATTCATATCTATGGATTATTGTTTGGTTAGCATTATCTATAGATTGTTTTTTAGGTTCAAGATGCTATCGTGTATTGTTTTAAAGTGTGGATGTGTATCGAGGCTATTTTTAAGCCGGTAATATTAATGAAACAAAATTAATACCATGAGACCACATTGCGTTTCCGGGTCCAGAAACCATTTCGTCTCTTTGATGTTAATTTTCCATAGGTCAGAAAATGTCTTTCGCTGGTGTGTACCATCATGCATGCGTTAACCAATGCATTTGGTGTAATAATTTCTTTGTTTTACATGTTGGATTGCTAGTATCAGTTGAATTTACGTAACAAGGGGTTTAGGTGGCCATGTTTAGTTTTCTTGTCTAAATCCCGCATTTTGTGGAATTAATTAGTACTAATGGAAATCTTGTATTCACGGGCTCCTAGATCTTTCATTACATTCTATATGAAGGACGTTCGCAAAGGCATTAGAAGATATTGAAGGTCGTTCGCAAGGACGATAGAAGAGATAGAAGGCTATTCACACTAAGATGGTAGAAGACAAAGGCCACATACATTAAATCTTGGTAGAATGTGGTTGGAGCAAAAGATAGGCAGCATTGGAGTTCAAGGTGGCCAATGAAGAAATGGAGAATCGTGGTCCGAGAGAGTTGTGCCAATTTCTGGGAACAATCTAGAAGAATCAAAATTCAATGTTGGTTCCATTTTATTTGTCTCCTCGAGAACCGTAAAATTGACTACAAGAACTCTCAAAACGGACTCATGGTTCACCCATAGCAAAAGAAGTTCAGCCGACCGAAGTACAAACGGGTCGGTACGGACCGCTCATGGATGGCACCAACGGCCTACACTAGACGACATGGTCCATGCCAAGGCCTGGGGAAAACCATGCTGAACACAATGGGCCACACACATAACTTCTAAATTTCACTCAAAACGGCTAAGTATTGGCGTAGACTATCCCATTTTTTACGGCCCGCGCCGTTCCAAGTGAAAATATCAAGACTAGCCGGTGAGATGTGAATAATCAAGTAGTCTGTGCCAAAATAATGAGAAAAATGAGGTTTGTGATGATGGTACATGCCAAACGTCAAGTCCTACGGATCATAAGTGTAAAATAAGAAAAATCCGATGGCATTCTGTGCCAAACGACGTGGGCCGCACGGACATAACCCGCAGGGGATAACAGGGGCCGCACCAAGGGGTATACATGGACCAAGGTAGAGCATATGGTCCACACCAATGGAGCAAGCATGGACCATGCCAGAACTAGTGCCACGCGCCAACGGACCTAGTACACGGTGCGGACCGTATCATCCGCGACGATCCGTGCCAAGCAACGGCTGAACTAGGGTTTGAACATTTTTGGCCTATTTTGGGCCTATTTTGGGCCCAAACCCCTACTACTATAAATATATCCTTATTCTTCTAGGTTTAGAGAGCTAAGATCTTATTTTCATATTCTACTCTTGTAAGTAGGGAGCATTTAGAGAGAGAAACAATCTATCTTCTTTCTTTCCTTCCTTTTTATTTTTCTTTCATCCTATGACGTGGAATTCAAATATTTATTTGAATTCCATTTCAAAGGAGTAGATTAGTATCTTAGGGTATTTTTATTCATGTTTTGATGATGACTTTTTGAGACTTAGCTTATTGTCTCATGAATATTTGTGCTTGAACTTGTGCTTTATGAGAACTATGATTTATGCTATGTCATTACAATGATGCACTCATGCATGTGTGGTATTATAAAGTTGTGCTAGGCTTCATTGCAATCTTAGAAAGTGTTGGAAATATGGAGTATGTAAAGAAGACCGGGGAGATGAGTGCATTCATGTCCATTGAGAGAAAATAATTATATGTGTTATACCATGGTTCTAATTGGCTAATTGTGTGAAAAATCAACATGATATGCTGTTGTTTTGGCAAATATCGATGGGGGAATGCCCCTGGCTTAACACGATAGATTAGTGTGTTTTTTGTAGCAATTAGAGTTATACCAACTCTAGAATCATCACAAGGTGTCTTTTCCTTTGCCTCTCTAGGCCTAGGGATTGATATCCACAGTGGAGTGTCGAAGATGTAATGCACTTCCCTACATATCCAACAGGTTTGATCTACGCAAGGCATTTACCTTTTTGGCGGGATTTGGATTCCATGTGAGTGAAGTGACCAGGGAATAGTTTTCGGCATTGGTTGACTAGAGCGTATTCCCTAAATTATAGAGATGGTGAGAGATGGGCATTGTAGTAACTACCATGTGTGACAGATGGGGGGCGGGGGGAGGGGAATAACTGGCTATCTCCACTCTATGTGACATGAGCATAAGATAGGTTTATAAGTCTATATGTGAATAAATTGAGGATAGAAGTCATTTATCAGGCATGTTACGCAATTACCCTTAAGTGTCTGTTTATATAGTTTAAATTTGGTTTTACTTTTATGCTTAGTAGTTGTTAGTCAAAAAATTAAAACCCCCCATGTTTACTTTACTAGCCCTTCCTAGAAACTCGTGTGGATTGACAATCTGGTGGAGGTTGTGTTTAATTTGTTTTTAGGCCCTAGCATCTCCGTGGACATACCCAGGGCTTAATACTAATTATTCTATTGGTAGCATAGTAGTGAGTTGGGTGCAGAATATAAATTTAATCTTTGACCATTGAGACCCCTTTGATCTCAGCCTTTGCTAGGAGTGAATTAGCTACAATTAATTACCCCGAGTGGAGGCGGGTCAAATTTTGGGGCCACACTGCCAGGGATGCTAATCAACTTAACTTTCAATTAGCATAACGTGTTAGTAGAGTAGTTAGTATTTTCTTTATTATTGTTTTGTTTTTTGATGCATGTGTTGAGCTTTTGTGATAGTTATCTTGTTACCTTTTGATCTGGTTTGTAGTGTTTTCTTCAGAAGGTTACTGTTAGCCACTATTTTATGGTACACACTTGTACCATAAACTTAGGTGTTTTGCATTACCCGAATAATAACAGAGGTAGTCGGAAGCGAAGGAAGCAGAGAGCTAGAGTATAAGTTTAATCTAGGTTGGTAGTGTTGACAGAAGAACCGTAAGAAATGGCGGAGGATAACAGAACCATGAGGGAGCTTATGGCCCCTAATCTGGAGAGTCAGCCAATGTGCATCACATCCCCCCCATTACCACCAAATGTGAGTTGTGAGCTAAAGAGCAGAATGATCCATTGCCTTCCTACATTCCACGGTATGGCGGGGGAAGACCCAAACAAGCATTTATCGGAGTTCCACTTGGTGAGTACAAACATGAAGCCTCTGGGTGTTTCTGATGATGACTACAATCTAAGAGTGACCCACCTCCACCTGGGTCATTAGTTGTAGATAATTAACCCGAGCGGAGGCTTTTCTGTGGGAAAGGTCAAAGATAAGGTTTACAATTCTGCACCCATTCTCACTGATACTCTACCTAAAGGCAGTTAGTGGAAACCATGGGTTTGTCCACAGAGATGCTAGGGCTCAAGTGTCAACTAAAAACACAACCTTGTACGGGTCTTCAATCCGTACAAGTGAAAGGAATAGCTAGTAAATGCAAACAAATGGGGGGGTTGGTTTTTCAGCTTAACAACTACAAAACATGAAATTAAAAGGCAAGTAATCTAATTAAGCTAAGCACTTAGGGAGTCATTGCGCAACATAGTTAATCTAATGTTTCGATCCTTGATTCATTCACATGTAAGATTTACTAGACAACCTAATAGAGTGTCCATAACACGTGGTGTGGGGATGGCATACACTTCCCCGTACCTATCTCGTCGGGTCTGCTCACAACCCTCCATTGACACCGCCATTGTAATTAGTGGAGTACAACAAGGTCTGACCATTGTTCTAGGTCTGTTTCTCCCCGTGTGATTACATCCTAGGCTTCCACAACTAATGCACTATCAATTAGGCCAAGGGGTTATCGGCACCTTATCTATGACACTAGGGTTTCTTACAACCCTAGCTTGCTACTATTTCACTATCTCTACCCACAACCTATCGAAAAAATTTATGTAATCAGCTAAGATTGGTTCGATGGCAAATAAGTCAGAGCAATAATTGGGCCTCCCTTGCACACACCCATGCAAACAACATACTCCCTTACCCATTCTAGCATTTAGGTTTCTCCTCCCAATGGCACATCTATTTGCACCATACATGAATATAGCCCAAAGTGTGTGCTAATGTGGTGTACTATTCATGCATTCTAAATATTCAAGAACAATCACAATAATATCATGAACACAAAATTAGGATAAATTAAAGAATCTCACAAAACAAAGAATAAATCATGCGCTAAAATTTATCCCTGAGCTATGGAAACTACTCCATAGATATGGAATTCAAATATGGATTTGAATTCCATGACTAGAATAAAAGCAAAAATAAAAATATAGAGAAGAAAAGGAGAGAGTGTTTCTCTCTCTAAATTTGATCTCCTAATGAAATAAAACTATCTAATCAACTTTGTACAAGTTTAACCTAGTATACTAAGGCTATATATATAGGAGAAGGGGATTTGGCCTAAAAATAGTCCCAAAATAGTCCAAAAGTGACTAAACCCTAGTTGAGCCACCGCCAGGTAAGGGCCATCGCAGATAGCGCGGTCCGTGTCATTTACTTGTCACGAGCTGTAGGATCAGGCGCGGGCTCTGCTCCTTCATTTGGTACGGGCCCTGGATCTGGTGCGGGCCACGTTTCCTCGTCTGGCATGGGCCGTGGGCCGTTATATGGAGCGTCAATCTGCTTAGAAACTTGGTGCGGGGCGTGGCCTTTGACTTGGGGCATCAGCTGGTCTTGGCATCTTGAACTTGGAACAGTACGGGCTATCATGAATGGGATGATTAGTGCCCATACTTAGCCAATTTTGAGTGAAGTCTTGAACTCGTACGCGTGGTCCTTGAGATTTGGTGAGGTTCGTGCCATAGCCTCATATTGAACATTGTTGACATGGGACGACTCCTTTGGCATGGGCCATTAGTGCTTAACCATGAATGGCCCATGCCAACCCATGGTACCTTGGTCGGCTGAATTTGTTTCATTTGCTACGGGTGAAACTTTAGCCTGATTTTATAGTTCTTGTAGTCAATTTTATAGTGCTCGAGAAGAAAACTCAAATGGAATCAGCCTTGAAGGAAAATTATTCTCGGATTGTTCTCGAACTTTGTCAAATCTGGCAATTGTATCCCAGTGATGGTCATCTAGTTGAGCTCTGGCGGTGACTAAGTCCTACATCACCCCAAAGATGGAGTACTCCAAAGATCGTGCCCAGTCTGGCTAGGGCTACTGAGGTGGCTCGGTCTACATAGAATAAGAAGAAGCAGACTAAAATCCCGATGACTCAGGCTCTTGAAAAGGGTTGTACTGTGAATGCTGCCACTAGTAAGCAGCATGATGAGAATGGGTGGGAATGCTATGTCTGTGAGGCTGAAATGGAGGAGGGGACCCATGGATGTTGTACCTACTTAACTCTGAGAAATCCCGATGGTGAGATGAAATGTTATGTCTATGGGCACTCCCAGTGCCATGCCCTGTGGGATGGTAAGAGCTTTCATGCATGCTAAACGGCCCCAGAAAAAAGGGTGGTCCTCTTGATACCTACTGGAAAGGTAGCGGTGGTGATATAGGATGCTTCATAGGTGGTGGCATAGTATGAAGTGGAGGGGGCTGCTCTATGATTACACCAACAAGAATCTGCTGCTCAGATTGCTCATGCTCCTCCTCAGACTCCTCATAATCCTCACTTCTCAGATCGTGCTCCCCCAAGACTGCCTCTAAACCTGCATCGGGCTCAATGATAAGATCTAATAAACTGAAGGATGTGGTCAACTTGGCTCTCTCACTCTGGGGCAGCCGCATGAATCTCTCCCCCCTTGCACAACCAGGAGATGGTACCATGCTCTATCTTTATAAGCCTTGCCTCTATCATGACCAGAAGAGTGAGTGTGAAGAGTGAGCCTGGGTTAGCCTTCACATCTTCACTCTCCGAGAGGCAAAAATTCCGCGCCAGAAAGGTAACCATTTCTCCCATCGAGATCTTGCCAGTGCAGGCTCCTGAGAATGTGAAATTCATACTCCCGGAGACAAACTCTTCTACCAATTTAGGGCAAGCCTTCCCCATGTATACATACCATAGAAGTATCATGTAGTCCTCATCAGTGGAGGCACAATTATCACGGTCAATAGCCTAGCTACGTATCTGAGTGTTAGTTGCACTATGTCACTGTTCTTTCTATTCTTGCTCCTCAATCACCTGGTGATGGCACCTCAGAATAGGAACAAATCACATGTGTTCAGCTCCATGAACCCTGACACTTTTCTCTGCTCCTTCCATTTGAAGATTTTCCCCAACTTCTTGTAAGTTAAGGTGCGGGGCTCATCAAATGGAATCTAATACTTTTCCTTCCCTGTTCATCTTGAAACTTCTCAATAGTGGCCAAAAAATCCTATGTATATCTAGTGTAGGTAGGGGCGGATAGGGTAGTACACTTCTTCATACCTACCCTACCTAACAACAACCGGACAGTTTTGTAGAGTTTGAGAACCTTTAGGGTCTCTTTGTCTACAAATTTTCTCTAAGATGGGGCACCCTATGAGCCACCCCCACCTTTCCTGATGGGCCTAGTCAGAGTAATCAGCCCATATATGATTGCATACTAGACTCTTCTCTCTCTCTCGGTACATGAGGCATAATGTCCAAAGATATAGAAAGTAAAACATACATAGCATGGCAAAAAATTCCCTCCAACTACTCCAAACACAGAATAATAATTGCCAAGTAAATCTACCAACAGTACTAATCACCAAAGTTCTCAAGCATGCAAGCACAGTCCATGGTAAATATGCTAGTCCAGGGCTAATTAAGAATAAGTTTGGCCGAGATTACCTTAAACGCCGAGTGTGGTGGAATCTCCACTCAAGGATTTCACAGCACCTCTCCTAGGGTAAACCAAAGTAGCTTCTACACTCCAAAAAGGAATAAAAAATTCAGCTTCCCAGAGAAATTACCAATTTGTGACCAAATCTTTTTTCAATAATCTGCTCACATTCACGTACTTTCTAGTATTAACTCTTAATAGGTTGGATTGATCTTGGAAAGAGGAAAATTTTGATACATGTTAGGGAAATGTTGGATGAAAAATGAGGAAGTTATGGCCAATTTACTGAGAGAGGGTTGGCTGGAGGTTTTATGCTAGAGGGGGAGGGAAGAATTTTATTTGAGAGGAAGAGAAGTTAGATGAAGGCTGGTATGGGAAAGGGTATGGACCAAGGGGTATAAATAGGGGGTAGGCTAGGCTAAGATTGGCCAAGGTGGGTGGCACCACGGATCCCAGGATGGGCCTCACGCCAACACTTTGCGTCTGTGTCGGGCGTGTGTTGATCTGCGCCGCACACACGTTAGGTCCATGCCAAGCCCATGCCACGTCCATACAATTTGTGATCTGAGATCACGTGGCATCCACTTCAGCTCCGTATTGACTGGCTTTGGCACAAAGTATAGGATTTTGCCAAACTTCTAGGCACAAAACATCGGTTCGCGCCAGATCCCTGGAAACAAGTCATCCATTCGCATCAAGTACCTGGGCACGAACCATCCGCCCATGCCAAACCTCTGGCACAGATCACCAGCCCTTCTTTCCCTTATGAATTTCCTCTCGTGCCTACATCCAAAAACAATAAAAATCAAAGTAGTACTGTTCCACACAAACAATTGATGACTAAAATTTCCTAAAAGATTTCCACCAAAGATCAAACATCACTCCTAAAATTTTAAAAACATTTGAAAGAAAAATCCTACTTGGAATAAAAGCAATGTTTCTTTATTTTCATCTTTACGACTTATTTTTCCCTCAATTTTGAAAACTAAAGAGAGTGGCTTGGTGGGTCACCCAAATCACCGTCCTTGACACCACCAGTGACCACATCACGATGCCACAACATTCTAGGTTCACCTTTTACCTTTGAGTGATGAACCAAGGAAACCAATTCTTCTCAAGCTTGGTTATATTCTTGTTGAGTTTGGGGGTTGGAAGGGGCTTAGGATTTTTTAATTCCTTAGCCAGATTCTTTCCTTGCTGCACTTTAGACTTGAGATACCGAGGTCGAATATCCTCATTCAAATTAGAAGAAACATGCTCAACAAGAATAGTATCACAAGCTAGATCATTCATACAAGATAAGGCATACAGAGTCTCAATATCCGGAAATATCTCTTTTTAGGAGTTTTAAATTTTCTTTTTCAATCATTATGCAAAAAAAATAAGAAACAGATAAAAGAAATACTAGCTACTCTACTAACACATTTTCCTATTTATTACTTAATATGCATAGCATCCCCGGCAGCGGCATAAACATTTGACCTGCCACCACCCGGGGGTTATTAATTGTAGCTAATTAACCTGAGCTGAGGTTTTCCTGTGGTAAAGGTCAAAGATAAGATTTATAATATCGCACTTTTTCTCACTGCTACTCTACCTAAAGGGTAGTTAACGGTAAGCCATAGTTTGTCCACGGAGATGCTAGGGCTTAAGTATCAACTAAAAACACAATCTCGTATGGGTCGTCAATCCGTACGAGTGGAAGGAATAGCTAGTAAATGCAAACAAAAGGGGGGTTGGTTCAGCTTAACAACTATAAAACATGAAATTAAAAAGCAAGTAATCTAATTAAGCTAAGCACTTGGGGAATCATTGTGCAACATGGTTAATCTAATATTTCAATCCTCGATGCATTCATTTGTAAGATTTACTAGAAAACCTAGTAGAGTGTTCATAACACGTAGTGTGGCGGATGGCATACACCCCGTACCAGTCACATCGGGTGAGCTCGCAACCCTCCATCGACACTGCCATCATAATTAGAGGATTACAACAAGGTCTGACCATTGTTGTAGGTCCATTTCTCCCCCCATTCAATTATGTCTCAGGCTTCCACCACGAATGCATTACTTCCCCCAAGTCCTATCAGTTAGGCCAAGGAATCGTCGGCACCTTACCTATGATACTATAGTTTCTTATAACCCTAGCTTGCTACTATTTCACTATCTCTACCCGTAACCTATTGGAAAATTTTACGTAATTATCTAAGACTGGCTCGATGGCAAATAAGTCAAAGAAATACTCGGGCTTCCCTTGCACACACCCACGCAGACAACGTACTCCCTTACCCATTCTAACATTTAGGTTTCTCCTCCCAAGGGCGCATCTATTTGCACCATACATGAATATAGCCCAAAGTGTGTGCTAATGTGGTGCACTATTCATGCATTTCAAATACTCAAGAATAATTACAATAATATAATTGAACACAAAATTAGGATGAGCTAAAGAATCTCACAAAAAAAATATTAAATCATTCGCTGCAATTTATACCCAAGCTATGGAAACTACTCCATATATATGGAATTCAAAAATGGATTTGAATTCCACATCTAGGATGAAAGCAAAAACAAAAAGAAAGAAAAGAAAAGGAGAGAGTGTTTCTCCCTCTAAATTTGCTCTCCTAATGAAATAAAACTATCTACTATACTTTGTACATGTTTAACCAAGTAGACTAAAGCTATATTTATAGGAGAAAGGGACTGGGCCTAAATAGGCCCAAGATAGGCCAAAAGTGACTTAACCCTAGTTCAGCCGCCGCCCAGAGCGGTCCGTGCCATGTACTTGTCACAGGCTACAGGATCTAGCGCGGGCTGTGCTCCTTCATCCAGTACGGGCACTAGATCTGGGCGAGCCGTATTGTCTCGTCTACAGTAGGGTAAAGGTCTTGGCACTGGTTGTCATCTGGAGCATCGATCTGCTAAAAAACTTGGCACGGGCCGTCATTTGGTCTTGGCATCTTTGACTTGGAACAGTGCGGGTTGTCATGAATGGGATGGTCCACCCCAATACTTAGCCAATTTTTAACTAAGTCTTGAACTCGTGTGCGAGGGCTATGAGATATAGTGTTGTCTGTGCCATAGCCTCATGCTAAACACTGTTGGCATGAGTCATTGGTGCTTAACCATGAACGGCACACACCGACCCGTGGTACCTTGGTCGGCTGAATTTGTTTCCTTCGCTATAGGTGAACCATTAGTCCAAATTTAGAGTTTTAGTAATTAATTTTTTAGTGCTCCAGGAGACAAATCCAATGGAACCAGCCTTGAAAGCTAATTCTTCTCGTATCCTTCTTAGACTTTGAAACAACTCATCGAACCATGATTCCCCATTTCTTCATTGGCCACTTTGATCTCTGTTGCCACCTATCTTTGACTCCAATCTCCTTCTACTACGTATTGATGTTTGTGGTCTTCGTCTACTACCATTCTAAAGAGTAATGGCTTTTGATCTCTTCTACTGTTCTTGCAAACAGCCTTCAATATCGTCTACGCCCTTACGAACAACTTTCACAAGGAATGTAACCAGAAAGTACTCAAGGGCGACCTACAAAAGATGATCAAATGGAAGATCTAGGAGCATGTGGATACAAGATGTCCACTAGTACTAATAAGTCTACAAAATGCGGGATTTAGACAAGAAAACAAAACATGGTCGTCTAAACCCCTTGTTATATAAACTCAACTAATACTAGCAATCTGCCAAACAAAATAAGCTAAAAACTATGCCAAATGCAATGGCTAATGCACGCAAAATGAAGCACATCAGAGAGCTTTCCCATTTTCTCTTCAATATAAAGCTAAGGATTGGCTCTACTACTTGCCCCCAGGATGCATAGGTTCTTGGATAGACATGAAGCAGAGGTTTTTATAGAAGTATTTTTCAGCGTCTAAATCTGTCGGACTAAGAAAGCAACTGTTAAACATCACCCAATGGGCTTCCAAGTCGTCATATGGTTATTGGGAGCACTTCTAGAGATTGATAGCGAGCTTCCCTTACCATCCTTTCAAAGAGGGAAATTTATATTTCTATTTCTTTAAGGTTTTATATAATGAAGACATGTAGATGGTGAATTATGCATGTAATGGATCAATTGCCAACAAAAACCCTAAGGATGTGATGGCTCTCTTTGATAAATGGCCAATTGTATGTGACAGTTTGGCACAAGGTCAAGGGTTAAGGTCTTGGATGAATCTACACAATCACCTAAGTTGGAGAAGCAAGTCTAAGCCCTTGTTTCTATGATGAAGGAGCTCTTGCGAGGAAAAGTGCATCAATGCAAAGTGTGTGGGGTGTGCAACTTAGACCACAACACTGAGGCGTGTCCCAAAGTTGTAGACAATTGGCAAAAGTGAAGCCATTGAGTATAACAGCTGAGAGAGACCACAGTTTGCTAGGGGTCAACCACAAGGGTTCCGGGGAAACCAAGGTAATACCAAGCCGAACCCCTATGCAAACTCGTTCAACCCAAAGTACCAAGACCATCCAAATGTTTGGTGGAGGGAAGACAATCAACCTCAAGGATATTGGTGTGGACAAGCCCCACCTCAACTATATCCTAGAGGTGAAGGCCCTTCTAACAACCATACCTCGATCTATAAATTGGACTGAGAAGAGATCTTAGAAGTAATCGATCAATTTGGGGAAGAAACATGAAGTCTTCGTTGAAAAGACAAGGCATGAGATTGAAGACCTTGGCAATGGGGCATTCTCAAGTATCAAGAATCTTGAAATTCAAGTTGGGCAACTAGCCACCTCGGTGAGCCAACATGAAACCAAGGAGTCTGGAAAACTCCCTTCCTAACCGGAGATCAATCTGAGGAACTTGAGTGAACTCAAGTTGAGAAGTGAGAAGGAATTTCGTGAGTCCGAGAAGAAGGTGATGCAAGTGAATGATAGGGTATTGGAGGCTACCAAGGCACACTTCGAAGAGAATGAGATCGTGGTCAAGGAAGCACCTTCCAAGGAGCTTCCACCGCCCAAGGCACAAGTGACTATCCCACCTCTATTTTCCAAATACTTTGAGGGGAAGGCCAAAGGTGGAGACCAATTATGAAAGCATTCAAAAAGCTTCAAAAAGGTCGAGGTAACAATCTCTATCTTGAAATTAATTGAAAATGTGTCATTGTATGCTAAGTTTCTTAAAGTTGCATGCACAAAAAAAGAGAAGTAGATCAACTAAGAAGGTAGAACATTTAAAATTTGGGGGAGTCACCATTTTCAACCATAAAAATTTTCCTAAGAAATGTGATGATCCCAAAATGTTCTCTATTCCTATCTCCTTAGGTGGAATACTTGTTGAAAATGCCATAAAACTTGTTGAAAATGCCACGATAGACTTAGGCGCTTCCATCAATGTGATCCCAGTTAGTCTATATGAATGCCTAGAAATAGGTGAGCTTAGGAAAACTAGAGTGATTATCCAACTCGTCGATCACTCTCAAGCTAGTCCCCGTGGACTAGTGAATGATGTAATGGTGAGATTTGGCAAGTTGGTTTTTCCGGAAGAGTTTTATGTCCTAGACATGGCACGCGATGGAAGTGCACCCCCAATACTTTTGGGGGGACCTTTTCGTAAAAAGTCTAGGACTAAAATTGATGTCCATTTGGGAGCCTTAACTCTAGAAGATAATGTGGACTTAGTGGAGTTTGATATCTATAAATCTAGGCATGATTCGACTAATTCTTCTTTTATGTGCAAAGGTGTGACCCTATGTGATGAGCATGATTTCCATGAATCTTCTTATTTAGCAATGAGCGGGAATATTTGGATGAGTACCGCGTTGATGATATATTTGATGAGTCCGATGAATTGCATGATGAAATTGACAATATGTCTATGCTAGATTGTTTTTCCATGCAAACTAACTTGCAGCGACAAAGGACGAGTGTTAAGGGCTTAAAACCCCCTCGACCTCCTCCTAACCCCAAAGTGACGCTGACAGACTCAACCTTAGCAAGGCACTGTAATTCATTTTCTATTACAGACAAGGAGTCCAAAGGTAAGGGAGACACATTGTGGAGACCTCTTCACAATGATGTCATCGTGGGTGGAGTCACCGATGGCAATTCCGGAGACCCACATGTAGATGTTTCTCACAGAAATTGCATGAAAAAGAAATAAGTAGTGAGGACGAGAATAAATATACCGTGCTTATTTTGTTTTGTGTTTTGAGTAGTGATTAGATGGGTTTTTACATGATTTGGTTTGTGTTGAGGATTTTTTAGATAAAACTCTTGTTTGATTTGTAAATTTGAATTCGAGTCTCGTGATTGTGTTGGATGGAATTGGTTTTGATGGGTGACATAGTTTTATTGGAACAGAGGGGAAAGACTAAGAAATAGGTCAAAATTTGTGGTAACCTCATCCCAAGGCCTGTTATGGTCCATGCCAAGTGCCACGCTCTACGCCAGGGAGCATGGCATGAGAGAGCCTTGCACCAAAGATTTGGCACAGACCATCAACATGAGGGGGTCTGTGCCAGAAGATTTGGCACAAGGGTGGGTCCGTGCTAGGTACTTCCACACGGAGGAATCTGTACTGATTCCCCATTTCCACTGCCAAACTGTTCCAAAAATGCAAATTTTCAAAAATCTGAATTTCAAACTTAAAAATGCATTTTTGGTTCATAAATTTTGAGATTACTTATCCTAAGTTGAACTCCATACTTATCCTAAGTTGAATTTTGAATCCCGGACTCATGTTTTGGTTGGAGTAGAATTACGCTTGGGTTTCATGTTTTTGAATACAGGTTTTTCAACACTTCCATTGGCATGGATTCATGGAGAATTTTAAAAAAATCACAAGGCATAAGGAGGAAGGCCCTTCGGGGTCGCTAGAGTAAGTGTCACTATTTATCCCAACCTCACTTATGTTTTTACATGGTTTTTGTTGTATTGGGGACAATACATCGGTTAAGAGTGAGGAAGGGGTAGTGAGCACTTAGGGAGTCTTTTTTCTTGGAATTTCTTGGTGTAATTTTATTTTTTTCTTGGCAGTTTTTCTTGATTGTTAGGTGATTTAGGATTTGATTGGTGTGGGATGTTTTTGGATGTATACTTGGTGGCATGACTTGCTAGGTAGGGTTCCTAGTTTGCATGGGGTTGATTGTTTTAGGATATTAGTGGTGTGACTTTTATTTTGATCTTATCTTTTGTAGTATGAAAGCCCACTTTTGGGGCAATTTTGTGCTACACCAAAAAAATTGAAAATTTTGAAAAACAAATGAAAAAATATAAAAACCCAGACAAGTTGGAAACCTGAAAGGGCGATTTGGGTAACACAGGGAAAAGCTCGGATAGGTCGAAAGACCTAGGTAAAAGTGAGAGGATATACTCGGCTAAGCTTATGAGCCTAGGTAAAAATGAGAGGCGGTGTGGAAAAAGGTGAGAAGTGAGTACCCTTTGTGTGTTAAAGCTAGGATGAAAACCCGAAAGGGCTCCTAGGAAAAATGAGAGAAATTGAGAGAAAATAAAAAACTAGATTGATGATGCTTTGCCTCCTTGATTGTAACTAGGTCGAGAATCACGAGTTATCCCTATCTTACAACCAAGTTGACGACTCTTGAATTTTCTTGGTGGATTATTTTTGAGAGACGACTCTTTAATTGCTTTTGGGGATCATTTTGGGAGAAGTAAGCTAGATTGACACTTATATTCTTGGCTTATCCTTTTCCACATTTCTATTTTGGGTGGATAGGTTACTTTAGGATCATCGGGGGATATTTGTGATGATTTTCACTTCTTTGGAGGAACTAGGGCAGCTTTGTAATAAGTTGAATGCATTGGCTGATTATACTTGCATGCTACATGTCGCTTAAGCCTTTGCTTTTTTTTATTTACTCGAGGACGAGTAAAGGTTTCAGTGTGAGGAGTCTTATGTGCACCATTATGCATGCGTTAACCAATGCATTCACTGTAATAATTGGTTTGTTTTATATTTTAGATTGCTAGTATTAGTTGAGTTTACGTGACAAGGGATTTAGATGGCCATGTTTGGTCTTCTTGTCTATATCCCGTGTTTTGTAGACCTAATTAGTACTAATGGACAACTTGTATCCAGAGGCTCCTAGATCTTCCTTTGTAATCATCTTAAGTAGGTCGCTCATGGATACTTTTCATTACATTCTATATGAAGGCTGCTCGCAAGGGAGATAGAAGATATTGAAGGTCATTCACAAGAACGGTAGAAGAGATCGAAAGTCATTAACACTAGGATGGTAGTAGACGAAGGCCACGAACATCAAATCGTGGTAGAAGAAGGTTGGAGCCAAAGATAGGCGGCATTGGAGTTCATGGCGGCCAATGAAGAAATGGAGAATCGTGGTCCGAGAGGGTTGTGCCAACTTCTAGGGATGATTCTAGAAGAACAAGCCTTCAAGTTTGGTTCCATTGGATTCGTCTCCTCGAGAACCATAAAATTGACTGTAAGAACTTTCAAAACAAACTCACGGTTCATCTATAGTGAAGGAAAGAAGTTCAACCAGCCGAAGTACAAATGGGTCGGCATAGACCGCTCATGGATTCAACCAATGGCCCACACCAAATGACGTGGTACGTGCAAAATTCTTTTAGCATGGCTCGTACCAAGGCCCAGTGCGGGCCGCACCGAACTCGATGGGCCACGCGCAAAACGTCCAAATTTTACTCAAAAATATCTAAGTATGGGTATAAACCTTCCCATTTTCGATGGCCTGAGCCTTTCCAAGTACAAAATGTCAAGACCAGCCGGTGGGATGTGAAAAATCTAGCGGTCTGTGCCAAAATACTGAGAAAAACAAGGTTTCTAATGATGGTCTAAACAAATGACACGGACCATACGAACACGGCTCGTAGGGGATGACATGGACCGCACCAAGGGGAATGCACAGACCATGCCAGATTAGATGGTCTGTGTTAATGGAGTAATCACGGACCGCGCCACATCTGGCGCCCCGCTTCATCACGGACCTAGTCCACGGCGTAGACCACGCTATCCGCGACTATCTGTGCTAGGCGGCAGCTGAACTAAGGTTTACACGTTTTTGGCTTATTTTGGGCCAATTTTTAGGCCCAATCCCCTACTACTATAAATATAGCCTTAGTATACTAGGGTTAGAGAGCTAAGATCTTATTTTCATATTCTACTCTTTTATTTATGGAGCATCTAGAGAGAGAAACATTTATGGAGCATCTGGAGCATTTATTTATGTGGTCAAATAGACAGGAATTTCAGGCTCTAGTAATCTCAAACTGGGAATTAGTTTCTCCTTTCAGTGGGATGTATAGATTAGTTTTTAAATTAAAGAGGCTAAAGATGGAAATAAAACAATGGAATAAATTGCATTTTGGTAATGTCAATCAGAATTTGTCACACTCCAAAAAAACAGTTAATGAACTGGAAATCTCCTTTCAGCAAACACAAGATGAATTGATCCTTGCTGAGCTGAATAAATCAAAAGATATGCTTATGAGAGCTCAAAAAGAAAAAAATATCTATATGAAGCAAAAGGCTAAGTTAAATTGGTTTAAATTTGGGGATGCAAATACTAGTTACTTTCATCACTCCATTAGGGAAAGGAGAGCAAGATCTAGAATCAGTAAAATCAAGGATAGTAGTGGTAGGTGGATTTCAGAACCACAACTGATTAAAGAGGAAGGTGTGAGATTTTACAAGGAATTACTAAATGAAGAGTCCCCTCCAAAAATGGGAACTTATTTTCATCACTTCCTTAAAGAAATTCCTAAAGTGATCACTGATTTACAAAATCACACCCTTCTGTCCCCCTTTAATATTCAGGAACTCAAATTTGCAGTATTTGACCTTAATAAATCTAGTGCTCCAGGACCTGATGGTTATTCTGGTGCCTTTTACACTACTTTCTGGGACACTATAAAGGGAGACCTCCTTGATGCTGCCAATGACTTCCTAAACAGTGGCAATATTCCTAAGGCCATCTCTAGCACTTGGCTTACCTTAATCCCCAAAAAACCAATTCCAGTCACCTTCTCAGACTTCAGACCCATTAGCCTATCAAATTTTGTGAACAAGGTCTTCTCTAAGATGATAATGGAAAGAATTAAACCCCTAATGACTCTACTCATATCCCCTGAACAGAGTGCATTTATAAAAGGCAGGGATATATCTGATAACATTATCTTAATGCAAGAGATGTCCAAAACTCTTTCTAGAAAATCTAAGTATTCTAATCTAATAGTAAAACTAGACATGCAAAAGGCTTTTGATAGAGTCTCATGGTCTTTTCTTAACTCAATCCTTCTTCAATTTGGTTTTCATGGAACATTCGTGCACCGAATATAGCTGCAGCTCACTTCTCAGTTTTAATTAATGGAATTACTACTGGTTTCTTTGCCTCTACTAGAGGTATTAAACAAGGTGATCCACTTTCACCTTTCCTGTACAATATTCTATCTGAAGCCTTCTCCCAAGGTTTAAAAAAATTGTTCAGTACAGGATATCTGAAATATTTTTATCTGCCAAGGCCCTGCGCCCCAATTACTCACCTCATGTATGCTGATGATACGGCTGTTTTCCTGAATGCTAACCACAGAAACTTAAAAAGGTTTAAAAGCTTTTTGAAAGCATATGAGCAAACATCAGGTCAAAAGGTTAATTTCTCTAAATCTGAATTTTTTGTTGCTCCAAATACTTCTGTGGCAAAGGTTCAAACTGTGAGTACGATTTTAGGTATGGTGAAGGGATCTTTTCCTTTTAAGTATCTAGGGGTTCCTATATTTCCAGGTCGTAATTTACAGATCCATTACCATCCAATCTTGGAAAGAATGGAGAAATCCATAAACAATTGGTAGAACAGATGGCTAAGCAGTGCAGGTAAGATTATTTTGATAAACCATTGCTTTCTTTCAATTCCCACACACATGTTTGCAGTTTTAAGCCCTCCTAAGTTAGTCTTAAGGAAAATGGAAAAATTAGCATCTGGCCTTTTCTGGGGAACATGTGAAAACACAGAAAAGAAAAAATGGAGATCATGGAAAAAAATGAGTCTACCAGTAGATGAAAATGGTATAGGCTTTAGATACCTAAATGCTATTGTAGATTCTTTTTCTTGTAAACTATGGTGGAAACTGCAAATAAATAATACCCAATGGTCTGAATATCTGTGGTCACTACCTGCATCTTATAAAAAGTCACACACTTGGAAAAGGATCTGCAAGATTACTGCTAAGGCTAATAGCCTCACTAGAGTTATTCATGGTATAGGTGAATGTTCTTTCTGGAATGCTAACTGGAAAGGTGATGGAGCTTTTTATTATGAATGGCCCCAGGAGATGGATATCCCATTCCCTGATATCTCTCTAAGGTCATTTGTTTCTAACAAAGTTTCTTACCTTCCAATCCTGGAGCCTCACCTGGCTACCAATACTCTTTTATTCTTGCAGGGAGTCAAACTGGGAAACTCTCATGCTGACAGGCTTATCTGGACTCCTGCTTTGGATGGGAACTTCTCCATCAGATCTGCATACAAATTATTCAGACAAAAAAGAACAATCATCAGACACCTACACAAGGTATGGTCCTCTTTTATTCCTACAAAGATGTCTATTCTTATCTGGAGAGCTCTAAATGGAATTCTTCCATTTGATAATATCCTGTGTAAGCTTGGTATCTCTTTAGCCTCCATGTGTCCTCTTTGCATGAATCATTCAGATTCTTTGGATCATTTTTTTAACTCCTGCCCCTCTTCAATTGCTATTTGGTTCAGAGTTAGTAATTTACTGCACTTTCAACAACCAGCTTTTGGCAGCTTCAGCAATAGAGTAGAATTCTTTCTATCCTTCGGGACTGATTCTAAGATATTGTCAAACTTACTTATAGCTGCCCTAACAGTTACAACATGGTCTCTCTGGATTCATAGAAATAAATTCATCTTTGACAACATAGCTTTCTCAGTTGATGCATGTTTTCAGAATGTCAAAGAACTGACATACCTGATATTCTCAGCTTATCATTTGAAAGGTAATATAAACAAGCATAAGGAATTGATACAAGCTAGAATAATACCAAAAATCCTTCCAAAATAGAAAAAATTGATAGCTGCTGTCAGATGGGAAAAACCACTAAATGGCTTCAAAATAAATACAGATGCAACATGGAAAAGTGATGGTCAATCCTCATCTGCAGCTATAGTGAGGAACTGGAAGGGAGAGGTGATTAAAATGAGAGTTAACATTTTTCAATCAACTTCACCTTTACATGCTGAACTAATTGCCATTCAGTTTGGATATCAATTATGCTCAGATCTGAATCTTCATTGTTGTGTGATTAAGTCTGATTGTCTATTAGCTGTTAAAGGCATTCAATCCCCAATGTCTTGTCCTTGGAGAGTGTTCTCTATATGTAGCAATTTAAATTTAGGACACCTAGTGAATCCAATCCAGCATACCCCCAGGGAAGCTAACACGGCTGCCGACTTCTTGGTAAAATATGCCATGCAAAATAATCTGCAGGGAGAAGTACATATAGAATTTGTTCCAACATTCTTCAGGGGTCTTTTAGAACTGGACAAAAATGGCTATCCTGGGGTGTGGATTGTTTCCCCTTCGGACTAAACATCTATTCGCTTTGCCTTCATCCAGTTTTAAGCCTACAACTTTTCTATGATTTCATTCAGATTTAGTGCTTTCAAATATTTCTTTCTTTTGGCTAGAATGGAAACTGCTGTTTTCTCCTCTTATCCTTTGCAGGTGGTGAGCTTTTGGTGCACTTTTCACAGCTCACTGCAGATGTCCTAAGCTGAGGTCAATGTTGGTTGCAAGCAACACCAAATTTCCAGAGATGATGCTCGACTGAGGATTGTATGATCGCCAAGGATGATTTTCCATTACCTGCAACAACCATCGGATAATCATGTGGTATTTTTCTTTCTCTTCCGCTGGAAATCATTGACAAATAAGTGTTCCGATTCTTCGGTTCACTGCCCTGTTCGTGGTTTATCAGCCGGATAGAAGAAAAGTTACACCTTGTTTAGCTCATTATATTACTTCATTTTAGATTAGATGGATTGTAACCAAGTCATATATTTTTGGCCTTGGATCAACAAATGGATGATCTTTTGTAAAGTTTTTACTCAAGTGGCACCTTTTGGGCTTATTTACCATTCGTTTGGGGGAGCCTAATATATTCCCTCCCATCTACGGATGGTTTTATTTTTTAAAAAAATAGAGAGAAACATTCTTCCTTTTTTCTTTCCTTTTTATTTTCTTTCATCCTATGGTAAGGAATTCAAATCTTTATTTGAATTTCATGTCTAGGGAGTAGATTAGTAGCTTGGGGTTATTTGTATATATTAATGTTTTGATGATGGCATTTTAAGATTTCGATTTTTGTATCTTATTATCTCATGAATATTTGTGCTTGAACTTGTGCTTTATGAGAATTATGATTTATGCTATCATATTTATGATGCACTTATGCATGTGTGGTAGTATAAAGTTGTTCTAGGCTTCATTGCAATCTTAGAAAGTGGTGGAATTGTGGAGTAGGTAAAGAACACGGGGGAGATGAGTGCATTCATATCTTTTGAGAGAAAATCATTATATGTGTTATACTATGATTATAATTGGCTAGTTGTGAGAGAAATCAACATGTTAGGCGGTCGATTCGATAAATCCTGATGGGGGAAGCCCCTGGCTAAACCTAATAGATTAGCGTGTTGTTTGGAGCGACTAAAGTTGTGCCGACTCTAGAGTAATCACAAGGTGTATTTTTCTTTTCCTCTCTAGGCCAAGGGATTGAGATCCACAGTGGAGTGCTCGGGATGTAATACAGTTCACTACATATCCAACGATTACAACCTACGTGAGGCATTGCCCTTTTAGGCGGGCTTTGGATTCCTCTAAGAGGGGACGCATTGGCCATGGTAGTGAAGTGACTAGGGAATGGCATGCGGTGTCGGTGGACTAGAGCGCATTTCCTAAATTAAGGAAATGGTGAGACATGGCCATTATGGTAAGTACCACGTGTGACAGACCGGGGGAAATACCTGGCTTTCTCCACACTGTGTGACATGAGCATAAGAATAGGTTTATAAGTCTATATGTGAATGAATCGAGGATAGAAGTAATTTATCAAGCATGTTACGCAAATACCCCCCCCCCAGTGCCAGTTTATATAGTTTAAGTTCAATTTTACTTTTATGCTTAGAAGTTGTTAGTAAATAAAACCACCCCCCCCCCACACATTTACTTTATTATCTTGATGTGCTTTATTTTGCGTGCGTTAACTTTTGCATCTGGCATAGTTTTTGGTATGTTTTGTATGGTGGATTGCTAGTATTCGTTGAGTTTACATAACAAGGGGTTTAGATGGCCATGTTTGGTTTTATTTTCTAAATCCTGCATTTTGTAAACTTAATTAGTACTAATGGACGTCATGTATCCACAGGTTCCTAGATCTTCCATTTGATCACATTTGGTGGGTCGCCCGTGGGTATTTTTTTGTTACATTTTATGTGAAGGTTATTTGTACGGGCGGTTGAAAATATTGAAGACCGTTTGCAAGGACAGTAGAAGAGATCAAAGGTCATTCACCTCTAGAATGGTAGTAGACGAAGGCCACGAACATTAATGCATGGTAGAAGGAGATTGGAGCTAAGAATAGGCAGCAAAAGAGTTCAAAGCGGCCAACGAAGAAATGGGTAATCATGGTCCAATGAGTTGTGCCTACGTCTAAGAACGAACTGAGAAGAATTAGCCTTCAAGGATGGTTCCAATGGATTTGTCTTCTCGAGCACTATAAAATTGACTCCTAGAACTTAAAAATAATTGGACTAACGGTTCTCCCGTAGCGTAGAAAACAAGTTCAGCCGACCAAATTACCACGGGTCAGTGCTGACCATTCATAGCCAAGCACTAACGATACGTGCCAGAGGAGACACCCCGCGCCAACAGTCCCAGTACGAGGCAATGGCATGACCTGTACCATACTCCACGGTCCGCACAACTCAAGTTCAAAGGTTAGCCCAAAACGGCTAAGTGTGGGCGCGGACCATCCCGTTCACGATGGCCCCCGCCGTTCCAAGATTAAGATGCCAAGACCAGTCGGTAGCCTGTGCCACAGCTCACGACCCATGCCAAGGTTCTGAGCAAACTATGCCTTCTGACCACGGTCTGTGCCAAACTTCTGAGTGAGACATGATTCCTGACCGTGGCCCAGGCCAAAGCAAACAGTTCACGCCAGTTCCTTGTGCCATGACTCTGCACTAGATTAAGCAGCCCATGCTTTTGAAGACCCACAGCCGCACGCGATGATGCGTTCTGCGACAATGTACTTGGCGCGACCGGCGCCAGGTGGCGGCTGAACTAGGGTTTTAGCATTTTTAGCCTATTTTAGGCCTATTTTTAGGCCCAGTCCCCTTTTCCTATATATATATAACCTTAGTTTACTAGGTTAAACATATGAAAAGTAGATTAGATCATTAGGAGAGGTCTTAGAGAGGGAGAAACACTATCTCCTTTTCCTTTTTCTTTCTTTTCATTTTGTGTTCATCCTAGACGTGGAATTCAAATCCGTATTTGAATTTCATACCTATGGAGTAGTTTCCATAGCTTGGGGATAAATGTAGTGCATGCTTTAACCTTTATGTTTATGTGAGATTCATTAGACTCATCCTATTATATATGTTCATGATATTATTATGATTGTTCTTGAATGTTCTAAATGCATGAATATTACACCACATACAGGTACATAAAAGCGACTTTGACATTTTTATCCCTCCTTAAATGATTTCAAGGCAAAATGCCACATGTAGAGCACAAAATTATACAAAATCCAATCCTAAAAACCCTAATATAACCGCATAAAATGGCCTCATCAAACCTCCCCACACTTAAACCTTACTCGCCCTCGAGTAAGAAAAGATCCAAGCAAACGGAGGAATTCATATGGCCATATCCTAAACTAATCCCCCAATCAAAGCCTCACAAAAACTCTCAATATCATAAATCCCAAAATAAAAGCTCACATGAGAATTTTTCACACACACATCCCCAATCCTAAATCTAACCAAACCTACCACTTATTAATTCACTACCACTTGACATTTCACCATGACACAGGGGTGCAGGTTACAGGTTTGGGCAACAAAGAAGACAAAGAAACTAGACTAGACTTCTGTAAACTAGAAATAACTGACGTCGGTGCATGACCCAAGCGAGCATGCCAAAGCTCGTAAGATGCTCATCCTTTATTCTACTATAAATGAGAGAAAAATGCTAAATTGCCTCTATCCAAAACATAGAGACCACTCTCATTGTGGCCTATGTCCACGACTGCCTTGGAAACTTTGTTCTGAATGACAAAGTTCCGATCATCTAAGGTGACAAAAGCATTTAAATCTCTGGTCAGTTTACTAATAGACAACAGATTCTTAGTGATATCAGGAACAACCAGAACATCATATAGGCATAAGTCATCAGAAATCTTAGTATCACCAACATGAGAGATTTGAATAGAAGCACCATTACGAACAAAGACATGAGAATTACCAGAATATGGAGCGATGGACTCTAAGCCAGTGGCGGAGGATGTCATATGACTGGTGGCGCCAGAGTCAATATACCAATCAGAAGATCATGCAGTTGGCTCTACTCCAGATATGACTAAAAACTTTCAGCCAGATGAGTGGAGTCTGTACTACGAGTTGGACCCTGAGAACCAGTTTGAGCAAGCATCTTGTAACAAGTTGCACCATAGTGACTGGGCCGACCACACCAAGTGCATTGTGGCCGACCACAACCAGCCCTAGCCGAGAACAGACTGCTGAACCTTCGGCCTCGCCGACCTCCAAAATGGCCACCCCTAGTAGCTTGTGAACAGTACGCGCCGCCGTCCCTCGCCGCCGCGTGATCCCATGCACCTTTGACCGAGGGGTTTTTGCCTGCTGTGAATGCGGCAGGCCCAGCGGCTGGGGCTGAATAGTCGTGTAAATTTTTTAGAAAAGCTTCGTGGTTTTTGGCACGAGATAAAATATCGGCATACAATGGAGTAGGCAAAGAATTTATTAAAGGTTCAGAAAAATCCTTAAACTCAGTTCCAATGGCAGTCAATAACCAAATAATCTGATCATCATTTGATACAGGAGAACCCATCATTGACAACTGTCAAAATTTTCTTTAAATTTAAGATGGAGTTCATGAACTGTACCAGTCTTACGTATACTGTGGGCAATAGCACGAAGACAAAGAATGGTTTATGCACTGCTGTCGTGATAAATGGACTGAAGATTGTCCCATATTTTCTTGGAAATGGCACAGTAAGGTAAAACCGCCAAAGCCTCTAGCGTGAGAGATAAAAAAAAAGAAGACTGCACACACGTTTATCTTCATTAACCCAGAGATCATAATCAGATTTGGCCTTCAAGTAGGCCTCAATGAGATCGGGCTTGGTGGTGGCACTGCAACTGGGAGTGGCGTTAGCGGCCTGAGTGTAGGTGGTGGAAGAGGTGTCGGTCGGAGGAAGAGGCGCTGGTTGGAGGAAGAGGCGTTGGTCGGAGGAAGATGCGTCAGCCGGAGGAAGAGGCGCCGGCCGGAGGAAGGGGAGGAACAGTCGGGCAGGGCTTGGAACCATCAAGAAATCCATACAGGTTCTAGGGGCTTGAGAACATAACCAGATTAACGCTTCCACAACATATAATTGGATGGTGACAGTTTGATAGTCATTATGTGGAGCAAGGTATTATAGGATAACTTTTCTTCAAACATGATGAGAGAAGAGAAGAAAAAAAATTGCAAAGAAGGAGAGGGGGGGAGAGCAAGGCGGCGGCGGGTAGGGGGAGAGGAGGGAGCCGCTGGGAAAGAAAAAAAATGAGAGGGTTTAGAACCAGGTTTGCTCTGATACCATGATAAAGTAATTTCTCATAATGATACTGATTAATGATAAAAAAATATATATAGAGTACAAAGAGAACTAGTCTAAATATAACTTTAGGTCTTGTCAATATGAAATAAAATATTATCTAATCTTCTATTTGATTTATTCTAACAACGTGTACTTAACTTGTGTTTGTGGTTAATGGATTAGGTAATTCAATTGTAAGTGTTAAACTTGATGGCAGAAATTATTTTGCATTATTATGTGGAACATATCGATGCATTGGTGGCCACTTTTTGCATTTGACCGAGGTTCAATAATAAGTTTGATTTTCAGTTTTAATCTTCAGAATCAAGATCATCCATATATGTTCAGGTTTTGGAGTTAAAAGACTAAATTATTTTTTTAGTCCCCTATAAATTATCTTAAATCATGTTTTAGTGTTCGTTTGCAAATCAACCCTCAGATAGTATCCCATAAATTCAAAACGATATGTTTTGGTCCCCAGAGGTGGTTTTCATGCAAGATCAAGTGGTTTTCCGGTAAAGTCAGGGGTATAATGGCAATTTTACTAATAAAAAAATATTTTCAATTAAAAATTAATAATTTTAAAATTTTCTTTTTCTTTAGCTCGCTGCCGCCCTCCGCCGCCGCCGCCAGATTGCACAACATCCCATAAGACAAAGCTTTACAGTGAACGGAAAACCGAACGAGCAATTCAACACTAATTTCAAACAAATTTCCCATCAAGACGTCCGCTTGAGAAGGCGGTGGCAGGCGGAAGACGAGCAGTAGTGGCGATGAGGTCTTCAATACTCTTGGTACTAAGGTACCGAAAGCTAGCCGACGTCCGGATGTATATTGCGCGACCGGAAAGAGGAGGCATCGGTCGTGCAGCTCGCTAACCGGGCAGTGGCGGTGGAGCGGAGATCTCCAGATCTGTGAGTGCGAAGATCGGATTCCATACTCCTCCTTTAGCGGCCTGGATTTAAGAGTGGAGAGCATCTGGCGGCAACCGGCGGAGGTAGTCGGCGGTGCTTTCAAAGCGCCAAACGAAGTGGCATCAAACAAAATTTCAGGCGAAAGACGAGCGGCGGAAGGCAGCGGCGGCAGAAGACGAGCGAAGAAGACGTCCGCTTTTTCTTTTTCTTTTTTTTTGAAACTCAAGGGTATAATGATCATTTTACACATTTAGACCAATTTTATCATTGACTTTCTCTGAAAACCACCTTTGGGGACCAAAAACATTATTTTGAATTTATTTGATGCCGTCTTAGGGTTGATTTGTAAATGGAGATCAAAACATGATAAAAAATACTTTGTACGAGACTAAAAAAAATAATTTAGTCTATTGAAAAAATTTTCCCTATGTCACAAGAAAAATTAGCAAAAAGAATGACACCCTGTCCTCCTCAAATTATATGATCGTGAAAATAGATTAGGCTTCCATGCTTTTGTTGTAGCCTATCTAATTAATGCATTAGGTATTTACTCCCTATGGTTTTTTAACAATGGCTCACTTTTCTTCTAAAAAATTTTCAAGGCATGTTTGATCAGTGATAACTTTAATTTCATACAATAATAAATTATAAAATTTTATTTTTCAGAAATTATATGTTACGGAGAATTCAAAAATGCTTCAGATGACGTTAGTTATTCTATGGTTAATATTCCAAAGACACACAATTAAAGTTATTAATGATTAAAAATGACTTGAAATTTTTTACGATCGAGCGGGGCCAATATTAGAAAGCCCTGCATGTGTAGTATGGATGAGATACCCTCTTTGGTTGATTATGTAACCATAGAAGTAAGCGTACTTGCTTAAGGTGTTTGGTACTTTGGTGCATGAAATTTTATTGGTGTGCATAGAAAAGTTGGTTGTAGTTAGTTGATGTTGTACAGTTGTAGGGCATGTCACAGGAAAGGAGTTTCATTATTCAGCCATTATCGTATTGCCAATAAATTAACCGGTATTCTACTGCCTGCAATGATTGAATCTCATTCTCTGCTGTTTATTCAGGTGATTCCGTGCACATATTAGACCTTCATATAGCGTTAAAAGCCCTAATTTCTAACCGGAGAGAAAGCTATCAATTGAAACTCTTCATGATGATTGCATGTTTGACATCCTCAGACGCCTTCCTGGAGCATGAGAAATGGCCATCTCAACTTGCGTTTCCAAACGCTCACTGAAGCTCTTCACCACCATACGTAGTTCTCAATTTTACTGAAGAAAGAGATCTTACGGGGAAATCTGCTGAAAAGATATCACCTTAAACTTTTTATTAAAAAAAATTTTAACCATCCGAGGATGGGGGGAATATATTAGGCTCCCCAAACCATACTTGATATAGCCAAGAGGCGCAACATGAGTTTGTTCATTACAAAAGATCTTCCATATGATGATCCAAGAGCCCAAGTAAGCTCCTGTAGCAAAAAAGCACTTGCTACCAAAAGCGGTGTATCACCTATTCTAAGCTAGGAAAAACTAAGAAGGCATTAGTGCACTGACAGTGGCTCTTATTATTCCTGTAGACTGATATATCACGAACAGATCGGGGAATCGAAAAGCTCAAAACCCCTGTTTGTCAATGATAAGCAGTCAAAAGGAATAAAAAGAAGTAGGCCTTATGTGAAGCAGAAGAAAAAAATGGAATTAGGGTAAGGAGAGTAGAGCATCCAGCATGAAAACCAGCATGGAATCCAATTAAGCTCCCATTGCAATATTATCTCAGCATCGTCTCATCATCAAACCTGCAAATGGAAGAGAAAAAGACAGCAGTATCTATTCGAATTGGATAGGAGGATGATTATATGAATAAATATGGAGTCCTCATGGCAGAAATAGGGTGTAGCAGGACATAACCACAGTATCTCAGTCCTTTTACTGTCCAAAATGAGAGCCAATTCTGACCCCTGGGAAATTTTTGTTGTCCAAAAGTAAAAGGCCCCTAAGGAATAGGGGAACATTATCTATGTGTAGATCTCCCTGTAAATTATTTTCCAGGGCAAATTTAGCCAAAAAATCAGCAGCAATGTTAGCTTCCCTGGGAGTGTGTTGGATTGGATGCACTAAATGTTTTGAATTTAGATTGCTGCAAATAGAGAAAACTCTCCACAGGCATGTCATTGGATTCTGAATTCCTTTTACAGCCAGTAAACAGTCAGACTCAATGACACAACAATTTAGATCCAGTTCTGAGCACAAGTCATCCACATTGAATGGAATAAAGTTCAGCATGTAATGGGGAGGGAGAATGGAAAGTGTTAACTCTCATTTTAATCACTGTCCCCTTCCAGTCCCTAACTATGACTGCGGATGAAGATAGACCACCCAATTTCCATGTAGCATCTGTATTTATCTTGTAACCTTTTAGAGGTTTACTCCAGTTAACCGCATTAATCAATTTTTTCTGTTTTGGAAGGATTTTGGGGATGATTCTTTGTTGGATCAGATGCTTATGTTTATCTATATTACCTTTCAGATTATGAGCTGAGAAAATTAGGTAAATCAATTCTATAATGTCCTGAAAACATGCATCCACTGAGAAAGTTTTATTATCAAAAATGATTTTGTTTCTGATTATCCAAAGAGACCATGTTGTGACTAATAGAGCAGCAGTAATCAGGTTAGACTGGATCTTAGAATCCACCCTAAAAGAGAGATAGAAATCTACTCTACTCTTGAGATTACCAAAAACTATTTGTGGAAAGTGTAAGAGATTATTAACTCTATGCCATATTGCAACAGAGGAGGGGCAGGAGTTAAAGAAGTGATCCAAAGAATCGGAGTGGTTTTTGCAAAGAGGACATTTGGATGCTATAAAGAAACCAGACCTACACAGAATATTATCAAATGGAAGGATACCATTTAAAGCTCTCCACATAAGGACTGACATCTTTTTAGGAATGAAGGGAGACCATACCTTGATTATATGTCTGATAGTAGATTTTTTTGGTCTGAAAATTTTGTATGCGGAGCTGATAGAGAAGTTCCCATCAGATGTTGGAGTCCAAACTAGCCTATCTGCATGGGAGTTGACCAGTTTAACATCCTGCAAAATATTTAGAGTATTGGTAGCCAAATGAGGCTCCGGGTTTGGAAGGATTGAAGCTTTGTGAGTTATGAATGACCTTAGGGAAATATCTTCGAAGGGAATATCCAACTCTTGGGGCCATTCATAACACAATGCACCATCACCTATCCAATTAGCATTCCAAAAAGAACATTCTCCAATACCAAAAATGACTCTGGATAGGTTGTTAGCCTTGGCTGTAATTTTACAGATTCTATTCCAGGTATGGGATATTTTGTAAGATGCAGGTAGTGACCATAAATGAGCAGACCATTGAGTGTTATTTAATTGCAATTTCCACCATAATTTGCATGAAAAGGCATCAACTATAGCATTTAGATCTCTAAAACCAATTCCATTTTCATCTACAGGGAGGCTCATTTTTTTCCAGGATCTCCACTTTTTTCTATCTATGTTATCACAATTCCCCCAGAAAAGACCTGAAGCAAGTTGATGTCAATATCCTTAAACATAAGTGTTGATGTCAATATCCTTTCAGCTAATGAACATCTTCAGATACAAAGTGATGGTTCTTTCCAGGAATTTGAAAGAAAAGAAAACAGATGTTAGGCTTACATCCATTGTCGTTTGGAGTACTGATGTGTCCATTTTAGGCGCATTATTTAGTAGTATTTAGGATCACTTTTGTGCTCTTTTATTATCGAGAGCTTGTGTTTTACCTTGAAATTCACTTAGGAGAGGTAAAAGCAACTTTGTACTCTTTTACCTCTTTTAAGTGGATTTTGTGTGACAAGGGAAGAACACGGAAGCAACGAAGACCGGAAGACATTGAAGACTATACTTTCGAAGACTTTTGGATACTCACTTCGAAGACATGAAGACCGGAGGCCGTTGAAGACCATTTTGGAGCTGTTGAAGACTTGAAGAGTGAGAGGGATGGCTATGAAGAAGACAAAGAAACAAAGCAAAACTGTGGCTGCCGTCGCGACCCCGTCGCGACGCCATCGCGAGTCGCGACCACCGTCGCGAGTCGCGATGAACCCCGTTGCGAGTCGCGACGAACGGGCGGCCAGAAATCATTCTTATTTTCTTTGCACTATAAATACCCTCTCTTTCCCTCTTCTTCTCCAGCTTTCCCAGCCCGCTTTTCTCTCTGTTTTTGGGCGCCAAACCTAGGTTTTTTCTCTTCTTTCTTTTCTTCTTCTTTTCTTAGTTTTTATGTGTTTTCTTGTTCTAGAGTAGTTCTTGCACTTGGGAGCTATGGATTGAAGCTTCCACTTCTATGTATTGAGATTCATTTATATCTATCTATTTGATGTTTTTGCTATTGTGCATTTATTGTGCTTTGAATGCTAATTGTTGATCGCATTGATGTTGTTGAGAGCTTGATGATATGAATGCTTGTATGAATTGCTAGCTAGGGTTTGGGGGATTTGGGTTAATTTCCCCCCTGTTCTTGTTAGGAATGTATGAGTGTGAATTAGAGCTTTTGATTGTGTTAGTGTGTTGACAATGTGCTAGGCGAATGTGATTGATGTCGAACTCTTCGTCATGTTCGTTTGTGTAGCAAACGAGAGAGTCATATGCTCGTGGATGAATGTGCGTTGCACGTTCATCCAATCTCGTGTAATTGCATGAATTGGTTTAATGCTTAGTCACGGTGTAGTGGTCATAGGCATTGCCAAGCGTGTTAGTCCTTCGTGCTAAATGCCACCAATGACACCTTGAGTCGTGGTCGCGACTCGGGAGTCATTGGTGAGGTTTGACGAGAGATGTCGAACTCACTCTCGCAAACTACGAACTAAGAAGGACAGGAGTTTAGTCTCCACGACAAGTAGTTGAAGTATTGAATAGATTATTTAAACTCATTCTTGAGGCATTTGTTATTCGGCGTTTATGTATTCTTGACGGTGTGTCTCACTGCATGTGTGCCATGAGTGGTTTGAGCATAGGTAGTGCTTGTGTGGTTGAATTGCTTAGGTGTAGGAACGTGACGAATTCCGTAGCGCCTTTGCATGAAGATCCATGAGCATGAACTTAGAACTCCTTGTGGTGTGTGTGTTGTGGTACTTGCTAGATGGGGTGTGTGAGCGTTGGGTCATGAATGCTATATGATGGAATGTGTGAATGATTCGATGAACTACATTAGATGTGGAAGTGGATATCCGTTGCCCCCAAGGCATTTTATCTTTGTAGTTTAAAACCCCTTTTCTTTAGTTTCGTTTGATGATTAGCATAGTCACTTGACCTTGCTAGTTATCTCGTCTTTTTACTTTCGTAACTTAGGAACCAACCAACCAACCAACCCCCCCCCCTTTTACTTGCTTTTAAGTGTGTGTATATATATTTACTCCTAGCCTACTACCAACCATTGTGTGCTTAGACGCTTAGGAAGATCCCTCTTCTCTTTGGATGACCCCGATTTGCCACTATCTACCTAGTTGTAGAAAGTAAGCATTGAGGGCTTATAAATTATCTTTTGGCGCGCGGGCGCGACGACCGCCCGCGCCTGTCAAAATGGCGCCGTTGCTGGGGAAGAGGCGTTTATTCTTAAGTATTTATGTGTATTTGGTTGTGTATTTGGTTGTGTATTAGCTAGTTGTTTTTATTTTCCACTACTTGGTGGTTGTTTTTGTTCGGAGTAGGTATTGCTTGAGTTCTTGGTGATTTATTTTATCGAGAATCCTTGCACTACAATTCCGAACTTTTGAAAAAAAAAAATTCTTAATGGAGCGTCTCACCTTGAGGGAACTCATGATGAGAAGAGAGGCTCAACAAGCAAGGTTTTGTAAGATGTGTCATTCCGATCATCCTACCAAATCTTGCCCTTTTTTGTGGGAAGAGCACTATGACCGAGAAAGAACCCTTGGTTTCCAAAACCATGGGTACTACGAAGAGTGCTATCAAGAGGTAGGAGATATTGGTTTTCAAGGGCAAGAAGCTCATGAATGCTATCCATACCACAACTCTTACAATCCGGAATGGAGTGGTAGTCTGGATTTGTGGTATGAGAATGAGCCGGAAAACCAATATTACGAGCAACCTAGTTGGCCATCACCACCCTATACCATACCCCAAAACCAAGCCCAACAAGGAAGTTCAAGTTTGACACGTGAGGATGTCTTAAATACCATAGCAAACTTGAACTCCTTTACTAGTGAGGAGCCGGATACCCAGCTCTCCTCTAGTGTTGAGGCCATTGAGGGGCATGTGAGGAACATATTAGAGGTATTGGCCCGAATGGAAGCTCGTGATTCCGAAAACACACCATCCCAACTTGAACTCGATGATTCGGTGAGCGAAGTCACCAATAAAAATGATTTTGAGTTTGAAAGGGATGAGGAGTTGGTTGTAGAGGATAGAAAAATGGAGGAAGAGGTGATAGTGCTACATTATCCATTAGCATTGTCACCCCTTCTCCCACCTAGTGAACCAACTCTAATATTTTCGGAAGTTTTGAGGGAAACGAGAGAGGAGCCAAAAGACTATCCCAAGCTCCCTAACCACTTAATTCCCTTTGAACCATCTCCACCTCCACAAGACTTTCCTCTTGGAAGTTTTGTGCCCCCACCTCTCTTATTTTGGATGCTCATGGTGAAGAGCTTCAAGCCTTCACCATACGGATAACATTAGGGTCGTGCCGACGACCTTAAAAATACGGAGCTTTGTCATGCCGACGACGTTAACCAAATTCGGCATTTCTTTTAGTTTTTGTTTCTTAGTTTGTGTTTCTTAGTTTGTTTTTGTTGTTGTTTTGTTTTGTTCTTTTTATGGCATGTTTTTCTATGATTTTGTAGCAACATGAAGTGCATTGCAATGAAGAAGATGAAGGAACGAGATCAATGACCGAGGGAAGCAAGCTTGGACAGTTGGTAAGAAAACGAAAAAAATTTTAAGCCTGGGATACCCTGCCGTCGCGAGTCGCGATGGGCTTCGTCGCGAGTCGCGACGTGCTCAGGGGAGAAAAATACTCCCAGCGCCAACTTTCCGCGAGTCGCGATGACTTCGCGAGGCTCGTCGCGAGTCGCGACGAGCTCAGAAAAATTTGAGCTCCCGGACTCCACTTTCCGCGAGTCGCGAGGCTCGTCGCGAGTCGCGACGCCCTTCGTCGCGACTCGCGACGAGCTCAGAACATTTTGAGCTCCCGGACTCTACTTTCCGCGAGTCGCGATGACGTCGTGAGGCACGTCGCGAGTCGCGATGAACCTCGTCGCGAGTCGCGACGTGCTCAGTAACTTTTGAAAATTTTTTGAGCCCGGATTTCAAGTTTCCAAGCTTCCAAGTTTCCAAATGATTTTAAACATTGCATGATCTTTCCTTCTTTTCCACCCAACACTCCCAAGAACTACCACATCTCCACTCATTCTCAACCGTCCTACATATATTGGCATATGAACATTCTTGCATCTTTATAGTACATTTGTTGATTGTAGTATGCCGACTACATCATTGTGATCGTAAGTGCATATCCTATAATGATGCTTGTATACATGTCAATATATGTTGGATATTTTTCATGATTATTCTTATAGTGTTGGTTGAGTGTGATTTGGTTGTTCTTTGAAAATACTATGGTTATTAACTCTTGATGCTAAACCTAGTATTACATATCCTTATGTACTTGTGAGTTTAATGTGTTCTTCGTGGTGTAGTCTTGATCAAACGACGCCATGGAGACAATGCTTTTCTCGAGGGGTGAGTTCTTCTACGGCATTTTTGCTCACCCTTCCGGTTCCGAAACTTATCTCGGGACCATCCAAGTACTTGGATATCGCCATATCACCGGCGAATTGCGGAGACACGGGTGTCACTCTAACTCCCTTACCTTGATTTTTATTGTTCTTGCCTTACGTGTTTACATTGAGGGCAATGTAATGTTTTAAGTGTGGGGAGGGGTTAGAGGACTCATATGCATGCTAGATTGTTTTGGAATGCTTTTTGCTACTTTTCATTGGAAAAACATGAGAAAAACAAAATAGAAAAACAAAAAAATGAAAAAATGAAAATGAAAAAAAAAAAAACCCGCTAAGTTGAAAACCCGAGAGGGCAACTTAGGCAACATTGGGGGCCCGGATAGGTCGAAAACCCTTAAAGGGCGGCCTAGGCAAAAATGAGAGGCTAAAATGTGCGGAAAAAGGTGAGATGTGAGCTAAAGAAACATGATGTGTGGCTAGGATGAAAACTCGAAAGAGCTCCTAGGCAAAATGAGAGAAATTGAGGGAAATTGAAAAATGCTATGATTTTACTCAATTGCCGGCGTTGGAGTCATAAGGTTGCGGTTGTCACACGGATGGATCGGGTAGCTCAATATCTTTAGACCTCTTGGGATTGGGTAGCTTAGTGGGTTAGGAAACGAAGTATGGTTATGAAATTCTTGATCTCTTTATACTTCGTTTTTGGTTGATATATTGGCATTAAGTGAAGCATGTGTTAAAACTTCCTCTATGGTTTTAGCTTCATTTTGTGTCATTGGATTCTGGGAATATCAAATCTGGGCTGTGAAATATTTTTATGGGTAGTGAATTGATAAGTGGTAGGTTTGGTTAGATTTAGGATTGGGGATGTGTGTGTGAAAAAATTCTCATGTGAGCTTTTATTTTGGGATTTTTGAGATTGAGAGTTTTGGTGAGGCTTTGATTGGGGGATTAGTTTAGGTTTTGGGATATATCATTTACTCTGTATGCTTGAATCTTTTCTTACTCGAGGGCGAGTAAGGTTTAAGTGTGGGGAGGTTTGATATGTCCATTTTGTGTGGTTATTTTGGGGGTTTTAGGATGTGGATATGCCATTTCCTCCGTATGCTTAAATCTTTTCTTACTCGAGGGCGAGTAAGGTTTAAGTGTGGGGAGGTTTGATGTGTCCATTTTAAGCGCATTATTTAGTAGTATTTAGGATCACTTTTGTGCTCTTTTATTATCGAGAGCTTGTGTTTTACCTTGAAATTCACTTAGGAGAGGTAAAAGAAACTTTGTACTCTTTTACCTCTTTTAAGTGGATTTTGTGTGACAAGGGAAGAACACGGAAGCAACGAAGACCGGAAGACATTGAAGACTATACTTTCGAAGACTTTTGGATACTCACTTCGAAGACATGAAGACCGGAGGCCGTTGAAGACCATTTTGGAGCTGTTGAAGACTTGAAGAGTGAGAGGGATGGCTATGAAGAAGACAAAGAAACAATGCAAAACTGTGGCTGCCGTCGCGACCCCGTCGCGACGCCATCGCGAGTCGCGACCACCGTCGCGAGTTGCGACGAACCCCGTCGCGAGTCGCGACGAACGGGCGGCCAGAAATCATTCTTATTTTCTTTGCACTATAAATACCCTCTCTTTCCCTCTTCTTCTCCAGCTTTCCCAGCCAGCTTTTCTCTCTGTTTTTGGGCGCCAAACCTAGGTTTTTTCTCTTCTTTCTTTTCTTCTTCTTTTCTTAGTTTTTATGTGTTTTCTTGTTCTAGAGTAGTTCTTGCACTTGGGAGCTATGGATTGAAGCTTCCACTTCTATGTATTGAGATTCATTTATATCTATCTATTTGATGTTTTTGCTATTGTGCATTTATTGTGCTTTGAATGCTAATTGTTGATCGCATTGATGTTGTTGAGAGCTTGATGATATGAATGCTTGTATGAATTTCTAGCTAGGGTTTGGGGGATTTGGGTTAATTTCCCCCCTGTTCTTGTTAGGAATGTATGAGTGTGAATTAGAGCTTTTGATTGTGTTAGTGTGTTGACAATGTGCTAGGCGAATGTGATTGATGTCGAACTCTTCGTCATGTTCGTTTGTGTAGCAAACGAGAGAGTCATATGCTCGTGGATGAATGTGCGTTGCACGTTCATCCAATCTCGTGTAATTGCATGAATTGGTTTAATGCTTAGTCACGGTGTAGTGGTCATAGGCATTGCCAAGCGTGTTGGTCCTTCGTGCTAAATGCCACCAATGACACCTTGAGTCGTGGTCGCGACTCGGGAGTCATTGGTGAGGTTTGACGAGAGATGTCGAACTCACTCTCGCAAACTACGAACTAAGAAGGACAGGAGTTTAGTCTCCACGACAAGTAGTTGAAGTATTGAATAGATTATTTAAACTCATTCTTGAGGCATTTGTTATTCGGCGTTTATGTATTCTTGACGGTGTGTCTCACTGCATGTGTGCCATGAGTGGTTTGAGCATAGGTAGTGCTTGTGTGGTTGAATTGCTTAGGTGTAGGAACGTGACGAATTCCGTAGCGCCTTTGCATGAAGATCCATGAGCATGAACTTAGAACTCCTTGTGGTGTGTGTGTTGTGGTACTTGCTAGATGGGGTGTGTGAGCGTTGGGTCATGAATGCTATATGATGGAATGTGTGAATGATTCGATGAACTACATTAGATGTGGAAGTGGATATCCGTTGCCCCCAAGGCATTTTATCTTTGTAGTTTAAAACCCCTTTTCTTTAGTTTCGTTTGATGATTAGCATAGTCACTTGACCTTGCTAGTTATCTCGTCTTTTTACTTTCGTAACTTAGGAACCAACCAACCAACCAACCCCCCCCTTTTACTTGCTTTTAAGTGTGTGTATATATATTTACTCCTAGCCTACTACCAACCATTGTGTGCTTAGACGCTTAGGAAGATCCCTCTTCTCTTTGGACGACCCCGATTTGCCACTATCTACCTAGTTGTAGAAAGTAAGCATTGAGGGCTTATAAATTATCTTTTGGCGCGCGGGCGCGACGACCGCCCGCGCCTGTCAAAATGGCGCCGTTGCCGGGGCGGGCGGTCGTCGCGCCCGCGCGCCAAAAGATAATTTATAAGCCCTCAATGCTTACTTTCTACAACTAGGTAGATAGTGGCAAATCGGGGTCGTCCAAAGAGAAGAGGGATCTTCCTAAGCGTCTAAGCACACAATGGTTGGTAGTAGGCTAGGAGTAAATATATATACACACACTTAAAAGCAAGTAAAAGGGGGGGGTTGGTTGGTTGGTTGGTTCCTAAGTTACGAAAGTAAAAAGACGAGATAACTAGCAAGGTCAAGTGACTATGCTAATCATCAAACGAAACTAAAGAAAAGGGGTTTTAAACTACAAAGATAAAATGCCTTGGGGGCAACGGATATCCACTTCCACATCTAATGTAGTTCATCGAATCATTCACACATTCCATCATATAGCATTCATGACCCAACGCTCACACACCCCATCTAGCAAGTACCACAACACACACACCACAAGGAGTTCTAAGTTCATGCTCATGGATCTTCATGCAAAGGCGCTACGGAATTCGTCACGTTCCTACACCTAAGCAATTCAACCACACAAGCACTACCTATGCTCAAACCACTCATGGCACACATGCAGTGAGACACACCGTCAAGAATACATAAACGCCGAATAACAAATGCCTCAAGAATGAGTTTAAATCATCTATTCAATACTTCAACTACTTGTCGTGGAGACTAAACTCCTATCCTTCTTAGTTCGTAGTTTGCGAGAGTGAGTTCGACATCTCTCGTCAAACCTCACCAATGACTCCCGAGTTGCGACCACGACCCAAGGTGTCATTGGTTGCATTTAGCACGAAGGACCAACACGCTTGGCAATGCCTATGACCACTACACCGTGACTAAGCATTAATCCAATTCATGCAATTACACGAGATTGGATGAACGTGCAACGCACATTCATCCACGAGCATATGACTCTCTCGTTTGCTACACAAACGAACATGACGAAGAGTTCGACATCAATCACATTCGCCTAGCACATTGTCAACACACTAACACAATCAAAAGCTCTAATTCACACTCATACATTCCTAACAAGAACAGGGGGGAAATTAACCCAAATCCCCCAAACCCTAGCTAGAAATTCATACAAGCATTCATATCATCAAGCTCTCAACAACATCAATGCGATCAACAATTAGCATTCAAAGCACAATAAATGCACAATAGCAAAACCATCAAATAGATAGATATAAATGAATCTCAATACATAGAAGTGGAAGCTTCAATCCATAGCTCCCAAGTGCAAGAACTACTCTAGAACAAGAAAACACATAAAAACTAAGAAAAGAAGAAGAAAAGAAAGAAGAGAAAAAACCTAGGTTTGACGCCCAAAAACAGAGAGAAAAGCGGGCTGGGAAAGCTGGAGAAGAAGAGGGAAAGAGAGGGTATTTATAGTGCAAAGAAAATAAGAATGATTTCTGGCCGCCCGTTCGTCGCGACTCGCGACGGGGTTCGTCGCGACTCGCGACGGTGGTCGCGACTCGCGATGGCGTCGCGACGAGGTCGCGACGGCAGCCACAGTTTTGCATTGTTTCTTTGTCTTCTTCATAGCCATCCCTCTCACTCTTCAAGTCTTCAACAGCTCCAAAATGGTCTTCAACGGCCTCCGGTCTTCATGTCTTCGAAGTGAGTATCCAAAAGTCTTCGAAAGTATAGTCTTCAATGTCTTCCGGTCTTCGTTGCTTCCGTGTTCTTCCCTTGTCACACAAAATCCACTTAAAAGAGGTAAAAGAGTACAAAGTTGCTTTTACCTCTCCTAAGTGAATTTCAAGGTAAAACACAAGCTCTCGATAATAAAAGAGCACAAAAGTGATCCTAAATACTACTAAATAATGCGCCTAAAATGGACACATCAAACCTCCCCACACTTAAACCTTACTCGCCCTCGAGTAAGAAAAGATTTAAGCATACGGAGGAAATGGCATATCCTCATCCTAAAACCCCCAAAATAACCACACAAAATGGACACATCAAGTACCAGCCGTGAAGGACCAGAAAATCTTTCATTTAGAGGAAATCCTTCAGTTCTTGGAATAACAAATGTTAGTCTTTCACATAGGGGTGGGAAAAACATCGAAAATCGAATAATCCGAATTCTGAAATATGGTTTTTGATTTGGTTTTGGATATTGAAACTCAATCCGAAAACTGACCCGAATATCAAATTGCAATTAATAAATAAATAAATTATATATATTAATAATATAATTTTAAAATACTAAAACTTTTATGGTTGAATTTGTATTGTAGTTTTTGGGTAAACACTTGAGTTTGATGACGTAAAATAACATATTTTTATAGAATTTTAAATTAATTTATATGTTTTTAGTAAATGTTTTTAAAAAAATTCCCATGAATTCGGTTTTTTCTGTTTGAACCCAAACTCAAATCAAAACCGAATTTCAATTTGGTTCGGATAATCAAGTCTTTTGATTTATTTGGATCGATTTTAGTTTTGTGTTTTTTAGGGGCAAAACTGAATAACATGAATCGAATAAATTGAAAATTGATTAAACCGACCCAACGCCCACCCCCACTTTAAATCGATTGCATGTGGCTGCCCTTAGTCTTTCTCCAGTTATGAATGTTACAACATAGAAAAACACTTGATTAATTTTAGAGCACATGAAATTTCATAATCTACTCAAACACTAAATAAACGTGCAACATAGAAAAATTGATAAATAAAATTTCATAATTTATATTTGAGTACAAGGTATGCGTAAATAACAATAATCTTTCTATCTACACTACCACGCGAAGACACCTCTAGCACCGGTTGTTTTGGTTCCTAGCACCGGTTTTTTGGTGGCTAAAAAACCGGTGCCTAAGTAAGCGATGCTACGTTATCACCGGTTGAAACAAAACCGGTGCTAAATTTATTTTATTAGCACCGGTTATATATTGCACCGGTTTAAGTTACCGGTGCTATAATGTACCATATTAGCACCGGTTTTTTGTAACTAGTGCTAGAAAAAACCGGTGCAATACCGGATTTGTCGCACCGGATTTGTTAGCACCGGTAATGGAACCGTTGTTAAATCTTTATATCTCACACCAGTTTGTGGGTAGGTAGCACCGGTTTTTAAAACGGTGACAGAAAAATAAATTGCACCGGTTATAGTTTAGCAACGGTTTGGGAACCGGTGTTAAATCTTTATTTCTAACACCGGTTTCTAGGTAGCACCGGTTTTTAAACCGGTGACAGAAAAATTAATTGCACCGGTTATAGTTTAGCAACGGTTTGGGAAGCGGTGATAAAAAAATAGTTTTATTGCACCGGTTATATGTTAGCACCGGTAAAAAAAACCGGTGCTAGAGTTGTTTATTTGTTGCACCGGTTAAATTTAGCACTCGTTTGAAAACCGGTGCAATGAAGTAAATATAGCACCGGTTATGATCGCACCTTTTTTGTAGTAGCGGTTTTGAAAGCGGTGCTAACAGCGTTAATTTTGCACCGTTTAATTATCACCGGTTCTCTAATTGAAAAAAACCGGTGTTAAAAGCATGAGTAATTATGTGGTCACTGTAAGCTGCGGCGTGCTGCAGCGTTCATCTTTTCACAGCTAGCTCCTTTTTTTCAAGGCATGGTACCCAATATTTGTTGTGCGTAGTAACAGAATGGTGCACGAAGACAAATTGAACAAATTCGGAGCCACAGTGATGCATAGACAACAAAGTAGGTTGAAGAATGGATTGAATCCGATGAAGTATAATACATGACTAGCAAAAGAAGAACAGGAAGTGTTTCGTAGTGTCGTAAGATACTGAAATCCCCTGCAGCGTCGCATTTGACGATTATCAGATGAGATGGCCAATTACCTTTCTTGTAACAGATAAGACTAACCACTATCCGACAATTTGTGCAAGTCCTTGTATGATATTCAATTGAGCTATGCATTTTGGCAGAGTATTTTTTGCAAAAATACAAACCCATTTCACGGCAATACTCCGCAGTTCATCCCTCCCCAGTGGAGTGTAATCTTCCGGGAATTGTTGAAACAATGCATTAAATGACATGTTAAGAGAAGGATGTAAATGTCAGGATAACGAATAAATAGAAGAAATATAGGAAAACGTACCAGAATAATGTCAATGTCATGTACGTGCCTGACAATTTTTTTTATGTAATACATGCAATGGTACCCGCACTCCCAAGTACTACTTTGTATCTTGTGCTGATGATGGAAAAGATAATTTGTTGAACCGATTACGAAGATGAAAATGACATGTGAAATATGAAGGTATGAGATGATACGTACACTGATGTTTATGACATCCCAAGTGTAGTTGGAAGGGTAGGACCTATTTTGTTTGGAATTGAACCGTCGATATTTTGTTGCAACCCTACAATATAGATGGAAACCTATTTTTTTCAACATGAGGAATATTATTTTCAGAAATTGGGGTTCACACAATATATGATAATATACTGAGTAACAGTAATTGTAAATAATTGAGCCAAGAGAGTGTGAAACGTACAAGAACACAATTACGGGAACAACCATTTTTGGAAAACATCGAAGCTGAAGGAAAGAAACGAATGTGTTCCACTTACAAATGAATCATTTTAAGGCATGATCTATTTCGTTTGGAAATTCCCCCCGTCATTGAGTCGATGCAATAGACTCGGTCGATTTCTGGTATTAAGACAAGCAAAAACCAATGGTCCCTATGGGAAAAAGGGTAAAACAAAAGTACTTAAGATTCAAACAAATAAAATCACAGCACACGGTTGCTTTTGCTTCCGTGTGACCGGGTCTAGCTACTCGGAAAACGAATGAAACTTACTCTCGATTGTATGGGAAGATGTACATCCTCGCTTCAGTGCGGCACACGACAGCCGAAACCTCATCCGCAGTCAATTCCACCCTTTGATTTGCCTTCTGAGCCATTGAGTTCGAAGAGGCAGGAATAAACTGGACGTGGCCTCCACGTACCACCCTATCGCAGAGGTATCTTGCAAATTAATATGGTTAGTGAAGCAAATATAATGATACTTGTATCTATGAATAATGAAATCATGCACTTCTTACGATGCCCATATATCAAGTTGGCACCCACTGATCCACTCCATTTCATCATCTGCGTCCAAGCTGTTCATGAATAGCCGTATCTTGTTAGTGAATATGGCCGCGTAAACTTCTTCTGATCCGAACACCTTTGCGCTGAAATTGATGCGGAATATTTTGTCTGGTCCACATATTTGTGAAGATAGACGTAATGCATCATTAATCTGGTGAACAGCAGCGATGCATTCTTGGTTTTCCGTGGCTCCCTAATCATTACATTCAGAATCTGATAATATTAGTTGAATAGTATTTTTATGTAATTCAGTAGTGGATGGTAATGTAAATGCTGAAATGAGTTCTCACAAATATGTATTTGGGAGAAATCGACGAGGGAGGATTTCGTTGCCCATTCTCCGGTGATGTAGTTTTTTCTTTTGGTAGTTGCTAATGGGTAAAATGTTAGTGATGCGTAGATAGAAAATCATTCGGAATGAAATAGTATGGGGGGTATGTACCTCTGCTTTTACTGATCGAGCGGCCACCTCTCCCAAAGGAGTATCTTCCTTAGGCACTGGTGTGAGGTTTGTTTGAGGACTTCCATTTTCGTCGACCACCATTTCCTGCGGAGGCGGTTGCTGCTCGTTCTCCTATGTAAGAATATGAATAACATATCATGTCATTGTATTAGCAATAAAGATATGTATGAGCACCGATGAGAAGAAGAATGCAATTATCACACCTCATCATCCTGTTGCTCTATGACACTTATCAGCTTCCTCGGCCATTGAATGTTATACCCGATGGCCTGAATGACGAACTCAAATTCTTCGTGTTCAATCGGCAAAGGTGCCTTTGGTATGATCACAGGTCCTTTTAGATTTACCCGCTCCCACTTGATGGGTAAGTCAGTTTCCGCTTCCTTCGGAAAGAATATACCGAATGCGGCTACCTCCCTCTCTCCATGATGGTTCAAAACATATAAGCATCATTTTTTCCTCCCTGAGAGATGAACTTAGAGATTGGGTAAATACATGGGTCGGGCAATAACTAATAAGAAGTAATGAACTGTACATGTAGCTGCTGAAGGCTGCCGCACGCTGCAGCTTTCAGTGCCCAGCTGAGACTGAGAGCTACAGCACGCTGCAGCTTCCAGCGTTCATCAGCAACGAACTGTATCCCCACAACATCAATCCAAATCAGGAAATGGAAATCCATATACTACAAATCACATAGCCAGAAAGGAACAAATACGATTGCAGTTCACGGTTTGGACTACCTTGTCATCCGCTGCAGTTCCTTGTGGGTCACTACATCCCAATGCTGAAGGAATGAATACCCGGTTATCCTTGGTCGTGGGGGTGGAAGATGCAGTGAGGAAATTAAGGGCATCCAAGTGTGGGGGTGGAAGATGCAGCGAGGAATTACGGGCATCCAAGTGTGGGGGAATAGCTTTACCCAATTGCCCAGCTAGCCAATTTGTTTGGGCCTCAAGTAAAACAACAAATGTTTCCCAGAGCTCGATGACATATGTTGGTTGTTTGGTTGAATTTGAAATTTCCTCAAATGGTTTCGTGTTTGTGCTCCCACATCGACTACATGCGTAATGGGTGACAGTCATATGTGGCAGGGCCTCGTTCACCTTGGAGGTTGCGGAGCAACCCCTCCAACGACCCCCGTGATCCTTCCTACCCGTTGCTTGAACTAGAATATCTTCTTTGCCATGTATAACCAAATCTCCCTTTTACTTCTTATCCAAAAGGTTTTGCTAAGAAACAAAGCAAATATTAGCCATTTGATCGGGATAACATGAAAGAATATCAATGGAGATAGATTATTTATGAATTATGCTCACAATAGTGGGGGCTGCTCTTCGCACGGAGTCGTTGGTGTAGGTTGATAATTTCTTGTCCCAGTTTACTGCAAGGAACACTTCCGAGCGGTCCAGTTTGAAATCCATGCTCTGAACTAAAGCCTCTGCTTCTTCCACACTCTGACCTTCATCCAGAAGCACCTCAATTGTAGCGTTTCTTTTGCTCTTCTCGAGTTCTACTGCAACCCTACAGTTCCCTCCACTCCCCGTGTGATGGATGTAGTCCTTCTGTGAAGCACTTAATTTTACTGCATCACTTACCGCCTGTGTGGACATCAGTATGTAAACTGCCGGCATGGTAGTGACTAGGGGAAAAAAAGATTGGAGGGATTACCTTGAATTCAGGGGTTGACCTGTGTTTCACAAACAGCTCCCACTCATTTTTGTCCATCCACCTATAGTCTCTCCATGCGCAAGAGCCCGGTTTTTTAAGCACAATGTACTTGTTCGCCACCTTAGTCTTCCAATTCCTCCACTTTTCTCCTGCATAAATTGTCTATTTATTGTGGAACTTATTCATCTCATTGAAAGTCATTTTCGTTTGTATATCCCAGCTAATCTGGAGGATAAGGAGACATGTTGTTAGTGCGACATGTAACGAACTTGACATGAACAATGGAGGATTAGAACACACTTACAAGAATGTCTTCCCATGCATCCTTCTTCACATGGTCTGGAACTGATCTCCAATTATGCCACGTCCCGAAGCGGATTCTTCGGTGAAAGGCATAGCCAACATACATCGACCATCAACTGCGCATAACTAGGGGTTCGAAGTCATCATCGAAGAATATTTTAAGAGGCTTTTTTTGTTTTGCAAGCAACACGGACTTGCACGTGGCTGTACCTCTGCGCTTGCAATACTCTCCAATCTCAAACTTGTCGAAGCTCTCACTCATGTCTTCTTTTACCGTAGTTTCTTCTGCGTCTCTGGACTTCTCTGATCCCGAGCAATATTTCTATGCATCAGCCCCTTCCTCACTATTGTCGTCACAGTTGGCATCCTTTGGAGGGGTAAAACATTCATGGGCAACAGTTTGTCTACCACCGGAGACAAACAATTTCTTCCTCGGCGGCGCCATTGAAGCTTTTCTATCAGTAAATGAAACACAAGCAAAACATTAATCCAACACTGCCCTTTGCAAATTTTCACGAAAATCCAACTGACTTCAACAAATTCGTGTAGGGGGCACGTGGGTAGGCAAAAATTATGACATTCCAAGCAAGCATATCATGTATGAGCATGAAGCAACACCCATAATAGTTTAACCAGAAAAGTCAACACAAACTCACACGCAACGAGACCAACCAAAATATAGCTACTCATTAAACCCGAGAAATCATTGGAAACTACCAATAGGTGTTTACCTTTTTCCGTCAACAGCCGGTCGTCTTGGTTACCCCCTCCCCTGTGAATATTGCGAGCCGGGTACGAGCCGGGTATGAAATTTATGGAGTAGAGTGTCGATAAAATTGGGGTATCTAGTTGGCGACCAGGATTGGGAGGTTGAAGCCCGACATAAATGGTGAAGGGAGGGACATTATTTTTGGGGGGAAATCTGCACGGGGTTATGGGGGGAAGAGGGGGAACTTGGGATCAGAGATGTGGTGGGTGGAAAGAACTCGGTTCGATGTGGTGGGGAGGGAAGGGTACGGAAACAGAGGGTTAAGGATATGGAGGGAAAAGGGCAACTTTTGGAGGGAATGAAAATGCAGCTTTGTTGGCACATTTTGGTGTCTTTTAATTTTTGTTACTTTAATTTAAAAAAAATAAGCTCATGTGGCAATATGGATCGGGTAATTTCGCAGTTACTAAGCTCATATGGAATATAATCTTACCTAAGAAGATTTCTACCACTCCCCTGGAAACTGCTTAACTCCTGCTTACCATTTGATGATATCCTCGCAAAATGTGGTTATAGCTTGGCCTCTAAATGTCCTCTGTGCAATCAATCTTACTCCATGGAACATTTCTTTACTAATTGTCAACTGTGTAACTCCATTTGGTTTCAGATTGCTGCTTTCAATTAGCAGAATGTGCATAATACAGTGGATACTTTTTCCAATTTCTGGAACTGTAGTGCCTGACTGGAATAGCAGAGACTGCTATGTCATCTGATTCATGCTGTGATCTGCTGGGCTTTATGGAAGGCTAGGAATGCTTATTTTTTTCTATGGCACACCTTTTCCCATCTCCCATATTAGCAAGGAAGTCACAGATACACTCTACCTTTCCATTACCACCTCTCCCCGAAGGTTTCATGTTCCCTTCTTTATTGTTTCCCCCCAGTCCCCCACCGTAGCCAACTATTTTCACATTATACTAGGAATATCCAGGTCACAGTTTCATCAGGGTTACAGTGGATGCATCTTGGTCTAATTCCTCTGTTTCAATTGGCTTAGTTTCTCGCAATTGCCAAGGTTTACCAATCCTTAATAGATCCTATACCATAACAGCCATATATCAACTAGAAGCTGAAGTTAGGGCAATTCTTATGGCCTGGCAGATCTGTCTGGACGGATATTCCAACCTCAACATTGAATCTGACTCGCTACAGGAAGTTTATATGATTAATGAGCCTTCACTTTCCAAATGGACCCTATACCCTCTACTTTTTCGAGTTCACACTCTTTTGTCCCATGCTACCCTGAAGCACACATATAGAGATTGTAACTCAGTTGCGGATGCCATGGCGAAATATGAAGCATCCTCTGCGGTGGTTTCAACTTTGCATATGACCCGCATTCCGGCACATTATAATGCTTAATCTATATGGAAATTATTCATACACCTTAATTATATTAGAATCCACAGGCAAGCCTTCAAATAAGATTGATACTGCTGATCTTTCCTCTATTTTTGCTGCTCTTCCGCGATGGCTACCATTTTTCCCAGTCTCAAGAGTGCTTTCATATGGAAGATTCCCAGTTTCTAGCATCGAGCACTCAAGCCTGGAGCCCTCGAGCCCTGGAGTCCTCGAGCACTCAAGCCTTGGAGCCCTCGAGCTTTGGATGCCCTCAAGCACTGGATCCCCTCGAGCCTGGATGCCCTCGAGCCAAGAATGCCCTCGAGCCCAGAATACCCTCAAGCCCAGAATTCCCTCGAGCAATGGATGGCCCCGACCACTGGATGCCCTCGAGCGTGGATGCCCTCGAGCGTGGATGCCCTCGAGGCTGGATGCCAGCGAGCACTGGAGGCCCTCGAGCCTGTATGCCCTCGAGCACTGGATGCCCTCGACCCAACAAGCACTTGACAATCAACCCCTCGAGTCAAAAACTTAATATTCTACTGGCCTAACATTCAGCCCAAAACAAATGTAAACTGCAGCCCAATCAGTATAAGGTTTGTGTGTATTAGTATTTCACCCACAACCTCTCCTCTTCAATCACCTCCATCCGCAGTTCCCGAGGCCATTCCTCCGCCGTTCCCAAGGCCATTCCTCCGTCCCTTCCTCTGCCGACCCCTGTTCCCTCTGCCTTCCTCTACTCTCACGGCACCGACCCGATCCCAAGGTCATTCCTTCGCCCCTTCCTTCTTTTACCCCTGCTCCCTCCACCTTCCTCTACTCCACGGTGCCGTCCCCTGCCACCTCCACCGTGCCCTGCTCCCTCCGCCTTGCTAGCTCCCTCCGCCATCCACTTCTCCAGCCGTGCCCCTTGATCGGCCAAGCTGTGTCCGACCTTCTTCGACTGTACACCAAACACCAGTCATCAATAACCCGTACTCCCAATTAGGTAAGGAGATTATTTTCCTGAGGTTTAGTCAGTCAAAATTTTTTCTTCCTCATGGGTTGATTTCATGATAATGCCTCATTGTGTCAATGCCCTCAATGTGCTCATGTTTTCGGCATTGGTGAACAATTTTGTGCGTAACCTGATTGTTCATGATATGTGATTCTGGACGGCACAACCCGTGCTCGCATATAATATGATAATTTTATGCATCACCTGATTGTTCATGATATTTTTTCTTGCTCACGGGTTGATTTCATCATAATGCCTCATACCATCAATGCCCTCATTCTGCTCTTGTTTTCAACATTGATGAGTACTTTTGAGCATACCCTGATTGTTGTTCATGACATGTGATTCTGGATGCATAGCCCATCGATTCGCCAAGGATTTATAGAATGTCTATCTTGTTCAATTCTTTTGCTTATGTTAATATTATCAAAAATTGGGATTAAGTGTGAGTAAACATTATTCCACATTCAGCCTATGAGAACGAATGCTTAATTTAGAAGTAGTTGAGTCTGTATTATTTACCTTTGTAATTGTGTCTTATTTACCGTGTTCCGTTATGGCTGCCGGTAACACATTTAGTTTAACAGACATGGCCCCCAAAAAAGGTTTAACCAAGAAAAAGAACAACACCCAACATCCCAGGAAAAAGCCAAGAGTGGTTGAGGGGGGGGACGTCGAGCACGGGACTCAGATTGTTCCATCGACTGAGCCCATACCGGCCACAGAGGCGAACTGCACTGAGCATACAACTATCTACAAGGATTTCATCTCGAGGGGCCTCATCCTTGAGAGAGGGTTGAGGCTGGAAAAGCCCCTCAGGAACTATGTGAAGGAGCATGGCTGGGAAGGCCTCATCGCACAACCGTCGCGGGCAAAACCAGACCATGGCGTGTGAATTCCTGTCGCTGATGAAGTACAAGAATTCAGCAACTGTTTTCCTCCGTGGTCAGTTGGTCGAGTTGTCTTTAGATTTGATCAACACGTTCTACAGGATCCCACCGATGCCAGCGAGCTTGTACGAAGCCGCTGACACCGCAGTTGAACAAGCTTCATGGGAAGACATCATCACAGCAATCTGTGATGACAACGCCGCAGTAATTCAGAATCTACCCCAAGAATGGTCCAGCATAGAGAAAAAGTACTTGACTGAGGACATGAACGTGTGGTACAGTTTCATAGCAGCCCAGCTACTCCCCGTGAAATTGAATAGCGAGGTTCATCGGTCCCGTACACTGCTGCTATACAAGATAAAGAAGAACATGAGCCTGGATGTTGGGAGTACAATAATGGCATACATCTGGGCTTGTGTCAATGCCCATAACTGCATAGGCTTGTCCTCACTCATCACTACAATATGCGTGGAAGCAGGTTGCGGATACAAAGATGATGATGTCACAATGATGCCAAAGCTCCCTATAAACCCTCTCATATTCTCCAAGAAGAAGAACGTTACTGAGTCATTGAGGGCGGAAACAAGTAAATCATCGAATGAGAACTCGGATGGGGACTTGGCTGCATTGCAAATGAAGGTGGATCATTTGGTGCTCTGGACATCGCAGGTTGGGAAGATCCTCACAGCCATGTGTGGCGAGAGAATCAATGAATTGGGTCCAATCCCTACCTTTGATTCGCCAAGGCCCAACACGGTGGAGAAGATAGCGCGCAGGAAATGACTGCCCACAGTGACCTCACATCTGCATATTATCACATTTTTTCAGTTGCTGGTTTAATTTGGATGTGGGGATCATACATTTATTGCTTTCGAAACATACATTGCTACTTTGTCCTGACTGTTTTTGCTTTGGATTTTGGAATGTTAGCTTTCAGAACACATAACGTATATGTGTTGTTGTCTTAAACGACCTACATGACCAATTCGTATCAAGTTCCTACCTGAGTAAAATTGTTGCAATGCGCTGAACCAGTAGAGCTGCAGCGCGCTGCAGCTAGCAGAACCTATCATAGGAATAATTGTCCACTTTTTTACCAGCCTTTACCAAAATCGCTGTAGTACTCTGCAGCGGACAGAATTGCACCACTTGGCAACAAATTGGAAGATAGTTGTACAACAGTTGCAAGAGGCAACAAAACCCAACAAAGTACAAGAAGTAAATTAAATTTTAACTTCGACATCGATGCTCGACCCCCCTAGTCTACAACCAACTTCATCTTCTTGGATTGACTATCTCGAAGTTCTCAACCATCGTCATCTATCCAAATGCCATCTTTGTGTTTCCTCCGTATGGCTCCCGCCTCAATCCCGTTGTCACTAGGTAGAGGGGAAATAGAGGGGAACTCTAACCTTTCACTTGTAACCTCAAAATCAATTTCATCGTGGAAAGAGAATTTTCTACCTTGCACCACAACAGACCAACCTACATTGGACGGGTCATTTACGTAGAAAACTTGTCTTGGTTGTTCGGCCAAAATAAACTGATCATTTTCATATGCCACATGAGTCTAGTCAACAAGGGTAAATCCCATTGGATCATCAGTTTGAACCCCAGTTGTGTTATCAAACCATTGGCACTTGAAAACCGGAATCTTGAATTCTCCATAGTCAACCTCCCAAATCTCATCAATAACACCATAGAACGACATCACAGCTACGACTGGTTTTTTGTCTTTCTTACTTGCTTGCCACATAGTTTCCGACTCAATGTATACCCCACTATTTTGTGTCGTGCTCTTAAAATCTTGGTCCCTAGTAGCAAAAGAAAAACCATTGATGTCATACCCAGAATACCTCAAAACCGTGCAGTTAGGCTTCCTCGTAAATGCCCTAATTTTTGGGTCGTAATCAGCAACATTGCATCGGTCATATAACCAATTCACAAACTTGTCATTGTGCTCCAACTGGAATTTATTAGGGGGCCACGTGGGATGACACTCTGTTATCGAATGAAGGTGCTTAGTCATATAAGCAGTAGTCTCCAAACAATTCCTCAACACATACAAATGAACTGACATCAGATCACTATTCAATGGAGTAAATAACATTCCCCTCGACCTCAGATTGCCCCCCTTCCTCCCAACATGTCGATTCAGGGACACCCCAAATTTTCTGTGTCCCTCCAAATAGGAAGAGAAAAATTCAATCACTTCTTCGGTAACATACCTCTCAACAATACTAGTTTTCGGCCGACTCATATATTTCACGTACCCCTTAAAGACTTTCATGTGACGCTCGAATGGATACATCCAACGCATGCCAACTGGACCACATATCTTCACCTCCCGCACTAGATGGACGACCAAGTGAACTATTATATCAAAAAAGGATGGAGGGAAATACATTTCCAACTTGCAGAGCACAACAACAACATCTTTTTGTAGAACATCCAGATGGTCCCGGTCAATAGACTTCCGGCATATGGAGGCAAAAAATATACAAAGTCTAGTGATTGAGTGCCTTACGTCGGCCTCCATTACCCCACAAATAGCAATAGGTAAAAGTTGTTGCATCAAAACATGACAATCATGAGATTTCAACCCCGCCATCCGACAATCCTTCGTAACTACCTGACTCACGTTTGATGAACAACCAATGGGGACCTTCACTGATTTCAAACTATCACAAACTGAGATTCTCTCCTCCTTAGACAAGGTACAAGGTGCAGGGGGCAAGTACGTCCTCTTACCCTTCACTTCTGGGGCGAGGTCATTTCTGATTCCCATACAACCAAGTCCAACCGGGCATTCAAACAATCTTTCATCTTCCAAGGAATATTCAAGAGGGTGCCTATCAAAATTTCACAAACATTTTTCTCAATATGCATCACGTCTAGGCAATGCCTAACCTCAAGATGCTCCCAGTATGGTAGATCAAAAAATATTTTGTCCACCACAATTTATTTTGTCCTTGCCTTTGTACTTTCCCAACACCACTCGTAATTTCTTAACCTTGCTGTGAATCTGCACACCAGTTAGTGGTGTAGGGGAGTTCCTTCGTTCATTCCCGCCAACAAAATTGACCACATCACCCCGGTATTTATGGTTTCCGTTGAGCCATTTTCTATGGCCAAGATACACTGTCTTTCTTCCATGTCTTAGCTGTTTGAATTCAGTCTTCTCCTCACAAATGGGACATGCATTGTGCCCCTTCACAGCGTACCCAGACAAATTTCCGTAGGCCAAAAAATCATTGATCATGCAAATTAGCATGGCCCGCAGTTGAAACTCCTCATTCATATGGCCATTAAATACCAACACCCCTTTATCTTCCCACAATATCTTCAAATATTCTATCAATGGTCTCAAATACACATCAACCTCATTCCCAGGTTGTCTAGGACCTGAGATTAACATAGGCATCATAACATATTTACGTTTCATGCAAAAATATGGGGCCAAATTATATATAATCAACATCACGGGCCACGAACTATGCTTCAATGACATATTACCAAATGGATTCATCCCATCAGTACACAATGCAAGGCGGAGATTTCTAACCCCCGAAGCAAAGGAAGGATATCGCTTGTCAAAATTTCTCCATTGTTCACCGTCCGCCGAATGTCTTATCTTGTCGTCATGTAGTCTTTCCCGCTCTCCATGCCATCGCAAGTTCTTCGCATCTTCTGAATTCGCGAATAACTTCTTCAACCTAGGAATTATAGGAAGATACCACATACACTTCAATGGGACCTTCTTCTTCTTCTTAGCCAAACACCCATCAACATCATTCATCACACCCTTATATCTTGCATTTTTGCACACGGGACATTCAACCGCATCTATCAAATCACCGTCATACAAAACACAATCATTTGGACATGAGTGTATTTTCTTGTATTCCAAACCAAGTGGACACAATATTTTCTTGGCCTCGTAATAGTTTTTCGGAATTCCATTCCCTTCCGGGAACTTATCCTTCAGAATTTTCAGTAGTGAATTCACACTTGCATCACTCCAAGAACTTGTAGCTTTCAAATTGAAAACCTCCATCAAAAAAGATATTACGGTATCCTTACTTTTACATCCCGGATACAATGGCTTCTCTTTCTCGTCCAGCAAAGCACTCAACATTGTAGGTTTCCCCTCAAAATCTCTCACAATGTCATCGAACATGCCATCAACTGTACATTTGTCTCCATCTACCTTGTCAAACCCACCGTCATGTCCTTGCTCAACCTCTCCATGAAATGTCCATACAATGTAACCTCCATCAAATCCGTTCTTCAACAAGTGAAATCTAACAATCCCACGATCGTTAAACCGTTCACGACACAAGCATCTTTTACATGGACAAAATATCCTCTCCTCCCGACCAAAGGCATACTCTAGAAACAAATCAATAAATGCAATATGTTCACCACTCCCTCTAGCTACACTTGGACAGTTAACCATTTTTCCCCACGGATTCTCGATCCGTTGTATCTAAACAAGACGAAACACACCATTACACATATTTTCATTGGTCAAAAATACGAACAATGAACACGATTTTTTTCTACACAATACTAAACGTGTCTTGCATGTCCGTGTATAAGTATGCGAATCGATCAACTGCATGTTCTCGGGAAACATATAAATATATATACCACCTACCTATCGTTGCCCAAAAATGTTCACATCAACACTCATTAATTTACACTCCCACAACATGATCGATACTCAACCAACATAAGCTAGGCATAGAGAAACCAATAATAAATACAAAAAAACTACCCCCAATCATGCATTTATGGTTCTGGTTGATTGAAATTCCCAAAAATTAATGAATACTTACTTCCATGAGTCTTCATTTGTTTGAGTTATTGCACACCTTCCCAAGAAATATACCATCTAATAATGGATGTTCAAGTTCAGAACTAATTTAAGAGGGTAAGTTCGGAGCATTAAATGCTCGATTTAGCACCGGTTTTTGTCAATAAGACACCAAACCGGTGCCAGTTTTCACGTATTTTTCCACGAATGCATTCAACACCGGTTTTTACATCCTATAACACTGGTTTCTATAACCAGTGCCAAAAACATATATCACGTTGGTTTTCTAGGATTCTTTGCACCGGTCTTCAAACCGGTGCGAATATAACACCGGTTATCGTTGTTTTTAGCACCAGTTATTTGACCGGTGCTAAACTCTTAACGGTTTCCACAAATTCTATCACCGGTTTCCCGACCGGTGTAAAAATAACACCAGTTTTTATTTAAATAACCGGTGCAAAATATTTTTAACCGTTGCCAGAATAACACCGGTTTTACACCCGGTGCTAACACTAAAAAAACCGTTGCTAAAACAAGATTTACGCCGGTTTCCATAACCGGTGTTAAAAAATCGGTGCCATATGGGGGTCTCTGTGGTAGTGCTATACCACTTAAGCGTGTAGTTTGTGTGCAAATTTTATAATTTGCATATAAAATTTGCACGCAAACCACACACTTGTGTCACCATAGAGGTCAAATAACTACTTCCTCCGTCCCGCGAAAAATGACATTTTTACTTTTTAAAAGTGAATTTAACCATACTAACTAGTAATAATAATAATAAGGGATTTATACATTTATAACCCTAAGTTTATGTTGAAAGTGTCAATATAACCCTGCAATCTCAGAAAGTGTTAATTTAACCATAATTAATTATTGTATGTGTCAATATAACCCTAACTTTCAAAATGTTTGCATCAATATAGCCTAACTCCCTAATTCTGGCATTGACCCAAAACATTCTGACGATGACAAGAAAGTGTAATGACAGAAATATCCCTTTAACCAAAGAAAAAAATTTGATGACGGAAATACCCCTTAACCGAAATTCTTCAAACTTGCCAAGATGCCAAGGACAGAGCCCATTGTTTACCCCCAACTGTAAATTATATTCAGAGAAAACCATAATCAATTTCTAACGATATCGATATTATTTAAGCTAGTGAGCTCCAAGTCCCCACAGCCAATTATGACGTACGTCAAGCTTCCCTCCCTCTCCCTGCCGCTGCTCCTCTCTCCCTCTCCCCGCCAACGCTCCTCCACTGGAAAACCAAGCTCACCCCACTGCACCCTCTCTTTCCCCGCCGCTGCTCCTCCCTCCCTCTCTGATTGACGATGCGACGGCATTCTTTGAGGACGGCAGGAGTGAGGAAGATTTCTTTGCAAATCATGGTGTCGCTTTTGTAATTGGAGTTGTTGGCGTACCGTAGCTTGCCAGAGCTTGGCCCATGTAGTATCTGAAGTAGAACTCTCTATCGTCGTTGTCTCTACCGCCATATTTTTTTCTCTTCTGCTTGTCTGACGCGGTGAGGAGGGTTGATACGTGAAATCTGGGAATTAGGAATTGAAATGGGAATTGTAAACGGGGAAGATTTGGTGGATTAGATAAAACCTCTGATTACGATTTAGATAGAGGAGGAAGAAAGAAGATAAAGGGGCATTACTTCTACGGTCATTTTGATAAATGTATTTTGTTGCTCGATAATGTGTCCTTTTGGAGAAGTATCATCTTTCCAAAATGATAAGTGGTGGGATTTAAACTTCAATAAGTTTTGAGGTGAAAAACAATCAATTCTGGAAACATCAATCCTTCGTGTTAAGTCGTGAAAATGAATACGGGAAAAGTCTTAGAGACTATTGAAAACATTTATGCCCCAAGTTGGTCAGAAAGGTATTGGATTCAGACGAAGGTACATTCTTGTCCTTGCGACTGAAGACTATGAAATCATACTTTTAGGAAGTGATGAACCTATGACTTAAAGTTAAACTTTGACAAGCCCTAACTCCGCAAAGTGTCTTAAGTCCATAAAATTTGGAATAGACTCTATGTATGAAAACCAAGTTTTGATTTGGTTGAATTGCAAAAATGGTAAAAGACTAAAATGATGGTCTTCAAAATGAAAGTAGACATTTATGTTTTCAAGGCTAGACTGGTAGTTAAAGGGTACAAAGTCAATGGGATGGATTGTGATAAGACCTTTCCTCCAGTTGGAATGTTTTATTCTATTTGAATTTTCCTAGCAATTGCAGCTCATTTTGATTTTGAGATCTGGAAAATAGAGGTCATACTCGTCTTTCTCAATTGGATTTTGGAAGAAGATGTGTATGCAAAACAATCTAAGGGTTTTATAGGCCAAAATAGCTGGGAAAATATGTGAGCTTTAGAGGTCCATTTATGGATAGAAGAAAGTATCAAGCAGTGGGAACATACATTTCAATGAAGCAATTAAGATATTGGCGTACAAAGAAATGTTAAGGAATCTTGTGTATACAAGAAGGTTAGTGAGAGAAAGATTGAATCACTACTCCTCTATGTTATGACATTGGAAATGACTAACCGAAGCTGGAGTCTCTGAAGACTTAGCTCAAAAAGTGTTTTACGATGAATGACTTAGGAGAGGTAAATTACATCTTGGGCATCAATATCTACATAGGTAGATCAAAGAAGGTGATTGACCTTAAACATAACACTTACTAGGTAAGGTGTTTGATAGGTTCAATATGAAAGATTGTAAAAGATTTTCTACCCATGATTCATGGCATAACTCTTAGCAAGACTCGACGTTTATCGAAATCCGATGAGCAAAAGAGAATGAGTATGATTGCTTATTCATATGAGGGTCATCACGTATGTTATGATATGTATTCACAGTTATATCTCGTATGCGTAGAGTACAACAGTGAGATATAAAATAGACTAAGGTGAGACATATTGTTGTGCGTCCAAGAAAATGTTTTAGTGCCTGAAATGGACTAGGAATATATTCCATAGTCTATAGTGAAAATGAGTTGGTTGTGAAAAATGATAAATAAATCACTGTCGTTTGATTTTACAATTGAACCTGAGTACATTGCTTCTTTGGAAGCTGCAGAGAAAGGTGTTTGAATTAGGATATTCATCAATGAACTTGACGTGGTCTCTGTCTTAGCTGACTTGGTGACTCTCTATTTAGCAAATGGTAGAATAATCATTTAGGAAAAATGAGCCAAGGGAATCCAATGAGTTCAAATATATCCTCAGAATTTTTGCATTTTTTGAGAATATATCGAGAATGGTGAAGTTGTTATATGAAAGTGAGAAAGGATGACAATTTGTCGATCCGGAATTTAAACCTCTTCCACGGATGGAGCCTAGGGCTTACACATTGGTGATAGGAATCTAGCACTTTGGATAGTGGTTGTGATTTCCGTGATGCTCTAGTTATCATAATTTTGTGATTTTAGACATTGAAGATTGAACCGTTTAACATATTATGAAATTATCATTTCATATCATTTAGCTTGGTTTAGTGTTAAATGAAAGTCCAAAATAAATTTACATTTCCAAATAGGTTATCAAGAATATGTCTTGGATAATGAAATCCTATTTAGTGAACTAGAGTGTAAGATTGATTATGTCCATAGTTTAGGTCATTGAGAGTAGATACTCATGACTAAAGAAAACTAGTTTGCAAGTTAATTCACAATATTGTTTCATGGGCTAAAGGATGTGGGATGTCATGAATCGATTGCATGGATGCAAGTTGAGAACTTGTATTGGATAGACCCGCCATGAGAATACTTTAAGATATTCATAATGTCATAAGTATGTCTCATTGACTGTAGGATTGTATTCCTCATACCTAAGGAATTCAGTGTTTACTTGCTTGTGGATTGGTGTACCTTGAGGCTGTCAAACATCGCACCGTAAAAGAAAACTATAATGGCAGTTCTTGGGTTGCCATGAATCGAGTGGAGAAAACTTGAATGTACAAGAGTGGGATTTTTCCTCTCATTTACATGAAATTGTTGTCTTATAGGTCTCTTAGAGAGTTGGGGCTGTAAAATGCATGACCGTGCTCATATGGATTAAGAATTATTATTCTCTCTTAACATGTTGACTCGAGAATTCGAGAAATGCATTTGAACTTGATAAGGATGACATGTTATCTTACCTTATATTCAGATGAAGACATTAAGTGACAAAGGAATATGAATGCGCACTTGTTCTAAAGGACAAGTGGGAGATTGTTGGAATAGTATCCTTCAATCAATGTGAATTTCCATATATAGTTGGAGGATTAATTACAGACATAATTTATTTATTTATTTTGAGTGATCAGAATGTTTAGTTGGAAATTACTTTCGATCCGCTAGCATCAATTACATTGGGCTTGCAGCTTATTATGACTGAACCTATAGGGTCACACACAAGGCATAAAATTGGATAAAAGAAATGCTATTAGGCTAGGAGCCTTAGTAATTATATGAGAAATGATTTTAGAACTCATTAAGTTTAATTGGGCTAGGCCCATACTGACTTGGATTAGGGTTTCTTTGATTAATGACTATTCTGTATAAATAGATATTTACATAAATGATCAGTATGACAAACATTAGAACCTGGCCATTACAGATGGCAGAAACTAGAACCAATCCAACCATTCTCAGAAAATAAACCTCACCAAATCGAGATGATTCTTTGCTTGCTGATCAACGTTCTAAGCTGACGGCGGTGTAGGCGATCTGATCATGCTGTGTGGATACGTATAGAGATTACATATGGGATTCTCGTCTCCGTAGTTGATTGAATTCGACGATAAAGCACGCTTCAAACGTAATCTAAACTCTTAGGTAGATTCAAATTAAATACATGCATGAGATCCGAGATTAGATAATTGATTTTTTGCTAAATTAGATTTAATCAATTCCCAACATCACTCTCATACTCGGGTGCGACAAATGCACCTCAAGCAGTCGCTTCAACTCCTTACCAAAGGATCAATGTCCGTTCTTGAGTATGTCAAGAAGAAAAGGATTATCTCAGATTCCCTAGCCGAGTGCTTTATTGTTGTCTTGGGTTAGGACTTTTTGTCTTTTATCCTTTTCGGGCTGGGTGTTGAATATGGAGCCTTCAAGACATCTCTTAGCATACGCTGGAGCCCATCACCTTCAATAAACTTCTTGGTCTTCTTCTTCAAGAATAGCAGCGTCCTAAGGATTCATGCACGGCCGACACCCTGCTGCCCTCTTCCAACTTTGATGTGAAGAAATTCTTCTCTGCCTGGCTGTCGGCTACTTCTGACTTCTCTTGCGGTGGTGACTGTCCAAGATTTATCTTTCAAATCTACAGCAAACCATATCATGAACCCCGCAATTTCCACTAGTATCTCAATTTTACGGCACTTTCAACAACAAATCGAAAGGTTGTATATCGTCACCATCAATCTCAGTTGAACACCAAGAACACTTTCGCGGCCTACACCAGCAACCCGTCAACCTTGTATGATTCGTGGGTGGTTGATTCATGTGCTACTCACCATGTGACAGGGGATTTAGACATTCTCAATCTTCAGTTGGAATACAAGGGTGGCGACAATCTCATTGTCAAGAACGGTTAGTCTTTTCCCATAACTCTTTTAGATGAACCTTTCTTTTAACTTCGTAGCATGCCCAAAATTTCTTAGCTCTTGAAATTGTTCTTGTGGTTCCAAATGTATCTAAAAATCTTATTAGTGTCTCTCAACAGTGCAGGATAATAATGCATTTGTGGAACTCCATCCTCACCATTGCTATGTTAAGAGTTGGCAAGGCAACATAATTCTAGAGGGAGCAGTTGAAAATGGCTTATATTGGCTTCTTATCGATCTGCAGTCCTTAAGTCCTAAAGTATTTTTGGGTGAATGAGCTTCTATTGCTTACTGGTATCACTGTATCGCTCCTTCGCATTAACCTGTATTGCATCGTCAAATTTTTTAATTTAATTTACCTATTTGTGCAAATAAGTATTTACCTTAGTGCTTGTCAATTAGGTAAAAGCCATAAACATTATTTATCAGCTTGTGATGTTCCTTCTGAATCTTGACTTGGTTTACTCTGATGTTTAGGGCCCTGCTCTGGTTCCCTTTTTAAATGGTAATTGTTATTCCGTTCTCTTCATTGAGGTATGCACTAAATTTGTTTGGGATTATTTCCTAGCAACTAAATCTCAAGTTTTTTCGGCCTTTTCATTTTTCAAAACCATGGTTTAAGCATAATTTTCTACAAAAATGGTTCAATCTTATTGGGGTGGTGAATATTGCAATATTTCTTCTTTTCTTCAAATTCAAGGTATTTTACATTATGTATCTTGTCCTAACACACTTGAACAAAATGGTGCTTCTGAACGTCGTAATCGAATTGTTGTGGAGAAGGTTCTTGCCCTTTTGGCTCACTCAAAATTTCCAATCAATTTTTTGAACAATATTTTCACGCTACAATTTATTTAAGCAATCAAACCACCACTCATGTTCTTCAAAGTATGTCCCCTCATGCATGTCTCTACCATCATCAGCCCAATTATAATTTTTTGAATTCTTTTGGTTGCCTATGTTATCCCTATCTTCGTCCCTATGATAGTAACAAGCTGGAGTTTTGATCAGTTGCTTGCATATTGTTGGGATATAGTGCAAAGCAAAAAGGCTACTTGTGTTTCCACATTACATGGAGCAGCTTCAGGGGGTTGTTGCACCCAATTGACCATCCCACATTTGTAAGCTCAAGAAAGCTCTATATTCGCTAAAGCAGGCACCGCAGGATTGGTTTTACAAAATTATATTAAAACCTACTTCGTCATGGATTCAAGTGATGTGTCTCTGACTCTTCTCTCTTCATCAAACGTCAAGGTGCCGATGTGGTGCATGTGCTTGTCTAAGTCGAAGATCCCATCATCACTGGCTCAAACTCCGTCCTCATTGATGATTTTGTTCGCCGTCTTCACTTGGTTTTCTTCTTAAGATATTTGGGTTCCCTCAATTTCTTTCTAGGGATCAAGGTTCAACACACTCCATCCAGTCTCATTCTTTCTCAATGAAAGTACATCTTGGACCTTCTTGATCGCAACAACATGATAGGGGGCTAAGCCCATTTCTTCGCTAGTCGTTCCTGGTTATCGTATTCTTGAGGTTAGTGATCATTTCACGGGCTTGTACCTCTACTGCAATATCATCGGCGTATTGCAATATGCTACTATTACAAGGCCTAAAATTTCCTACTCGATGAACAGGGTGTGTCAGTTTATGCATTGTCTAACTGAACTTCATTGGGCTGGTTTTAAGCGTATTTTTCATTACCTGAAAGAGACGCTTGATGTGGGCATGTTCTTTCTTCCCTCTCATGACTATTGGCTACTCTACTTCACTGACGCAAGTTGGGCATCGGACCCTGACGATTGTTGCTCCCAACATGGCTTCTCGATTTATTATGGCGGGAACCTCATAAGGTGGTCCTCTCAAAAGTAGAAAGTTGTCGCTAGGTCTATCACTGAGGCAGAATATAGGGCCATCACCTTTGCGTCTGCTGAACTTCTCTGGCTGTGGCAACTACTGTAAGAAAGGGGAGCTTTGATTATGTTCCACCCATTGTTCTATGCGACAATCTCAGTGAAACTTTCCTCACACCGAACCCGGTCTTTCATCAATGTTCAAAGCATATAAAGATTGAATATCACTTCGAACATGAGCAATTTCAAGTAGGTGAGGTAATTGTTCGCAATTTAAATCTGTTGATCAAGTTGCAGACATTTTAACTAAGGTCGTGGTACCTCCTGGTTCAAAAGCTTGCGATCCAAGCTTCTCATTCATAACTGATTGTAAGCTCACGGGAGGGTATAAAGTTGTTACGTTGTTGACTCATTCCTCAAAGATGTCTCCTAAATATCTCATTTCCCTCTTCATAGGAAAACTGTTTGTATTTAGTTGTAACTCTTTGAGTTAGATTACGAATGTTGTTATGGAATCCCAGTATGAAGATATTCGTCGACTAATGAGAAAGTTAACCTTTCTCACAAATATCATCTTCTTATAGTGGGAAAAAGAAAACATGCAAAATGCTGGTTCAATGTTGGAGAACAAAGTTTCCAAAACCAAATTATTTCAATCACATCAACTACGACATACCACAATCGTATAATGATTTAACATGTGTCAACTATACACACAAGACCCTCGTAACATTTCAGATGCTCTTAGCTATCGGTTATAATCAATTCTATGAAACTGCTCAAAACTATTACTTAGAAACTTAAAGGTGTGAGATTCAAACAGCCTATCACATGCCTCTACTAGGAATTAATTGAGTGTAATGATTTGTACCCACGAGTACTAGAACTTTTACCAAAAGAAACTTGATATTTGTGAAAAGTTCATAGTGATGAGAAGTCACTAGAGATGTCAATTCAGGCATTCTGTCAGGTTCGTATATGGTCATAAACGGTTTGAGTTGAAACATGTTGGATTGAAATGTTTTTCGATTTTTATTTTTCGGATCGTGTCGGGTCAGACTATTATTGGGCTGGATTATTGGCGGGTTGAGCTACTTTTGTTAATTTTTATACTCGGGTTAGGTCGATTCGGGTCAAAATATTGTCGGGTTGGATCAAGTCGAGTTATTTTTGGGCCAGGTTGTGTCATTTTTGTACTGGAGTTTTGTTCGGTCGGATTGCTATCAATTCCGATTGTATCGATTACTTTTTATGTTCCATGTTGAATTGGAATATGTCGGATTGGTTCAGTTCGGATCGATTTATTATGCTACTCAATTAAATTCAACCTGGTTTAGGTTGTGTTTCAATAATATTATTGTTATAGTTACATTATTATCGGGTTCTATTTTAGTGTAACTTGTAACTTTTAGTTATAATTTATTAAATATTTTTTATATTCCTTGGCAAATTAATTTTTGATATCAATATTTATTCGACTTCTGTAGTTACTAATTCAAAAGGCATAAATTTAATTAGACATCTCTCTTTATTTTACTGTTATTCATTAGATATATAAATTTCACCGCACTTGTGTACTTTCAAATTCTACACGACCGTGGCAAAAAGTATGAAAATTCTTTTAGATCTGGTTAACAAAAATTCCATAAATTGTTTTATGAGGTCGTGGTGATTGGAGGGAACTTCTCTTTTCTCTTTATTTTTTTCTACTTCAAAAATTGTATACTTTTTGGGGTGGAAGGCTCTTAGTTTCTTTTTTTTTTTTTTGTAATTTTACTTAGTTTTACTTCTTTCAAGTTTTTGCATTTTTCAGTTTAAAAAATGGGCAATATTTAAAATAGTTTTTTTTATTTTAGCATGGAATAGGAATTCTCTGTCAATATATGTTTTTTTCGACGATCCTTTTTCCATTAAATATTTATCGACTCTAGGTCAGTTGTCCTTTTTTTATAATGGATCTATTATCCAAAGATTCAATGATGGAAAGGAAAAATCCAAGTCAAGTTCGTTAAAACAATGGACTATTGGCGATTGCGTTGTTTCTGTGGATTTAAATCAGATTAGTAGGTTTTGAGACATTAGAATTGTCTTTTGAAATCGAGTTAGATATATAATTATGCCCATTATAAATGATTCATCTACACTGATGAAAAATATTTTTGACAATTAAAATGATAGGTTTTAGTCTCCTAGTTTGGGGAAAAGGGTGAACGGGTTAAATGGAAACAATGGATTTTTGGTTGGGTAGCTTCATTTTTCTTTGATTTGATTGCCTTAATATTTTATAAGAACTGTGAATGGATCATTTTTCGTGTGTTTCATCAGATGCTTCATTGTGTCTGATTATATTTGGTAGTTTCAGGTCGATAATATCAGATAACAACACAGTGACAACCACCATCCTTTGTTGTGACACTCTTGCTGCCACATATTGACTAGTTCCAATGTATATCTCTCTTATTATGACTGAGGTTGTAAATTAGAATTGTAATATTTAGTTAGAGGCTAAGTGTAAATGAACATATCTCATTACATGATATGTTGTAATTGTACATTGTGCAAGATTGATCTTAATATAAAAGAAATGAAAATCCTATAAACCTTCGTACTCGTAACAATATATACAAAAAGAAAAAAAATTAACCTTGTGTATTCATATCAGTATGAGTTCATTTTATGTAACCTTTTAATAAATAAAAATCCTACTAAATTAAACTTAGGCCAACTCAAGTGGTCAGAGCTTTATACCCACCAAGGTGCAACGGGGGTTCAATCCTCCCTTCATTTTTAACTGCAACTAGCCAAATCCGAATTTTTCCTTGACTTCTCTTTATCCTTATTATCTCTTTAGGATCTTTCCCTTGTCATCTAAGATTTTCATCTTCTCAAAAGGTGATACCCTCGCCCTCAGGACCCCGGCTGCAACCACACCAAACTCATAACCGATAAGGTAAATCACTGCTCCCAAGGGTTCGACATGCGGTCCTCAAATGTACTCGGTGGCTACAAGGAGCACCTCCACTGAAGGATACTCTCACACTGCGTCTGCCGAGATTCGAACCCCTCCACATGGGAATTGATGCTTGTTAACCCCTCTCAAATTTCAAAATTAATTTGAGATGCCAAATTAAATGGATGCAAACACAGGATTTCAACCAAATATACAGAATCACATGATTTCACCCAAATATACATAATCACATGATTGAAGGAATTACATCCATGAATAATGGCATATCAACCTCTATATAGCAGGATTCAACACCCACCAGCACTCATAAGATTCATACACTACAATCAATCCTTCCCTATCCTACTCCTCAGCCATACCAATTTCCTTGCCGCAGTAGCCATGGGAGATGAGTTCATAGCACAGTACGAGAAAATCATCTCTGACGAAGCTTCAAACAAACTCATTGCCCCAGACACTATTGATATCGTTGAAAACCAGTCACATTCCTCCTGGGTGCAAAAACCATGTGCCCAAAGTCAAAGCGTGTAGACTGCATGATTTCCACCATGATGTAGGCATGGATCATGAAGGCATGGACCTTGTCACATGGGTGTCAATCTAGCTTTATTTGAATTCAAAAAACTCGAGGACAGGACGAAGGTAATTGATTTTTCACCTTGGTCGTTCGATAACTGCTTGGTGGTCTTTGTTGAAACAGATGGCTCTGAAGCCTTGCGCCATCTCTCCTTTGCCGATAGCCCGTTCTGGATTCACGTCCACGATGTTCCTCTGATCCTTATGAACCAGGATATCGCAGCCTTGATTGGAGAGTATCTGGGAGATTTCATTAAAGTCCACAAGAAAAAGTCTGGTTCCTGCAAAGGCAAAACTCTCAAACTAAGGGCGAAGTTGAATGTCCATAAGCCACTCCCTAGAGTTAAAACGGTGGAATTCAAAGTGGATTACCTTCTCTACTTTCAGTACGAGAGGTTGCCAACTTTTTGCCAACTCTGTGGCTGCCTGGACCACTCAAAAACTGAGTGCGAAATGAAGGACACGCCACAAAGGGATTCATTGATGCCCATGGGCTATGGTTGGTGGATGAGGTATGAAAATGACCAACCTTTTCCACAGCCGGGACCAGGGGTTCTCTATCAAAGAAGGCAGCAGGAGGCAATGGTTCAGAAAAGTCCGGCCAAATTGTAGGTGGCAGCGGAGAACGATGAACCGGAGCAATCAATGGCGAGAGGCAAAAATCCTGCAATTCGGACCCCAATCAATGCTCCCAACGGCTCTCCAAAATTTACACCATTGACAGAGCGTGATTGCAGCACAAACAGCAATTATATTCAAAGGCGTTGATTGTGTAGGGACGTTTTCTGTAAACAGGGAAGGTCAATTATTTATTTCCACTCCTACACCAGCAAATAATCATCTATTTTTAGATGCCAAAAATAACTCAATGCAGGAGTGACAAAGGCGAACAGGATTCCACCTTTATGTCTGACAAAGTGTTGCCCGATTCTGGGCTAAAGCGTTGGGAGGCACTGATCGATCGCACAAGAAAACAACAAAGCCTAGAGCCAATGATAAAGAGTTAATTCGTACTCCAGCGACTCACCTAATCAACTTCCTTCGATCAGAAGAAAACCATGGCAAAGTGAAAGAACCTGAAGAGCCAGCTAAAAATTTGTACCTGAGCCACCCACCACCGGGTTTCAGAAACAGGCCATCGGTGATAGAAATATCATCCGATGAAGATGGTGACTCTATTCTGCCCCTTGCAATCATGAATCGCAGAAATGAGCCAGCCCCGGTGACCAACATTGATGCAGACTTTATGGCACTGAAACAAAAGGTTCAGGAATAGAGCTTATCAGAAACAGTACACTGGGCAGGGAAGGAACCCATGGAGATTGACACAGCACTCACAGTGGAAAAGAACAAGACCGGAGGCACACTTGGCCAGGGAATGATTATTGCCGGACGAAGCCCGATTCCCAGGTCCCAGGTCGGCGCTGGCTGGGACAAACAATAGCGGCGAGACGGCGAAACTGTCTATGGAAGAAGCTCGCCGCAAGGAGGATGAAAAGAACACTAACGGTGACAAGATTGAAGAACTTCTCTCGCCGGCGGTGAAGAGGTTCATCGCGGCAGTCCTCCGGCGGCAATAGTAGGCTTCCCACGGTGGCTCGGGGCTGAGCATCATTGACGCTTCACCGATTGTGTTTTCGCAGGCGCTTCAAAGCCAGATAACACCAGAATCCGGTGGAGGTGAGTCAGAACTTGGGCTGGGCAGAACCCTAGGTTGAGCGGCGGATCTTGATGCAGGCCGGAGACGAGCTTCGCCAGAGAAGGAGAACAACCATGGAACGGAGTTCGTTAGGCCAGGAGCTCGTACCGGTGGCTGAAAATTTAACGCTGGTGAGAGTCTGATTGTGCCGGCGAAGAAAGTTGGAGGCGGAGGTGCTTTGAACCCGATAGAGAATAAGGATATGGGAGAAAATCCTTTTTCGCTTGGGGACTCGGGAGCTGATTTTAGTAAAGATAGAAAAATAATGTTAAAGGACAAAGCAGGGATCAAAGATGCAATTTTGTAGTCTGAACCAATTAGGGCCGGTATAGAAAATAGGAAAAGTCGTAAGAAACGCGACATTTCCATAAGCTTATGGACAGTTTCTAGGAGCATTTACCTTAAATGTTGTAATTTTTTATAAAATTTAAATATTATATTTTATAAGTTAAAACAAGTGATAATATGTATTTAAATGTGAAAATATATAAATATATGATATAAAAAATATTTTAAAAAATTTTAAATTTTGTATGTAATTTAACAAATGCAGTATATAAGGTAAGAAATAAGTGGCATGTCCATAAACTTATGGACATGTTACCTGTCAGGAGACCTACTCTAGAAAATATATCCTAATACTCTCCAACCCAAGCCCAACTATCTTTTCTTAAAAGAAAGTTGGACTTTGAAGATGATTTTGGTGACGGGTTGAACTAGGAGGCCAAGAGACAGAAGCAGGAGTTGATTGTTCCGTTGACTCTCCCGGAAGGAATGACTTTTAATGTGGGCTCACCCGTATTTGGACCAGTGGCGGAGAATGGGAAAACACAGTCCTGTCGAAAACCAGGAGTCTACTAAGCTTGAACTCTTAAGGGCTTTCACACCCTCGCGCAGTTAGACATTTCAAAGATCCCTTCTGCAAATTTTCTCCTTCTTTAATTTTCCGATCTGAAACTAAATGTAGTGATAAGCTTGTAGGAATAAGGGACTCGTGAGATTTGCATGGTATCTTTGTTGATGTTATTGGCAACTCGGGGGGTCTGGCATTGTTTTGGAATAAAAAATTAGATATTTCAATTTTGGGCTATTCTATTAATTTTATAGATATTACTGTAAAAGATCCACGTTCAATAAACTATGGTGATGTGCAAGTGTCTATGGGGCGCTAGAAACCCATAAATGAGGCAATTTCCCAACCTTTGTAATAGCGCCAACTTACCTTGGCTTTGCATCGACAATTTTAATGAAGTTTTGTACCATAATGAGTTTCAAAGTGCTAATAGACGGTCACCACATCAAATTGATGCCTTCCGGATATCACTTAACTATAGAAATCTTTCGGATATTGGTTATGAGGGTTTTTAATATACTTGGTTCAGAAACTGTAAAAATCCTCAGACTGTGAAAGTCAGGCTAGACAGAGTTGTAGCATCACAAGAATGGTTGAATATATTCCATACAGCAAAGCTTAAATGCCTCTTTAGCCATAAATCCGACCATGCGCCTATTTTAACACTTAGAAAACAAAAATTAGGATATATGCAAGGCCAGTGGCATAGACCATTTAGCTTTGAAAGTTATTGGATGCAATCCCCACAGTGTCAAGTTAGAGTATCGGAATGCTGGGATCAAATATCACCAGGCTTGCCATCATCCATTTCAGGATGCTCACATGGGCTTCTACTAAGAGCAAAGTCTGAATTCCATAACCAGCACAAAAGGAAAGAACAACTCTCAAGTCATCTTGAGAAGTTACAAAAAAGGAATTACAACAGGCAAAACTCAAAAGGAAATGGCTTCTATTAAGCTCCAATTAGAAAAGCATTTGGATATGGAAGAAGCTATATGGAAACAGAGGGTGAAACAACACTGGCTTGAGAAATGGGATAGAAACACGAGTTTTTTCCATTTATTTGCTAAAAACGTAAGAGCAGAAACACTACCCATGGCCTGCTTGATACCCAGGGCCAATAGTGTACAAATGAAAAAGATGTGGAAAATATTATCTCGGGTTACTTCCAAAATCTTTTTGAGAGCTCAAATCCATCCCCTCATCAACCACCTTACTAATAAGGTCTCCACCAAGGCTTCCTAGGAAATAAATACTAGTCTAACAAGACCATACACCCAGAGTGACATATATGCTACCTTAAAAGACATGGCTCCAAATAAGTTCCCTGGTCCAGATGGAATGCCACCATCCTTCTTTCAGCGATATTGGAAAATTGTTGGTCCTAAGGTTACCATGCGACTTTGAAATATCTGAATGAAGTAAAGTCTATGCGTGATCTCAATGATACTACCATTGTGTTAATCCTGAAGGTACATAAGCCAAAGGAAATTACGCAATTCATACCTATTAGTCTATGCAATGTGGTATATCGTATAATTTCCAAATGCATAGCTAACAGATTAAAGGTTGTCTTGGATAAAGCAGTCTCCTCCTACCAGAGTGCTTTCGTCAAGAATAAACTAATCACAGATAATATCATCAATGCCCATGAAGCTCACCATTATATTAAGAGGAAAACCACAGGGGCAAGGGGTTAAATATCGATTAAACTTGACATGAGTAAAGCTTCGATAGGATTTAGAAAGACATATAGCTAAAGTTTGTTTCTCCTTCACATTGAATGGTAATTACTTTAGACGGGCCATACCCTCGAGGGGATTAAGACAAGGAGACCCACTGTCACCATAACTTTTTATCATCTACAGCTAGATCTTCTCCCATCTGGTACAGTTAGACTCAGAAAAATACATGGTTTGAAGATTGCAAGGTTTGCAAATGACGCGTTGATTCTAGGGGAAGCAACATCTCAAGAGGTTAATGCTCTAAAAAGGGTCCTACAACAATATGAGGAGGCTTCAAGACAAAGAATCAACTACAACAAATCATATATTATGTTTAGCCCAAACACGTCTAATCAAGAAAAAACTCAGATTCTGGGCCTGATGCAGATGTCAGAGGCTGCCTCTTATGAGAAGTATTTAGGTCTACCAGCTATATTTGGCAGATCAAAAGTTTCTCAACTTGAAGGGCTAAAAGACAGAATTCGGGCTAAAATTGAGAGTTGGGAGCATAAGAAATTGTCCAGAGGAGGAAAAGAAGTTCTGATTAAATCAGTACTACAGGTTATCCCAACCTACACTATGTCTTGCTTCTTGTTGCCTGACGAACTTATAGAGGATATTTACAAGTTGTACAACCATTATTGATGGGGAGGCTCCTCTAAAAAGAAGAAAATTCATTGGGCCAAATGGATTGATTTGTGTCTTCCCAAAGGAATGGGTGGATTAGGCTTTAAAGACATGAAGGTCTTCAATATAGCCATGCTAGGAAAACATGCTTGGCGACTATTAATTAACCCAAATTCCACTGTATCACGGCTTCTGAAAGCTAAATACTTCGCATCCACATCCTTTTTAGAGGAAAAACTAGGATGGAATCCTTCATATGCATGGAGATCTATTTTAGAAGGAAGGGATCTATTATCAAAGGGCATGATGCATCTGGAAACCGGTCGGGTCGCAAAGTCAAGTCCCTCGGTGATAATCTCCAAACAAAAATCCCCAAGAGGTCCCAAAGGTAAACTCTCTGATGCTTAAGTTAGTAAGTGTTTTTAGTAAATGTTCAAAAGTCCTCTATAGTAAGTACGTACCCATTTATTTATACTGTAACGGGGAATAACGTATCTCCGTATTATATGCCTTGATGTACGCTTCTCTATTAAGGAGATTTATTATGCTGACACGGGCCTAAGGTGCTCTTGGCTCAAGGTACTCTTCGCCCAGCTGTGGGTTTACCTATCATCAAGAGCCCCCAAAAAATTTGAGGGTAGCCTTAAGGTTAAGATCTTCGAGGAGTCTCAAGTTTATCCTTCGTTACTGAGCCCCTGGGTTCATGTGTTTTTGTAGAGGATGTCGAGGATCCACACTTGTGTTTTTCTAGAGGAAGAGATCTCTAACCTCGAGGCACTGTCTAATTTTCTTTATGACTACCATTTATAATTATTTTAATTTTAGTAGAATTCCAAGGTGCGCACGCGTGCATGTTGGTTATACAGGGAAGCGCATGTCAGGGAACAGTTTATGAAAAGGCACGCCAACTTTTCACGCCTTTTCAAATTTTCACTTCTCCCAGGTTAATCATTACTCTAGCTGTCCTTTTCGAATTCTTAACTTCCCATTTTCTCCATGTTCTCTTCACTTTAACTGGTGGTGACTTCAAAGGTTTTCTCAATGCTCTCCTCTCCCTCCGTTCCTCGGTTACATTTCCCTCCTCATACTTTCACCAGTAATTTGTCCTAACCTTCATCTTTCTTCGCTTCTTTTCCTTTATCCTTCATGCTCATGGCTAATTCAAGCGAGAAATCCATTGAGAGGGGGCATTCTGACATAATTGAGTTTGAGAGATTTGAAGGGGAATCACCCAGAAGGGAAGATTTTGAAGCTACGCTTAGCAATCCGAGGCATCATTCCCAGGGTTCTAACCCTGGCGACGATGAGATTGGTAATTCAAGCTACATACCACTTTCGAATTTCCTTGAGGGGGGTTTTCCCAGAGTTTGGCCTCCCGACCGAGGGAAAAGATATATTCAGGGTTTTCGTGTATTGGAGACATTGAGTTTGGCTCCCCTTCTCCTAAAGAGGGAGGCTCATCGAGGATGTTAGAGGAGGATAGTGGGCTGCTCCACTCCAAAGCCTCCTCCACCATTGAGCCCCCCGCCCCAGGTCCCCCTGTGGAAGAAGAAACGCATGGGCCCCTATCCCCAGATAAGTCTTGGACTATATCTGGGATCTTACGATCGCTACCCCCAAGTCAGGGGATTCCCACTGATGTGGAATTAGAGTGGTTAGAGACAGTGGAGTCTTACGAAGATCCCCTGAAGGGAGGTCAGACATTTTTCTAAAGCAAATCTGGTCAGGGTTGTGTTTTCTTTTTCCTTCGATATTCTCGAGGGTGCTCAGAGATTTTCAAGTAAGCCCTGCCCAAGTCCATCCTAACTCCATAACCACCCTCATGTTATTTCTCTATCAATGCTACAACCTAGACATTGAACCCAAGTTCGAGATCTCAGCCCACGAAGCGATGGAGTCTTCTTTCCTCGAAGGAGTCGAGATCTCAGCCCTCGAAGGGATGGAGTCTTCTATCCTCGAAGGGGTCGAGCTCTCGGCCCTCGAATGGATGGAATCTTCTTTCCTCGAAGGGATGAAGTCTTTTGTCCTCAAAGGAGTCAAGATCTCAGCCCTCGATGGGATGAAATCTTCTTTCCTTGAAGGAGTCGAGATCTCATCCCTCGAAGGGATGGAGTCTTCTTTCCGCGAAGGGGTCGAGATCTCAGCCCTCGAAGGGATGGAGTCTTCTCTCCTCGAAGGAGTCAAGATCTCAGCTCTCGAAGGGATGAAGTCTTTTGTCCTCGAAGGGATGGAGTCTTCATTCCTCGAAGAGATGGAGTCTTCTTTCCTTGAAGGAGTCGAGATCTCAGCCCTCGAAGGGATGAAATCTTCTATCCTCGAAGGGGTCGAGCTCTAGGCCCTCGAATGGATGGAGTCATCTGTCCTCGAAGGGGTCGAGCTCTAGGCCCTTGAAGGGATAGATGCCTCTGTCCTCGAATGAGTCGAGCTCTCTGCCATCGAAGGGATGTAGTCTTCTGTCCTCGAAGGGGTCGAGCTCTAAGCCCCGAAGGGATGGAAGTTTTTGTCCTCGAAGGGATGGAGTCTTCTGTCCTCGAAAGGATGGAGTCTTCATTCTTCGAAGGGATAGAGTCTTCTTTCCTCGAAGGGGTAGAGCTCTCAGCCCTCGAAGGGATGGAGTCTTCTGCCCTCGAAGGGGTCGAGATCTCAGCCCTCGAAGCGATGGAGTCTTCTTTCCTCGAAGGAGTCAAGATCTCAGCCCTCGAAGGGATAGAGTCTTCTATCCTCGAAGGGGTCGAGCTCTCGACCCTCGAATGGATGGAGTCTTCTTTCCTCGAAGGGACAGAGTCTTTTGTCCTCGAATGAGTCAAGATCTCAGCCCTCGATGGGATGGAATCTTCTTTCCTCGAAGGAGTCGAGATCCCATCCCTTTAAGGGATGGAGTCTTCTGTCCTCGAAGGAGTCGAAATCTCATCCCTCGAAGGGATGGAGTCTTCTTTCGTCGAAGGAGTTTAGATCTCTGCCCTCGACGTGATGGAGTCTTCTGTCCTCGTAGGGGTCGACCTCTAGGCCCTCGAAGGGATTACGTATTCTTTCCTCGAAGGTGTCGAGATCTCAGCCCTCGAAGGGATGGAGTCTTCTGTCCTCGAAGGGGTCGAGCTCTAGAACCTCGAAGGGATGGAGACTTCTGTCCTCGAAGGGGTCCACTGGAAGGGATGGAGTCTTCTACGCATTCGAGAAGTGAACTGTCAGGTGGAGGGGTTCCATTGGATGGGGTTGAGAGATTCAAGAGGTATCCATTCGAGATGTGAACTTCCAGCTGGAGAACCTTCACTTCTCAAATCAGTACTCTCGAACCCCTCCACTTTTACCCTCTCCACCTGAACTTTCACCTCTCACCATCTCCATGCTTCAATTACATGTATAATTGATACATTTATAGCTTCAATTACAAATCTTTTAACATTCCCATACAACTTGTATAATTTGTTATCAAGCTTACCGCGCAATGCGTTGTGTAGCCACACTAGTTCAGCCAACGCCCAAGGACAACGGGCGACATGATTTAAGGTTCACTCACCCATTCATACAGAAATAGTTTTTATTATTAGCAAATGCTATTTTTTCAAAGAATGCCAGACAAAACACTAAATATCGACTTTCCTTATTCATTATATGGATGTCACATTCATTACCACCAACATTATCAAGAGATCAAGGAAGAACTGACTTCAACGGACAGTAAAACACTATTGTCTAATTCCAATGATCCGGAAACAAATACTAACTATACGTGGCGAACAGTGAAAGTAATTGAAAAACTTAGTTCAAAACTAAGATCGCAAAACAGGAGTTTACAGCTTCGAAAGTAGGAACTTTGAGGCTTTATTAACATTCTAACTGAAGCAGAATACATTCAGCCGCAACTTAAGAAAACAAAGACAGGCACTTCAAATCATCTACAGAAAATGGGCCCAACAGTCGATCACGAGCACAAACTTCAGCAATCTTCACCCACATATGTTCAGAATAGAATGCAAATCACTTACAGAAAATGAGCCAAACAGTCGATCATGAGCCAAAACTTCAGCAGTCTTCACACCCACCTGTTCAGAAAAGAATGCAGATGACTTACAGAAAATGATCTGCAGAGTCAATCACGAGCCAAAACTTCAGCAGTCTTCACTAACATCTGTTCAGAAAAAAAGGCTGTTTAAACAACCACCTAAACCCCACCCCACCCCTCTTCTCCCCACCAGCCAGTCCCTAGTATTCTCTCGTCTAAATGTGCAAGAACTTCACATGAAACATACACTGAAAATGGCGGTAAGAGTACAGTGTAATGCACCCGGTGTGTCACGGGTTGCCCGCTAAGGGTGCCACCCGTGCGGTCTAGCCGCGTACAACCGTGCCACGACTACCGCCTAAATCCCACGTGCTTTGCACACCGCCCGGTCGCTTGCAGCGGACCAGGCCCGTTAAGGGACGTGGTCGAATGTGCAGCGGAATATACACACCCAGTGGCGGAACCAGGAAAAAATGTGAGGGTAGGCTGAAATTGCACTGTACTTAAAAATTTTTTTTGTACAACTCAAAAACAAATGATCGATTAACATAATATAATAAGATGAGTACAATACAATAAGTCCTACAAATTCACTACTAAAAAAACTACATTCTAATGCTAGAAGCAGATTTAGGAAGTGGGGGCAATTTAATCCTACGAGGCTCCGAGCTTTGAAAACGTTGCATGATTGCTTCATTCTCAATCTTAACAAAAACCCCTTTCTCAACATAAACCCTCATAATATCATTCAACCATTCATCTCCCATTCTATTACGTAGATCAGTCTTGATTTTTTTCATAGCAGAAAAAACTCGTTCAACTGAAGCAGTTGCAACGGGTAGAACTAATGCCAACTAAATAAGACGATATAGCAATGGAAAGACGACATGGCTACGTGATTGAACCATATGCTGAGCAAAACGTCCTAGATCATTGATCACTGGCCAAGAAGCATTATTATGTCTCACATCACGAATGAAAGTGTTAAGTTCTTGCTCAAGTTGAAGACAATCAATTCGAGAGAAGTCATTCGGATATAGTTCACCAAGGCGAACCAACTTACCAACATCAAAGCTGGAAAATGAATCTCTCGGATCAAGGCATGCAATACAAGTGAGTAACTCCGAGCTTGCTTCAGAAAATCGATCATTCATTTCAACAATCATATTATCCACGGTCTAGAAAAAAAAAAGAAAAAAACATCAACAAGATAAAAAATACATGTAAAATAGTCTTAAAAAATATATTAAAGTATATAAATTTTAAAGTTTACCTGAAGAAAAATGTCAACGCGATAAAAGTCACCATTGGTTTCCATCTGTCCACGACGTCTAGAACGGTGACGAATTTTCCGTTGATCTTCCATCTGGCATACTGTGATCTCATGTTTCTTACAAAAGGTCTCGATTTTATTCAACAATACCTCAAAACCCCTAGCTCTAAATTCTCTCAGTTCAAGCTTCATTGTATTCATCAAATGCACGGCTTGTACAATATTTTGATCTCTTTGTTGCAAGGCAAGAGACAACTGACTTGTAACTCCCAACAAATGTTTCATCAAAAACATACAAAATGCAAATTCATAGCTCTCCATTCTATCCATCAAACCCTTTGCTTTAGAGGCATTTTCATCTGAATTGCCATACTCACATATATTAAGAAGCACTTGATCAATGGAAGACCACATAACCTCGAACGAAGAATAATAGTGTAGTGTGATCCCCAACGGGTATCACCAGGCCGTCTCAAACTCATTTCCTGATTTTTGCCTCTTCCACTAACATTATCTCCTTTTTCCAGTGCCTCCGCAAGTCTATCATGTTCTAAACGATTAAGCATATCTTTTCTAACACAAGAACCCCCAACTAGATTCACGATGTCAACAAGATACGAAAAAAATTCACACACTGATAGAGTACTATTTGCAACACTAACAACAACCAATTGAAGTTGGTGAGAAAAGCAATGGATGTACCTTGCCGAAGAGTTTTCTTTCAACATCAAAGCTTTCAACCCATTAAACTCTCCTCGCATGTTTGAAGCCCCATCATATCCTTGCCCCCTACACCTTGACAACGACAATTTCTTATTTCCAATGAGTGTCTTGAGAGCAAGAAACAAAGTGGTAGACTTAGTATCATTCACATGCACAAGACTAAGAAAACGCTCAAGAACACATCCTTGTTTGTTGACATATCGCAAAACAACTCCCATTTGCTCTTTTATTGAACAATCTCTAGCCTCATCAACAAGAATAGAAAATACACCATCTCCAATGTCATCAATGATAGCATCACTTACCTCTTCGGAACAAGCATGTGAGAGTTGTTTTTGAATTAAGGGGGATGTCAACTTGTTATTTCCCGGAGCATCATGCATTGCCTTAGCAATATCCTCACTTCGATCGCAATACCAATCAACCAATTCAAGAAAATTACCGTTGTTGAGAGAATCAATACTCTCATCATGACCACGGAAAGCCAAACCTTGCTTTAACAAGAATCTTATCACATTCAAAATCCCACTCAAACGGATGCGGCATGCCTCTTCTACTTCACGCCCATGAACCTCCAAAAAATGTGGGATTCTTTGGTTTGGATTACTAAAGTCCGACAATTTCCCATTGGCAATATGATGCTTACCATCCACATGTTTTTTATGCTTCCTAAAAGAGTTTAGGGCATTCTTCCAAGTTTTCACCCCATCCACACTATAGTCATCATTACTTGTGGGATCCTTAAAAAGATAGCAAGGAAAATAATATGCGGCATCATTTGACACACTATACTCCAACCAAGGAAACATATCAAACCAATTCTTTTGAAACTTTCTATATTCGCTTGAATAAAATTTTTTGGGAAAATGATGGTTCCTAGGTTGACAAGGCCCTCTTTTCACATATTCACACCTCACATTATCTATAATAGAAGCATCATACTCATTTATAGGTTTTCTTAAGGCGGGATCACTTATAACATCATTGGCACAAAATTGTAAACGAGATTGTTTACTACCACTACCACCCTCCTCATTATGCCTATCTTGGGTACCTTCATCACATTCAAGAGCTCTCTTCTTCAAAGGTGGAAATCCTATACTCCATTGCACTAAATTCTTCATAACCTATCAAACACCAAATTCAACTCATTATAAAATCTACAAGAGTATATGAATATTACAACATGAATACATGATAAACCCTAAATTATTAATAAATCAAATCAACATGAATACATGATAAACCCTAAATTATTAATTCACAAAATCCCACAAATCACAATTCAAACGAAAATCACAATGAATTTAAATAACCTCACAATCACAAATTCACAAAATCTCACAAATCACAATTCAAAGGAAAATTAAAATGAATTGAATAAAAACAATATTGCATAACTAAAATCAAAATTGAAAAGGAATTGAACTAGAAACAATTAAATTCATGTTTTGAATCTTTCAATTTTAGTTCAAGAGTATAAACCCTAAATTGAAATTGAAATTTGAATTTTTAAATACCTAAATCTAAATGGCGGTGGATCTTGGCGGTGCCGGTGCCGGTGGTGGGCCTGGTGGCGGACTGGCAGACTAGCGGCGTCGGGTGGCGGACGACTGGCGGCGCCGCGGCGGTGAAGCCGTGAAGTGGTGATTGGTGAACCGAGAGTCGAGAGAAAGAGGAGCCGAGAGCCTGGTGAGTGGTGGCGGACTGCCTGGCGGTGGCGGCGCCGTGGCGGACTGGCGGCGTCGCGTGGCGGACGACTGGCGGCGCCGCGGCGGTGAAGCCGTGAAGTGGTGAACCGAGAGAGAGGAGCCGAGAGAGGGAGAGGCTGAAGAAGAAGAAGAGGGCGGGTTTGGGTCTTTCCCGTTTGTTTGGGTTTGACTTTTCTTTCTTTTTTTAAAATCCCACTGACATAATCGGTAAAATAAAAAAAACCTTAATCAAACGACGTCGTTTGACGTCGTGATTTCGAAAAAAAAACAGAGCCAGCAGTTTCCTCTCCTCCGGCCGTCCGGCGAACGGGCGGCGCGCCTACGCCGCCGTAGGCGGAAACCCTCAATCCGTCGGCTGGGAACAGTAACTCCCGCCTGGCCGACGGATCTCAGGGCAGGCGTGCGCCTGCCCTCGCCTAAACATGGTTCCGCCATTGTACACACCCGAGAGAGCATGGCTCACACACACAAGCCACAATGTAATATAAAGTTCCGATTACCAGTTTGTGATATATTGAATATAAGCGTTTGCTTCCCAGTTGTTGGGCTTTATATTACATCGTTGGCTTGTGTGCTTGTGTGTGTGAGCCATGCTCTCTCGGGTGTGTATATTCTGCTGCACATTCGACCACGTCCCTTAATGGGCCCAGTCCACTGCGAGTGACCGGACAGTGTGCGAAGCACATGGGATTCAGGCGGTAGTTGTGGCACGATTGTGCACGACTAGGCCGCACGGTTCGCACCCTTAGGGGGCGACCCGTGACACGGTGTCTGAATGTCATTGTGGGCCAAAGGACTTTTACTATTTTTGCCTGCAGACCGAAACATAAAATGTTTGGATTGTGGATATCTCAAAGATTTGCAGCACATGACAACCACAAAGATTGAGGAATTCACTTTTCAGACTCATCCAGATTTGATCCAAAATATAAGCCACCCTTTGCTAGTTGCAATTAAATTTCTATCACAAAATCATGGCTGCAAAAAATTCAGATCCTAACTCCATGGACAAGGTCATGTGAACTCAAAGCAAGAATAACAAACACTACAGTTGGGTTAGCCTCATGTAATTCTGTTTTCAGACTAAATTGACAAATAAAACCACATCTAAAAGAAAGATCTCCAAGAGAACTACTACGATAGAGAGCCAACCATCCTTTTCTCAAATTAATATCTCTGAATAACAAGTTGTCGCAATCTGGAGGCGTGTGAGCTAATGGAGTATTTCCCTTGCATCCTCAGCGAGTATCTTAGGATAGAAAACTCACCTTTACTGCTCTACACCCTCAAAGTAAATATATGTTTTTATCTTCCTTGAATTATCAAGGCCCCATAAAACATAAAAATGTAAAATGAATGAATCATGTCAAAGCATCAGATAAAATAACCATCAAGATGTTTCACACGAAAATGGTAACATCTAGTTATGACCATAAAGAGAACGGAGTAGTGTATTAAAACTATTACCCTAACTAATTCATGATTCGTGAATGTTGTAGATCGCAGCACTTATGCTTTTACAATCAAGTTCCATGGTCTTCATCCAGTTCTCAAAATCTCCAATTTCTTTGACTGCCGTATTGATGGAGTGAGAAGCAGCAAGCCATTGATCAGTATTCCTTCCAAACCGCAATATAGCCGCAGCTAATGACCGAATTTCCATCTCTATCCTTTTCTCCATTAGAAATGCTTCTTGCACACCACCATTAACGGAATCCACCAAAAGGGTTGCAACTCTTTTGGAACTAACAATTGCATCTTTCTTCGCTTTCTCTGTATGTTCGCAAAGTTGGGCAACCGAATGGTTATGGGCATTAACCATTTGGAGTAATGATGCTTCCAAACCACCAGCCTCCGCATGTTTGGATCGATCCATCTCTACAAAGGAGGGAGTACAGGATGATCCCACTGACAGTATGAGCAATATATAGTGTCATCAATTTTTTAAATTTTGTATATTCATAATACATGGAAAAGTAAACGTGAGCAGGCAATGGTGTGTTTTCAGACATTTTCCCACTGCAAGGGGCACTCCCATCAGTGTCTCTCACAGTGAATATGTCATGTATCTACTAAATATCCACTTCAATTGTAAACCTTACTTTCCTTTTATCTGTCTAAGCAGGGATTAGGTTTTTTAAATAGAATGTAAAATTGGTATATCAAACACAACTAAACTCTAGCACACTCTCAAACAGACACAAAGTCATCCTGAGAATAGATTGCATTCTGAAGTTACACTAAATCGGGGAAAAAAACTTGGTATCACACTATATGTTTCATAAATTTACAACTAATTAACTATGCAAGTCAATCATACACAGATTGTGTGAAATACGACTAACGTACATTCTTTTCTCTTTTCAAATCACAAAGTTATGTCATGATTTATCTCATGAAATATGTATGCCTACTTCCTTTGGTTTTTTCTCATAGTAATTTATCAGCTAAATTAATGTTGACATATGGGCACTGAGTCACCTGAATACCAACTAACCCAAAGCTACAATGTTGAACACTTCAACTTAGCTATCATCTCCATCTCCGATGAAAACAAGAGGACATTCTAACCATGGTTGCGAATTGCAGAAATCATTAAATATGTCCGACAAAAAAAACAATCACAGAGATAAACTACTGCAGCAATCAATCTTTCTATCAGCATACATACCCGTCACCCGGTTTACCTATACTTGATTAGTCTAAGCTAAAGTATATTCGACTACCTCAGATTTGTAGTGATTGATTATATTTCAATAAGAACACAAGCATGATTGAACAAAAGAAAGAAAGTCTAAACCCCAGCCCAAAGGCCAGACAGTTGTCTAAAAGCAGAGAATTGATCCAAAATTATTATCAAAAACAATAACAAGAAAAATCTATAGATTATAGATTGACCATAAAATCAACAAAAAACTAATGAGGAAAATGTTGTATTTGGGAGTGCCCATGAAAAGAAAAACAACATTCCACACCCAGAAAACCCTTGAATGGAAATCAATCTACCAGACAAAACTAACCAACTATTTGACAGAAACCAAGTGCGCTAAACCTCAAGCACTAGTATCTTGAATTCCAAATAATCAGTCCCATATATCAGATAAGTACTTACAATCCCATTGGCTATTTCACAATATTAATCAGAGAAACAAAATTAGACTAGAGAAAGTTTCGGAATAAAATCAAACCTGCGCGGGGTGGGAGAACGCTTCTGAAGGAGTGCGTGCTACTGGGCCATTCCCATCTGTTTTTGTCTTGTTAATTTTAATCCCGGTTAATAATTTTGTTAAATATTTTATGAGTTCGTTTCGTAAGGATGGTATTTTCATAAGTAATAGAAAGATGAAGGCTGAAAATGCAAATTAGAAGAAATGAACATAAAATTCTCAGGTTGCATGAATTAGGTTATAAACGTTATAACTAAAAACTTTAATATTGCAACTAAAATCGTTTACCTTTTATTATTTTAATTAAAGCTCATATTTCCAGAAGTGTATAGAAATACTTTGCCGTATTTTATTTGCCTAAATGAAAACCATTTCAAGAGTATTTTTTCTCAAATTTCCCTAAAAAAGGAACACTTTAATTTGCGAATGAATTTTATAAATGGATGGTTGCTAGTAATATTATCGCAAAGCACCATGTAATAAGTAATAAGGGAGTAGGTCTCATGACAGGCGATTTGTCCATAAGATTATGGTTAGGGAGTGGTCTGTTTGCAAATAATGAAAATTTAAACAAAAAAAACACTCGAATTAAGGTTACAAAATTTCATGCACAAACTGAATTTCATACACAAACACACACTACATTGTTTTTATTCTCCGAAAAGCTCTCAACGCCGATCAAATCTTCCTCACCAATCCGCCGGCGCGTTTCCGATTCTTCTCATCCATGACGCCTTTCCGATGTCCTCCGACAACAACAACTGGCGCGATTCCGACTGTTTCTATTCTCCAAAAACCTCTGAACGCTGATCAATTCTTCCTCACCAATCTGCTGGTGTGTTTCCGAATCTTGTCATCTAGTCCCTCCACGAAACCTTTCCGATGTCCTCTAATGACAACAACCGGCGCGATTCCGACGGAATTGAGCAACAAAATCATGAATTAGAAGCAGATCTGTAGCTATATGATATTGAAGCAGATGAAATTTCAACAGCTTTGATCGTAAAGATAACTGCAGCTGAATCTGAATCTGCTGCAGAAAATGCGATCGTAACCGGTGAGATTCAACTTCAAATTAATGAAATTCAGTTTCAATAAGATGAAATATTACTGAATTCAAATCAAGGTATGATTTTCTCTTATCCGATTGAAATTATAGTGTTGAATTGCAATTGATGTAAATATGGTTGTTTTTTAAACTTCTGCACACTGAAATTCGACTGCTATGAACATGTGGAAATATTAGCAATATAAACTACATGATGCCCATAATTTTCTTATACTTTATACATCTATTAACTTAAAACATGTATATGTTACAATAAAATATGCATTAGATTAAAATGAACAAAACATGGAGAATGCGTTTATCAATTTCAACTTCTGACAAACTTGTGCATTGTTTAGATTATAACGTGTACAAAATACAATACACTTTCGATATGTTACACTACAAGTGGTATTTGTTATGCTTATCAAAACAAAGCTTCTATAATTTTCTAATTTTCAGTAACTTCCTGAAGACTTTGCACAACTTACATTAGAACATGCATATTTTACATTAGAAATTGTATTCTTTATTATTTCAGGTACAGATTTTCCAAATTTAAATGAAATTGATGTCACTGGAAATCTTACCGGTGTAAAAGCAAAGAATTTGAAAGCACTACATGCTCTGTATAAGAAGCATGCAAATGCTATTGGATTCAGCTACAGGAAGAATGTTAACGTCTAAACAGCAAACGGAAGATTCGCAAAAAGTACTGCAAGTGCTCTTCTGGAAGCCAACCGAAAATATTGATAACCATCCTTATCAGCATGTTCCTTGTGTAGATAATGAAAATCATTCAGAAAAGAAGAAGAAGAGTAAGAGAAAGGACCTGATTACAAAAGCATGTTGCCTAGCTGAAATTAGAGTGAAGCTTGAGCAGGATTACTGCATCGTGGCTCACCACATCACCGTACACAATCATCAATTAACGAGACTAGCCTGGAAGTATCTCAGTAGGAGTGAAAGGAGGATTACAGAAGGCAAAGGAAAAGCCATCACAACAATGGAACGAGCAGGTTTAAAACCTACTGTAGGCTAAAAATACATGTCTTTTGAAGCTGGTGGAGAAGAAAATCTAGAGCATACGATGAAAGACCACCTCAACTTTGTGAGTCGAATTTGAATGAAAGAAATAGAAAGTGGAGATGCTCAAAAACTGGTTGATGCACTTATGGAAATCAATGACAAGGACAAATATTTCTTCTTTAAAGTCATGTTCGACGAGAAAATAAAACTATCAGCAGTGTTTTGGAGAGATTCAATGATGATGGAGGACTACAAACTCTACGGAGGTTTCACCATATTTGACACTACATATAGAAAAAACAAGTAAAACTTGATTTTTGCCCCGATAGTTGGGATAGTTGGGATCAACAATCATTGGAACATAACAATATTTGCTTATGTTTTTATTGCAAATGAGTTGGATGATGGCTCCTCAACACTTTCAAGAAATTAATGGAAAGGAGAGAACATGTCACAATATTCACATATCAAGATCTTGCAATGGGCAAAACAATAAATGAGGTATGTTATGAAAATTTGCTACTTACAGTTCTAAGCACTGAATATGCTCTGTTAGAAACTGCATATGTTACCTTAGAGTATGTATTAAATTAAATAGCTTATAAGATGCACTAGTTAGTTTAGAAATCAAGTTTCTTGAAAATGATGTAACTTTAGAAATTTTATTGCTTACAGACCTGAAACTGACCTGCAACTTCCCTTTCTTGGTACAACTTTCAGGTTTTCCAAACCACAAAACACAAGTTGTGCTTATGGCACATAAAACAGAATGCAATACAACATTATGGGAGATTAAAGAAAGATGAATCATTTAAAAATGATTTAGACTATTGTATGAAAAGATGTTATGATCCAGCAGAATTTGAAGAAAAATGGACCTCGATAATCACGACGTACAAGCTGGAAAGTAACACCTGGTTTCAACACCTATACATTATTCGTGAAAAATGGAGCACGACATTCATCAAGGACATTTTCTTAGCATGTATTTTGTCATCATAGCGAAACAAAAACACCAACCACGCACTATGCTTCAGTGCAAACAAAACAACAACACTGACACACTTATATGAGCTATTCAACCAAACAATCAGAAGTGGATGAGAGATGAAGCAGAAAAGGAAAATAAATGTGCAAAGGCAAAGCCAAAATTTGAAAACAAAGCAAGTATGTTTACATTAAGAATATGTATTAATTAGCCTAGAACCCAAAATTGTTTACTTACAATGTGCATTTGTTTATCAACAACTGGGCCTATACAGGTTTGGTTAAACATGCTGCTCAGGTTTACACATTTACTTTGTACAAAGGATTCAAAAAAGAATTTTCTCTAGCAATGGAAACTAAGGTCGAGGAATTGTTCTCAAAACCACCATCAAGAAAGTATGAAGTTAGCCTAGAACATGATGAATCTAAATACGAGACAGTCGAGTACAAAAATGAAGAAGGGCTAGTTGAAGTACAATGCAAATGCAAATGCTTAGAGATGTCAGGTATGCTGTGCTTTCACATTCTTCAAGTATTGTACCTCCACTCCATCACAGATATACCTGAGAAGTGCATCCTCAAAAGGTGGACAAAAAAGGGCAAAACAGAAGTATGGGATAGGGTTCTTGGCCATGCAAAAACAATTATCCGAAAACATCAATGATGCAGTTTCATGGAGGAATCATATGTCCAGCAAATTCTACAATTTAGTTATAAAGAGCGAAGGAAACTCGAAAGCTAGAAGCACTCTTCAAGAGATGTTTGACATGTGCTCAGCAAGAATAAAAAACTTGTTGGCATCAAAGACCAATGTCATCGAACAAGCAGCCACAAGTAGCCAATGCAACTCAACCATAATAAGTGCACCTAAAATACTGGATCCAGCCCAAGTGAAAACAAAAGGAAGAGGGAAAAGGCTAAAGTCAGGCATGGAAAAGAAAAAAACAAGAAAGAAAACTACTGAATTTGGCATAAAAACACCAGATGTGAAGACACTGTAAAAAGTAGCATTGGTTAAGATACATGTTGCATTTATTTACCTATACATTGTATTTTTTATCATCAACTTAAAAGATTTTTATACATTGAATAAAATTCTGTATTTTTTAGCTTACAACTATAAATTATCAAATTATAACTTGCAATTTTTTGCTTGCCAGAGTACCAACCTTTTTTTCACAAAATTTTATTGATATGCAATCACTGAACACCAATTAACTGATGTATAATTACTTAGCTTACAACTGTAATTTGTTAACCTATGAATTGCATTTGTTTACATATAAACTCAAAAATCAACACAACAAACCACATAACATACCTAAAATGTAACTTGGTACAAATAAGCATACAAATATTATTTCTTAACATTCAACATGCACTTGTTTCCTAAAAGAGACTTGCATTATATTTCACATAATTTTATTGATATGGAAACCACTGAATACATGTAGAATTACTTAGTTTACACCTGAAATTTGTTAACCTATAAATTGCATTTGTTTTCTTATAAGCTCAGGAAATCAACACAATGAAACACATGAAATAATTGAAAATTCAACTTGGTATTAATAAGTATACAAATAGTGTTTCTTGACATTGAACATGCATCTGCTTTATACAACCTTCAACCTTAAAAATAAATCCTAAAACAGCGCCTCAAACTCGCTTAACATATCACCAACAAACCAATCAGTCACAAAATAAGCTGATTACAAATCATCAAGTCAAAAAAAATTCAAACACGCTAAAGCTACAAATCTTCAAGTCCTTCAATCACAAGGGAGAATGAAGGAATCATAGAACGAGTTTTCCTCATGTATTCTTCAACTATCTTATCAACCCACACATATGTGCTTGAGTCTTCCATAATTTTCTGTGTGGTCTTGACATGCTCAGTATCCTGATTTGTTGTGGTTGTGCCTTCTTTCTGTGGTTCATATTGGGGTTATGGCACCAGTTGTGGTCGCACAATTGGACTGGCATTTTCCCTCGCAAGGTTTTGCACCAAATCGCATATAATGACCTCCATGTCTTATTTGAAAACAAGACAACCTATTGAGAGGTTGGCAGAAAAGAACAAAAGTCAATCAAACAAAAAAATTCAGAAACTGTATGAAAACAACATGAACTATAAACTACATTAGATTAACTAACATCTGCATTAGTTTTAAAACACATGTACTAAATTTAAATAAGTGTAAAAAAGACCAAAAAAAACTTACATTACTGGTAGCTTTCTCAATATCCTCGTTGCTCATCACACCATTTGGAATGCGATACAAAATGATTCCAAGCTCTTGAGCAATGCAATCAAACGCAACAGTCGGAGTATGCAGCCCCTCATAACCAATATTCTCATTGCGAGTTCCCTCAGATTGCTGCTGGCTGCTTCTTTTATCTTTCACCCTCTCATCGTTGGTCAAAGGAAAACCAGCCTCTATCATAACCACCTTATCATAACCCATTTTGTCAAGATAATGAGCCTTGTCGAACAAATATTTGTTCGACCAATGCATGCATGAGGTAGTAGGGTTAGGCTGACCTCTAAAAAGAAACCTATAAATATAAGCCAACAGCAATACAAACACACAAGCACCAACACAAGACACATCTCTTTTACCAAAACTAGAATTGAAGCTACTAGCACCCTCACAGAGATGATCAATCACTAATCCACACCAATCAAGACTCTTAATAGTCCCAACAATCTCTAAAGCACCAACCAACTTAAAATCAACCAAATTTCTTGTAGTTGGGGCCAAGAAAGTACACTTGATATACATGACAAAAAATCTCTTAAAACGATCACCACCATCACCTAGTTTAACCAACTCCTCAAACAAATTAGCATGTGAGGTACTGCATAGTTATCAACACCTAACTCATCCCTCAATCTATTCCTAATATCCATCCATTGACACACCCCTCCCATTGTTCCTAACCAAACCAACAAGACAGCCTGGAATCCTAAGAATACAAAATATGGCTATCTCTTGAACAGAGCCAACAACATCAAACCTAGAACAAAAAATATGAAGTCATCCTAGAACAATTTCAAGTCAGCGGAACCAATGTGAAATCAGCCCATAAAATCAAACCTATCAACCAGCCAAGGAACGATTCCAAAAGGGAGGGATGAGATGTCAAAAGCAAGAAGTCTACCAAAACCTATCTTTTCAACATCTATCTTTTGCGTGGGGGTGAGCGCATCCATTAGAGAATTTAGCTTCGAAGGACAACAGCTAGTTGAGAATTTCTTAGCAAACCTTAAAAAGTTAAATTTTAATAGTGTAAACATACATGTCTTGAAAAGTGTAAGTTTAAATCTAACACACAAAGATCAGTCACACATGACATTCTTAACTAAGACAACATGAAGACTAACATATACAATATTCAAACAAACAAAAAGCAGTTTCTAAAATAACATTGAACACAAACAATTTTTTGGATAAGAAACATTTACATGGAAATAAAATAACAAATACACTATGAATGTTAACATATGCAGCATTTAAAGAAACAAAAACATTTTCTTATCAACATTTAGGAAAATAAGAACTAAAGACACACAAACTGTGAATAATAAGCGAACACGGAATATTATCAAATGCAACATTTTATGAAACAAATATAAGTTATAACATATTCAAATAACACTGTAAACAGGGGAAAACACTTACGTGTTACCCTCCTCATCAGTACGTTCAACCACCTGCTTCTTCAGACAGTTGCGCTGTTGTTTCACAGCTCTTTCTTCATAAGAAACTATTTTCCCTACCCCGAAGCATCACCAACAGTATTGCCCACTTTCCTCTTCAAACTAGGTTTTTTTTTTGCAACTTCAACACCTTTCTTCACCTTCTCCACAGACTCCTTCTCAACTCCAGCATATATCTTAGCCTTCTCAACATATTTTCACAACAACTTTTTTTGTCTTTATCTTCTTTGCCTTCTCAGCAGGTGACTTTGCAGCAATTTCTTTTGCTTTCCTTTTAAACTATCCAGCAGGGGTTTAAGATTGTTCACCCTTCTGCTTGATCAACGTATGAGGTGAGGACCTCTCATTCAAACGAACTGCAGACTTCTTCATTAAACCCACCGATGACTTCTCCTTCTATCCTTCAAATGAGACAACCATGGTAGGTCGAGCATTGTCACTCTCACACACATCTGCAGCATATTGAGCATCCTCACTCTCAGTCCTATGATCCTCACTCTCACCCACAGCCACATCAGGTTGATTAACCTCACTCTCACGCGTAGCCGCATCAGCTCAAGCCTCCTCCCTTTCAACTGCATCCAAATAAAAAAGATGTTCATTTTAAAAAGTTCTAACCATACTTTTAGTAATTGAATTATCAGTTGAATGACCCTCACCATCATCTCTGGACCCACCATCATCCTCAAAATATGCATCAACTTCAGCATCAATTTTTTTTGAAAAATCCTTCCCCTCAACACTACCTCCAACACCAACCGATTCAGCATTCCCTTCAACAACCCTAACAACTTCACCATCAACATTATCATCAACAACCTTAGAACTAGTAGAAGCATTATTAATCACAGAATCCCCATCAACAACCTTAGCACCCTCTAAACCACCACCAATCCCTTCAGCATTCCCTTCAACTACCCTAACAACTTCACCATCAACTACACTAAATTTTTAATCATCGAATCCAAAACATTGGTAATATCTTCCCTCACTCCCACAGCCTCAACAGCCACCTCACCAACCTTAGAACCCCCTGTCTCACCAACCTTAGAACCCCTTGCCTCACCAACAACTGAACCCCCAGCCTCATCAACACCAGCTACTTCTTTACTCATTTGAAATACATCACTCAAAAAAGTTTCATAGTCGAAGTCTTGGGTTGATCCACCTTCATTAGATTTCAATTTATTCAGAGTAGCATTCATTCTTCTCTTCTTCGGATCCTTAGGAGTAACAACAACATGAACATCTAGAGTAGCAACGCCACTAATCCTCGCAGACCTACGTGCCAATGATGCAACTACACAGCAAAACAACAACACAAACTGTATAAGCAGATGACAAAAAAACCCAGACATAATCACATAAATAAAATACAATACGAAAAGAAAATAAACAACCTCCAAAAGTGTACGACTGCTGAATTTTCTTCAGCTCAGTTTGAAGAGAATATCCATCCTTCTTTTTAGATTTGTTCACACGTGGAAAAACATCTGAACACCATAAACATTTAAGATCTATATGAACTCAAAATGAATAAAAAAATAAAGGTAATAAAAAATTATAATCACCTTCAATACTTTCAGGTTCAGCATTTTCAAACATGCCTTCAACTCCTTCAGAAAAAGCTTTAAAAAATCATTAACATAGTCAGGAACAATATATGCATAAATTATAAAATGACATTCAATAGGCTATACTAACATATGTAACTTCTGATGAAATAAATACATGCTAACAAATTAGAAAAGAACACACACAATATAATAAACTAATACATAAAGTATACTAACATATGCAATTGCTAATCAAACAAATACATGCCATAAAATCAGAAAGAACACACACACACACACACAGAGTATAACTAACTAAGGCATAAAGTATACTCACATATGCAACTTCTAATGAAATACATACATGCTATGAAATCAGAAGAATAAAAGTACATATAACAGTTTCATAGTTTTTCAAAACGTATGCATATAGTAAACTAACATAAGTAACTTGTAATGAAACAAATACATCCTATCAAATCAGAAGGGCTAACAATTAGTGAAAATCAAAACATATACTAAGTAACTAATACATATCTTACATTAACATATACAACTTCTAAGGCAACAAGTGCACAATATAACAATCAGTAGACTGACTATAATCCTGTAAAAATTGAAAAACATAGTAAATAACTAATACATATATTACACAAACTTATGCAACTTCAAAGAAAACAAATGCACATTATAAAACAGAGTCAAAACATGTGGATCTGACATACAAATCAGAAAAACAAGATAACTAACTAATACATCTGTTAGCCTAACATATGAAACTCCTAAGAAAATAAATGCAAACTATAAAACAGAGTCAAAACATGCGAATCAGGCATACAAATAAAAAAACAAGATAACTAACTAATACATCTGTTAGCCTAATATATGCAGCTCTTAAGAAAATAAATGCACATTATAAAACAGAGTCAAAACATGCGGATCTGACATATAAATCAGAAAAATGAAATTACTATTTAATACATCTATTAGCCTAACATATGCAATTCCTAAGACAACAAATGCACATTAAAATAATAACTGGACATCTTACATACAACAAAAAAAATAGAGCAAAAATAGAGCAACTAACTAATACATATATTATGATAACAAATACAACATCTAAACAATCAAATGCATGTTATAAAAAAGACTCAAAACATGCAGATCAGACTTACAAAAAGGTCAACAACAATAACTTGTATACAGATCTTACTTACAAATAAACATTCTAAAAAAGTGAACATCAACAAGACTGAAAAATACACATACACACAATAAGAACAAAAAAAATGTGAAACTCCAAATATTCAAAACGGAAAACAAAAAAACAAACTAGGAGAATGGGAAGGCTGAGTTAACTTCTCAGGTTTAGGAGGAAGACTTTTCCCCTTCACCCTACCCATAGACTAGGTTAAATACACAAAAAAAATTACATCAGAATGGCGAACAACTGTAAAGCAAAAACGAAAAGAAAGACAATAGAATTTGAAAACCTAGAATGTTAGACTTACCGAATGCTATCCATGACAAAAAACTTGATCGAAAAAAATGAACAGAGAGATTGCGGCAATGTTGAATGTCAATATTGCGGTGAGATTTGGTGAAGAACAGAGATTTGGTGATGAAATTTAACTGGAAGAGAATGGCAGATGAAGAGAATTGCGTAAAGGCAAATGAAGATTTACAGTTGTGAGTAATTGGGAACAGAGTAAAAACACGCATGAGGACAGAGTAATTGGGAACATTTTCCCAAGAAAATTTGTCAAAATTCGTAGAGAAAAAAAATTGAAAACGGAAATAAATTATGATTTATACTAACTATCCCATTTTCTAATTAATTATAATTTGAACCCCATTTTGCATATCAGTCCTTGGCCTCTCCATAACCTTATGGACATACCGCATTTTCTAAGACTTTCCCTTAATAAGGATTGTTTGCATTCTGCTATATCAACGGAGGTATGTTCAGCATTTTGACATCACTTGTTTACATAAATGACATTGTTCCAAATTTCTAATCTATATACTTTCCTTCTTCGATTTCCTTCATATTGAAACCAATTTCCTTCTTCAATCACCTATGTTTTCAATCGCAATCGTCGTCGTACCAAATTTCGGTGAGAGTTCCTTCAGATTTTGTTTTCCTTCTTCGATTGAAACCGATTTCTATTGAACTACTTGCAATTTCGATTCCAAAAACTTGCGTTGCTCATGTTCTTGATCAAAATTTTCCCACAGTAATGTGTGTTTCTATCTGATGTAATTTTGAATATACAATGCAATTTAGAATTACAAGGTGTTTGCAATCAATATGGTGTGTTTTTTGTTGGTATTATGAGATGTATTGATGTGTTTGCCTACGGATTATATTATTGTTCGACGTTGGAGGGATATACATTGCACAGTTGCTGGCAAGCTTACTTTGAACTCCAAAAACCTCCAGTGAGTTTTTTAAGTTTCATCTTTTAAGATTTAATCGTTGAGAGGAGATTGTGGGTAGTTTCAAGATTTACCCACTGCTAATTATCATTTTACATGGACTGGAGTAAGAAATGGTAATATCTAGAAAAGACTTGACATAGGCCTTGTTAATGAACCTTTTTAAAACTTGTTTCCTAACACAAAAATTAGAGGTAAGGTTAGACACCCCTATAACCATTCTCCTTTACTGGTTACTGTAGCTAATTTAAATTATCCTTCACTTCCTAAATCTTTCAAATTTTAAAATTGTTGGATTACTCACATTGATTTCAAAAATAACGTTTTACTTATTTGGAGTCTTCCATGTGATGGTTTTTGTATGCAAAGGTTTTCACTCAAGCCCAGGAGGCTAAAAGGTTTTCTAAAAGAATGGAATAAAATTAGTTTTGGTAATATACAAGATAAGGTCAAAGAGGATAAAGAAAAGGTTTTTAAAAAAGAAAAAGTTTTACAAAAAGAAATTGAACATCAGCAACTTAGCAATGAAATCCCCAAATCTTAACTTAATCAAGCTAACCCTGAACTCACACTTACATTAACTAGGAGCGAAATATTTTTAAGAACAAAAGTCAAGGTAAAATGGCTAACAATGGGAGACTCAATTTCTAAACTTTTCCACGCGCCTGTCAAGTCAAAACATGCTAGGCAGACCATAACAGAGATTAAGAACAGCCAGGGTTAACAGATTAAAAATCCTGATGAGATAGGAGCTTAGACTGTACATTTTTTCTCTAATCTTCTTACTGATGATAACAATGACCTAGAGGGTGTAGCTACTTCATGTTTATTACAGAATATTCCAAGTCTTATTACAGATCAAATGAATGATAATCGTTTGAGGGAAATAAGCTTGGATTCTCTCAAGAAGCTAGTTTTTAAAAGGGATGGAGATGCATCCCCTAGTCCGGATGGATTCCCTGGTAAGTTCTGTAATGAATGTTGGGACATCATTGCAAATAATCTTATGAATGTTGTTAATGAATTTCTTGCTGGTGTGCCTATACCTAGAGCTATTGATGATGCATTTATTGTTTTAATTCCTAAAAAGCAAGTAAGCTCTTCTTTCAGTGATTTTAGGCCAATAAGTCTCTCTAACTTTCAATACATATATATATATATATATATATATATATATATTCTAGAGTATACACTGATATACTAAAGCCCATAATGCCTTCTCTCATCTCCCCTGAATAGTATACCTTTGTTCAAGTTAGAGAATTGGCTGATAATGTGTTATTAGGGCAAGAATTGACCAATCTTCTAAATAGAAAAACCGGAGGATTTAATGTGTTGTTTAAATGGATATGATGAAATCTTTTGATAGGTGATTGCACCATTTCGCATGCTTTAACCAATGCATTTGACATAGTTTTTAGTTACTTTTGTTTGGCGGTTTGGTGACATTAGTTGAGTTTACATGACAAGGGGTTTAGACAAACATGATTGGTTTTCTATTCTAAATCTTGCATTTCGTATACTTAATTAGTAATTATTGACATATTGTGTTCACGACCTCCTTGGTTTTCATTATTAGTACCTTTAGTAGGTCGCCCATGAATGCCATTTTTTACATTACATTCTTACGAAGGCCGTTTGCTTTTAACGGTAGAAGATTTGAAGGCCATTCGCATTTGAACGGTAGTAGACGAAGGCCACAAACATTAATGCATGTTAGAAAGAGATTGAAGCCAAAGATAGGTGGCTTCGGAGTTTAAGATTTGGCATCCCGTGATTATGCATGCTTCACAGACCATGGAATTCGTGTTGGTCCGTGAAACCTTGGCGGCTGACCTAGGGTTTTGCTACTTTTGGCCTATTTTGGGCCTATATTCAGTCTCAATATCCTACTACTATATATGATCCTAGTCTACTCATTTAGGGAGGTTGGAACATATTTGAAAAGACATTTGAAGAGGAGAGAGCTTAGAGAGAAGGAATGAGTTCCTTTTGTAAGTTTTGTAATATTTTCTTTTCTTTTCTTCTTGCTTTTTCCCAAAGATGTGGAATTCAAGTCTATATTTGAATTCCATGTCTAGGGAGTAGTTAGATTAGCTTGGGATTTATTTTGGAACTTGGTATGCTCTAAATGCTTTATGAGATTCATTAGATTCATTATATCTTTGTGTTTATGATATTATTGTGATTATTCTTGAATGTTATAAATGCATGAATATTACACCACATATAAGCACACACTTTGGGCTGCATTCATGCATCGTACAATTATTGATGCCCCCTTGGGAAGAGAAACCTGGATGTTAGAATAGGCATGGGAGAACGCATCCGCGTAGGTGTGTGCATGGGGGATCCGATGGAGGGTTGCGAGCACACCCACTATGACAGGGTTGGAAAAATGTATGTCATCGGCCACACAACATGTTGTAAACACACTGATAGGTATTTTGTATGTCTATATGTGAATAAATTGAGAATTGAAGCATTATAACTACCATGTTGCTAAATGATTCCCAAGTGCCTAGCATAAATAGTTTCCTCGTTTGTTAATTGCATGGTTTGTAGTTGTTAGTCTAAAATACCAAACCCACCCCCTACCCCCGCCCAGTTACATATCTACACTACCAGCTATTCCTTTCACTCGTGTGGATTGACGACCCGCACGAAGGTGTGTTTTAATTAGTACTTAAGCCCTATCATCTTTTTGGACAAACCCAGGCCTTGCCACTTACTACCCATTGGTAGCATAGCAGTAAGAACATGTGCAGAATATAAATCTCTATCTTTGACCCATAATCCCCCCGACTCGTGTTTTAACGACAACCGGGTCAGGGCATGTCAATAGGGTTTCATTGTCTTTTTTGAACACATTGCTTTCATAAATGGGTTTTCGTGGTTTAATAGTTAAAAATATTTTGGGAAATATAGCTGCAACAAATTTCTCAGTTCTTGTGAATGGCAAACCTTTTGGTTTCTTTAAAGCATTAAGAGGCATTAAAAAAGGGGATCTTCTATCCCCATATTTGTTTATAATGCTCACTGAAGCTTTTTCTAGAAACCTTAGTTTACTGTTTAATCAATCATGAATTGGTTTTTTCAAGTTGCCTAATTCAGTAAATAAAATCACTCATCTCAACTTTGTTGATAATACAGTGGTATTTACTAATGCAAATAAAACCAGTTTGCAGAATCTTGAAAATTTGCTTATTGTTTATGAGAGAACAACTGGTTAAAAAATAAATGTTGGGAAGTCTTCATTTTATCTTCCTAAGCATGCTAAGCATTTCCATAGGAATTTGATTCCTAGTTTGATTAATATAAATGCTGGCCTTTTTCCCTTCCAATACCTTAGATGCCCTATTTTTATAGGAATGACTAAGAACAACTATTTTGAATGTGTCTTTGAAAAATGGCATCTAGGATTTTATTGTGGAAAAATAAATGGCTTAACCAAGCAGGCATATTGATATTGATTAAACATGTTCTATCAGCAATTTTGTTGCACATTTCAGCGGTGATCAAACCTACAGTAGGAATTATTGATAGATTACATGTTCTATTTATAAAGTTTTTTTGCGGAACTTGTGAATATGGTCAGAGGAAAACTCATCATTCTTGGTCTAATCTAAGTTATCTTGTTTTAGAAAATGTTCTGAATGTTAAAATTTTGCATTGTGTCATTAAGACTTTTTCACTTAAACTCTAGTGGAAAATGCATGTGGAAGCAATCTATGAACTTTGTTCATGTGGTCATCCCTGGAGTATCTAAATAACTCAAAAACTTGGAAAAGAATAAAAGAGGAAAAGTCTCCTTTTGGAATTCTAATTGGTTAGATAGTGAGACTTTAATTGATAAATCGAACTGTGATATGGATATTCCCTATCCCAATTTTTTGATATCTGATTTTTTCTACAACCAGGAATTTTATTGCAAAATATTTAAATCTAGTCTTCCGACTAAATTTCATAATTCTATAACAAGGTAGTTTCCACTTTTTGAAAATTACAAGGACACTTCTATATGGAAGCCTGAAAGTATTGGTATTTTCTCCACTGAGCTCAACTTGTGATCTAATTAGGCAGAAAAATACCAAGCCCCTTCCTTTAAACACCTATGGTCTAAATTTTTACCTAAGAAAATTAGTGTGTTTAGTTGGAGAGTTTTAAATAGATTGCTACATATCCATGATATACTTGATGACTTTAACTTGCTTTTACCATATTTTTAATGGATAGTGTAAAAATGAGTCAGATGAACTTCATCATATTTTTAATGCATGTAAATGGACTAAGAATGTATGAGATATGATCAATTCTTTCTTTGATATTGGAAATATGAACTTTTAGAACCTTTGGGATAGGTATTTTCATTACTGGAATATGGAAGTACAGTTAAGGACTCATGAGATATGCATTAGATTAATTTCATTTGTTTCTACATGTTTATATGGTGTACTAGAAATAATTGCATATATGATAACAAGACACCAAATATTGAGATTCTTTGCTCTCAAGTTTCTGACCTGATAAGAATGATTATGAAAATCCATGGGATTAAATAGAAGAGAGTAGAAGAACACAAGACAATTCCCACTTTGTTGTCTTTGGCTCCTGTGAATAAGCAAGTTGGACAACATAACATAGTGGCTTGGAGATTACCCTATAAGGAAGCAAAGGTGAACCCAGATAGATAAGCTTTGAAGACAGGAGCATCAGGAGCTGGAATGGTGATCAGAAACCAACAAGGAATGGTCGTCATAGCAAAAGCTCAATATCTTCATAACATAGAAAACTTAGAGGCAGAAACTAGAGCTTTAATTTTGGGAATTGAAACAACCTTCTTCAATGGTTTTACTTATTTTCAAGTAGAAGTGGACTCCCTCATTCTTCTAAAGATGATACGAAGAGAGTTCCACAGACCTTGGAGGTTTACTAATCTGATCAGAGATATATGGAATCTCTCAGGTGAGCTATCCTTTACCTTTTTACACATTTATAAGGAATCAAACTCTATATTGGATGCTTTAGCAAAGTTAGCTAGTTCTACAAAGGCTAATTATAATTTCAACATCCTACATTGCCTCAGAAAGTAAAAGGACTAGTCCTTGATTCTAGAGAATTCCCATATATTAGAGCTTCACAAGATAGTAAAAACTATATCTTTCGTGAATGTGATGCTATTGTTGTATGTTATTCTTTGAAAGGTACAAAGGTAGAATGGAATATCTCACAAATTGATATTTCAAATATTGAGATGCTTCACCAAAAGGGAAGGCTAGTCAAAATGACAAAGTACATGGAGGCTGGCTTATCAAGATAGAAGGATGGCATAGACAATGGATAATGCATACACTAAACTTCTAGACTATTGAAAGAGTTAAAGTGCACTATTCCTGGGGGAGTAATGTGCAAGGAGCTAGTACGGGAGGCAGGCTCTACTTGCTGACACGTGGAAGGGAGGCAACCTCTACTTGCTGACACGTGGAAGGGAGGCAACCTCTACTTGCTGACACGTGGAAGGGAGGCAACCTCTACTTGCTGGCATGTGGAAGGGAGGCAAGAGAGTGAAAGACCATACTAGACCTCATCAAGGGGATTAGGCATATTATTTTGCTAACACGTGGGGGGGGGGGACAAAAGGATTAGGGTTTTCTATTGTGGAACTTGATATGCCAACATCTAGTTTGTTTACACTAGATTCAATTTTGAAGACATGCAAACTTCTGAGCAAACAATATAGTATGTTTATTTAGGGTCCGGGAAACCTAATAATATCCGCCCTCACCATTGGTGAGTTTTAAATTTTTAGAAAAGAATGATGAAACTGCCATCAGGAATTTATGAAGTGAATATTTGCGGGACATAAACAATGGTAAGAGAGTTATTCATGATGACATGTTTCAATTTGGGCATTAATTGTCCTCCAAAAGTTGGCATTACATGTCTTGTGAAGCCATAGTTTAAGTACGAAAACAAGAAAATGCACCTTCAATGCTCATAAGCTAAGTGGGTACCTGATGCATCTAGAAACCGATCAAGCAGCACCGTCGAGTCCCTTGGTCACGATCTACAAAGAAACAAGCCCCGAGAAGTTCCAGGGGAAAAATCTCTTATGCTTAAATCAGCAAACCATATGAATACTGTATAAAACAGAATGAATCTAAAAATGAATACCTACCTTGTATTTATACCGTACAAATCTAGTAGTATTTTCCCTCAATTCTAACTCCTAATTATCAGTAAATACGATCATTAAGTTAGGGAGTTTCAAACACTTTTGTTGGGAAAAATAATCCCAGCAAGCTATTTGGGCTTTTCTCGGGTTAAACCATTATCAAAAGCCCCCAGAAAACTAAAGATCCCCTTGAGACTACGATGTCTCGAGATGATGATTCCAGAATTTTGAGATGATGACTCAAAGAATCGAGTCCAAAAGTAATCATGAACTACGAATCGAGTGATGTAAATATCTTTTAAATATTATCTCAGGTTTCGGGGTGGTGTTTAGTCTTCTCATTCTTAATCTTTTGCATAACCTAAAAAGATGTGTGTTTTAATCACTTGCGTGGAAGGGTGCGTGAGTGGAATTTTTTTCTAAAATGGCACAAAAATTATTCTCATCCCTTTTCAAACTTGTCAATTTCCCCAGATAATCATTATCTGGCCGCCATTTGAGGCTTCTTAACTGCTCATTTTCTCAACTTCTCTTCATTTTATCTGCAGGTATTTTTGGAGAGAACACTTCATAGAATTCCAATTTTTTTCCATTCGACCATCATTTTGACCACACTCTCATCCTAAATAAGTAAGTTCTTCTACCTTTTGATCTTTCGTTTCCCAGTTTTTCTATAATGGTTATCTTCGATGAGGGATCTATGGAGATGGGGTTAACCAATGAGGCTAGTTCAGAGAGGGGAGAGATTAATTTGCCTGAAAGGGTGAAGTCTAGTTTTGATTTTGATGGATTGGAGAACTCTTATGAGAGTTATGATACAGAGATCGACGATCTTAGCCTTACATATTATAACCCACCGGATTTTCAATAACATATATGCCCCTCGAGGGATATCCCAATGTCTGGCCGACTGGTATGGGTAAACAGTTTGTAAGAAATTCACCCATTTCTGGAAAATTGAGTTTCATGCCCCAGTACACGAGGAAGGGAACCTAGGGAACCCCTCGAGGGTATCCTCTAAGAAGAATAAAACTATTCAAAAGAGAGGGTCTATAAAAGCTCCTACCTTCGAGGAAGATGAGGAAGAAATACCTTTGAACGAGCCCCTAGCCTCTGAAGAATCAGAGTTAGTCATGAAACTTTTATCCTTGATCTCCTCTGGCTAGAGAAGCCCACCTGATGCTGATCTACAACCTTTGGGAGTAGAGGAATCTCCTGAAAACCCTCCATAGGGAAGGTCAGTAATTTACATCAAACATCTTTGATCGGGGCTCTATTTTCCCTTTCCTTTGTTATTCTCGAAACTTTTCAAAGAGTTTAAGATTAGCCCTACACAAGTTTATCCAAACGCGATAGTAACCATCGTGATATTTATGATGAGGTGTAGTGAAATCGAGATCAAGCCTAAGTATAAATTGCTTCGCTCGTTATACAGCGTGACCCACAGTGGCAGATCGTTAGATAATATTATCACATTTTCCAATAGACAAAGGAAGCAAAATGCTTTCACCATTCCTTCCCATTCAGGAAAGTGGAGAGATAGTATAAAATGGCTTACCACTACTAGAAAACAGGTACATACGCATCGGTATAAGTTCATGAATACATGTATACCGGTGAGTATGTAACCAATTTGCACCAGTATTTATCATGTTAACATCAGTACCAGTGCAAATAAGTACATATGCACTGGTATCCTATCAACCAGTGTACAATTCACCTATTTTTACACCGGTATTGGTTCTACCGGTGTACCAATGTCAAATATTTTTCACCGGTATTATCCAAATAGGTATTTTGACCGGTGCATTTGCTTATATGTGCACAGGTTCACAATTACCGGTGTGTACATATTTCCCCCCCTTTTTTTTTTATTAATTTGGCTCCAAGAGGACAACTTTTAGAACAGGTAACGGGAAATTACCGATGCAGAAATTTAAAAAATACGGGAAAAATTTACATTTGTGCACTGGTTACTATTAGAATCGGTGTAGGAATTGAACACGCACTGGTATTTTCTTAATACCGGTGCAAACAAATTTTATTTTTGTAGAAATCTGGTGCCTAAACTATTTGTTTTTGCACTGGTACTGTGATTATACTGATGCAGGAGAAGAAAATACGTGAGTTTTGGCTAAATATATACACCGGTAATTGATTTAATCGGTGTAAAAATCAACAAAGGCACCGGTAAAGTCTTAATACCGGTGTATAAAATCGCATTAAATGCTCATCTACCACATTAAATGCTCGCCTACTACAAAAAATCGCATTAAATGCTCACCGGTTTTTTTTGTTGATGAAGGCATTGAATTCTCCACAATGAAGACCCTTGAAGGTACCTTTTTTTTAATTACATTTATGGATATGAAGGATTTCATGTATGGTTTTGGTTAGTAGAGATATTTACATTTTGTGTTTGATCATTTGATGGTGATTGAGGTAGAATTGTAAATATTAGTTTGTGATTTATTCTCAAGATTGTTGTAGTTATAAGGCTATGGCTTTTGATTCCTATAGTGTTGGACATGTTAAGAATGTTGTAATTGTAATGTGGAATATTGGTGTATATTGTGCATTTATGATGTTACGTAATTAGGAAGCCATCATGAAAATTTTGGTTGTATTAAATGTGTTGAAGTTAGATTGTTGAACATTTATTGATATGTAGAGTTGTCTCGCGTCATTGAGAGGCGTAAGCATGTGTATGCCAACGTTAGTAGGGTGAGTGATGAATATATTATGTTCATGGATGCGTTCTTGGAGCATGCTTTTAGTTGAGAGAAGCGAATATTATGTCCCTGTCGTGATTGTGGAAATCGAATTCGTACTGATAAGAAGGACATCTTGAAACTCCATTTGTATAGCCAGGGGTTTGCGAAAGATTCTGTTGTATGGACCTTTCATGGGGAAAAATAACCGCCAAAAGTGAGAGTTAGTAGTGAGGGAGAGTGTTTTAGGGATTCTATGTCCGATGACATGTGTGAGGAGGTTGTTAATGAGTTTAGAAGGAGGCCAAGGTTTTGGCTAACTTCCTTGGTGAGAAGGATACACCATTGTATCTCGGTTGCAAGAAGAAAGACACGGTAATGTCGTGTTTGATGGAGTTGTTTAATTTGAAAGGTGTAGGGTCATGGAGTGATACTAGTATGAATAAATTGGTTAAGTTTTTGAATGAAAAGCTTCCACTCGGTAACGGGGTTATTGATAACCTTTATGAAGCTAAGAGAATTTTATGTCCGATGGGATTGGAGTATGAAAAGATACATGCTTGTCCGAACGATTGTGTCCTATATAGGGGTGACCTTAAGGATAAGATTGTTTGTCCAGTATGTAATGTGTCATGTTATAAGAAGAAGAGAAATGTGGTTGTCGATGGAGAGCATGGTGTGCCGATGAGAAGGCGGGTGTCCGCCAAATGTACGTGGTATCTTCCCATTATTCCGATGCTGAGAAGGTTGTTTAAGAATGAAAAGGATGCAAAGAATTTGACATGGTGCATTGAAATGGGAGGTTGTAAAGATGATGATATAATTCGACACCCGGCTGACGCGGACTAGTGGAAGAAATTAGATAGGATGTATCCACACTTTGCATCCAAACCTAGGAATTTTAGATTTTCTTTGTGTACTGATGGTATGAACCCATTTGGGAATATGTGCTCGAAACACAATTCGTGGTTGGTTATGCTTTTCATTTACAATCTTCCATTTGTACTTGTGCATGAAGAGAAAATATGTGTCGATGTCCATCATGATTTTAGGCCCGAAACAACCTGAAAATGACATAGACACTTTTCTTGCCCCTTTGAGAGAAGATTTGAAGGTGCTTTGGTTGGTTGGCGCCTTAATGTTTAATTATTGTAGTGGTGCAGAGTTTACATTAAGGTTAATGATTTTTTGTACCATAGATGATTTCCTGGCATATGGTAACCTTTTCGAGTATGTGGTCAAGGTTCACAAGGCTTGCCTAGTTTGTGAGGATGAGATTAATTACCATCAGTTGAGGAATGTGCGGAAGACTGTTTATTTGGGTTACCGTAAATTCCTGCATGTAGGTCACATGTTGCGGGATAACGCGATTGCATTTGTTGGTGGGAAGGAGAAAAGAAAGGCACCCAAACCTTTGACTGGTGTAGCTATTCACAACAAGGTGAAGAAATTGAATGTTGTTCTCGGTAAGAAGTTATCAAAGGGTAGTGGGGCTGTAGACGGATCGTGGAAGAAACTGTTTATTTCTTTGATTTTTCGTACTAGAAAAATTTTGAGGTTTGCCATTGTTTAGATGTCATGCATATAAAAAAAACATTTATGAGAGTCTAATTGGAACGCTTCTTAACATTCCCAGGAAGGCTAAGGATAGCTTGAATGTGAGGAAAGATTTAGTGGACCTTGGTATACGGTTGGATCTGGCACCAGAGGTAAGAGAGAAGTGAACATACCTGCCACCCACTCCTTACAATCTGTCAGTTGCTGAGAGGAGATCGTTGTGTGAGAGAATCTAAAGAATGAAGGTACCTTCCTGTTACTCCTCTAATATTAGTCGGTTTGTGAATAATAAGTTGCATCTTAATGCTTTGAAATCACACAATTGTCATGTCCTTATGCAACAACTTTTTCCCGTAGAAATAACCGGGTGTTTGGAAGAGGAAGTTAGATTTTTCAGTTGTGCGCTTGTGTTTCTTCTTCAACTCGATATGCAGGAAAAATATTAGCAGGCAACAGCTAGATGAACTGGATTGAGAGGCTGATGTTGTTCTATGCCATTTGGAGAAGTATTTTCCCCTGTCTTTCTTTGACATCATGGTGCACCTAGTGGTACACTTGGTTAGGGAGATACGTATTTGCGGGCATATTTGAATGCATTGGATGTACCCCTTTGAGCATCACATGGCTATTTTCAAGGGTTATGTTCATAATCATAGTCGGCCTGATGCCTCCATTTTTCAGAGGTACGTCACTGAGGAGATCATCAAGTATTGTACAGTGAACTTGGTTGGAAGAAGAGCGGTTGGTGTTCCAAGTGGACGCCACTGTGGAAGGCGGAAGGGGATTCCATGTTACAAGGGTACGCTTCATACACCGTATCACGCTGAGTTGATGAATGTTCACCTTTATGTAATACGTAATAGTAGCAAGGTTGTAACATATGTTGAAGAGCATGTTTCCCTGTTTCCTAAAAAGTTATTTGAGGAGGCAGGGAACTAGCACGTGTCAGTCTATGATGTTGGCAAAGCATAACACTCCAACTCCTGTTGTGTTCCGTGGGAATCAAGCTATATGCATTAAGAATTAGTCAGTGTGGCACGCTTATGGTTTCCAGTGCTACATCAAATTTTGCGCATGCGAACACTAGAGCGATGTCCCTGAAGATGTTAAGGAAAAGGCATGGAAGGATGTTCTGTTAAGACTCTCGACAATTGTAATTTAAAATTTTTATTCATAGTAAAGTCTTAGAAAAGACATGATTAATGACATGCCTTTTCACATGATTCGTTCCAGGAGAGCTTCACAATTGAAACACCTATGACATACGAGCAACTACAAATACTGAAGAAGGTGGTTACAGACAGCATGGGAGAAGTACAAGTGGATGGATTGAGATGAATGACACTTGTTTGAAAAGAGGCGCTGGCATCTGGATTTTTAGGTATGATGAAAAAAAATTAATACTTGTTAAGAGCTATGCTGCCCAAATATTATATTCAACTAAAATTTTATTTATAAAAACAATATCAGAGGCTTAGGATGATAGATATTGAACGCAAACAGGGTAGGGATTACACGCACCAAATGGGCAGAAGGGGTAATTGATACATCTGTGACAAATTGACTAGGAGCTGGAGGAGAAGAAGGGAATTAGATTGACTGCCGAAGGATTCACTGATGAGGAAATTAAGCAACAACCCAGTCAAAAGGATTTCAAACCTGGCGTATCTCTTGTCTACCCTGAGGCAAACAAGATAAGAAAGGGTTATACACATCAAAAGAGTTTTAGAAGATCGCACCGAACGTTGTAAGTTACGCCAAAATTGACCATTTAAATTAATTTTTAAGTGTATTTCACATTATTCATATAAACAATTGTGTTCCTATGGGATTCTCAGTTGAAATTGAACGAGCTTAAGGAAAAATGAGCATTGGAACTGCTGTCGGGTGAAGACATCCTCATAAAAGTGACAAAGAAGAAGGATCACCCAGGCAGGTACAGGGGAACTTAGATGGGGTCTACCCACGACGGTGATTGTTCCTCATCTTTCCCATAGCAAGTGCGGTAGCAGTTCCTCAGCCAAAGAGACAGCCCAGAGGAGACCATCTAACGATCAACCGGTCATGAAAGCCATTGTATCGTACCTGGAGAAATTGGTGAAGGGCATTGCATCTGCAGTGTTCAGATTCCTCCAGGCCTTGATAATCCCAAGAATTTTATAGAGGAGGCAATGGATGACATTGCTGCAGCTGCTACAAAGTCTAGTGAAGAGCCCAACGACAGAGAAGGAGATGAAGAAGTACACCTAAATTAATCTATGCATGTCCTATACATTGAATTACACATCTGAAATATCTACATAACCATTTTATCTACTCACTAAAATATTATACGAACATAATGGAGAATGCATGACTATTTTCATTAAAGACATTGTCGGGAAGAAGAAAATGGTCGCCCATGGGTTGTTACGGGTATCTTGTAGCGGGGATGCCCAATAAGGAAGTGTTTCTTGTGTGAGAGCATGCAAGTCAGTCCTCCGTCCTAGGGCTGGACTGCCCTTGGCGGACCACCATTTCTATAATGTTGGAGAGGCGCTCAATAGCATCGTGGATTGGCCGGTGTCCTTAATAGGCAAGGCAGATGAGCAACCGAGTGACATCGATGATGTCAATGCCGAAGGTGATACGAACGACGATGACGAGGAGGTTATGATTCTCACCAACAACGATGAGGTACATTCTTGTAACACATTATTTTTCAATTTCTCAAAGTACTTTTGCGTATCCATATTCATTAATCCTTGCAACAAGATACTGGCGAGCAAAAATCCCAGTCGATGGCTAATTTTCGGCCATCTACAAGACCAAGATTAAATAGGCTGCCAAAATAAGTAATTCACTAAAACGAGTAATTATTCATTAACAACGATAGTTAAATACTACATGCTCAAGTGATCATTTCGTATCATTTCACGTTCGCATATTGTCAACAAATGAGACCTGATAAATTGGCTGATCATAGTGCAATTCATAAAGGAAGCGAATGCCGATATCCTAGAAATGATAAAGAATAAGGATTGCATGTTCTTCCTAGTGTTCCGACCATCTATATTCACACACCATTACACCTGTTATGTTAGAATAGAAGTTCTGGTCGAGTTCTGGAAGAAACAGGGGAACATGCGTTCGATTACCTGGATCGATAATGCACCGGTCGATGTGTGGATGGGATGAGTTTCAAAAATTACAGCCTTAATGTTTTTTAAATTAATCAGGAATTCATTTTCAGTATCATTAACGTTACAGGCACCTGTGGGAGAAAATTTGGGAAACTAATTCAGGCCGTGTCCAATTCTGCCCATCCAACTGTGGCAACCTAAAAAACTTTGAGCAGGAGGTCGGACTCCATTTCAAACTAATTTGGGAAACAATGAAGGAAACAGATGCTAAGTTCTACATCGTACCCTACATAAGAATGTACGTATTTCTTCCTGATAATAACATTCACATTTCAAACCACTTGCGCTTTATTAATTTGTTAACATAATTTTTCGACAACGATCATTGGTACCTCGTAATTATCCGTCCCAGAACGGATGAGGTTTTCACTCTGGACACATTGTCAGGGGGTATCAAACCAATAAACTTGGTCAAAATCAGGGTCGTGTCTAGGTATTTCAATCAATCAAATCAAAAATCCTAGTTTGGTAATATACAGGAAGAAGTAACCATTTTAATTTACTTTCTTGACACGCTTGCTTGCGCATACCAAAGGGAGAAGAGAAAGATAGAGCTAGAACCCGACTACACTTGGAAAATAAACAACATCATGGTAAGTCATTATGTCATTTCATCCCTCAAATTTTATGTTTAGGGTTAGTAATTACATTTACCTTTCCTATGCAGTAACGAACCCAGAATGGTTCGTGGCAATGTGGGTACTCCGTTATGCTGTTCATGGAAGAATTTGTTAATCACCCAGAGACAAACAATATCTTGGTGGTAAACCATTCATCTCAAAATTTGTTATTATTAATTCTAGTAAATGCAACATTATTGACTAACTGTGCATGTTTGAAATTAACATATTTTCCCAGAGGGCAACAGGTCATACCATATGTATGAAATTCAAGGTGTAATAAGAAGATCGTATGGGGATTGGCTCGAAGACTACCAACAGCAGGCGAACGCTACGTTGCAACTTCTAGATGATAAGAATGCCATAATAGGTTGATGGTTTATTTTGAATGGCTGATGATATTAGAATTCTATGGATGGTGTTTGGTTATACTAAACTTGTGTTATTTTTTACTTTGTTTCATTTCATGCTTAAGATAGTTCTTCTATTATATACTTTGAATAATGTTCGCATGTTTTGCGAGCGATATTTTCATAATAGGATATTTCAAATTTCTTACCGATTCAAAGGTCTCCATTTTATAATAGTTCACAAGTATCTCTGGCTGTCATTGCCCCGAAAATGATCTGGGAGAACCATCGGAAAACAATTTGGGCATTGCAAAATTTTACCACATAATACACCGGTATAAAATGAATGTACCGGTGTAAAACATTTTTTACATTTTAAATAATTTATTTTTAATTATTTAATTAATACCAGTGTAAAAAATATACCGGTGCAATCTATTCCGGTGCAAAAACAATTTCCGACTACAAAAGAAAGACATGCGTTATATTTAATACCGGTGTACAAATTACAGTTTTACACCGGTTCATATATTAAATACCGGTGCAAAATGTCTACACCGGTGTTCCAAATAATACTGGTGCAGATATATTGTGATTCCAAAATTTATACACCGGTCTAAGATGCCGGTGAAAATAATTTTCTACACCGGTTCATTTTACCGATGCAAATGTTTTACATTTTTACACTCATATACATACGCACCGGTATTTTGGGGGGCCAAAATACCAGTGTTAATGCCATAAATTATCGGTAAAAATACCCATGTCCTGCAATAGTGTACCTTTGACTGTATGAGATATAAGGTTCCCCGATGGAATCCAAACGTGATGGTCGAGACCTCAAAGGGAGGGAAATATGTTTGCCCCAGGTATCTTGAGGATGACAAGAGACGTCTTTTGGCCTTGTCCATCGATTACAAAAAAAATTCCACTTCAGACACGACTATTGGCGGTTTCATTTGGTTGCCTGAAATTTACAAGTATGTCTACCGGAAGCTAGAGAGTAAGAAGTTGTTGAACCTACAACGTTCAACTCTCGAAGATAAATCTGAAAGGAGTAAGAAACAAAAGAGAGATTCTTAGAAGGATGATAGGCCTTAGACATTCCCAAGGCAGCCCATTCGAGAACTCCCTCATGTGATTACTCCAGAAAACTCTAGACCCTAAAAATATCCGAAGGTGTTTTAACAATAGGGCTAATTACTTTGTACCTTTCTTTATTTTCTATCTCTAATTCCGTATCTCTTTTTCTTTTTAATGGGTCTCGGTTCAGCCTTGAACTCGAAGAAAAGGGATGTTAACAACCTCACGAAAGCTTCTTCCAATGCCCTCGCGAAGAGTACGACTAAGGAGGTGACTAAGGAAAAACACAAAAGGAAGCACATCGATGGACTTTCTTCAATGTAAGCCTCAGAAGAAGGTAACACGTGAAAAAAATTCCCAGGCTTCCCCTTCTCATGCTCAAGATCAACCTTCAGACACTCAATCCCACCCCTAAAACGATCCTTCCACCACCTCGAGCGTTCCTACATTAGAGGAAAAGTCCTAGGGACTTTAACTGAAAATCCACAGGTTTGTTTGTATTCTTAAAATTTCTTTTATTTTGCTCTCTATTAAGCGATTGATTCCTTTTTACTTTTATTTTTATTCTAACTGCTTTATCATAGCCCAGGTGGCTCAACACTTTAAACTGGTGGCTCAAAAGATGGAGGAACGAGTTTCCTCATTCACTTTGCATGTTTCCTCGTTCTCCTCCCTTCTTCAAGCACTAGACGCAAGCCAGATTAAGATTAATCTGGAAGTCTAATAGAAAGATACATAGGTTTCAAAGCTGAAGAGGGAGCTCGAAGTAGCTAATAAGAGGGTAACGGACTTTGGGGCCAAAAACAAGAAAATTTCACTCAAGAATGACACTTGGGAGCAGACTGCAAAGGAAGCTCGAAGTCTTGAGGCCCAAGCCCTCTTTCTTGAGGCTTTCAAGGATGGGTTGATCAAGAGTAAGAAGCTATGCGATCTTTTTCTCGAGCTTATTGAGATTTCAAAAAGGTATCGGGTGTAACTCTTTAAATAACGATGATTTTCTGCCCAAGTTAACTCCCTCTCTATCTTGGGAGGAGATCAAATTTGTGAAGTCTTTCCTAAAGCTTAATGCTATCCAGGTTCTTGATCAGAGGTGAGGAAGCGATCAAGAAGGGTAATCTGAGTTTCACCTTCCTAAACTTCTTGAAATCCTCCGAGCAGTTCTATACTGCTGAAGAAGTTCATGCCCTTTTTGTCAAAGCAACAACGTCATAAGATGCTATTCAGAAGGTCGAGCAATAGGTAACTAAGGATGAAGCTAGCTAGGCCAGTTCTAAGGCCAATCTCGAGGGGAAATACTCTAGGGTAGGGTGAAAAATGTATAATTTACCTTTGTGGCTTCCTCATGTATTCTTTCTTTTTATATAAAAAGTATTTTGGTTATTGTTTCTATCTTAAAGTTTTTATCTACCTTTTATCTTCATAGTGTATCGTAATGTAGAGACAACTTCAATATGTTTACGATGGATTCTCTAAAACTCAAATAGAGATGAACGACACTAGAGGCGCCCTAATGAAGTTGATGTTAGATTTTGCCAAATGCAATAAGGAATTAGAGTCTTGGCACAATAGGAGTCACCCCTCGATGGAAAATATTTTAAAACGTCTTCGACATGACTACAAAATTAAACAAAAAAAGGCAGAGTTAGAGTCTTGGGAAAGTGGTGAGCATCCTGCATTTAAGGGTTTGTTAAGGGACCTCGAGATGCTAAAGCATAATTGCGTCGTGCCTCTCAAAGTAGTTGATAATTGTGATCCTGCCAAGAAGAGTTATCAAAATAAGGTTCACCATATAATGACCCCATCCGGGTCCCTTGTCGATGTTTAGTGGATGCTAATAGACCTCTAATTATTGAGGCTCAACTCAACCTTAATCGAATTGAAGTTTACAAGCTTAGAGCTTAAGTGGGAGAGATGGTAAATCTTTATAACATGGCTCTAAATGAGAATTGCTGGCTGAACAAAGTCTTAACCAAAAGGCTGAAGCTGTTGATGGAAATTCTTCCCTAGTTGTGTCTTTAGTAGGTGCAAATACTCGGCTCGCAGAAGAAAACAAGGAGTTGCGCTCTACTCTCACACTGTACCAAGTTAGTTTTCAAACCCATGGACTGTACCATGGTGTCATCAATCCAAGACTTGTTACCAATGTCTCTGAATTTTTTCTTAAGGTGGGTGGTAACTGATTATTAATAGCAAGGTGTTTACCAAAAGGAATTTTTTTTAATCAAAAAGCAGCAATTGAAGCCATACTGGAACGGTTAAAGGAATTTCCTCATGTACACCTTTCAACCAAAGGACAAAGGATTCCATCACCTAGTACTTCAAAGCCATAAAAGGGTATTAGTGTATGTGAACCTTTGAGGGCTCAAGCATCTAATGCGAACACCAAAAAGAAAAAGGTTTTCTATCAGTAAAAGAAATTTCCAAGAAGCGAAGATTTTCAATTGAACAGCTTGGAAGATGATAACCCAACAGGTCCCCAACCAAAATGTTCTCATTCAAAGATCTCGAGAGATCCTTGTGAGTACCCTGAAAAGGGCAAGAGCGTGACTTTTAACTTGCAGCTAGTAATAAAATGGACAAAATTGAGCAGCTAGAGGAAACATTAGAAAAATTAGTTCCCTAAAGCTCTGAGCCTCAAATGTCCTCGTATGTTTCAATGCACTAATGTACAAAGTTTGATTTGTGTTTCTAATATATCTTCCTCCTCAAATATTGCATTCTATTTACTCAACCTTTGAGCATGTTATATAGCCTTTTTCTTTTACCATCACTTTTGGACGGCATCTTGTGTGCTATATTGAAATAAAGAAAACTTGAATGCAGTGTTAACGTACATTTTATTTTCATTATTTGCAGCGCATAGCATACGAAGTAAGGGTATTAATATAAAAAGTTTAGTGCATAGCATACAACTTGTCATTAGTTGCAGCACATAACATACAAAACTGTAATTAATATAAGAAGCGCAACACATGGCTTACAGCTCTAATCATCAGTCGCAGTGCTTAGCATACAAAACATGAATCATTACAAGAAGCGCAACGCATAGCATACAACTCAAATCATCAGACGCAGTGCGTAGCATACGAGGCTTAAATCATTACAGGGAGTGTAGCGCATAGCTACAACTCGAATCTACCAGTCGCAGCGCATAGCATACAAATGCTGGGATTAATACAAGGAGTGCAAAACATAACATAGATCTTGAATCAACTATTTTCATCGTGTGGCATACGAATGCTGTGATCAATACAAGAAGTACAACACATAGCATACATCTTGAATCAACCTGTTGCAGCACGTACCATAAGAATGCTAGGACACTAATCACAAGAAAGGCAGCGCATAGCATACAAGACTTAGTTTTATTATATAGTAGCTTCTGATTCTTGAAACCATGCATTTTCCCCTAAAGCTGATGATATTCGTAAGTTGACAATATTCCATCGCCTCGGGACCTGAACACCATCCATTGCTTCAAGAGTATAACTGCCCCCAGGATATACTTCCACAACCTTGGGAGGTCCGTCCCAATTTGCAACCAACTTTCCTTCAGGCTTATGCTGACTCTTCTCATTTTTCCTCATCACTAGATCTCCTAGGTTAACCCTTTGGTCATGATAACGTTTGAATTTCTCCTTCACCTTAGTCTCATCTAGGGATGCCAATCCTCGTCTTTAATGTTTGAATTTCTCCTTCACCTTAGCCTCATCTAGGGATGCCAATCCTTGTCTTTCTTCCACTATATAGAGATCTATACGATGATTATCTTCATTAACTTCTCCTTCATAAACTGCTATCAACCTCGGGCTTGGCACCGCGATCTCTGCATGAATCACTACTTCAGAACCATAAACCAAACTGTATGACGTTTTCCCTGTGGCAGAAGATTCAGCTGTCCTATAAGCCCACAAAAAACTGAGTGATTCACATATCCAGTTTCCTTTGGCCCCCTCGAGTCTTGCTCGGATAGTGTTCACAATTGTTCGATTGGTTACTTCCACTTGGCCCTTTTCCAGGGGATGATATACAACCATCACTTTCTATTGGATCTTGTATTCCTCACACCACTTTTTGAAAGGATTATGAGAAAGTTGTGCCCCATTATTAGTTATTATAGTCTTCAGAATTCCAAAGCGACAAATAATATTCTTCCAACATAATGCAAATACTGACTTCCCTTTCATATTGGTCAAAGGCTTTGCTTCAACCTATTTTGTGGAATAATCAATAGCCACAATAAGATATTGGAATCTCTCTGGGTTATCTGGAAAAGGTCCCACTGGATCGATTCTCCACTTATTAAATGGCCACAAACTATGAATGTCCATCATCTCCTCCTGGGGAATATGAGTGATCGGCGCATGATTTTGGCATTGATGACATGGATTTATATACTTATTTTCATCTTCGAACATCATGGGCCGGCAATATTCGGCTCGAATGAGCCTCCTCACCACATGCTCCCTGATGACTACCAAATACACCTACGTGAAATTCTCTGATCAAGTAGTCTGCTTTATAAGGAGTGACACACCGAAGAAATGGTTGAAGATGACCCCTTCGATACAAAATCCCATCATGCAACACATATATCAGAGCATTCAACTTTATCTTTCTTGCTTCAATTGCATCTGTCGGCAAGACTCTACCTCAAAGATAACTCACGATAGACATCATTCAAATTCTCTGATCAAGTAGTCTGCTTTATAAGAAGTGACACACCAAAGAAATGGTTCAAGATGACCCCTTCGATACAAAGTCCCATCATGCAACATATATCTTGAGGCTTTCAGCATTATCTTTCTCGCTTCAACTGCATCAGTCGACAAGACTCCATCTCGAAGATAACTAATGATAGAAATCATCCAAGTCTCCCTATCCTCTTCAAGAGCCATTACTTCCTGCTCTTCAAAACTATGCTTGTTCAAAGTCTCCATGAGTAACTGCTTTTGAGATTGGACTCCCAAGTCTGATGAAGCAAGCTTGCTTAAAGCATATGCTTTGTGGTTTTCCTCTCTTGGATCCACCGTTAGGCTATACGTTTGAAAGCCACTCAACAAAGGTTTCACCACTTTCAGATACCTCTGCAGATTGTGTTCCCTAGCATCATATTCTCTATGTACCTGCTGGACTGCAATATAAGAATCACTGTATATCTCCAAATCCTCTACCTTTAGCTTCTTATCCAAGCGTAACCTAGTAATCAAAGCCTCATACTCGGCCTCATTGTTCGTGGTCTTGAATGGAAAGTACAACGCATATGGGTAATCCTTTCCTTTAGGACTAGTAAGCAATACCCCTACTCCACTTCCTCCCAAATGTGAAGCACTATCCACATACAACTTCGAGTTTTCTTTCTTTCAAATATCCTCCCTTAGCTTAATTGGCTTTGTAGTCTCCACAATAAAATTTGCAATGGACTGACCTTTAATTGTTGTCCTTATATGATATTGTGCGTCATGTTCTTCTAACTCCATAACCCATTTCATCACTGTCCCAAAAGCTTCTGGATTTAAGAGGATTTGTCTAATGGGGTGGTTGGTAAGTAGTACTATTGTATGCCCCTGGAAGTAAGGATGTAACCTTCGTGTTGTATATACCAGTACCAAGATCATCCTCTCAAGAGTTGTATACCTCATCTCAAGCCCCTGAAAAGACCGACTCACAAAGTATATGTGATCCTATTTCCTTTCCTTCTCATTTACAAATACTACACTGATAGCTTGAGGTGAAGCAGAAATATACAAGAACAAAACCTCACCTTTCTCTGGCCTCATGAGGGTTGGAAGTACTCGAAGGTGTTCTTTCAACTGTTTGAACACCTCCCACATCTTTCTACCCACTCAAATTTCTTTGATCTTCGAAGAACATTGAAAAAGTGTAAATTTTTTTCAGCTCCCTTCGAGAGGAATCAACTCAAAGATGACAAAGGCCCAGTAAGATTTTGAAAATACTTCAACGTCTATGGGCTCTTCATTCTCATTAGGGCCTTGATTTTCCCAGGGTTAACATCGATGCCCCTCTAAGATCCCATGAATCCAAGGAATTTTCCAGCCCATACTCTAATTACAAACTTATCTAGGTTCAATTTTAAAATTTCCCCTCGAAGCTCCTCAAATGTTTGTTTCAAATATGCTAGAAACTCATTGTGACCCTTGCTCTTCATAGCCATGTCATCCACATATATTTCCATATTCTTGCCTATCTGCTTCTTGAACAACTTATCCACTAGCCGTTAATAAGTCTCTCCTGCATTATTAGGCCCAAACGACATCTTCTTATAACAATACGTGCCCACATCAGTGATAAATAAAGTTTTCTCCTTGTCTTCTTCTACCATAAGTATCTAATGGTACCCCTTATGAGCATCAAAGAAAGCCAAAACTTGATACCCAATTAGGGCTTCCACCAATTAATCAAATGGTGGTATCTGATAGCTATCCATGAGGAAACATTTATTCAAATCAGTAAAATCAATACACACCCTCCAAACTCTTTCATGTTTTGGGACCGTAACCAGATTAGCCAACCATTCTGGATAAGCACCTCTTCGATAACCTCCGCTTTCAGCAACTTATCAACCTCTGCTTTAATAGCTTCCTCCATTTCTGGGGAAAATATTTTCTTCTTGTGTTTAAATAAATTAATCGATGGATCAATATTCAGTCTATGGACCGCAAAACTCGAAGGTACTCCCTTCAGATTAGAAGTACTCCAAGAAAAAATATCGCCATATTCTTCTAACAAGATTCCCAATTTCTCCTTAACATCTCCAGGCATTAACCTCCCTACAACCACTGCCCCCAAATCTCGAATATACATCTTTTCTGTATTGGCTAGGCTGACCTCCCATGCACCGAAACTACATCCCTTGCTCATCTCGCCTCTCTTATAGCTGTCAAGTTACAATTTTTAGCTATCGTTTGATCACCTTGAATGGCAGTTATCCCCTTATCAGTGGGGAGCTTTCTTCATCAGATGGTAACAAGACCATACCGCTTGAGCTTGGCACATTCATGGTCTTCCAAGAATCAAATAGTTGGGCGAGCATGCATCGATAACTGCAAAACTATAGTCTATCGTTACCCCATTATCTCTATTAGCTATCTGAACCAATAAGGTGATTTCCCCCAAACGAAATATGGTTTTTCCCGTGAAAGCTGACAAAGGTGAGGCGGACCTTTTCAAATTGCTATGAATCCAACTGGTCGAAGCACTCAGTGAACATCACCTCAACTCCACTCCCATCATCTAGGGGTGGATTCGGTACGGTTACCTTTATTTTTTACTAATACCATGTACCATACCAACGATGTCAGTATATTATTTTTAAAAACAAATAACGTACCAAATTCTTGGTATACCAACACATCGGTATACCAAAAGGTCAGTTGGTATCGGTATGGTATGGTAGAATACCACCAAATTTAAAATATAATGAATTAATTTTTTATTCATAAATAACTACAAATATAAAAAAAAACATTTAGAGAAAAGTGCATATATAACCCTATATAATTGATGAAAGTGCAGATATAACCCTGCGATAATGAAAGTGCAAATATAACCCTGGTCAGTCAATGCCGGAATAATGGCTTTAGGGTTATATTTGCACATATGTATAATAGTTAGGGTTATATTTGCACATATGTATAATAGTTAGGGTTATATTTGCACTAAAAAACAACTCTGGGTTATATTTGCACTTTCTCCAACATATAGGGTTATATTTGCATATTACCCAAAATTTTATTACATTAGCTTAATTTTAGAAAATTAAATGTTCTCTAATATTGATAGTAAGGTAAGTTAACATCACATTAAAACTATAGTAAGTTATAAAATATTTTTTAAAATTATAATTTTAACTTATTTTTGTTAGACTTAATATAAAAATATCATTTGTAAATAAATCTTATTTAATAAAAATAATTTAAACTCTTTCCAATCTCCAACACATTGGAACCAATATATAGACGACATATTTCAAATTATTGCTATTTGTTTTAATATTAATGAAAGACTAAATCATAACAAAATAAAATCTTAAATTTCTCAATGCTAGTGAGTGGAACAGCATGGTAGTACCACGGTAATATTTTCTCAATACCATTACCGTCTCATCTTAAGTGTATGGTAAGTTACTACCGTACCAGTTACCAACATATTCGATACACATGGTACATGGTTCGATTGGTAAGTTGGTCGGTACGGCATTTTGGCTCAAAATGTTAGCCCCACCATCATCAATGAAACCCTCTTAATCAAAATATTCCCAATCTCAGCCGAAACCCCCATGGGATCAGCATGCATAATTTGATTCAGAACTGCATCTACCTCGGAAATGTAACTCTCATCTGGCCGAAACCTTTTGTGTCTTAGCTTCCCCGTAGGGACTCTACGTGAGTCGGCCTTCATAACTGTATTTGAAGACCTTTCTCCCACAACTCCAATTATCACATTAATTACCCTGTGGATCAGTGGGTTATTCTCATTTCTATTCTCTTGATTCCCAGCAGGCTGCTCTCGTGGCCTTTCATCTCTCATATCTGGACCTTGATCTCGAGGCCTCCTATCTATCTTGCCTCCTCATTCTGATAATTCCTCTTATATGGCTGCCAATCCATACGATCATTCCTTAGACTTAGGGGTTCTTCACGATTCCCCTTTCAAGGCTCTGATCTTTGAAATCAACCTTCCCTCGCACGTATTTCAATTTCATTTCTCAGATGGGTACAATTATTTGTGTCATGTCCATAATCTTTATGATGGTCACAATACAGATTCGTAGCTCTTCTCACAACCGTTGCATTAGCCGTATTCTGCATTGGTAATGGTGGCTGGAACATACCTCGATGTATACTCAAGATCTATGTTGAAGACCTATTCATGGGTGTACACCTCTAGAAATTAGACCCGGCCATTTCCGTGGTTCTTCCATAAAAATTAACTCTTTCCATGCTTATCGACCAAACCTTCTTTTTTCTTCTTGCTTCCTCCTCTACCTTCAAATATTGCTCAATAACTTCTTGAAGCTTTTGCAAGGTTCAAGAAGTGTTAGCAGTCAACTTCTTGTACAATTCCACATCATGCATTCCTATCAGATACCCCTGGATCACCTCCTTCTGCGAACACTTGACCACTCAAGGCTCTCATTCATAAATCTACGATAGAAAGCCTCTGTAGTCTCATCCTACTTCTGTTTTGTTTAATATAACTCAGATAAAGTCTTGGTGAATTTCTTATTTTGAGAATACTGGCTTGTGGGAGCCGCACTAAAGTCCCAATATGAATGGAAAGATCCACTGAGAAACTTATGAGCCACTCATGAGCCTTGCCTCGAAGGTAGCTTCCAACAAGCTTGCATGTCAACCTCTCCTCGAAATCCCTTGAGTCAATAATACTTAGGAATGTTATAATGAAATCTCGAGGATCTGAATCCTTGCTATAATTAGGGAGCCCCTCAAGGGGCTTTGTATCCACCGACTATCAAACTATAGTTATCATTGGGCTGAAGGGAGAACCCGCCACCCACCACCCACCTCATTGACCCAATCAACCCATCCAAATGTATCTTTAACATCTCCAGTGTCTCCCATCAACCCCTGAGGGTATATAGGCAAGTTTTACCCATGATTGACTTTTCCATATGTCATCTGATACATAGGATGGGAACCCATGTAACCAGAGTATCCCTAAGGCCCTATAGCCCCTAAGTGTATCGGAGGGTGCCTATAAAGGCCATAAGGTTATTGACTAACCATGGGATTCTGTAAACTTGCACTACCATATCCCTGAATTCCCATGTAAGACATCATTCCATATCCATTTTTGACTCCTGAAAAAGCAACAGTTGGGATTACTGGTATTGAATGAGGCATTGAGAACACCATCCCCTAAGAATGATTTGGGAAAAAATTTTGAGGTTGTGGTTGAAGCACCTCCTGTGCGTATCCAAGATAAGGGAAGGCCAACATAGGTTGAGACACATGCCTCACTTGCATCTCCATAGCCACCGTAGGTGTAACAACCCTCGAGAAACCCACGGGCATTGAGGGAGGAGTAACCTGATGACCGACTGCCCCAAAAATTTGCTCCCTTGCACCATATCTTGTTGTGAGCCAACCAATCTCATATCTCAATTTACCTGGGCAGTCCGTTCTTAAGCCTCGATATTAGAATCACCAAAAGCTTCTGCAAAACGTCCATCTCTCTCATCACGGGAACCAGCTGGAACATTCTTCCCCAAGCCCATGTTCCTAACACCAGGCTCCAAATTAGCTTTTGGGTGCCTCAAAGATCCTGCCACAATAGCTTCTGGGACCTCGGCAGGCATTGGATTAAATTCGCTTGAGACATGTACAATTACAAGCTTTATGATCGAGGTTTGCACCATTCCGGGCTCTACTGTCGAGATTTGCATCAACTCATGCTCAACATTTTGCTACATCGGGGGATTAACCACCTTTCTTTTTCTTATGTATTGGGATTGTACTTCGTCGATGTGACATGTTCCCTTCAACCACAACCTTTCACTCCTTCAAGAGATTGAAATTTGACTTAATCGGTCCCACTAGGTGTGCCAATTGATACATTTCAAAACCAATCAAGCAGCATTGTTGGGTTCTTTGGTCACAATCTGCAAAGAAATAAGCCCCGGGAAGTCATAGGGGAAAAATCTCCATACTTAAATCAGTAAACCGTATGAATATCGTATAAAACAGAATGAATCTAAAATGGAATACATACCATGTATTTATACCGTAAAACCCTAGCAGTATTTGCCTTCAATTCTGACTCTTAATTATCAGCCAACACGGTCATTAAGTTAGAGCGTTTTAAATACTCTTATTGGGTCAAAATAAGACTTGCAAGCTATTTAGGTTTTTCTTGGGTTAACAGTGTTTTGACTTATTTTGTTGTTTTTCATAGGGAGTGTGATTCTGTGCGAGTGGCTATTGATTTGGAGGCAAAGTTAATTGGTGGAAAGTCTGCCATTTTCAAGGTATAAATGTAAATTCATTCATTTCCTCTTATCTCCATTTCCATTCTTTTATGTGTTTATGCTATGAATTATTTGTTGAAGAAGTAGTATTTAATAAACCAACATGGGCTTTGAATTATTATTTTAATGCTCAATTTTCAGGTTTTAGGTTGATATGGTTGCTCCAAAGTTGGAAAACATCAACTATGATAATGTGCAATATATGCTAACATATGGTTTTTTCACTTTATTGCATTGTGTCTTCCTATGAAGTTTTAAGGGGGTGTGAAGTGCTTCATGTGATTATCTCTGTTTTGTATGTTCTGCTCGAAAGCATAGCATTCTGGTTATTGGCAATCCATAAGGTAGTAAAGGTGTTGTTTGTTTATTTACGTGATATTCCAGACCTAAGAAACCCATAAATAATACAAATGTCTACCTTGCTCCTTTGGTTGATGATTTGATGATGTTGTTCAACAAAGGTGTTAGAACATACGATAGTTTTGAGGAAGATTATTTTGAATTGAAGGCTTTGTTGTTTTACACCATTAATAATTTTCCAACATATGTAATTTATCTGGGTACTCAGTGAAAGGACATTGCGCTTTTCCTGTTAATGAAAAGAATACTTATTTTTGTCAATTAAAGAATGGTTGCAAAACCATTTATCAGGGGCATATGTGGTTTCTTCCCGAGGGTCATCCATGACGTTTGGCAAAACAGTGATCTGATGGAAAGGTGGAGACCAGAGAGGAACCATTACCAATAACGAGGTTGAGGTTTTTGAAAGGGTAAGAGAGATTAATAATGATTTTGGGAAGATGAAGGGTAAAGTTGTGAACAAAGGTAGTTAGAAGAAATGTTCCATTTTTTCAACCTTCCTTATTGGAAGCACTTGGACATAAGACATCGTCTCGATGTAATGCACATTGAGAAGAATGTGTGTGACTCTTTGATTAGAACTTAATTTATTGAATACCCCGGTTAAAAGTAAGTATGGGTTGGAAGCTCATCTAGACATGGTCGAAATGGGAATTAAGAGCAATTTAGGGTTGGTCAAGAGTGGTGATGATTGTTACCTCCCACTGGCTTGTTATTTCATGCCTCAATCTGAGAAGAAATCATTCTGTGAGACCCTAGGTAGTGTGAAGGTGACATGGGCAAATTTGTCTAACATAAGTTCATGCATGTCTGTGGAGGAGTTGAAATTGGTTTGTTTGAAATCACATGATTGCCACAATCTGATGTAAGAAATAAATGCCATTGCCATTAGGTTTCCATTGCCTCCTCATGTTAGACAAAGTATTACTAAACTATGTTTGTTTTTCAAGTTAATTTGTTCCAAAAGCATTAGTGTGTCTAAATTTTACCGGTTGCAAGCGACGATAGTTGAAGTTTGTGTCTGATGGAGACATACTTTCCCCCCTTAGTTTTTGATATAATGGTCCATTTGATAGTTCTTTTGGTCTGTGAGATCAAGTTGTGCGGACCAGTATTCTTGAGGTGGATGTACCCTTTTGAGAGGTATATAAAAATCTTTAAACATTTTGTAAAGAATCGATACAGGATGGATGCAAGTCACCATTGGCTTTTCGAACACCATTGGCTACGGGCGTCTTCTCTCTAACTGAACAACTTCTAAGTAAACCTTCTTTGCTTAAGCGCTTCTTTTCTCTAGGACAAAAAAATTTCAGGATACCAGTTTTCAAGGAAAAAACTAAATTCTTTGTAACAATTTCGAAAGAAATAAAATGATGGTTTGTCAAAAAACAATTATTTATAAAAAAACTAATAAAAGAACTTTCAAAAGTAAATATAATTAGATTTAAATTTGGTTTGTGCGGAAAATTGTTGTCTCTTTTGGGTTGTTCTTGTAGCTTAATTAGCAGAAGCTAACCTCACTAAGTAAAGAAGGTTTCTTTTGTTCAAAAGCTCCCCTCTTCTGAATCGGGAAGTTGGAATTTGGACTAATGTTTCATTTCCGACAATGGAGAGGCAGCAGCATAGCAGCGGCAGTAGGTCTCGGAGCAGGAGAAGCTGAAGAAGAATAAGAAGAAGTGAGGGTAAAATAGTCTTTAGGTTTTTCTATTTTAAACTTATGGTATATTTGTCTTTTCATTATTGGTCAATGCCTGACTTGCATCAGTCAATGCTGAAAATCTACCAAATGGGTAAAAATGCACATTTTAACTAAAAGATGGGGTTACTTCTGCACTTTCAAATTTTACAAGGTTATTCTTGCACTTTCTCAATTTAATGGGTTATTTTGTACTTTTCCCTAAATTTTATCTTTGACCTTTCCCACGGGAAAGCCTCTGTTTGGGTTAATTAGCTACAATTAACAACCCCGGGTGGAGGCAAGTCACGTCTGACCCTGCGAGCCTTGACAAAACAACAATCCAAATGAAGTTCAACATGGATATTGTTATCATGGAAAAGTTTAGAGACACTACGTAGGTTTTTAGCAGTATTGGGAACATAAAAAATATTACGTATATGCAAACAAGAACCACCATGCTCAACAGAAAGAAAAGAGTGACTTAAATGAGAGATGGTAAGAGATGTACCGTCTCTAACCATGAGTCGGTCACTACCATTATAGGCAATTCGAAGGGTGGGATTGCGGATGTCCGACATCACGTGGTGAGTAGCTCCAGAGTCAACGTACCAAGGGTCCTCGATGTAAGAGGGGGTACCAACCACAGTAAAGGCAGACTTTTCAGTGGTGGCACTTTGAAGCCTGGCGGCAGCGTTGTGGTTTGTGGCGAGGAAGGCAAGCAGGTTAATCCTTTGGAAACAATTCAAGGCTTCATGACCAGCCTTTTTGCATATGTGACAAAGAGGGCGTGTGCAGTCACCTGCGGTAGTCACCGGAAGAGGACCAGTCCCAGCCTGGGCATTCTACTGCTCGCTCATGGCGTTGTTTTTGATGACTTGATGATAGAGAGGCAGTTGGCAGCCATATTCTACAGTGAGAGAGCATCATCCTAAGAGGATTCTGAGCAGTTTGTCGGAGGAGAGCAACTTGGTTTTGAGCGACAAGGTTGAACGGAGAGCTGCAAACTGGGAGCCAAGGCCATGGAGTAAATACCCAATAAAGTCATCATCGGAAACGTCGTAGAGGCATTCCGACAAGGAGTCTACAAGGGCTCTCTTTTTCTCAAAATAATCAAGAAAAGAAAGAGATCCTTTGGGTAGGGTTTGGATTTGTTTCCAGAAGTGCATTTGGAGAGCGTTGGTTTGAGCATGGAAGGTGCGGGCAAGGATCAACCAAGCTTCAGCCATTTTTGGTGGTGCAAGCAATAATGCCGAGAAGCAGTCTCAAAAGAGTGAAGAGTATCGAAAGAAGAACAAGCTTATCCTTCTTCATCCATACTACACATTCATTCACTGTCGACTTGGCCGGAGTACCACTGGATGGGCCAACGGATTGGTTGGAGGCACGGCCGGTGTGGTGATAGTCACCGGCAGCGGTGTGACATTAGTGAGGAAAGATTCCAGACCATATGCTCCGAGGGCAGAGCAAACAATGTTGTACCAAAGAGAGTAATTTGAACGATTAAGTTGAACTGCTAAGTTTGGAAAGTTGAATCTAGGGCTCTGAGAATCAGAACCAACCGAGGCAACAATAAGGGTGTTTGTGGAGTTGATTGAATCAGACGACATGTTGAGATCAGAGGTTAGGTTAATACCATGTAAATCTTAGAGTAAAGATGAGAATAATTTCTGTATTGATTTTCAATCACTGAAAGAATTGTATATATAGAATTTATAAGATAAGAATGAATCTCTTTCAATCACAAAAAGCCAAAGGGGGAGATTGTAAAGTCAGAGAGATTTGAATTGAATATTTAGTTGGCAGTGTTTGTGAACATATTTGGAAACGAAAAAATTTCTATGTTGGAACACTCGACAGGAGCATATTTACGCCAATGATTTTCATGAAAAAAAGACAGAATATTATGGTATTTGTGAGTTATGGAAATTTTTATATTCTGTTATATATCAGGCGTATGAAGCATAGTTGATTTATGGAAAATCCCTAAATATATGGAGTTGATATTTGCGAATATATGGGATAGATTAAGATAAGGAAAATCTCTTTATTTATGGGATTTGGATATGCTTCAAGAAGCATATTTGGAATAGGAATATTGTGGAGATAATCAAGGAGTATTCCAGTCTGATTCACAGATATAAAAGGGGACAAACACAGCTGCATACTCACGGATTTAACAGAGCAAAAATTTGCATACAGATTTTTTAGACTTTCGAGAATTGCTAAAAGCCTTATTTATATGTTCCAACATACTTGACCTGTTGCACAAAGTTCTAAATCATAAACCTTAATTCCTCGGGAGGAGGAGATCCAGCGTCGATGAGTTTTGAGGTCAGAGGGAGTCTGATCAAGGCGGATTGGTAGCAAGGGGAGCTTGCAGAGTTCACACAATATAGTTAGTAAAGATAAGTATCTTGTAATACTGTACTGTATCTTTCTAATTAGTGAATTCATTCTGAACTGGGACAGGCCCCGCAGATGTAGGTGGATTTCACCGAACTGCGTAACCAAGTCATGTGTCGTTTACGTTTTTTTACTATTACGTACTTGGTTAAATAGGTCATGTTGGAACATACGAACTAGGATTATAAAAATTGGTAAAACCAAAATTACATTTGGTATCAGAGCATGGTCACTTATTATTCCCTTGGTTGTGTCAAGGAAAGTGTGATCCGGTTTTACCATGACGACTAATGAATGAGCTTCAGTGTCTCTGCCACCTCTGCTAGAAGGAAACAACTACAACTATTGGAAGGCACGTATGAGAGTCTTCATCAATTCACTGGATGAACTGGCATGGTTTTATGTTGAGAATGAGTGAAATCATCCTACTGAAGATGTTGTATCGACAGAGGGAGAGTCAAGTCAAAGGGAGTAGAAACTCAAAGACAAAGCTAGTTGGACACCTGATGATCTCAAAGCCTCTCTGGCAAATTCAAAGGCACTGAATGCAATCTTTACTGCAGTTGATGAAAACCAGTTCAAACTCATATCTACATGTCATCAAGCCAAGAAAGCATGGGAAATCCTGCAAACAGTTCATGAGGGAACGAGTAGAGTTTGAGAGTCCAAACTTCAGATGTTGGCTACAAAGTTCGAGGAACTCAAGATGAAGGAGGATGATACTATTGCTATGTTCAACAGGAAACTTAGGGACATCTCCAACATGGTATACCAACTGGGAAAGGTCTACAAAGAAACGAAGTTGGTGAAAAAGACCTTGAGATCACTCCCTACTAGATTTGCAATGAAGGTTACAGCAATAGAAGAAGCGAGAGACGTAGCAACAATGAGCCTAGATGAACTAATGGGATCGTTGCAGACATATGAGATGACTTTTCAATAGGCTGCAAAGAGAAGTCCTAAGGAGTTGGCATTTAATACATCTGCATCAAAAGACAAGTACGAGTCTGACAGTGATGATGAGTTCAAAAAACTTGCGCTTATCACGAAGAATTTCTCAAGAATGCTAAAGAAAGTGGTTAACAAGAAATCTTAGGAAAGGCTTAGTGGAAATAGATCAAGACAACAAGACTCTGGTAATAATCATGGAATGAGGTTTGAACAAGGAAATCAGCAGTTTTTCAGAAATCAAAACAGTGAACCAAAACAGCATGGACGAATTCAATGCACAAAATGTGAAAGATATGGTCATATTCAGGCTGAATGTGCTAACACCCAGAAGAAACAGGGAAAATCATGTCACCTCATGGAGTGAAGATGAAGAAGATGAGAAGGACGAAGAGGAACTTACCAGCAACTACGTGGCGTTCAGAGCAAAGATTCATGATACATCGGAGGATGGATGTTCCAACACACTTAACAAAGTCAAAGCTGTATGTTCCAACACAGATTTGTATGAAGCACATAGCGATGAAGATGATGATCTTTCTGTAAGTGATGAAGAAATCTACAGCACCTATGAAAAAATGTATGCTATGTGGGTTCAAGTAGCTGACACAAACAAAGAGCTGAACGAAGAGAAAAGGAAGTTGATGGAAATTGAAAGAGAATTGCGATTAACAGTTGCAGAACTTGAAAAGATAAATAAAGAGTTGAATGGAAAACTGATAGTAGCAGTCAAGAGAGCTGAGGCGTCTGAAGCAAAAATTTCTAAGCTAAATTCTGGAAAGGCAAAACTTGATGATATTCTGGACATGGGAAGAAACTTTGGTGATCAACACGGTATTGGGTATGGAAACACACACAAGACTGAAGCACATGAAAATTCAGTGGCCCTCAAGACTAAGATCCGAGAAGTGAAATGGAAGTTTGGCATGTCTTATAAAAAAAACCACTCATCTGTATCTACTGCACATATCAAGGGCATTTCGAAGAACAATGCAGAAAACTGATCAGAGACCAAATGTCAGGACGACAACTTAGGGCATGTTCCAACATAGGCAAGGTCTAAAAATGAAATCAATCAGAAAGGTATGGGTTGTCAAATGATCTAGCACATGTCTGGTGGCACACACTTCGCTCATATCTTATTCCAGAGATTCGTGGTACTTTGACAGCGGTTTTTCTCGCCACATGACACTCCAGAATTTCTCACGAATATCACTCCATACGATGGCGGATATGTGACTTTCGGTGATGGAAAGAAGAGTAGAGTGATTGGAAAAGGTGAATTGAAGATTGAAGGTTTTCCAGTGTTCACTAGTGTACTGTTTGTTGAGAATCTGAAGGCAAATTTATTAAGCATAAGTCAGTTGTGTGATGAAAATATGACAGTGGAATTTCAGAAGGATAAATGCATTGTGAAACACGGAGAAACCAAGGTTCTTTCAGGCATAAGATCATCAGATAACTGCTGGAGCAAGAAGTACGGTGTATGATCTTGAAGCAAGACGAAGGAGTTATGTGGCACGGGAAGCTCGGTCACATCAATTATAAAACATTGGTGAAAATTGCAAACGTGAAAGCTGTACGAGGTATGCCTACCTTAACCAGCAATGATGGAATTGTATGTGGACCATGTCAACAAGGTAAACAAATTTGATCCCCTCACTCTTCAGTTCAGTATATTACCACCTCTTGAAATCTGGAACTATTGCATATGGATTTGATGAGTCCAGTCAATACGCCTAGTATAGGTGGAAAGAAATATATCTTTGTATGTGTTGATGATTTCTTTAGATTTACGTGGGTAGCCTTTTTGAAAGATAAATCTGATACGTTAGAAGTATTTAGAAGTTTGGTAGTAAAGTTACAAACTGAAAAGGGAAGTCCAGTTGGAAAGATTGTTCAAATTCGTAGAGATCATGGTAGAGAGTTTGAGAATTCTCAATTCAGTAATTTCTGTGATGAGCTCAGAATTCAACATGGTATTGTAGAACGAAATAACAGAACCTTGCAGGAGATGGCTTGAGTTATGTTAGCTGAGAAAGAAATTCACAAGAAATGGTGGGCAGAAGAAATTAATACAGCTTGTTATACAATTAATCGAGTGTATCTATGACCATTCACCAGCAAAACATCATACGAGATTTGGAAGGGCAGGAAACCAAATGTTTCATATTTCCATGTGTTTGGAAGCAAGTGCTGCATTCTCAGAGACAGAGAGAAGTTGGCAAAATTTGACAATCGGAGTGATACAGGAATTTTTCTTGGATATTCTATCAACAGCCGTGCCTATCGAGTGTTTAATCATCGAACCAACACTCTCATGGAGTCCACAAATGTTATTGTGGATGATTCAGAGGAAGAACAAAAGTCCGATATTGTAGAACATGATCCCAGTAACACTCATGTTCCAACACAGCCGCGGCATCCTGATAAGGCAGATCCATTAGTAGAAGCCGAACTGCATCAACATGCTGGAACAACTGATCAGATTGATGCTAAAAAGGCTGAGTCTAACGAACCCTATGTTCCAACACAGGACCAACCTGAATCCAACATGAGAAGCACTCGATCGGTTCCTCGAGTGGATTACCGAAGGCTAGCTGGATTGCACAGCTTTGTTTCTCTCAGTGAACCCAAGAACTACAAAGAAGCCTTGCTGGATGAGTATTTGATTGCTGCTATGCAAGAAGAACTAAGTCAATTTGCATGAAATGATGTATGGTATCTTACTCCTCGCCTTAAAGGCATTAATTCCATTGGCACGAAGTGGATTTTTAAGAATAAGTCTGATGTTGATGGTCTGGTTACTCGAAATAAGGTTAGACTAGTAGCTCAAGGATATACACAAGTGGAAGGGGTCGACTTTGATGAAACATTTGCACCAGTTTCCAGGTTAGATTCAATTCGAATATTACTTGCTATTGCTTGCTCTATGAACTTTATGTTATATCAAATGGATGTCAAGAGTTCATTTTTAAATGGAGTGGTGAATGAAGAGGTTTATGTTGAACAACCTAAAGGCTTTGAGGATCCTCATTATCCCCACCATGTTTATCGACTCAAGAAGGCTCTTTACGGTCTAAAGCAAGCACCCAGGGCTTGGTATGAACGACTTACTAACTTTCTTCTTCAGAAAGGCTATCGTCGAGGGGGAGTAGATCGCACTTTATTTGTGCTTGAAAAGTATTCAAAATTTTTGTTGCTCAAATTTATGTTGATGATATAGTATTTGGCTCTACTTCGTCTTCTATGGTACAAGATTTTGTCACCATCATGCAATCTGAATTTGAGATGAGCATGGTTAGAGAACTCACTTACTTTCTGGGATTGCAAGTCAAGCAAGGAAGGAATGGTCTGTTCATAAATCAGATGAAGTATGCTCTTAATTTAGTGAAGAGGTTCGGTCTAAGCAATGCTCGAGCAGTTCGAACTCCTATGGGCATTTCTGAAAAACTAGTAAAGGATGAAAAAGGAGTTTCAGTTGATCAAAAATTATACAGAGGCATGATTGGAAGTTTATTTTATTTAATAGCTAGTAGACCAGATATATGTTTCAGCGTTGAGATTTGTGCAAGATTTCAGGCTGATCCAAAGGAATCGCATCTCACTGCAGTTACACGAGTTATTCGATATGTAAGTGGGACTTCTGAGTGTGGTGTCTAGTATTGTAAGAGTCAAGATTCTAAATTGATTGGGTACAGTGATTCTGACTGGGCTGGTAATGCTGATGATCGAAAAAGTACAACAGGTGGATGTTTCTTTATTGGTACGAATTTAGTGTCGTGGTATAGTAAGAAACAGAATTCGATCTCCTTGTCTACTGCAGAAGCTGAGTATCTTGCAGCTGGAAGCTGTTGTGCACAACTGTTATGGATGAAACAAATATTGAAAGACTATGGAATTCATCAAGGCCCCTTGAAGATTTTGTGTGAAAACACAAGTGCAATTGATATCTCGAAAAATCCAGTCCAGCACTCGAGAACTAAACATATTGATATAAGGCATCACTTCATTAGAGATGGTTGAAAGGAAGGAAGTGGAGGTAGTCTATGTTCCAACACACGAACCATTCGCTGATATCTTTACAAAGCCGTTGGATTCCGTTACCTTTGAAAGCCTTCGACAACACTTAGGTGTTTGTCAAATTTGAGGTAATTCTTACCTAAATTTTTATTGTAAATATTCTGTTTATTTTTTTTAAGAAATCAAAAAAAAAGAAAAAAATAGAAAGAAGAAATATGTACAAAAATAGATTGCTTGGTATGTTGGAAGTTATTTCTGATGGGACATCTCGAGTTGACAAGAAGAAAAAGGGTCATCATTATAAGCCTTGGAAATCAAAAAATGAGTTTCGTGGGAAAAGAGGAGGTGAGTTGAAGAGTTGGTTTGGGTTTCTAGTTGTCCAAAATCCTTCCATATTCTCTCTTTTTGGCCGGTTTCGAAATAATCTCAAACCATCTTCAAAGTCCTTACTCTCTGAATCCTTGCTGAAAAGAATGGCTTCTAGCCCTACCGTCCCCACACAAGAATTAGACCTTCAAGGATCGTCTCTACCATTAGAAGTTATGGAAGAAGAAAAATGTTCGATCAATTTGAAGTTGGTATCGGTCGAAGGGAATGGACAATGTACAGACCAAGCTGGGTTCGAACCGATACTGGAAGAAAATCAAGATCAATGTGGAGGAAACTCGAATCAAGTTGGGGTCGAAGAACTTTTTGATGGAAATCTTGGTCAAGTTGAAGAGCTTCGTGTAGAGGAAGAGGCATCCGATGAGGGTAAAAAGGATGGGGGCTCTGGAATTGAACTCGATGAACAAGAAAAGCTCACTGGTGCCAAGAGGAAGGACCGATATGGAAAGGTAACTGGCCCTGACCCTTCTCCTTTAAAACTGATGGGCATGGAATTTAAGAGTGTAGATAAAATTTTTGAATGGCTAGAGGCAAACAGAGTAGTTGTAGATTTAACAAAAATCAGAAGCATAGAAGGTGAATACCTGACTGTTCAGGTCAAGAAGCTTGTAACGGGTAATATAGGTGAGATAAGGAGGATTGGTGCAATTTCTGTTGGGAAAATATGCCAAGTACAGAGAAAAGGATAAATTCCATGTGTGTCGTATTCCCTTTCTAAGATATGTAGTTTTAAAAGAGATTTGTGAAGGAGAAGCTGCTGGAAGGGAAGTTGTGAGGTATGGAGATAGACTACATGTTGGCTTCTATGATTCAAATGCTCCTAAAAGGATGGAAGAACTAAGGAAGCCGGTGATAATTAAACTGTCAGATAGTGATGAGGAGGACAGTGTTCCAACACAGCAGTGTGGACATGAAAATTCTATGGATGTGGATTCTGATGCTGATATGGGAGGTGAAGACCATAATGATTTGTATGATAATGAGTGTGATGAAACCTGAAGAAGATATGACTAAACCAAAGGATTTGGATCAAGATGAGATGTCTGAAAGAGAATCTGAGAAGGAGAATGAAGCTGGAGGTTCAGAGAGTGTTCCACCACAGGACATTCCTGATTTGGCATACTCGAGTGATGAAGTGCTCGATGAATTTTACCAGACAGCTAAAGGCAAGAGGAAGGCTGTTGATGCTAAGGTATCTTCTTAGGCAAAAAGGAGCAAGAAAAGGCAGGAATGCAAGGAGAAGAAAATACTTCCTCCCCTCTCTGTAAGTAAGGCTTTGTCATTTTCTTATTTTGATTCAAAAGGAGAGGAAATGGGAGAGGCTTTTTCTGAAAGGAAATTTATTCCTGAGAGACTAGTGGATTTAGTAGCATACAAGGAGAGTGGATTCTCAAATTTTTTTTAAAGTAATTGGGATGACAAAAGCAGCCACGGTACAACTGCAGTACAATAGGCAGGTTGTGATTGAGGTATACTCTAATCTCATGATTGGAAATCTGGAGATTGATTCCCCTTGGTATGGAAAGGTGTACGTGAGGGGAAATATAATTGATTTGTCTGCTACCAGGATTAACAGAATTTTTGGTCTTAAGACACCAGAGATAGATGGAGTTTTTCCTGAAGATTTGGAAGTTTCTGATGATCAAATCCTAGCTACTATCTCAGGTGGATATAAGGTTGAGTGGCCAGCAACGGGGTATTTACAAGCATCTTGCTTGTCCTCGAGATTTTTTTGTTTATATCAGATTGTTGTTCATTGTTGGATGCCTTCAACAAATACCACTGCATTGATAAGAGAGATAGCCAAATTGATATACTGTGTTGAAACACAGAAGCCTGTCAACCTTGGGCTATTCATTCAGCAAAATCTAGTCAGACAAGCTACTGCCCCCAAGGTCAATGATGCAATTATCTATCCTGCACTGATATCAGCACTAGCCAAGAGTGCCAAAGTGAAAGGAAAAGCAGAGGATGTGGTGATTGACACTGAATTCTTGAGACCAAATAAGAAGACTTTTGGGCTAAGGCACATTCATGATTTGCCTTGGAAACCAGAAGGCTCTACATCAGCGGCAACAGAAAAGAAGGCCAAGATAGTATCTCTGAATGCAAGATTGAGAGCTATTGCTATTCAAATGGCAGCGCTGGAGGCAGAGAAGGCCAATCTGGCGAAAGAGAAAGCAAAATTGGAGGCTTGAACTCAGGGGGAGTTTACTGATGCTTGGTTATTGCCTTTGGCATATGATTTTTTGTTGTCTTTGGCATCGGTGTGATCCCACGGGGAGATATTTTGGATATTTAGTTTGTTATGGCTCTGTAATCTGAATGATTTTATTTTTTGTTGGTATTCTGGATTTCTGGTATTCATGCTTTGTGGGAATTCTGGTATTAATTGGTTTTCAGATTCGGTAGTGTTTATATTGTTGTGTGATTCCAACATAGGTGAAGCTCTGGAAGACCTATGTGTGTGACAAGTTTTTTCGTTGCGAGATTAATGATCAAAATAGTATGGGTTCACAAAATGCCAAAGGGGGAGATTGTAAAGTCAGAGAGATTTGCATTGAATATTTAGTTGGCAGTGTTTGTGAACATATTTGGAAACGAAAAACTTTCTATGTTGGAACACTCGACATGAGCATATTTACGCCAATGATTTTCATGAAAAAGAAGATAAAATATTATGGTATTTGTGAGTTATGGAAATTGTTATATTCTGTTATATATCAGGCGTATGAAGCATAGTTGATTTATGGAAAATCCCTAAATATATGGAGTTGATATTTGCGAATATATGGGATAGATTAAGATAAGGAAAATCTCTTTATTTATGGGATTTGGATATGCTTCAAGAAGCAGATTTGGAATAGGAATATTGTGGAGATAATCAAGGAGTATTCCGGTCTGATTCACAGATATAAAAGGGGACAAACACGGCTGCATACTCACGGATTTAATAGAGCAAAAATCTGCATACAGATTTTTGAGACTTTCAAGAATTGCTAAGAGCCTGATTTATATGTTCCAACATACTTGACCTGTTGCACAAAGTGCAGAATCATAAACCTTAATTCCTCGGGAGGAGGAGATCCAGCATCGACGAGTTTCGAGGTCAGAGGGAGTCTGATCAAGGCGGATCGGTAGCAAGGGGAGCTTGCAGAGTTCACACACTATAGTTAGTAAAGATAAGTATCTTGTAATACTGTACTGTATCTTTCTAATTAGTGAATTCATTCTGAACTGGGACAGGCCCCGCAGATGTAGGTGGATTTCACCAAACTGCGTAACCAAGTCGTGTGTCGTTTACGTTTTTTTTACTATTATGTACTTGGTTAAATAGGTCATGTTGGAACATACGAACTAGGATTATAAAAATCGGTAAAACCAAAATTACAAGGATGACTGTAACCAGATCAAGACAAGCAATATCATCTAATAACTCAGACCAAAATTTATCGACGGGAGATCGTTCATTGGATAACTCCGATGTGGGCAACAATCTGTCTTTGATTGAAATGCAAAGCACTTTTGGTTCTTCTTGCGTGATTGTAAGTGAAAAGGGGAAGAATAACAAAGAGATAAATGGTACCGCACTCAAGAGCTTAACAGATGGATATGGAAGTCTTTTGACTATGAAGTGAAAGCTGTTAAATGTGGAAAAAGATCATGTCTAGATTCTGTTACTAGATGTGAACATTGCCATGACCTATATTGGAGGAATGAGAAGCAATGCAAGGCTTGCCATATGACATTTGAGCTTGATTATGATCTGGAAGAAAAATATGTTTCACATTGCCACGTGTTGGGGAAACATGAATACTGATAGTATCCATAAACATGAAGTACTATCATCGCAGTTGCAAGCACTGAAAGCTGCAATTTTTACAATAGAGGTGGGCCTTGTTACAAATATGTGTTGTAGTAGAAGACACATATCTTTGTATTTGTTAATACTCCTCATAAGCTAATAATATGTTTAAAACTGCTTTCCTGTTGAATTTATTTTTATCAGTCCCCTCGTAACAGTTAGATGAACTCTTTTTTTCCTTTTTTATCTTCATGCATTTACATTCTCTTATTTTTGCACTCTTATTCACTGATGTGGGATGGGGGATTCAGGGGCGGAACTAGGGGGCGAATGGGTGCTAGCGCCACCCCTAGGACTCGGCGGCCCGGAATTTAGGCCGAGAGCCACCGGAAGCCACCGGATTCCGCCCCCCTTGAGCCACCGGTGGCCCAACATTTGGCTCCAGTTTGTAGCGGCGGGCGTCCTGGAGAAGATGAAACCTTGATTTTTTTTTCCTAACTAAACAAAACGATGTCATTTTGAATTAAGTGAAACAACGTCGTTTTGTTAATGTACAGCCAAAAAAATAAATGGGGCCAATTGGGCTGAAACCCAATTGGCCCAAATAAGTTAAAACTTATTCTGCCAAAGGCTCCAAATTGTTCCCATAAAGCATTTGTGTTGATCTTGATACCCAAATCAGATTTCATCCAGAAGACTTTGGAGATGTTAGGTTTAGGTGGAGCTTTGGGCCACAGTATTAATCCACCATCAGACCATATTTTGTCATATGGATTTCTGGAATGGATCGGCTTTGTGAATAAAGCCAAGCACTTGTATATCTAACTGATTTCTCTAGGATCATCAGGTTAGGCTTTTTCCCTTCATTATTAGATTGTTTCTCTGTTTCCATAGGTTCCAACAGACTATAGATAGAAGTATTCTGACAAGATTTGTGTGGATAAAACCCAATTGGGCCTATTATTATTGTATGAATATAATTCATCTTGTGTGTTGTCTTCCTCCCATTTCCGCCAAAATGCAAAGCCGAGCCGACTGCCGTCCATCCGCCGCCGTCCGTCCGCCTGCCGCCGTCCCTTTCCTCAATATTTTTGTATTTAGCGTTGCAAAAAAATTTTGCCTCTTTTTAGCCCCCCTATATATCGTCCTGGTTCTGCCATTGACGACCGCGTCCGAGCTAAACCAAGGGCAATGTATCAGGTATGCGAGGAGAGGATACAACTTTCAAGGAGACAATATTTTTTTGTGTAACTTGTGTTGAATTGAATTGCTTATTTGTGTGAAATTGTGAATACTGAATAACATATACATATTTAGTGGGTGTGTTGAAATTGTGAAATTGTTCTAAATATGGATATGGATAATTTGACATATTTAATTGGACATATTTTTGACAAAGTGTGAATACTGAATAGCATATACATATTTAATTTGACATATTTTTGTTGAATGGTATTTAGCGTTGCAAAAAAAAATTGCATCTTTTTAGTCCCCCCTTACATAGTGTCCTGGTTCCGCCACTGGTGGGGATTAAGGCGGTTCTATATGTGTCTTCTCTAGTTGTGCCTTTGATTATCTATGATCAAAGGCGGTTCTTAGAAACGCTAAAAAACACAATCCAAGGCGGTTATTTTCCACCTTCCATCATCCAAAGGAACTGTCTTTAAAGCGGTTCCGAGTTCGGAACGATGTTGATACCCTTGGCTTTGTGTGCAGCTCTCGGGACCGGAAGATAATTATGTTTCGGCACCTGAACTAATGTCGGAGACAATGCTTAGGTTATTGAATCGTGTCCAAATTCTGTTGAAAACCTGGTTTTTTGGTCTAGAATTTGTTATATACTCACTATAAGTTACGAGTTCGTAAATGTTGTCGGCTCTTCAGGTTCCAAGTTCGTAAATATTGTCGGCTCGTTGGGTTCCGAGCTCGGAAAGTGAAAATCGGTCCTTTGGTTTCTGACAGTAGGAACCTAGGATGGACTTCCGAGTCCGTAAATCATTTCGGTTTCGATGGCAAAATTTTGAATTCTTTTCTAAACCCGTCCTAAAATAGCCTCAAATCACCAATAATGCTTCCAACAAATTTTGAATACATTGTCAAGGTTTACAAAAATATTTGGACATCGCTACATTAGCAATTATCTATATATTGGAATAAAATAACGTAGATTCTATTTCGCATATAACAAGTGAACTTTATAATTATCCAACACTATACAACATGATAGTAGTTTCAGCAAGAATCTATAAACAATGCTAATCAAGCAACTATCTATAGATGAGAATAGAAAATAATCAAATTATATTCCACAAAATACGTGTAACGATTGTTGAGGTATTTTTAATAACACCATTTTAGGCCTTCCAAGAGTTGCAGATCGGACATTGATTAGATGTCCTGCCACGTTGATGCCACCCTATGAATACGACTTGTATTTCTTTGGAAAAAATTTCCGCACATTATAATATAATAAATTAGTTTGAGTAGGTTAGTAGTTTATTTTTAGGAGGGTAACAGTACATTTTCCGCAAATTAATTTCCGCACTTTTTTCGCACATTATTTATTTTTATTTTTTTAAGTGCGAAAAAAGTTAAACGAACTACGTGCGAAAAAAGTGCGAAAAACACACTAACAGTACATTTTCCACTGTTCCTCTTCCTTCTTCCTCCTTCCTCCTTCTGCCTAACGGCTCTTTGATCGTTATACTATTTTCTTCTCTGAGTTTTCCTCCACCCCATCCATGGCGGTTCCTCCGCCTGGCCGTGGAGGACAAGCGCCGGCCAAATCATTTTTACAAGCTTTAAACAACCGATCACCTCCACTATCAGTCTCACTCCCATCTAATCCCGAGATAATTCCTAAAACCAATTACAAAGGTGAAATCTCTTGCTTGGTCACTCGGAAGGAGGCAGAGACTCTGGCCTCTCACTACCACAACGCTCTGGTGGGAAAATTCGCGCGTGGGAAGCCTTCCATGGTTGCTCTCAACGACGCCTTCAATTCAGTCGGATTCAAAGGTAAATTCCAACTGGGTTCTATAGACTATCGACACATTCTGATACGCTTCCAGGACAAGGAAGATTACCAGCGTCTTTGGATTAAAGGTCAGTGGAATTTTAACAATGCCCAAATGAAAGTTCTAAAATGGACAACTGATTTTTCTCCTGAAATTGAGTCGTCCATAGTTCCGGTTTGGGTTACTATACATCACGTTCCAGTTTTTTTCTATAACCTTGCTATGCTAGAATCCATGGGTAATCAGATTGGGAATTTTATTAAGTTGGATTCTGCTACTGCTGGCTTAACTAGACCATCCGCAGTGAAGATGTGTGTAGAAATAGATTTGAAAAAAAGACAACCAACTTATATTAGAGTGGGCATTGAGGAAGATGGCTTTGAATATAATGTATCTAAATTGCATCTTCAGTTTGATGATCTTCCTTTATATTGTCATCACTGTAAGGTTATTGGTCATGATGACAATCTATGCATCTACTTACATCCGGAACTGAGAAAACCAAGGATGAATAAAATGGATAACATTAATGCCCTTGGAAAGGATCACAAAAAGCCAATAGATGTTCAGGAACAGGAGATTGTTAATTAGTTTCATGATAAAATTAACAAAGCTGGAGGGTCTGGTCTCTCAGTAACTGACAACGTTAATGCTGTGTCAAACCTTAGATATGTACCTAAACAGAAGGTAGGAAAGGATAACATCAATAACCAAAACCAGTCTGATGTTTTTAGTCTAGCACAGGATAAATCTCCTACTCATGTTACTGAGCAAGCAGACCCTGTCATTTCTAATTATGATACTGGGAAAGATATCCCTGGGAATCCTGAGAAGGTTAGTGTCTCTGAGAAAGCCCCTGGAACTGAATGTACTTTGCAGAATCCGGATCTAACTTCAAACCTAGATACCTCAGATGTAGTACATGTTCATTCTGATTCCATGGATAACCCTATTACTTCTCATGTACTTCCTGATCCTGTACTTCAATCTCCTATTCCTTTGCACAAACTATCTCTATCTGCTCCTCCCCAACTCCACAAAAAGGTAGGCCTCGCAAAAGATGACATCTCAGGTATAAGAAGTAAGTCTTCCTCTCCTTTTAACCCAATTGCAGCAGCAAAAAATTTCATTTTTCCTCAGCACAAGCATAGGCAAAACAGATTTCAAGCTCTGGAGTGTGAGGAAATGCCAACCCAAGTGGTTTCCCCTGCGGTCACCACACACTCTGCATCTTCTGAATATGGAGATGGTTCTGGGGAGTCTCTGGACATTCAGGTTATTTCTTTAAACTCTCCATCTGGTTCTTCCAAACTGAAAAAGGATAAATAGAAAAAGCTAGTTTCTAATCATAGGAATGAGACCTATTTAACACAGTTAAATACTATCATGACTAGATCAAAAAGCTCTAACAATGTTTCCCTATGAGTAATACAACAATTCAGATAAAGTTCTTGGTGTGGAACATTAGGGGAATGGATACTTCTATGTTAAGACTCAAAAATCTGATTAATAGGCACAGATTTGATCTAATCTGCTTGATAGAGCCAAAACATGATAACTCTCAATGTGAAGGTTACAGGCATGCTTTACATTTTGATAATTGTATGTATGCTAGTAGTGGTCAAATTTGGCTCTTTTGGAATTCCAACATTTCTTTGACATTAAAGTGTGATAACCTGCAGTTTCTTGCTGTCAATGTGATAAGTTTAACTCTCAATAAGAGCATGGATGCTTTTTTTGTTTATGGCCTAAGGACCAGAAATGGTAGGAAGTCCCTGTGGTCAGATTTAAAATCACTGAATCTGTCTGACTCCATTTTTATTGGAGATTTTAATGCCATAACATCAATAAATGAATATAAAGGTCCTGCTACTCCTAAACTAGGTAGTATGAAGGATTTTAATGAGTTTATTAGTGTCATGGCATTAGAAGAAATCAATTCTGTTGGGAATTTGTTTACATGGAGTAATAACAGGCTTAGGTCCCCTACTACTCAAAGACTGGACAGGGGATTATGTAATTCCGCCTGGTCTTCTAATTTTCCTTCCTCATCAGTACACATCCTGAATAGAATCTCATCTGACCATAGTCCCATGTTGCTTACTATTGGTAGTGATGTCCCCTCTTCTCCTAGACCTTTCAGGTTCATTAATACATGGTATAAAAGGAGAGAATTCACTCAGGTTATCAAAGATAATTGGGAAATGCCTATGAATAACTCTGGTATGTTGAGGTTTTTTCTTAAGCTGATCAGATTAAAAAAGGAGCTCAAGATATGGAACAGAGAAAAATTTGGTAACATCACTGATAATGTTACGAAGGCAGAAAATGATCTCCTAGCTCATGAACAGAACTATGACCAGGTAAATTCTGATCTGAACTTACTGAAACTGAAAGAAGCCAGAGCTAAATTAGTAAGATCACTTGTAGAGCAGAAAAGTTTTTGGAAGCATAAGGCAAAGGTCAAATGGCTTAAAGAGGGGGATAATAACACAAGTTTTTTCCATAAATCTGTTAGTGAAAGAAACTGTAGACTAAAGATTACAAAAATCAAAAATAGTAATGGCCTATGGGTTGATATTGCTCAGGAAATTGAAAATGAGGCCATTCACTATTATAATAATCTTTTAACTGAGGACAGTTCTTCAGATTTTAATCTCTACACATCACACTTCCTCAGCCAAATTCCGAAACTGATTACTCAGGAGGATAATGATGATTTAGTGAAACCAGCCTCTCTTAATGAACTCAGAGACATTGTGCTTAATTTAAATAAGCTTAGCAGTCCGGGCCCTGATGGTTTTACTGCCAAATTTTATATGCACTCTTGGGATATTATTGCAGATGATTTATTGGCTGCTGTAAATGATTTTCTATCTGCTTCAAATATTCCCAAGGGTATAAGCAGCACCTGGATCACTATTATCCCCAAAAAATTAACTCCTACATCATTTGATGATTATAGACCTATTAGCCTTTCCAATGTTATAAACAAAATCTTTTCAAAGGTACTGATGGGAAGGCTTAAGTATATAATGCCAAAAATTATTTCACCACATCAAACTGCCTTTCTTAAAGGAAGAGACATTTCTGATAATGTCATCTACCTACAAGAAATGGTAAGATTTTTAAACAAAAAGAAAAGAGATCCCAATTGCATTGTTAAACTTGATCTTCAGAAAGCTTTTGATAGGGTTAAATGGTCTTTTCTATACTCAATTCTTGCTAGATTTGGTTTTTCTGCTAGATTCATTTTTATCATCATGAAGAATTTATCTCAGGCATGGTTCTCAATCCTTATAAATGGTAAGCCGGTTGGTTTCTTTCAGGCCTCTAGGGGAATTAAACAGGGTGACCCCCTTTCCCCTTTTCTCTTTAATATATTTTCTGAATCCTTCACAAGGAGCTTAGCTTACATTTTTCTAAATGGTAAGCTATCATACTATCATCTTCCAGGTAACACTTTTCCAGTTTCTCATTTATCTTATGCTGATGATACTGTTATTTTTCTAACTGCAAATAACCAATCATTGATCAGATTTAAAGCTTTTCTTACCAAGTTTGAGGAGGTCAGTGGACAAAGGATTAATTACTCAAAGAGTGACATCTTTTTAGGAAAGCATGTTTCAGTAGACAGGATCAGTAATATCAAAAGGGTGTTGGGTATGAAAATAGGCAGATTCCCCTTTACATACTTAGGGGTTCCAATTTTTACAGGGGCACCCAAAAAAATCTATTTCCAACCTATAATTGAACAGATTGAAAACAAAATAGGGGGTTGGAAGAACAGGTGGCTTTCTATGGGGGGTAGGATCATCTTAATCCAGTCATGTATATACTCCATTCCCCAACATATTTGGTCAGTTTTAAAACCTACAATGAAGTTATCCTCACCATTGAGAAAAAACTTAGTAGGTTTTTTTGGGGTACAACTGATCAAGGATCAAAAAGAACATGGAGAAAGTGGGATTTACTCTGTTATCCCATTGATCAAAATGGTCTTGGGTTTAGATCTATTCATACAATCCTAAAGACATGTTCTGTTAGGTTGTGGTGGAAATTCCAAAAGGGAGAAGTACTTTGGTCTTCCCTTCTGGCATCTCTACCTTCATCCTACAGGACCTCTCAAAATTGGAGGAGAATTTGTGAAATTAATAGTTGGGCAGAAGCTAACTCTAGGGTTATAGTAGGAAACGGAGACTGTAATTTTTGGACTTCAAATTGGTTCGGTATAGGATCGGTTGAGGATTGGTGTAATCCTATTACTGTAAATATCCCTCAATCAAGCACTGTTTCTGACTTCATCACACATAAAGCTTCTTGGCTTCAAGAAATTGCTCCTCTTCTCCCTTCTCATGCTGCCACTTTATTGCAGGAAGCAACCCTATCTCCGCATAGAAAGGATAGACTCATTTGGAAACCAGGTACAAACGGGGACTTCTCCTTTAAAGCTACTTATACATTGCTACGACATCAAAGAGGTAATATCCAATCTGCTCAGTACCTGTGGAATACTAGAATTGAGAAAAAAGTTTCTATTTTTATGTGGAAAATGATGAATTCCTTGCTCCCTTTTGATAATGTGCTACGCAAACTGAGATTCTCATTGACTTCAAGATGCTGTATGTGTAATAATCATGAGGACTCTTTAGACCATTTTTTCAACTCCTGCACATTTTCAATACAAATTTGGGAAACTGTTCATTCATTCATGGGGATTACTGCTGCTGCTTACTCCTCTATTTGGGAGAGACTCTCTTGCTATCTAACTATCTCGGGTACAAGTGCCCTTCATAATGATATCATAAAATCTGCAGCTATTATAACTTGTTGGCAATTGTGGAAAATGAGAAATAGAATCATTTTTGATTCAGCTTTGCCTATGACAGGTGTGGTGATAGCAAGCATTAAAGAACAAATTTTCTATATGTTCACTGCTAAACCTGCTTTCATTAGATCAAATTTTGACAAAGATATTGCAAAGCACTCTTTTCTGCCACTGATCAAGCACCCTCCTAAACCGAAAATCTTTAAAATTGCTTGGTCTAGGCCTATCTGGGGATATAAATTAAATGTTGATGCTGCTTGGAATTCCCATCTGAACTTGACTGGAATTAGCATGATCCTAAGAGATAGTAGGGGTAATTTTATTATTGCTCATACTCAAATTTCAAATGCTAAATCTCTTCAAGAGGCTGAAATGAGGGCAATACAATTTGCCACATCAAAAATTGATGGTTCTATGGTAAATGTATGCATAGAATCAGATTGTAAGAATGCTGTCTTGTCAGTATCAGATCCGTTGCTTGCCCCTTGGCAATTGTTCCAACTTGCGGATGACATTAAACAATCTTTGAGTCCATTCAAACTTACTCATATTTTGAGGCAAGCGAATCTTGTAGCTGATGCACTAGCAAAGAAATGCCTCAAACATGGGACAAGTGAATCCTTTCTCTCCTTTCATATGTTACCTAATCATATTCAGGGTCTCATTAGACTTGATCAGTTAGGGACTCCCTCCTTAAGAATTTCACATAGTATGGATGCTACTGATTAAATGTTTTCACCGTTTGTAGGCACAAGGAGGCAGTTTGATTTTACTACGACCACAACGACGCACAACATGGAGAATTTTCCATGAAGATTCAGGAATGTACTATGGTTTTTCTCGTTGCTGGTTTGCGTGATGCACAACTTTGCTGATTTGCTTCATCCACAACATTGCTGACTTGCTTGATGCATAACTCTGCAAATTTGATTGATGCGTGCTGATTTGCTTGACTCACAACATGGTGAATTTCGCATGAACATTCAGAAATGAGCAATGATTTTGCTTGAAACATTGCTGTTGCTGGTTTTTTTTCTTCACTGCTCATTTGCTTTTGGGCTTGATGCACAACAGTGCTCATTTGATTCTTAGTTTTAGATAGAAGCTTCTACTAGATGCTTCATGACTACTCCCGGTTAGAGTGATGTCTTTCCACTGTTTATCTTGATAGGGGATAAGATTCTTAGTTTTAGATGGGGTGAATTTGACTGACCAGTGTTTCGTCATTACGATCCACTAATAAGTTCGATGATCTCCATTCTCAACTAAGAGTTTTAGTATTCCCCTCACAATTAGCTATACTTTATTATTCATTTTGGAAGCAACAAATGTTGCCTCAATGAGCCTACGGGTCACAAATGTACATATAAACTAAGCCAATGGCTTCTCTCTATCTTTAACTTTCAGTTTTCTGTTTATTTTAAGGCTTGGGAAGGCCAAATATAATTTTCCCCATCTATGGATGGTTTAATTAAAAAAAAGTAGTTTATTTTTAAATTAAAAACATAATTGAATTTTATCCACTTCATACTTACCTTATCAATCTCTAGGTAATCCAACCGAACATTTTTAATGTACTCCTCTGCGTATAACATTACGTAGTATCCAAACTCCCATGTTTTTGCTTGTTTCTTATACTAATTACATGAATGGAAATAAGAAAATAAAAATTAAATGGAATTAATTTAGTTGGTGACGATTGCAGTAATTCAAACCTTGATTTGGACTACATGTAAGTCATTTTGATGATTAGACTCCTTGAATGCACTCTCCAAAATATCTACAAATGCTTGTGAAGGTTGAAAGTGCAATGGATCCATCCAATACACCCGCTAGTCGTCCGGAACAATGAATCAATCTCCAATGGTCCCTACATCAAAATTTTATATAAAATTGCATGAATATGTAAGTATGAATGGTTATGCACAATAGTTTGAAAATATAAATGATTACTTCTCAATGTAAGGTACAATGAAGAATTTTTTATCCTTCTGTGCTATGCATTTGCGTATGTATCCTATTCGCTCTTGGTTCGAACACCCAATCCCTTGAGTCATCAACGAACACAAATAGCCTACCCAACCCTTGTCCTTCTGGTTAGAAAAGTAATACATGTACCTTACACATACAATTTACAATGTTAAGTATGAATATGTATTGATACTGCATTGTAAAGAGAGAAATTAAACAAATGAAACTGGCACTTTCAATAGAAAGAGGGACATGATTGTTTTGTTAACTTGGTCACACCTATATAAATCTTCAAAGCCATTCCATAATGCAATGATGTGTCGGCTTCTTCCAAAAATACATCAGACAATACCAAGACAAAAGGCGGTGACCCCCTCTCCACTCGTGCTCTTATCGTTTGAGATTTGGTGTTTTTCCATGTTGGTACAATCTATTTTGTGGTTGTCGGAGGGGGGTTAACCTTAAAATGACCAATGACCTTACTTATAGGGATCTACATAAATAAGACGCCCAGGCCATAGAAGAAATATTCCTTGGGCTGGGCCAACCTTTGGGCAATCTCTGTCAAGAATAGACAGCATTGCATTGTGCACGAACGGTTTCTCCACGGATACCCTTGCGATTCCATCCCCAATTAGTTTGGAGTTATGATGTCTTATCGGTTCACATAAAATAACATCGGCTACATGGAGCGGTTTCCTATTTTCACCAACCTGTATGTAAAGCTCGCATAGTTTTAAACCCTAAACCAAAGATAAAATATTTTGTTACCAATGACCTAAATAGACAGTGAAGATATGGAATTTGAGCAACTGCAAGAACAGGGCCACACTCGCTGGCCATGCTGGGTATGTCAACACTGTCGCTGTTTCGCCTGATGGCTCGCTGTGCGCTAGTGGCGGAAAGGACGGGGTGATATTGCTGTGGGACTTGACAGAGGGAAAGAGGCTCTACTCTCTGGATGCTGGGTCTATCATACATGCTTTGTGCTTTAGCCCCAACAGGTACTAGCTTTGTGCTGCGACTGAGGCTAGCATCAAGATATGGGATTTGGAGAGCAAGAGCATTGTTGTTGATTTGAGGGTTGACTTGAAGCAAGAGAGTGAGATGGCTGCTGAGGGTACCACCGGTCAGAATGCCGCTGCTAAGAACAAGGTTATCTACTGCACCAGTCTCAACTGGAGTGCAGATGGATGCACGCTGTTCAGTGGTTACACAGATGGTGTGGTGAGAGTTTGGGGAATAGTTCGCTACTAAGGAAATTTGATGCACTGAAGCAAGAAAATGTTTTTGTGAGAGTATTTCCCTAGCAAGTTAGAAATTTAAGTTGTGTTTGGAAGGATGATCAAATTTTATAAGTTGTTTTTCTTGATGGTTTGGGATCTATTATTATGTTTCAATTTTGGATTTCAACATACATTTTGTTTCTGCCTTGTTATTATTATGTGTATTATTTCCTGTGTTTAAAAAAAATAGATGTCATTTATTGTTGATAATTGTCCTTACCCTTTTTTTGGCAATGTTAGGATTGCCTTGTTAGGAAATGGAACAATTTTGGGTCCCAGTTGTAATCCATTGTGGTGCACTTCAATGTCGCATGGAAAATGGTGGGAACCTCTCAAAGGCAGCTCACAGTCGCTATTAAGATCGCAGGATTTTGAGGTACAACTAGGCCAGTGTGGTTCACTTACTTTTGGATAAAAATCTCTTTTTGGTGTAATCGTTTGCCCCTGGGAATGGATTCCTTTTGCAACTAGTAGATTCTTGATAGCTTAGCCCTCTCATAAGAACAAACAAGTCCAGAAGCCTCTACGCACCCAACCCAACTAGCGTGTCCAGGGTGATTGGATTTTCCAGTTGCCTCGCACAAGATGTCGTGCTTACCGATGGGAATGAATATACCTTCCATTTGATCTTGTTTTAATTTAGCCTATAACACTAGAAATGACGAAGAATATTAATGCCCCTACTTGAGGGGTAACAAATTTCAATATGGTCAAGAAAATAATCAAAGCTAATAAAACACGTACCACTTTTCCTGAAGTTCAATGTCCACATCTTTGTCACACTCACCTTTTTTTAGCCTTAAGAAATAAATCACATTGATCTATTTTTTTGACATCAATCAGAACAACTGATGCTCTAGCCTCTTTCTCAAACATTCCCCTTTCAATTGCTACTAGAACATCTTGTTCTAATTGTTCTCTCACCATCTTAAGTTCCACCAATCCATAAACTTCACAACTCTTCCAAGGCGGAGTTATGTTCAACATAGCCTTGTGTGTTTTCTCTTCCCTCGTACCCTACGAGAAAAGAGAAAAGCAATGTAACATTTACACTGACAAAATCTAAATGTAAATCATTTAGATTTGTAGTAGACTAACGTTTTTGTCATTCTTTAAGGATCTTCTTTTGTGAATCTCCCAACTCTCTTTTTGAGTATATGTGTACGTTAATCACGGACGATCCTGTTTTCTATTGGAGAAAATGAAATCACTAGAAAGTGTGCACTTGTGTTCTCGTCATCTTTTGGATAACATCTTCATAGATATCATTCTTAATTCGTCTATTTCAGGGGCATCGATTTCAAAGGGTCTCTATTTATTGTAACATAGAAGGAAAAGTAAAAAATATTGGATTCCTCATCACTTCGATTTGATGCATTTCGATTTAGAACAAACATACCTTTCATTCCATCCATAGGGTGGCTTTTTATTCCTTTGGAACATCATGTCAATTATCGTAATGGATGTCTACCTAAGTACGACCGACTTTACCAACCCAACTTGACCACTTCGTATGATCTTCCGACAAACACCGGTCCATTGTGTTGAAAACCAATGGGGTCAATTCCTTCCTAGACATTCTCCTTTCCAATGTTCTACAATGTGATTTTTTAATTCCTGCCTCTCAGTTCCCTTCTTCCTCCTCATCATCATCAATCATAGTTTCAGTATTTCCATCATTGAAATTTAATGCTTCATCTTGACCCCTCTTCCTCGACATTGGTACATCACTTCTTTGGCTTGGAGGCCAGATAATCCTGAAGGTCCCCTATAGATATATCATCAAAAACAAGGGTCCAGCGTTAGTGAAACCAGCCATCTGTGCCCCACAAAATTAGCTAGAAAATATTCTAGTTGGAGAGGTAGTTCGGCTGGTCAGGAGGATTCATACGATGTAGGTGTACTGACTTTTGAACAGAAAGTTATTTACGAGTGGATTTGCATGAACGTTCTACCATCCGGTGGCCATGCCTGCGAGCCAACAATTGGCAATTTGATGTTGTTTTATTATATAATACTGGGAATCCCCATTAATCGGGGATATATGATTTTGAGCTATATGTTAAAAGCAATGGGAATTAAGAAGAATGATCTACCTTATCGTGGACTTATCACTGCTTTGATAAAGCAGTTTAGTGTCCAACTAGTTGACAGACTGTTGCAGGTGGAGTATTATGACATGAGCTGGTTTGCGCACAAACAGTTGGACATGGGCAGCGACGGTAAATGGAAACACAAGGAGATCCCAGGAACAACCGCTAAAGTAGCTAAAAGGGCAAGGGATGCAAAGTTAGACATGGTTGAGTCATTTTCATCTCATAAGTGTGCTGAGTTTTCATTGCATGTATAGTATGAATTTATATTTTCATTGTAATTAATCGGTATGTGTTTGTTTTGTTAATTTTTTCAGGTGGCCAAGGTGGTTGGAAGAGTGCCGTGAGTAGGTTCCTTGCCTACATTCGAGGTGACATTACTAAAGTTAACAAGGAATTTGCGAGTAGAAGCCCGACCGGCAAAGCTCATTGAAGCCGTGGGGTTGCATTTTTCATTTGATGATGAGCCAATTCCAAAATTTTTCTCTATATTCTTTGAAAGTGAGCCAGAAGCAAAAAACAAGGAAGATCCAATTCACAGTGCTAGAGGAAACGGTGGTCGTGAGGAGGCCGTAGGGACAGAGACGACTATGCAAAAAGCTGATAACGTTCAAGATGCAAATGCCAATGAACATGCCAATGAGAATGCCACCCAGGAGGAGAGCGACCATAAATTTTAAGAGATGTCTGGTTATTCATGAATTGCGACCTCTAACTTTTTGTTAAGACAAATTCATGTGTTTGGTTTCATGTGTTAGGACAAATTCATACTCCATTAGAAGTACCCTATATGATGGCCAACCATAATTGACCAACCATAATTGATGACCATAATTAGCCTTGCTTCCAAGTTCAGGTCCATATTCTGACCTAAACCTGGTAAAAATGAAGCAAGTTTGTCCTTTTTTCCATCTTTAAATGCCCCCTAGTCCGGAAGTGCGTCGGGTCCTTGTTATATTTAGCCCCGACAAGCTTCTGGACTTGTAAGGTATTCCTCCATGATGACTAACCCTAATTGACTCTGCTTCCGATTTCAGGTTCATATTCAAACCTGAACCTGGTAAAATGAAGCAAGTTCGTCCAATTTTTTCCCTCCTTTAACTGTTTTTGAGTTCGGAACCACGATTCCGAAGTCAGGCCCTAATTCTGGACTAAACTAGGTGCTTGGGTTCTCTAATACCATTTCATATTCTTTTCCATTTCCGTACTCGTAACCATAAATTTAGTTCTTTGTAAATGAAGGTTGATGAGCTCCCGAACTCGTAACAATAAATTTGGCTCTTTTTAAACAAAGGGCCAAATGACCTCCTGACTCAGAACACAATTGGGTATATAAAAAAACCAAATCGGTCAAGACAAAATCCTAAAATCTCAAACCCTAACTCCTTCATCCATCACTTTTGGCCCCAGAAACAAAAAATACCAAACCAATTTCAATATTTTTTATGCAGTAAACTCATTCAACCATGTCATCATTGCTACAAGGAGGTCAGAGAGGCAAAGGAAGTCCAAGGCATATATCTCGAGGCGCTCACAAACTACTAATAACCAAAGGGCTAGATTTGTTTCTACTCAAGCACAAACGAGGTACGTTGCTTTACACCAAAGCAGGAAATTTCTAGATTGCTACATTATTGATTTAAATTTCTATCATAGCAGAGGTTTAGTGGATTTGGTGCTTAAGTTTGGTTGCCAACATGTCCTTAAGTTATTGACATTAAACGAACCCTCTCATTTTAACAAAGTTTGTCAGTTTCATAGCAATTTAAGCGAGTTAAATGGAGGTGGTAACCTAGTGAGGGTAAATGGGTACAACATTGACCTTAGTCCATGGATCATTAATCAATTGTTTGAGTGTTTGTACAAACTTCCCAAGAATGTATTCCCCCAAAACATTGAAGACCCATTAAATGACATATATCATAGGGAGACTTTTCCCCCTCAATATGACTACCTGTTTATTGACCCCATCGCCTGTAAGCATACATACTTCCAGCATGATCCCGCCAACTTAGAAAAATCAGAGAGTTTCTGTTTAACACACTTGACCGTAGGTCAAAGGATTGTGTACGAAATGATAGCTAGGAGTATCGTACCCACAGCCAGCCACATAACAGAACCAACCTATATGACATTGATGATGTTTTATTACATCATTGAAGGGAGGAAAATAAATCCCAATGCTGTGATATTCAAACACATGCTATGGGTAGCATCGTCAAAAAAGGTGATCAAGAGTCTTTCATATGGGAACTTGATCACTTTGATTTTGAAAGGAGTTCCAAAGTTGGTGTTGCACAGGGAGGAGGGATTGTGCAAGTGGTTTAACAAACAATACTTCGAGAAGAAAAGGTGGGTCTTGTTTGAACACAAATGGGCTCACGGGACAAGGGACGCGGTCGAGTCTAACAAGAGGCCAAGGAGTTCCAGAGTTGGAGTTGCACGAGGAGGAGGGATCGTGCAAGTGGTTCAATAAACAATACTTTGCGAAGAAAAGGTCGGTCTTGTTTGAACACAAATGGGCTCAATGGACAAGGGATGCGGTCGAGTCTAACAAGAGGCCAAGGGTTGAACCGGGTATGTTTGCACTTGTTTACTTTAAAAAAATTTCAATTCAAGCGTATTGTAATTCTAAACATGTTTCTCTATAAAAAAATTTTAGAGGAACCGGATGCACAGTTCTTGAAAGGCTTTAGAGTGTGCTACAAATCGGTTGAAGGGGAACATTATCAAATGAAAGAAAGGATATTCAAGTTGGAGCAGAGTCAACAAGCTTTATAACCCATATGGAATCGACGTTAGGATCCCGCCCGGAAGGACGTGTGATGGTTTAATCATTAATCGTATTCAACTCTAATTTGTAGAAGAATAATATTTGTGACGACTATTTTTATATTTGAATGATTGTATTTTTGAAGAAATTTTCTATTTCAGATTGTACTTTGACATGATGCAATTCGATTGTCTTTTTCTATTTTTTGCACCATAATCATGGTGTTTATCATGTATGTAGTTAAAATATAATGCTACATTCTTGTAACCTATATTGCACTTAGATACATTGGGTAAAAGAGCATAAAATGTTTGTTTGACCATTACTCCCAAGGTGTTTCTGGTACCGGAAGCTCATCCGTCCTTCAGGATTTCAAACACACAACAACAAAATGTCTTAAAAAACACAACCTACTTTTTGTTTCTTCCTCTTCATTATATTTTTCTTCTTTTGTCTCCTCTTATTGATCTTTCCTCAGCTGTCAAAAAATACTCCTTCATCATGATCTGTACACCCTAATTGATCACGTTAACTCAAATCACCCCTCAAGCATTACGGCTTCCCCCATTGGATCCCCTTTTTGCATTCGACCGAATCCAATGATATCATTGCCTTCATAATCTTCAATAAAAGTCCTTTCCCCAACAAAAACATCTCCCAACAAGGGTCAATGGGGTTTCTCACATAGAATACTTGGTGATCTTGTACTACTAATATGAACGGATCTTCTTTCCAAGCTACTCGATCACAATCCACGAGGATGAATCCCAAATCCTCAGCCTGTTGTCTGTAATTAACATTAACCAACTGGCATTCAAACATGGGACATTTTATTGCCACATAATCAAGCTCTCAAAACTCAATTATGGTACTAAAGTAACACGTTTTTGCATACATGGGACTGCCATCACTTGCACTCGCAACATGTAGGGCCTCTATTATAGGAGTCACCCCACCATTCTGAGATACACTGGGAGATCATCGTATTACCTCTCAAAGTTATAATTTATAAGCCCTTTATGCTTACTAAATACAATTAAGTAGATAGTGGCAAATCGGGGTCGTTCACGAAGAAGAGAGATTTTCTTAAGCGTTTAAACATATAAGGTTCATATTAGACTAGAAGTAGATATATATATATATATATATACACATATATATGGATATATAAACAAGTAAATGGGGGTTTTTGGTTGGTTTTGGTCCTAGGTTATGAAATTAAAAGATAAACTAACAAGCAAAGTTAAGTAACTATGCTAATCATCAAACAAACTACGAAAAAATGGGTAAAAACTACAAAAGATAAAGCTTTAGGGGCAATTGATATCAACTTCAAAACCTCATGTAGATCATTAAACCATTTGCTCACTCTATCACATTTTTTTACCTATGGGAATGCTATAACTTCCCAATTGAAGATCAACATTCATTTTTTCTTAAGAGTAATTCACAAAGACGTTCAATGACCATTTGCAAACCTCATTGATAATCACTTTAGACGTTCAACGACCATAAAGATATTTCATAAATGGCATTATACATGAAGAATCATAGATTTGATAACAATAAGCTTTCTACCAAAGACATAGTCATTTAAACAAACATAGCATTCATTAGGCTAAACCTAGAACAACCCACATTCAAGATTCAACCTTTCATTGCATCTATAGGATAAATATGAGAACAATCCACATTAACATGCTTATTTAGCAAGAATCATAACACATTATACACAAGAAGTTCTAAATCCATGTTCTTGGAGTTTCACGTCAAATGAGCTAAGAAATTGGCCACTTTCCTAACACCCTAACATTTCAATCATACAAACACTTTATATTCTCAAACAACCCATGGCATAAATGAAGTAAAATATAGCATTAAGAACACATGAATACTAAATAACAAAAGCATCAAAAAATAGTGAAATAGGGGTTCTTACTACATAGGTGTGGAAGCTTCAATCAATTGCTCCTAGATACAAAACTAAGCTAGACAATCAAAACCCATAACATAGAACAAAGATCTACAAATAAAGAAGAAGAAATGCAAGAAAATGGTGAAAAACTAGGGTTTTGGAGCTGATGTACCCATTTTATACGGTTATATTAGGACTTTTAGGATTCACTTTTGTACACTTTTCTGCTATAAATGTGGCATTTTTCCTTGAAATTCTCTAAGGAGGGTTAAAAGCGAGTTTTACGCTTTTATTACTTTTCTAGAGAATTTTGTGTGACAAGGTAATTTGTTTGAAAACTTTGAAGACTTTGAAGAATACCTTTGAAGATTTGAAGACTTGTATTTGAGCTTTTGAAGACTTGAAGAATTGAAGAAAAATGAAGAGAAGAGGAGGACATGAAACAAGAAGAAGAAAAAATTCAAAATGCTGGAACTAGGCACCGTCGCGAGGTCATCGGGAGCCCATCTCGACTCGCGACGGACGTATGGCTAGAAATTCTTCTTGCTTTTGTACTATAAATACTCACCTTATCCTCCCCTCTTCGAAAGACGAATCCAGCTTCTTCTTCCTGCGATTTTTCTGGGTTCAAACCCTAGTTTTTCTTTCTTTCTTTTCTTAGTTTTTGTAGGTTAATCATGTCTTTTAATTATCTATCTTAGTAGGTTAATCATGTATTTTAATTATCTAGCTTAGTTTTATCTTGGGAGAAATGGGTTGAAGCTTCCATATCTATGTAGTAAGAACCATATCTATCTATTTGGTGCTTTTGTTATTGTGCATTTATTGAGCTTTGAATGTGAATTGTTAATGGTATTGATGTTGTTGGAAGCTTGAGTATATGAATTGCTTGTATGATTACTTGTTAGGGTTGGGTGAAAGTAGCTAATTCTTCCCTCTTTTAATGTGGAATCCAAGAGCATTAGTTAGAGCTTCTTGATGTTGGTGTGTTGATAATTGCTAGATGAATGTGATGATGTTGAACTTGTTGCAAGGTTTATTTTAGGTAGCAAATGAGAGAAGTCTATGAATGTCAATCGTTCCTGACTAATCTTGTGTAAATGCATGAATTGGTTAAATGCTTAGACACGGTGTAGTGTTCATAAGTGTTGACAAGCTTGTTGGTTCTTCGTGCGTAATGCCATCAATGAGATACTTTTAGTCGTGTTTCGACTAAGGGAGTCATTGGTGAGATTTGACAAGAGATGTCGAATTCATTCTTGCAAACTACTATCTAAGAAAGATGGAATATTTATCTTCACAACAAGTAGTGGAAGTAGTGAATAGATTGTTTCACTCATTCTTGAAGCCTTTGTTATTTAGCATTCATGTGTTCTTAATGCTATATAATACTTCATTTATGCCATGGGCTGTTTGAGAATAAGAAGTGTTTGTATGAATTAAGTGTTAGGGAGTTAGGAAAGTGACGAATTCCTTAGCTCCTTTGCATGAAAATCTAAGAACATGAACTTAGAATTTCTTGTGCATAATGTGTTGTGATTCTTGCTAGATACGTATGTTAATGTGGATTATTCTCATATTTATCCTATAGATGCAATGAAAGGTTGAACCTTGAATGTGGTTTGTTCTAGGTTTTGCCTAATGAATGCTATGCTTGGTTAAATGGCTATGTTTTTGGTAAAAGGCTTGTTGTTGTCAAATCTATGGTCATTCGTCCTTAGGTAACAATTGTGATAGGATGAGTGAATGGTTCAATGATCTACATTTGGTTTGGAAGTGGATATCAATTGCCCCCAAGGCTTTGTTTTTGTAGTTTAAAAGCCCTTTTTCTTAGTTTGTTTGATGATTAGCATAGTTACTTGACTTTTCTAGTTATCTTGTCTTTTAACTTTCATAACTTAGGACCGACAAAAAACCTAACCCCCCTTCCATTTACTCGCTTTCATATGTATATATATATATATCTACTCCTAGCCTAATATCAACCATTCGTGTTTAAACGCATAAGAAAACCCCTCTTCTTCGTGGACGACCCCGACTTGCCGTTATCTACTTAGTTGTAGCTAGTAAGCATTTAGGGATTATAAATATTAACTTTGAGAGGTACGGCGACGACTTCCCAAGAGCCCCCAAGTCGGCCTTAGAGAATGGGGAAGAAATGAGGGTTATTTATAGTACAAGAGAAAGGAAAAGAAAGACAAATAGAAATAGTGCAGGAGGCTCCCGCCCGGGCAGAAATGGCATCACCCGGGCGGTGGAGGTTTCAGCTCAATATATAGATCCATCCGCCCTGGCGGGTGAGGATTTGCGCGGGCGAGCTACAATTCGCGACTTTTTGTTTTGCTTCCCACGGGTGAACCGTTGATCCATTTTGGGAGTTTTTGTCAATTTTTTAGTGCTCGAGAAGACAAATCCAATGACGCCATCCTTGTAGGCTGATTCTTCTCAGATAATTTTAAGAACTTTGTCTAAACTTTCGGGTGACAATTCATCCACTTCTTTACCTTCCTTCTTCGACCCTTCTATCTTCTACCACGTGTTGGCACGTGGCCTTCACTAAACCACTCCAAAGGGCTCAAGAGACATCTACAAATGAAGATCACAAAATGGAATCTAGATGCTCGTAAGGACCAAAAATATAGGTTACAAAATGAAGGATTTAGATATAGGTTACAAAATGAAGGATTTAGGTATAGGTTACAAAATGAAGGTTTTGGATGTAAAAACTGAAAATGGTCATCAAAACACCTTATCGTGTAAACCTACCTAAAGCTAGAAATCTTATAACAAAAATATAACAAAAGAGATGTTAAATGCTTTGGAAAATATATGCATTTGACGTCTTATCATACGTCTTTGTCATCCATTGATTTTGTACCAAAAGTAAAGTCATTAATGTCATAACTTCCACATGATAGGACTACGCCCAAGGGTCGACGAGCCAACCATTCCACTGTACGCGGATGATCACTGATCTCTACATGACCTCGTAGCCAAAAGGCAAAGGTGTTTGTGTGTTGTTGTAGAACACGTGTTTCATTGGACTTATGATGAGTAACTCTTATCTTCTCTATGTGGATATCGATATACTGAATAGCGTCCGCATGATTCTAAAGTACATAAAGGTGTGCCGCACACAAATCTTCCGCACTAGGGTTAATCAATTTTCCCTATCTTAAACCTTTCCCAAGTACCCACCCTTTAATTGAACCCAATTGAAGGCGGTGATGTCAAACCGCCTTCTAATGAAGGTGTTCCAAGTTCAGAAACAAGAGCCTATAGTAGTTATGCACTCAAAAGATCATCTTACGTTGTATGAGGAAGGGTTGAAAACTTTTCCCTTTGCAACAAGATTAGACTGCATGTTGCTATTCTAATATAATTTGCAACAGGACTCCTTCTAGTCTAATATAATTAGCAACGGGATCTAATCATGAATGAGACTGCAAAGTCTCACATGACAAGATTGGGAAGTTAAAAAACAGCTTAACAACAACGAAGAATATCTATATACACTTCCAAGAATTGAAGTATATGAAAAATATGCCTACATTTACAGTTCATGTCTTGTTTATGTGGGGCTGGTCCAAAATATTGCAAGGTCTCGGGAGATGATTTTATTTTGGATTTCTATAGAAAATGATAGTTTTCATCGATGGAAAATATAGAAACAAATACATAATGCTCTATAAAATAAATGTAAGCAATTTCTGATTCAATTTTCTAAACGACATAGTGGGCTGGAGGCCCACAAAGATCTATTTCGATCAGCTAAAATGTAAACAAGTTAAACAAAACCTCATCGCATCATTTTGAACATAAAAGCATACTATATCTTTACACATGAAAAACTTATTCTCCGTCACATGAACTATCACTATAAAATATGTCACGTTGGACCCATCTCTTCAATAATCAAGAACTCATAAGTTAGAGACACTTGTTAGTTTTTAATAAAGTAGGGAAAAGGTCTTATTTTAAAATTGGGAAAAAAATCATATAGTGATTCATATTAATGATATACTTTATACGATCTTCAAATAAAAAAAATATCTTGATGAAAAATCTCTAGCCATTAAATAATACGGACTCTCGATGAAAAAGAAAGAAAATTATCTCATATAAAAATTATAATAAAGAATAAAAAAATTTAAAATACACATTGATCCGCACTGAATCGAAAAAGTTGTCATAGGCGGTTCGAGAAAGCAAGTCAAAAGTAGTGTTGGGCAACCAAAAACAAATGTCATTTAAAAAATATTGGTGCTGAGATGGGCTACCTCTAACCTTAAATGGGAAAAGGCAAATCTAAAATCAGTACATATAAAAAAATTAAATCCAAGTTTTAGAATTTTGGGCTAGAAAATTAAAAGGCCAACCAATTCTTTTGTGGTGGGTTAGCCCGACTCTAAATTAAAAAAGGAAAATAAATATTAAATCAACACATATAAGAGTTTTAGGAAAATTTTGGGCCCAAAAAACTTTTAAACCAGTACGGGCAAGATATTGTGAGACTATGCCACTTCCTAAGGTATGGGCAAAATTCATACCTGTTAAAATGTCGGTTCTAATCTGGAGAGCTTTGAATGGAATTTTGCCATTTGAAAATGTTTTGTGTAAGTTAGGTTTTTCACTAGCCTCTAAATGCCCTATATGCTCTAATCACTCAGATTCTATCAGCCATTTTTTTAATTCCTGTTCTAAGGCTGCAGCAGTATGGGATAAAGTTAATTGCATGCTTAATCTGCATACACCTGAATTCAGGAGCTTTAGTCATTTAGTGGAATACTATCTCAACATAAGGGCAGGCTCTGTGATTCTGCATCAGGTGTATACTGCTGCATTCATTGCCACAATCTGGTCCCTTTGGGTTTTTAGGAACAAAAAATTATATGATAATCATACTTTCTCAATAGATGCATGCTTCCAGCACATAAAGGATCTGATTTTCATAATTTTTACTGCAAACCCATTGAAAGGCAATTTGAATGAGCATAAGGAACTTATACAGGCTGGAACTATTCCCCACATATATCAGAAAAATAAAAAGAGGCTCACACTTACTGCAGTTAGATGGGATAAACCAAAAAGTGCTTATAAGATTAACACTGATGCTTCATGGGTATCAGGAGGAGACTCATCTTGTGCAGTAATAGTTAGAGATTGGAGGGGAGAGGTTAAACATATGAGAGTCAAAACTTTTAAATCTGAATCTCCTCTACTAGCAGAGATGGAAGGCATTCAATTTGCATATCAGACATGCTTAGAACTTGATTTTAAGGGCAGTACTATAGAGACAGATTGCAAACCTGCAGTCAAAGCTATTCATGATCCTTACACTGGTCCCTGGAGATTCTTTTCTCTTAATTGTCAACTGAATCTGTTTCATGGAACAATCCAATCACATATGCTCCTAGGGAAGCTAATACTGTGGCTGATTTTTTGGCCAAATATGCAAGGGAGGAATCCCTAAATGGAGTATTTCACATTAGCAATGCCCCTTCTTTCCTTAAAGGCTTGATTAAGTTAGATAAAATTGGAGTTCAGGGGGTAAGAATAACAACTGCAAATGGGAACTCAGATTACACATAAGCTGGTAGTTGGTCTGGATATAATGTATATAAATGTTGTGGAATGGAGACTGCTGTCTTTCATTTTTCTGCAGATATCCGGCTCAGGTTCGGAGACAAATCAGAAGCAAATGAGGACTCACAAGAGAGGAAACACGGTCAGAGCACAGGAGAATTTCTGAACAACCTGAAGCAAGGGACGAGCTAGTTTATAGGAGAGGAGAGGAAGTACTGCTCGAAGATAGGAGATTTTGAGGACGGCAACAATCAATGGACACTCAGGTGATCTTGTGTCTTTCTTGGCATGAATAACATTGACTAATAAGGGTTTCGATTGTTCGCTTCCCTGACCATGTTCGTGTTACTCATGCCAGATGGACATAAGACTAGCAATCAGTAATTTCACATATTCAGTTAGCTTAGATTGGACTATTCATAGCGCTTTTGGAAGCAATCTTCTATTTGCTTGGAGGCCTTCGTTGGCTCCCGGATCATCATGAATGATCTTTTGTAAAAACTCTACTTGTAGCACTTCTTTTGGGTTTGAGGAGCCTAATAAATTCCTCCCATCCACCGGATGGTTTCCAATTAAAAAAAAAAGACTATGCCACTTCCAAGAATGGAGGTATTTGAAATAGGGAAAGTCTCAGGAAAGACCACCTGCGAGTCTCAGGAAATCAGTACGGGCCTGATATCTATGAGATTGTGACACTTCCAAGAATAGAGGTATTTGAAATAGAGAAAGTCTCAGGAAAGACATGTCTATAAATTTATTGGCAAACCCCCGGACTTTTTACCTTAAAAATTATAATTTTCAAAAAATAAATATTGTATCATATAAGTTAAAACAAGTAATAATGTATATTTGAATGTTAAAAAAATATATAAAAATACATTATAGAACATTTAAATTTAATATGTAATTTAACAAATGTAGAGTATAAATTTAAAAAATACAGTGGTAGTCTCCGTTTACCTATTGTAGCATATATATTGTACAAATTAATCAGCATCAATCAAGATCAATCAACATAAATCTATGATACTCTATCACATATAACTTACAAATCTCAAAATTTTCAACGACATAAAAGAAAAAGATATGTGTACACTCCTAGAAATGGAAGTATTTGAAAAATATGTCGAAAAATAACTACAAAATATCTAAATTTTCAACTGACTTCAATGAAGAAGATTTGTGTACACTTCCAGGAATGGAAGTACTTAAAAAAGATATGCCTACATTTAATTAGCAAATCTCTAAATTTTCAACGAGAACATTGAAGAAAATATGTTTTCACTTCGAGGTACTTGAATCCGATAATAAAAGTTTTCTTAACTTTACTTTTTAAGAAAATAAAATCCATCTAATTAATCTTTTCTTTTTATATGCAGCCACGATTATAAATTAGGCCACTTATGTACAAGCTGCAGAGATCAAACTATCATGTCAACTTCCAACTGAAAGAATAAATGTCTCTTATTCGCTTTCCTTGTTATTAGCATCTTTAGCTCCCAAAAATGTAAGTACAAGTAGTACAACAAACACTCTCTTCTTTTCTTTTCTCTTTTGTAAAATGATTATGATATTAAGTACGTTTATGTATATACCGTCTATTAACTATTTTTAGCTAACAAAAATAACTTTGAGCTCCTTTGTTGCTAACAAAAATCATTATCTTCCAATATTGGAGCCTCAATTGGCTACCACTACTAACCTAATTTTGCAGGAGGTGGTAATCACAAACACACATGCTGATAGACTGATCTGGACTCCTACACTGGATGGCAATTTCTCCACTAGCTCAGCTTACAAGAATCTCAGACAAAAAGGTACACAAATCAGACATCTTCATAAAATCTGGTCCCCTTTTATTCCTTCCAAAATGTCAGTTCTTCTTTGGAGAGCGCTTAATGGAATCCTACCATTTGATAACATATTATGCAAATATGGTTACTCCTTAGCCTCCAAATGTCCTTTGTGTAGGAATCATTCGGATACTTTAGATCACTTTTTTAACTCATGCCCCTCTTCACTTGAAATCTGGAACAGAATTAACACACTCATTCATCTTCACCATCCAGCCTTAGGAAGCTTTAGAAACAGGGTAGAATTTTATTTATCCATAAGAGCAGAATCCAAGATATCCTCTATTATGATTACTGCAGTCCTCTTAGTCACATCATGGACCCTCTGGACCCATAGGAATAAGAGTATATTTGAGAATCAGGCCTTTTCGGTAGATTCATGCTTCCATAATACTAAGGACCTGATCAAGCTAATTTTTACTGCAAACCCATTGAGAGGCAATAAAGAAAAACACAAAGACTTAATCCAAGCAGGCCTTTTGTCTGATATACTACAAAAACAGAAAAGAGTAATTCTAGCTGTTGGATGGGAAAAGCCGGTTTCTGGTGCTAAACTTAACACTGATGCCACATGGAAAACTGGAGGTTTGTCTTCCTCTGCAGTGATAGTGAGGGATAGGAATGGAGAGGTGATTAAACTAAGAGTTCATGTTTTTCACTCAGAATCCCCACTACATGCAGAACTGGTAGGTATTCAAAAGGCATATCAGTTATGTACTGAACTTAATTTACAAGGCTGTGTGATTGAATCTGATTGCCTTTCAGCTGTGAAAGGAATCCAGGCACCTATGGTTAGTCCTTGGACAGTTTTTTCAATCTGTAGTTCCTTGCATGAGTTGCATAAAGTTAATCCAATCACATTCATCCCAAGGGAGACTAATACAGCAGCTGACTTTTTGGCAAAATATGCTAATGAAAATAATTTGAATGGCGATATAAACATGGATATGGCTCCACCATTTTTCAAAGGCCTCATTGTGTTGGATAAAATTGGAATGCAAGGAATTCGTGTAGTTTCCTGATATCTTATGGATGCTACCATCTGCTGCTATTTCTTATTTTTTATCATTTGCTATGGATACTGCTGGTTTTCTTTATATTTCATGCAGGTAAGGTGCATCTCACCAACATAGGATAACTGATTCTAGATCAGACTGAGGAATCCCTTCAGGCTTGCTTTCTTGGATCTGTGGGAATTGCAGAATACTACGGCTACACACGGTCTCTTTGGTTCGAAGCTAACACTTGGTAGATACTCCACATATGGGAGATAACTAACATCTCAACGGACACATCGTTGACAAATAGGAGTCTCGTATCTACGTTTCTTCGCCCTGTTCGCGATGCGTTCGGTTAGATGCTCTTGGTTAAGATAGATTATCTTTCTCTTCAACTCTGGCTGGTTGATCACTTGCTTTTGGAAGCAATCTGTCTTGCTTCGGGGACTATACTTAGCTCCGGATTCATCTTACAGGATGACCTTTTGTAAATTTTTGTTGCACTTTACGAATTACAGGCTGATTTATTGGTCTGATTTATTGGTCTGGGGAGCCAATATATACCCCCCATCTAAGGATGGTTTTAAATTAAAAAAAACTATTTTAAAGTGTACATATATTTTAATTAATATCAACGTTGTTTACTATATCATAAAAACAGGTGTTGTTGGGGTTAATGATCCTCTTTCTAGGTGCGATCCTCTAGAAAGAGCAAAGCAAAAGGTGAAGGATCCTCTTTCTAGGTGCGATCGAAAGTGCGAAACTGTGTGTGATACATTGTCCTTCTCCTCTTCCAATTTTAACCTAATCTCTTCCCCCCAACTGATAATTCATTATTCTCCTGGTCTGTGACGAAATCCTCTCGCCGGTAACGGCTATTTTAGCCGTTAACGGCTTCTAGCCATGTTGGGAAATACTTTTCCGGCCGCTCAGGACTCCAACCAGGATACCATACCTACACCTCCCCCTATCTCCTTCACTGCTATCCTCAAAAACAAAGCTCCACCATTATCCAAGCTTTTACCAAGTAACCCTAAACTTGTTCCCAAATCCCAACATCTCCGTGAGGCGGCTTGTTTATACTCAGAGGATCAAATTGCAAAACTGTCTTCACACTATGCAAATGCCCTAGTCGGCAAATTCACCAAGGGAAGATGCTCTATGGAGCAATTGGAACAAGTCTTCAAAACCGTGGGCTTCACAGGTAAATATCAACTCGGTTCTCTTGATTACAAACATGTGCTCATTAGATTTGAATTGCTAAATGATTATCAACGAGCATGGATGAAAGGTGTATGGAATTTTAATGGGATTCTTTTAAAAATATTAAAATGGACTGCGGATTTTTCAATTCATAAGGAATCACCGATCGTCCCAGTTTGGTGTACAATCAGGGAAGTTCTGTTGTACTACTATAACTCAGCTGCAATTGAATCCATTGGAAATAGCATTGGTAACTTCATTAAAACTAATCTTGCTACTGATATGCTAACAAGACCATCAGCCATTAAATTATGTGTAGAAGTTGATCTTCTGAAACCTATTAGTAATCACATTAGGCTGGGATCTGTGACTAATAATAGAAATATCACATTGAATATGAGGATATTCCCCTTTACTGTGACCATTGTGCCAAATTAGGTCATTCCATAACCCAGTGCAGAGCCTTCCCTCCCAACCTCAATGTGAAAAACTGCTGATCCTATTATAACTCAGAGACAGTCTATGTGGCAGGCTACTGGAAAAAAATTCGATATTCCTCCTTTGATCTCCTCTGATGATCAGATAGACTTAATAGTTTCTGAGAATACTATGGAACCTATCCCTAGATCCATATCTACTCCCCTTCTTAATCTAAAAACTAACATTGACTTAGTGACTACAAAAACCACTGTAACTGTCAAGAACATTCCACCAGTCATTTGTCGTAGTCCGACTACTCAGGTTTCACCGGATAACTCTATCTCTAAACTGCTGGATGGAACAGCTTTAAGAAATTATACTCCAGTGGTTTTTGCTACAGATGATATCCTGGTTGGGACTTCCCTTCCTGGTGTTAATAGAAACAGTAACATATCTACTTCTCTTCAAGATAGATTGGGGAATAGGTTCTCTGTTTTGCAGGTGGACTTGGACGAACCAGCACTAGACCAGGAGGCTACCTCAAATATGCAAGCTAGTTCGAGCTCATCACCATCACTGGAAAAGAGCCTCCAGCCAGGTAAGGCAAAAGGTAAAAAGTCTAACTACTTTAGCCAAATTAATAGAATGATGCTTCGATCATCTACTAAAAGTCATAAGTCAAGAGAACAATGATAGGTTCTCTTTCAATTAATTTCTTGATATGGAACATTAGGGGTATGAAAACATCAATGCTGAGACTTATCAACTTAGTTAGGCTGAAAAAAATTCAATTTCTGTGCATAATTGAACCTATGCATGATAACTCTAAACTTCAATCCTATATGGATATACTTAAATTCCCCAATGGCCTGACCTTGCATAATGGTAAAATATGGCTTATGTGGTCTAATTCTTTCTCAGTTAAACTTCTTTCATCTCATGAGCAGTATCTACATGTGCATACGTCTCATAGATCTATTAATTTACATATGGATGTTGTTTTCATATATGCTCTTAGGAATAGGGAAGGTAGGAAGACTTTATGGAAAGACCTATCTGCTATTACCCCGGGAGATACTATTTTCATAGGTGATTTTAACACTATCTCCTCCCTTACAGAATATAGAGGCCCTAGCTCACCCTCTTTAGGTAGTATTAGAGATTTTAATACTTGGATAAACACCTCTGGGATTCAGGATATTAGCACGGTTGGGAATCTTTTCACTTGGTGTAACTCGAGACTTAGGAACCCTACCTCCAAAAGGCTTGATAGAGGACTAAGTACTATCTCTTGGAATTATAGATATCCTTCCTCCTCCATCCAAATTTTGAATAGACAGACATCGGATCACTCTCCTCTTCTCCTTAATATCTCTAATTTATCCAGTCTTAATCCGAGACCATTCAGATTAATTAATGTTTGGTTTAATCGTCCGGATTTCATCACTCTAATTCAGAAAAACTGGGATAAAAGACTGAGAGAGACTGGTTTACTAGGCTTTTACCTAAAATTGGTTAGGTTAAAGAAAGAGATAAAAATTTGGAATAGGGAATCCTTCGGAAATATTGACACGAATCTAATCAAGGCTGAAGAATCCCTAAGAATTCAGGAATCTGTCTACGATTTAAACCCTTCTGAATCTGAGCTCATTAATTTAAATCAGAAAAAGGCACTATTACTGAGAGCTCAGAAAGAAAAAGAAAAATTTTGGAAACAAAAGGCAAGATTGAAATGGCATAGGATGGGAGATAATAATACACAATTTTTCCATAAGGTAGTACAAGAAAAAAATTGTAGATTGCAGATCTCAAAAGTAAAAAACAGAAATGGTCAATGGCTAAATACTCAATCAGATATTCAGAATGAGGCCATATCATATTACTCAGATTTGTTATCCGAGCCTAATTAGGGACCTAATGACACTTACTATTCTCATTTTCTGAGTCAAATCCCCACTAAAATTACTGCTCAAGATAACATAGAATTAGCAAAACCAGCCTCAGAATCTGAGGTTGAGGCAGTAATAAAGGGGTTAAGCAAGAACAGTAGTCCCGGTCCAGATGGATTCAGTAATAAATTTTATTCCAAGTGCTGGTCCATAATAAAAAATGACTTAGTTGAGGCAGTAAATGATTTTATTAGGGGCTCCACCTTACCAAAAGGCATATCTAGTACATGGATTACTCTAATACCTAAGAAATCTACTCCATGCTCATTTGATGATTTCAGGCCTATTAGTCTTTCTAATGCTATCAATAAGATTTGTTCTAAAGTTCTAACGGAAAGACTAAGGCCTTACATGGACAATCTGATATCCCAAAATCAATCAGCTTTTATGAAAAATAGGAATATTACAGATAATATTCTCTACCTTCAGGAAATGGTCAGATTTTTAGACAGGAAGGCTAGGGTTCCCAATTGCATTCTAAAACTAGACCTACAGAAGGCATTTAATAGAGTAAATTGGAACTTTTTAAAATGTGTTCTTCTGAAGTTCGGTTTTGATGGTTCCTTTTTAAATGCTGTTATGTCTAACCTTTCACAAGCCTATTTTTCGGTTCTCATTAATGGTAACCCTGTTGGCTTTTTCAAAGCCACTCGAGGAATTAAACAAGGTGATCCCCTCTCTCCTTTTCTCTTCAACATTTTTTCAGAAGCTTTTTCAAGGAGTTTATCCTTCATTTTCCATAATAGTAAACTTTCATACTATCAAATACCATCTCCAATTTCAGCAATCTCTCATCTTATGTATGCTGATGATACTATTATTTTGATGCAAGCCTCAAAATCTAATTTAATCAGAATTAAGGCTTTTCTGGACATATTTGAATACACTTCGGGCCAAAAGTTTAATTTCCATAAGTCTGATTTCTTCATTAGTAAAAGGGCATCGAACACAAAACTAAATCAGATGAGGCAGATTTTGAAAATGAAACAAGGTTATTTCCCATTTCAATACCTAGGCTGCCTTATATTCAAGGGTCGAACTTTAAATAGATATTATCAACCACTAATGGAAAAGCTAGATAAAAGGTTGGAAAATTGGAAAAATAAGTGGTTTAGTTCTAGGGGTAAATTAGTTTTGATCAATAGCTGCTTGTATTCTTTGCCACAACATTTATGGGCTGTAACCAAACCCCCAAAATACATAATCAAATATTTTGAGAAAAAACTGGCTAGGTTCTTTTGGGGAGAAACTGATGGGAAAAGGAATAAGGTATGGAAAAAATGGACAGAATTGGCAAAACCTAAATCCCTGAATGGCTTAGGTTTTAGATCCATTAAAGGAATAGTAGATGCATGCTCCCTCAAGCTGTGGTGGAAGTGTCAGTTAGGAGTCTCCCTGTGGTCTAAACTATTATGGTCTTTACCACACTCCTATAAAAATTCTGTTACCTGGAAAGGGATTTGTTCGGTCAATGCATTAGCTGAAGAAAACTCCTTTATTATCCATGGTAAAGGGACAAGTAATGTTTGGACATCTACTTGGTGCCCTAAAGGTCCACTGATTAATAAGATCCCAAGTAATATCTATGATACATTTCAGTGGTACTCTATATCTGATTTCATCAATAACAAACTGGACATTTTATCTAGGATATCACCTTTCCTGGAAAATGATACTGTGTTATTCTTACAGGAGGCTGAGGTGGTGGAGGACAGAGAAGATAGACTCATATGGAGACCGGACACCTCAGGCACATTTTCATTTAAGTCTGCATAAAAATGTGTGGAATGTTTTGTTGCAAAAAAAGATATCGATTTTCACATGGAAATTGCTTCATGCTTTCCTTCCTTTTGATGATGTACTTATAAACTGTGGATATAGTCTGGCTTCCAAATGCCCTGTGTGCTGTCACTCTGATTCAATAGATCACTATTTCATATCATGTACATTGGCAAAATTGGTATGGAACAAACTGGCATCTCTGATTCATTTCAACCTTCCTGAATATCAATCCATCTCTCAGAGATTCTTCTCTTTCTGGAACTGTTCAGACCTACCCAAAGGTTACCAAATGATATGTAAAATACTTCCTTCACTTATTTGTTGGTGTCTGTGGAAAGCTAGAACTAGACATATCCATGATCAGGTTCCTTTTTCTGCTGACCTCATCTGTAGGGAGATCCTTGACCTCATCAAACTTTCCTTATATTCCTGCCCTTCAAACTTGAGCTCTTCCTCTGGTTTTCCAACACCACTTAGACATTTAATACCTCTTCTTAGGCCACCTCCGAAGCCAATTATCAGGTCTGTATACTGGGAAAACCTGGCCTTAATTTCATTAAGATCAACACTGATGCCTCATGGCTATCTCATACAGCTTCTGTTGGGATCATTGTGAGAGATAGCTCTGGCTTTCCACTGCTCATAAACTCATCTACGATAGAGGCAATATCTCCTCTACATGCTGATATATTAGCCATACTTGCAGCTTGTTAGTCTTTCCAAAATCGTGACTCTTCCTTAATCATTGAATTTGATTCTCTTCTAGCCATCAACATGATTCAGGATCCTTACTTTGCAAACTGGAATCTTTTCAACTTGGCATATAAGGTTAAAAGCCTATTAAACGGAGCAGTGCTTAAACATGTCTATCGAGAATGCAACACTGTGGCTAATGCAATTGCCAAATATCACTCTTCACATAACCAGCCACTTACCCTGAATAATTTGCCAGTTCATATTAAAGGTCTCATCGCTTTAGATATGGAGTAGTTTCCCCATATTAGAATCTACAAACATAGCAATACCTGGACTAGATACTGCTGATGGGAATTGTTTGTTATGCAGGTACGGGCAACCTGTGATTCAAGGCCTATATGGTGATCCTGCACTTCTGTGGTTCAAGGCATATAGGGTGATCCTGCACTCTTTCAAACTCAATACTTCCTGACTCCTCATCCACTTCAGCAACGCTTATGAAACCGGCATGGACCATTAACTGTACATTGCTGTATTTAGCTACCGCTTAGCTAACAACTTATTTACATATTGGTAATATCTAAAGAGTTGCCTGGCCAAAGTGCGAATTAACACGGGGTGTGGAGATTCGTCTACTTTGGAATCGCAACTCCTCTTTGATATTACCACTAACCTGTATAGACTAATCCCTTACTTTCTACATGATTTTGAGGCATTGGTGTTGCCTTTTGTAAAAACTACTGCCTAATTATATGGCTACTCTTCATGGTTTGGGGCACCAATATATAAACCCCCACCTTCGGGTGCTTTCATTAAAAAAAAGGTGTTGTTGGGGTGAGATGGAAGAAGATGGAGGGATCATTTGGTAAAAAAAATAAATCTAAACGATCTATGCTAACCTGCATTTTTACTAGTAAACCGGTGAAAGCAGTTAAAGATCCTAATATATTATTATCGCAAGTACAGACTTGCCACCATATACATGGCATTGTCTGTCCACCTATAAGTATTATTTGACTATTGAATTGTGCCATGCTGATGTCTGTGAGCAGCAAAAGTTTTTATATATGATCAAAATAAAAATATAGTCTTTATTTTGGATAGTGAAACTCATGAACTTTCAATATAGTAAAAGCTCTTGTTTTGATTAAAAACAATTGCTCTTGCTACAGTAAAAGTCATGGGGTTGTGGAAGGTTAATTCAAAATCATTGTCTTTCAATCATAACTGAATAGCCCGTAATTGATAATCTTCCAATGAGTATTATGATAGAGTAGACTCAAAAGAGGATTGAAAATTACTACAATCACTGGTATAATTTCAAGTCTTGAGTTCTCTTATTTTGTATCCATTTCTACTAATTTTAGAAGGTACACCTTGGTATCTGAACTCAATTTCGAGATCAACTAATAGTGTTCGAGTTTATCGAACTAATATACTATATATTTTTATTAAATATAATATATTATAATGTATACATAAAATAAAATAATATAAATATTTTGAAGATCGCAATATATCTAATGAAATCTCACTTAATAATATTATTACTTACATATTAATTTTAATAATTTATTATTTTGGTTCATAAATTTTGAGTTGACCAATAAGAATAATAGTTAGATAAGATTTATAAATAGACATATATGTGAGACATATTCATATTTTAATAATATTTTATTATAATTTGAAAGAGTGAAATTCTAATACTTCATATTATACATGTTTATTTTTTCCTTCTCAAGTCTCTGCAATATTTGATGCCGTGTCCATGGTCCTTGTGAAAGGCACAGTAGTATTCTCTAGATCATTTTCCTGGATGTGCTATCATTGGTGCAGGTTCGCAAAACAACTCCATGTTCGATTGCCATATTTCCTTTCGCGAATTTGTCAAAGGAGTTTCTTGAAATGGTGTGACATGCACCCCCGATTCTCTTCCTTTGAAAGGGGCATTCCCTTTCCCTTCCTTGACAATACCACTCTGTGGATCCTCCATTATCCTCTTTTCACCTCTCTCACGTTTTATCTTGCGGTTGTTTGCCTTTTCAGTTCGCACATACTTTTTAAAACCTCACACGCGATATTGTTTTTTGCAAGGTCACATTTGATGGATGAAAAGTAGTGAAATTCTTTCCCAGCACTTAAGTATCAATTACTGTAACCCTATAAAATTTCAAGCTGGTTACTATTCTGAACATTGCAGAATTGTAGTCATTGACTTATGTATAGTCTTGGAACCTTAAAGTGGTCCATTCATTGTCGTAAATGGGGAGAAATACATCTCTTTGGTGATCGTATCTTTCTTTCATAATTTTCCACAACTCACTTGGATCTTTCACAATGAGATGTTCATTTTTTAGGCTTTCATCAAGGTGTCGGCGAATGAAGATTAAAGATCTTGACTTATCTGTTCTTGATGAGACGTTCACCACTTTGAGTGTTTCAAAGAGATTCATTGACTCCAAATACATCTCAATATCTACTGTCCAAGGCATATAATTGTTTCCACTGATCTTGAGAGAATTGAATTCAAACTTCACAAGATTTGACATGGTGATAACTAATAGGGAAAATAAAATAATTCATTAGATTTAATTTAAAATACATAAGTCTACAATGATTGCAAATAATAAATAAAAATACATGATTCCGACCATTACTGAAGAAAAACAAGATTCTTTCGGCTAAATATCTCCGGTGAGAATACTAACATTTAATAGAAAAATAATTGCAACAACAAAGACTAATATTAGTCTAGACATTTTATCAAAAAATTGAGTGAATTTAAAGTGAGAAAGATATGAGGTAGAAGAGAAAATGTGGTTTTGTATCATTGGATTTCTTCGTATTTATACTGTAAAATATAGTTGTTTATAGTTGTTATATTAATGGTGGAAATATAGCCATTATATTACTGTTGGGTATATATTAACTAATTGTAGTTAAATGCTAAGAGTAGATTTGCAATGTAATGTCGCCAAATAAGATGTAAAAATAGACAAACATAGTAGAGACATAATTAATCATAGAAATATTAAAATGAAGCAGTTAAAAATTGGTTAGATGTAGATCACATCATTCTACTATAAGGTGGCAGAGCCTCCTGTGTATAGTAATGTGGTGTTGTTAAGAAATTTAATTATTTTAAATCACATCATTTTACTATAAGGTGGCAGAGCCTACTGTGTATAGTAATATGGTGTTATTAAGAAATTTAATTATTGTAAATCATATCATTTTACTATAAGGTGGCAGAGGTATTTTAATATGGTGTTATTAAGAAATTTAACTAATGTAAATCACATCATTTTACTATAAGGTGGCAGAGCCTCCTGTGTATGGTAATATGGTGTTATACACTAAGAAAGTTAATGATTGTAAATCACATCACATTACTATAAGGTGGAAGATTCTCCTATATATAGTAATATGGTGTTATGCAACGATAATAACAATCACAAAAGTTTAGTGCATGGTTTATTATACTTGTGTTCTAAACTTACTTGATGAAGACATAGAGTGATCGTGCTGATAACGTGTTGTAAAAATCACTAAATTTTCACCAATTAATTAAGAAAGTGGCATGGAAATTTGTAATGGTAGATATGTGAATAATATAAGAGATTGATATTGAGAATAAGATGGAGAAAATGGAGAAGAAGATAAGGATGAGATGAAGTGAAAATGTGAGATTGAGAGGTGTGTTTTCTTCATCCTCTTAGGGGTATTTATAGAAGTATTTAAGGGGTAAATACATAGTGTTCCCCTAGGGTAAATAAATAGTGAAATAATTTATTGTAAATATTTTAGTTTATTACTAATGAGCATTTCATTATTCATAACATATACTCCCGCGGTCCCAGCTTAAACTGCAGAGAGAGGGAGTATGTCTCAAAATTTTAGAAGACGTAAGAAGACTACAATTCTCTTTTACCTTCTACCTTCACCAACACCCATAACAACCATTACCACTCACCACCACACACTGCTACCAAACAATCATCGACCACAATAATCACCACAAACAATAAATTTACAAACACTAATAATTTACCCATTACAAATCAGGATCAAAATTACAATAAATTCCTAAATCCACTTTACCCATTACAAATTCAAATTAAATCGATCCATCGCCTTTTTGCCAACCTCGCCTCCTCACATCGCCGTCCTTGCCTCGTCTCGTCGCTGTTCTCGCATCCTCTCATCACCATTCTCGCCTCCTCAGTCTCCATTCTCACCTCCTTGTGTCGCCTTGCTAGAGGTTGCATACGTGAGAAGGGAAGAGATGGATCTGTTGTGAGTGTTAAGTGGTGGTGGTGGTAGCGGTGATGGTAACGGTGGAAGGTTTTAGGGGTTTAATTGAGTGGTGGCAGAATAGAGATGGGATTTCATAGGTTTAACAGAGTGATGGCGGAAGAGAGATGCAGCTTGAAGCCGTGGTGGATGGTGGCGGATGGTGCGGAAGAAAGATATGAGCAGTGGATGGTGGCGGAAGAGAGATGATTAATATAGGTTGAATTTTAGAATATTGTTTACAAAACCCTTATTTTAGGGTGGGCAAAATAAGGGTTTTGTAACTTGGGCCAATTAAGCCCAACCTAAAACATTTAATTTAGTAAGGATTTTATTGTCTTTTCAATATTAAATTCTGATGTAATGTTTACAAATATGGAAAGTGTGCAGTTTATTGTGGGACAGACCAAAAATGGTAAGTGTGCAGTGATAGAATGATTTGTCGTAAGGAATTGTATTATTGATGGTGGAATATATAGAGAGTACAATAGAGTTTTAATAAGGAAAGAACTCTAATCATAATAATCATATTCTAATCAGTAATTTGATTTATCCTAACACCCCTCCTCAAGCGAAGCGTCGGATGCTCGCTGACGTACAACTTGGACCTGAAATACTCAAACAGCGGACAAGAAAGCCCCTTGGTGAAGATGTCCGCAATCTAAAGAGAAGCCAGAACATGAGCAACGCGCAGCTTTCCAGATGTCACCAACTCACAAACAAAATGATATTCAATGTCGATATGCTTCGCCCGCTTGTGCGCCACCGGATTCTGAGCCAAACAGATAGCACTGTTGTTGTCACATAACAGAAATAGAGAACTAGCAAGGGAACCCGAGGATCATGAAGAAAATGAGTGAGCTAAACCACCTCTGAAGCAGTGTTGGCGAGAGCACGGTATTCAAATTCAGTGCTGGAGCGAGAAATAGTGGGTTGTTTCTTGGCACTCCAAGAAACCAGACTCCCACCAAGATAAATCGCATAACTGTAAGTGGATTGACGAGTCTCCAGACAGCGGGCCCAGTCAGCATTAGAGTATCCTAACACCTCAGGAGTACTAGCAGAACAAAAGCTAAGACCAAAATGAAGAGTGCCCCGAACATACCGTAAAATCTGTGTCACTGTAGCGAAATGGTCATCTCTGGGATCCTGAAGATACTGGCTCACCGTGTTGACCGAGAATGCCAAATCCAAACGAGTGATGTTAAGATACTGGAGAGCACCAACAAGAGAACGATAAAGTGTAGGATCCCTAAATGGAGGACTGGTAGAGCTGTGAAGTTGAGAACCAGCAACAAATGGCATAGAAACAGGTGTCGCATCAGACATACCGGCCCGAGTCAAAATATCACGAGCATACTTTTCTTGGCCAGGAAGTAACCCTGAGGAGGTAGGTGAAACTTCAAGACCAAGAAAGTAATGAAGATCAACAAGATCCTTGATCGCAAACTCTTTGTGTGTTTGATCAATGAACTAGCGAAGAAGAGTCAAGTCGTTGCCAGTAAGAATGATATCATCCATATACACAAGTAGATACAGTAACAACGACCCTCCCGAGAGGACAAATAAAGAAGTATCGACTGAGCTGCACTGAAAACCAAGCTGTGTCAGATAACTGCTGAAGCGCTGGAACCAAGCCTGAGGAGCCTACTTAAGACCATAAATGGCATTTTGTAAGCGATAAACATAGTCTAGATGAGCATAATCTTGATACCCAATGGGCTGCTTCATGTAGACCGGAACATTTAGAACACCATTAAGCAAAACATTATTTACGTCCAACTGATTAAGTGGGTAGGAACGCATGGTGGCTTTGGAGAAGACCGTTCGAACAGTGGAGGCTTTTACCACAAGACTGAAAGTGTGGTCAAAATCAAAACCCAGAATCTGCGAGAAACCCTGGGCCACAAGTCTAGCTTTGTGGTGCTCAATAGTACCATCTGGTCTATACTTGAGCCTAAAGACCCATTTGGAGCAAACAATGTTAACATTTGAAGGTTGAGGCACCAAATCCCAAGTGTTCTGACCACGAAGAGCGGTCATCTCATCATCTATGACTGAAATCCAGGCTGGATCCTGAAGGGCAAAGCAATAATCAGTGACTCTGTCCGATAAAGGAGTACAACAGTGAGACTATGAGCAATAATATCCAAATAATCCCGGCGCTGAATGGGACCAGTAGAATACCGAGTAGCCATCCGATGGGTACAAAGCTGCAGCGGCGAAGCTGGAGAAGTCAAACCCATTGACAACGTCGAAGAAGATCAAACAGAGCTGATCGGAGAGTGTCCGTTGGAAGTCACTAGAGAAAGGATGGCTGAGACTGGCTGAGGTGTGGTGGTCGGCGGCTGAGGCGTGGTGGCCGACGGCTGAGGTGTGGTGGTCGTCTCTTGAGGAACTGGGTCCGGGTTGGCTGTTCAGATAGAGCATGGTGGTGAAGGAGGGACAGCTGGAACAGGCACAGGCATGGTGGCCCCAATCGATAAAGTAAGCTCCATAAAAAAAACTATGAAATCTCCAGATCTGAAATAGAACGACTGCCCGCAGAAGATGAGATATAAGGGAATAAAGTTTCATCAAAACGAATGTGGTGAGAGACATAAATGCACCCAGAAGTCGGGTTAAGACACTGGAGCCCTTGTGACAAGGGGTGTAGCCAATAAAAACACACAGAATAGATCGCGGTGCAAACTTATCAGTAGCAGTGACACACATACATGGAAATGCACATAAACCAAACGGATGAAAGAGGGTATAGACCAAAAATTACCTCAAAATGTGATTGGCCACTAAGAACTAAACTAGACAGACGGTTAATAATGTAAACCGCAGAGGAGCTTCCACCCAATAACAGTGCAACACAGAAGAGTGAAAAAACATGGCAAGACCCAGTGTCTATGATGTGACGATGTTTTCACTCAGCTCAGCCGTTCTGAGCAGGTGTATAGGGCGAGGATATCTGATGATGAATGCCACATGATATGAAGTGAGCCTGAAGTCAGTGATTAGTAAATTCTATGCCATCATCGGTTTGAAATTTTTTAACCCAAGCAGAAAACTGGGTCTCAACGAATTTTTGAAACTGGATAAATGTGTCATAGAAATCTGACTTATGCCACATCGGGAGAAACCATGTGAATCGTAAAAAATCATCGATGAAAATGGCATAATAAGAGATACCACCGGCAGATAAAATAGGGGTCGGTTCCCACAAATCACAATGCACTTTATCAAACAAACCAAATGCGGGCTTGTCACTAGTGAAAAAGGAAAATGGCTACTCTTGGCCATCTGATAAGGAGAGCAACTAACAAATGCAGGCATAGCAGAAGTGATAGAAATAAGGCCCCGTCGATTCAATAACTGAACAGTATCATGAGACAAATGACCGAGGCGGGAGTGCCACTGCTCAAAAGAAGCATGAAGCTTTCTAGAGCGTAATTCGCCTAAAAAGCTGGAATCACCAGTCTCAAGAAAATAAAGACCTAAACTGTGGCGGCCTTTACCCATTATCGTCCATGTATGCTTGTGCTCAATGGAAAATGTGTCGGCATCAAATATAACACGGACAGGTAAATCACGAGTAAGCTTACTAATGGACAATAAGATTATGATAATCTTAGGAACCACAAGAACATCATTAACAGAGAAACCAGAGAAATGACATTGACCGATGTGAGAAATAGATGATGATTCACCATTTCCAATAAGAATAACATCAGAAACACGATAACATTGTACCTTATCAAGATGACTGGTACGAGCACTAATGATATGGAGTTGTACCTATGAATTATAACATTGTACCTATGAATTATAATAAGTAAGAATAACAAGTATGTAAATAAAGTATGTAAATAACATTAAAAGGAGTAAAAATAAATAAAAGTGTAATCAAGTACTAAAATTTAAAACTTTAACTTACTAAATTTCTTGAATGAATTTATGATATGGAATGAGATTTCCGAACTTGGAAAAACATACAGATGGTTGGTTTTTTACAGGTGGTTTGGATTTTAAGTACAAAAGGTTGGGTTCAGGGCTGAAGTTCAAGTATGAACGTTGAACTTAGATTGGGGAGGTTGTAGGAAAATATGAAAGGGCGAATATTCAAGCGTGTTTTTCTAATGAATGAAGGCCTCTCTATTTATAGAGGCTTATCTCTAGTCAATTACATTGAATTGAATTCCAAGTTTCAAATCCGAAAAGGAAGTATAAGTTGTTACTCCATTATTTTTTAGTGCTATTCATAGTGGATTTCATAATGGAGTGTGAGACCCTCCATTAGTTTTTGTCTCCTACTTTCTTTGAATAAAGTGGAGTCTGGGACCCTCCACTTTTGACTTGTGTCTTGGTTGCGTGTCAGAGTGGAGTTTGGAGCCCTCAATTACTGACTGTCGGTGCTTGGAATTGTCATTGCTTACCTCATTCAGAAATTAAATGGGTCTTGACCCAATGGACCTCCAAAAGGATCTTCGTCTTGAATGCCTTCTTTCTTGATTTCTTGATTTTTTACTTGTCTATAAATTGCTAATATTTTCATGAATTCTTCATTTTCCTCAAACTGTGGAATTTGGTCTTCTGTAATCTGGTGAATTGGATTCTGCTGCTGCTGAGGTCGAATCCTTAATGCTTGTTGAATTGGGCTTGATGCTTGAATTGGGTGAACTTGTGTTGAATGGCTAACGTTTTATGCTCTTTTGAATGTAATTTTTAAATTTTCTCCTGTCTCTAAATAATAAGTAACTGTTTTTTTGGAACAGAATTCTGAATTGTAATTGACCCACCATTTGGTTTTGAATTGGCGAACTAAGGAAAAGGGCATATTGGGATGTATGGGTTTAATTTGAAAGCTACAGGCAAAGATCCATGGAACTCTAAATATGGAATGGAAAAATAAATGTTTCTCAAATAATTTACATTTACTGAGTTTCTTGAATGTCTCTAAACCTTCTATGACTGGAGTAGGGAGTATATTTTCTGATGGTCCTATTTTTAGCCACCAGTCATAGAACCATATTGGAATGTCATCATTGAAATTTTGGTGGAAATTAATAAATCAGGAATGGTCAAATGACCTAATATAGAATGTCCTATACCAGGCTATTATGTAATATGCGTAATTAAATCCTGTGAGGAAATAATTGACTGAAAAGGGTCAAGTAGAATTGATGTTTTGGAAATGGCTAGGCTTGAGTACTTGCTTAATGTAGAGCTTAGAATAATCAATTCGACTAGGGTCTTGTTTGTTCTGTATGTGCTGAATGTCTATAGACTGAGTACTTGCTTATTGAAATTCCGATGGTGCATTTTTTTTAATCCAAATGGCATTACATTCCATTCATATTGTCCAAATGGAACTACAAATGCAGTTTTGTACTTACCTGTTTCATTTATCTGAATTTGCCAATATCCTGACTTTAGATCAAATTTTGAGAATACTTTTACATTTACTAACCTGTTTACTAGGTCTCTTTTATTGGGAATAGGGTATCTAATCCATTGTAATACTTTGTTTGATGGTTTGTAATTTATAACTAATCTAGGAATACCCCTCTCTTTTTCTGCTTGTTTATTTACATAAAATGCTGAGCAACTCCAGGGTGATTTTCTCTTTCTGATTAATTTTCTTTCTAAATGACTTTGAATTTCTTTCTTGCATAGTTCTATTAATTATGCATTCATTTGAATGGGTCTAGCTTTGGTTGGAATGTTTTGTTCATCAAAATCTTTTTCATATGGTAGTGACACAATATGTGTCTTTCTGTTCCAAAAATCCTTAGGATGATCTGAACAAACTTGAACTTTAAATTTCTTTTCTAATATTATAATTTTTTTGGATTAGTTTATTATGTAGTTGTTCTTCTATCTTTGAATAACTTAGTTCTTCTTTTAGGAATGCAATATCTTTTTGTTTTTTTTATTAAAGCTCACGTAAGTGAGGGGGTTTTTATTTGTTTATTTGGCTCCCCAGGCCTTTCAATTGTTCAAAGCGTGTAATACATTAGTGGAAACTAATTACAAATTTGAGTTTTACCCAAAACCTTCATTTACACCCTGTCTCAATGAAGGAATTGGCCCTATAACCCCTTTGAGAACTAACTATGGCCAATTTTTGTTTTCTATTTAATATGAGTATTATATATATATATATATATATATATATATAGAACTTGTTTGTAATAAGTGTAATTCTACCTGACTAGGTGGATTAATAAATGAGAATAATAATTTTCTTCCTAATATTTTAGTACTGATTCCTTCTTGAGTTTTTTTAAAAGGGGTTATTTCGTATAAAAATGGACTGCATCATGTGATACGTTTTCCAATATAAGTAATGAATGTTTAATGCAATAATTGTTATTACTTATAGACACATTTGGTAATTTTTTATTAATTGTCATTGGAGTACCATTTGCGGCTACTAATTTGTCATTAGTTTTTACTAAATATTTGCTTGGAATTATCCTTGCCCTAATACATGATGCATCTGCATCACTATCTATTAATGCTATTATTGTAGTACTAAAATCTTCTACTCCTATTGTAACTAATAAATACCATTTTGCCATATTAATTTTGTTAATGATGTTGAAAATTTGCTTGTCTGTTGGAGTACTTGGACTTATTTCAATATTTAATCTATCATTAGGCCAATCTTTGTTCGTATTTATTCCTATAAGTTGTAATTCTAGTTCTATATCTTTTTCCTTTAATAATTTTAGTTCAGATTTGATTACACAAATTTCTTCTTTTAATTTATTAATTTCTGTTCTTAAATCATCAGTTTTTACCAGTTTTTTCTTTTCTATTTTTGAATGTTTTTTAATTATTTTAGTCAAACTAAATGCTTCTTGTAATTTTGGTTTTTCTTCCTCTTTTATTAACTCTTTTAATCTGTGTAAATAATCTGTCTTACTGTCTGAGTCTTTCATTTTATCAATCATATCTAATAATACTTGTTTTTTATCTTTTGAACTACTTAACATATTAATGGTTGAAATCTTACACTGACATATATCTGAATTACTAGAGTTATCTGAGCTATATTCATTATTTTCATGTTCACTATCTGAATTATCTAGTAGTAATGATAACAATTTGTTTTTTAATTCTTTATCTTCTGAGAATAATGAATTAATCTTTTTCTTTGTCTTACAGTGCGAGGCTGTATGACCAAATTTCTTACATTTAAAACATTGAACGTTTTTATAATTATTGCTCTGTTTGTAAAATTTTTTATTATTATCATTATTATAATTTTTATAATTATTTTTACTGTAATATCTATTATTCTTGTTTTTCTTAAATATCTTTTTGCGTTCGGAGGATGGCGGTTTAATTCCCATTATGCCAAATTGTTGGCAAAATGTTTCCATTTCCTTTCTCTCGGATCCATACTTATGTTGGATTTTTACATCTTGACATAATGTTAATGCTTCTTTTTTAACAAAAGCAAATATTTGACTGAAAGTTAAAGTATTGTAATCTATTTTTTCTGTTCCCAATGTTTTTTTGTAAACTAGTAATTATTCTTTGTGAAAATAAATTTGGTAATCCAGTAATAAATTTTTCTTTCCAGAATGATGAATTTGAATATGTCCTTCTTAATGCTTGAGTTAAAAATATATCTTTATACCATTTGAAATCAGTTAACGAGGGACATCTTAAATTTGTTAGACATATCTTTGTACTAGTTAGTTCTTCCTCTGGGTTTCCTACAAAATACATTGATATTACATAGATTAAATATTTTGATCCGTCTTGAACCATTTTATATTCAATATGATCTTCTTCACCTTGATGTTCTTCTATTTCACGGTTCATAATTGATTGTTTATCTTCTAATGTGAGATAATTATCCCACCAACCCTTTAATTGACCTGTAAATCCAGTTACTAATAACATTACAATGTTTGGTTCAGTTATATTGATTTTTGCTTTGTATGCCATTCTGGCCATTCCCATTTCTTGTGATATATTTAATATTTGATATTCCGATCTGCCATCTATATTCCATTGATATAGTGAAGAACCATCATAACTGTTAAATGAGGAGGTTCGTTCTTCATATTGAATATCAGGTGGAGTATGTCTAGGATAATAATTTTTTGTTCTATCTTGTCTCCAATCTTTCCTAAATTTTTGAGTTTTCATTCTACTTAATTGTAATGGTTGGTTGTGCCTAGGTTGTCCTGGATAATCTTGAAACTGTTGTTCTATTAAATCTATTTGATCTTCCAATTGATTTTTTTTATTCTTCCTCTGATTAAGAAGAAGGTGATCGTGATGTGCTTGAATCTTATGGGTTTACTTGAGATATTACTTCTATATTTCTGGAAGTACTAGCTTCATCTTTTTTTATTAGTGATACTGAATTTTCCATTTTTCTTGAAAATAATGATACTTGAAAATGAGGTTTTGAAATTTCATTTGGAAATATTTATTTTTTATTTTCTAATTTGGTTGATATTAAATCTACTTGGTTTGCTATAGTGTGTAATATTTGATTTGAATAATTATTCTATTGATAATTTTTTTTAATATCATCTATATTGACTATTTCTGTTCCGTCTTTTCCTGTTTTGAATGGGGACGCTATTACTGTTTCATTATTTATATTGATTATTAATTTTTTTAATGGTGGGTGGATTGAACTTACCACTGTATTGTCTTGTAATTTCCATTTTTTACATAGATTGGACTGGACATTTATTACAGGAATTTCTTCTAATCTATCATAATTTATTATTTTTCTTTTTTGAAATAGTATTCCAACCACATAAAAAATCTCTTCCTTTTAATCTGCCTGGTATTCAATTCTGTATAGAATTCTTGCTTTAGTTTTTCTTTGATGTTGTTATCTAATTTTTCAAACCATAATCTATACCTAGTGTTTTCCAGACTATAGTAATTATTATTTAAATACTTTTTATCAATTGAAAATTCTTTACTAGTAGTTATCATGTTTATTTCTGAATTTTTTTATTTGACTATATGTTGGTGGTCTTATTGAGGAACTAGAATCTTGAATTATTTCTGGTAATGGAGTTGAGTATCTAATTTTAGAATTTTGAAAAGTTGAAGGTATATCAGATGTTGAGTGCCTATGTGATACCGGGCGGTCGTCGCGCCCCCTATGCAAAAGATAATTTATAAGCCCTTTTTGCTTACTTTCTACAACTAGGTAGATAGCGGCAAATCGGGTTCGTCCAAGGAGAAGAGGGATCTTCCTAAGCGCTTAAGCACACAATGGTTGATATTAGGCTAGGAGTAGATATATATACACACACATAAAAGCATGTAAATGGGGGGGTTGGTTGGTTGTTCCTAAGTTACGAAAGTAAAAAGACAAGATAACTAGCAAGGTCAAGTGACTATGCTAATCATCAAACAAAACTAAAGAAAAGGGGTTTTAAACTACAAAGATAAAGCCTTGGGGGCAATGGATATCCACTTCCAAATCTAATGTAGGTCATTGAATCATTCACTCATTCTATCATATAGCATTACATGACTCAACATCAACATACCCATCTAGCAAGAATCACAACACATAAATCACAAGAAGTTCTAAGTTCATGCTCATATATTTTCATGCAAAGGAGCTACGGAATTCATCACGTTCCTAGCACCTAACCAATTCAATCATACAAGCACTCCCTATGCTCAAACAACTCATGGCACAAGTGAAGTGAAACACACCATCAAGAATACACAAATGCTAAATAACAAATGCTTCAAGGATGAGTTAAAATCATCTATTCAATACTTCAACTACTTGTTGTGGAGACTAGACTCCTATCCTTCTTAGTTCGTAGTTTGCAAGAGTGAGTTCGACATCTCTAGTCAAACCTCACCAAAGACTCCCGTTGTCGCGACCACGACTCAAGGTATCCCATTGGTGGCATTTAATCACGAAGAACCAACAAGCTTGGCAATGCTTATGACCACTACACCGTGACTAAGCATTTAACCAATTCATGCAATTACATGAGATTGGATGAACGTGCAATGCACATTCATCCAAGAGCATATAACTCTCTCGTTTGCTACACAAACGAACATGACGAAGAGTTCAACATCAATCACATTCATCTAGCACATTATCAATCCATCAACACAATCAAAAGCTCTAAATCATACTCATACATTCCTAACAAGAAAAAGGGGGGAAATTAACCCAAATCCCCCAAACCCTAGCTAGCAATTCATACAAGTTTTTCATATGCTCAAGTTTTCAACAACATCAATGAAATCAACAATTAACATTCAAAGCACAATAAATGCACAATAGCAAAAATACCAAATAGATAGATAAAATGAGTTCTTACTACATAGAGATATGGAAGCTTCAATCCTTTGCTCCCAAGTACAACAACTACTCTAGAACAAGAAAAGACATAGAAACTAAGAAAACAAGAAGATAAAACCTAGGGTTTTGGCCCAAAACAGGGGCCAAAAGCTGTGGAGAAGAAGGGGTGAAGAGGTATTTATAGTGGAAGAAAAAGGGGAGAAAAACGCTGCTGTAGAGCTGGATTCGCGCTGTCGTCGCGACTCGCGACCAGTTCCATCGCGAGTCGCGACCAGCAGTGAAATCCAGCCCTGTTTTGTTTTGCTTCCTCCGGGTGGACCGTTGATCCGTTTTGGGAGTTCTTGTAGTCGATTTTATAGTGCTCGAGAAGAGGAATCCAATGGTGCCACTCTTGAGGGCTGATTCTTCTCGGAAAATTCTGAGAATCCTGGATCATCATTCATCCGTTGCTTTGCTCTCCTTTCTTCATCTCTTCACTTCTTCAAATCTTACAAATCTCAAATGTAAAGGTCTTCAAATCTTCAAATCTTCAAATCTTCAAAGATAAATCTTCAAAGTCTTCAAATCTTCAAAGTCTTCAAACAAATCACCTTGTCACACAAAATCATCTAAAAAGTGATAAAAGCGTCAAAGCCGCCTTTATCCCTCCTTAGATGATTTCAAGGCAAAATGCCACATGTAGAGCACAAAATTGCACAAAACCTAATCCTAACAAGCCTAAAATAACCATCTAAAATGGACACATCACTATGCGATTGATAACTATTCGAATATCTAGACGAATGATTATAATTTTCTAGATATCTACTTGACATAGATTTATTAAATTTTATTAATATTTTCCCATCTCCTTGTTCATCGATTATTGATGGTTTTGTTATCTTTAAATTTCTTTGAATTCTTAATGGCCTTTCGACTAATCTGGAATACTTATTTCATTTCATCTTAGTAATTTTGGAGTTTCTATTTTTGTATTATCTGAATTAGTAGTAACATATACTTATTCATCATTTTCTGAAGGATTTAATCTTAATGTTGTTGGAATCATAGATTTCATTCATTTGAAATAGACTCTGTAAATTAATACAAAATGTTTTGTTTTGTTTACTACTTTATTTTGTTTTAATTGAATATCTAGTCTTAGGAAATTCATAATATTTGGATCTGTTAGGCTTACTGAATAATTTGGGATATAATCAAATCTTATTGTCCCATTAAAAATATTAGTTTAGATCATAGCCAATATTGAGTCTTTATATTTTACTAGCCTATCTTTTTTTAAAAATTTGAAACACTCTAAGGTGAGGGATATTATATAAGGTTCCCCAGGCCTGTGTAGAGGCCAATTCATACTGAGTCATAGTTAGTACATGATGGTCATTGAGGCAACATAGTTGCCGCCAAAAGAATACATAGCATCTAATAAGGAAAGTGAGTATTTTCGGATATAGTAATTAGAAGAATGGTAGTTGTGATTCCAATAGAAAGAATCTCCACCCCATGTGTTAATTCTTTCCTTTGGCCAGACAACTTCATTCTATTACTTCAAGATTAAGAGCCAAATACAAAGCAAAAAATTGTTGCAGTGTTGCAAGGCAGCTTTGGGTTTGAGCACTTCATTCCGAGGTAGACAGCAGCCTGAGAGATTGTGAATTGGAGCTGGTTTTCTGGTTGTGGAGAGATCAGCACCAGCCGAGGACTTGAATAAGGGAGTAGCATGAGTACCTGTAGTAAACCAACATACAAAACATCAGCAGTATCTATCCTACTTAAGGTCATGCTTATAAGTCCAGTGTGATGTGTCCTCTAATGTGTATATGAATATTGTAACATTGACAGTATGCTGTCATGCATCAGCTCTAATCCCAGGGATTCCACATCTGTCTAGATGAAGGAGTCCCTTAAGAAAGGGTGGTGCTGCCTGCAAGTCTAGGTCACCATGGAAGTTATTAGCTAAAGCAAATTTAGCAAGAAAATCAGCTGCATTGTTAGCCTCTCTAGGGGTGTGTTGAATTGGGTATATATGGTGTTTCAAATTCAAGGAGTTGCAGATGGAGAAGACCCTCCACGGGGAAATATTGGGGTTTTGAATACCCTGTACTGCAATTAAACAGTCTGATTCCATCACACATCTATTTAATACCAACTCTGAACAAGTCTCATAGCCACATTGGATGGATAAGATTTCTGCCTGTAAAGGGGATGGAGAATGGAAAGATTTTGCCCTCATTTTAACAACATTCCCATCACAGTTCCTAACCATCACAACCAGAGAAGAAAGACCTCCTCTACTCCATGTTGCATATGTATTAATCTTATATCCGGAATGGGGTTTCTGCCATTTCACTGCAGTACAGGATTTCCTTTTCTTTTGAAAAATATGAGGAATAATATTAGCCTGTGTCCAGTATCTATGCTTGTCTAGATTTCCTATCAAATGATTCACTGAGAAAATTTGATATATCATGCATTTTATTCCTTGAATACAAGCAGCTTGGGAGAATGACTCATTTTCAAACAAAATTTTATTCCTTCTAATCCAAAGAAACCAAATTGTGACAAGAAGAGCAGCAATGGTAATATTGGACTAAATTTTGGATTCTGCCTTAAAACAGAGGTAATATTCAACTCTACTCTTCAAGATTGCAAAAACTTTTTGTTGGAGCTTTAAAAAATCATTGACACAGTGCCAGACAGCAATAGATGAGGGGCAAGAGTTGAAAAAGTGATCTAGTGTGTCACTGTGATTCTGACAGAGAGGACATTTAGAGGCTAAATTGAAACCTAACCTACGTGATATGTTATCAAAAGGAAGTAAGCCATTCAGAGCTCTCCACAAGAGAACAGACATTTTTTTGGGAATAAAAGAAGACCAAACCTTATGAAAATGTAGGATCTTCGGCTTTCTCTGTCTGAAAATATTGTATGCTGACTTGATGGAGAAAATTCCATTTGTAGCTGGTATCCAGGTGAGCCTATCTTCATGAGTGTATTCCAATTTAGCTTCCTGCAGTAGGGAACACAGATTGGTCGCCAAAATTGGCTCCAGTTGAGGGATAAGAGAGGCTTTGTTGTTAATAAATGACCTAAGTGAAATATCCACAAAGGGGATGTCTCCTTCTTGAGGGCATTTATAAAACAAAGCTCCTTCTCCAGTCCAGCTAGCGTTCCAAAAAGAGCAGTCACATTTTCCGTATATTACTCTGGAGTTGCTATTTGCTTTAGCTATAATAGAACAGATTCTGGACCATGTATGAGAGGTTTTATAAGACTTAGGAAGTGACCATAATAGAGAAGTCCATTGAGTGGAATTGAGTTGCAATTTCCACCACAATTTATATGAAAAAACATCAACAATGGCCCTTAAATCCCTAAAACCTATTCCATTTTCTTCGACAGGTACACTCATATTTTTCCAAGACCTTTATTTTTTCTTATCAACATTTTCAGAATACCCCAAAACAGGCCAGAGGCCATTTTCTCCATTTTTTCAGGACTATTTTTTGTGGACTCAAAACAGCAAAAATATGAGTTGGAATTGAGAGGAAACAGTGATTTATCAGAATAATCTTACCTGTAGTAGAGAGCCATCTGTTCTTCCAATTATTGATTGATTTATCCATTCTTTCCAATAAAGGTTGGTAGTGTGCCTGTAGATTTCTACCAGAAAAAATAGGAACTCCCAGATATTTAAATGGGAAGGATCCTTTTTCCATTCCCAGAATCCTTTTACAGAGTTAACTGTAGAATAAGAGGTTCTATTGGACACGGAAAAGTTAGATTTTGAAAAATTGACCTATTGTCCTGAGGTTTGTTCATATGCAAGCAGAAACTTTTTGAACCTCTTCATGTTTCTAGGGTTAGTATTCAGAAAAACTGTTGTGTCATCAGCATACATTAAATGGGAAACCGGGGCGCAGTTATTAGGGAGACCAAAATTTTGAAGGTATCCTGTGCTGAAAAGTTTCTTTAATTCTCTAGAAAAAGCTTCTGAAAGAAAATTATAAAGAAATGGTGAAAGAGGATCGCCTTGTTTAATGCCCCTAGAAGATGCAAAAAAACCTGAAGTTGCTCCATTGATTAAAACAGAAAAATGAGCAGCAGATATGTTATGCATAATAAGATTGACAAATTTCCCGTGAAAACCAAATTGAAGAAGAATGGAATTCAGAAATGACCTTGAGACTCTATCAAAAGCTTTTTGCATATCTAGTTTAACTATCAAATTAGGAACTTTTGATTTTCTAGACAACATCCTGGTCATCTCTTGCATTTGAAGGATATTATCAGTGATACCCCTACCTTTAATGAATGCACTCTGCTCAGGAGAGATTAGTTTGTGCATCAGTGGCTTAATCCTTTCCATAAGCATTTTTTAAAAGACTTTATTGACAAAATTGGATGGGATATGTTTTTTGGGAATTAAAGTGAGCCAGGTGCTTGTGATAGCCTTTGGAATATTGCCGCCGCTAATAAAATCATTTGCTGCCTCCAGAAGGTCTACTTTAATGGTTTCCCAGAAGATGGTGAAGAATTCACCAGAGAAACCATCTGATCCAGGAGCACCTGATTTATTTAAATCAAAGACTGCAAATTCAAGTTCCTAGATATTGAAAGGTTGTAGCAGTTGATGGTTTTGCTGATCTGTAATCAAAGAAGGAATTTCCCCTTAAAAATTTTTCAGATAGGTTCCTGTTTTTTGAGGAGCTTCCTCATTAAGGAGTTCCTTAAAAAAATGGACTCCTTCTTTAATCAGATGTGGGTCAGTAATCCAGTTCCCATTTCCATCTTTGATTTTACTAATTCTAGACCTAGCTCTCCTTTCTCTGATGGTGTGGTGAAAATAGCTGGTATTTGCATCCCCCTATTTAAGCCAATTTAACCTTGCCTTCTATTTTAAGAAAATGTTTTTTTCTTTCTGGGATCTAATAAGTAAAGCTTTGGACTTATTGAGTTCAGCTAAGTCAGTTCAGCTTGGGACTGTTGAAATTTTATTTCAAGGTCACTGACTTTTGCCTCAGCTTTAACCAGGTTTTGATTGACATTTCCAAAAGTGTTTTTGTTCCAAACTTTAATGTCAATCTTAAGTCTCTTAAGCTTATGCACTAACCTGTACATCCCTCTTGAGGGGGATGGTATATTCCAGTTTTTTTCCACTAAATTCTGGAAGTCTTGTCTATTTGACCACATCTCTTGATATCTAAAAGGCCTAGGTACCATTTCTTCAGAAGATTGAATAGACAGTAATAATGGGGAGTGATCAAAAGTCAATCTATTTAGCACTTGAATTGAGCTGTTTGGAAAAAGTTTCAACCAGTCCAAATTGCTTATGCCCCTGTCTAATCTCTGAAGCAAAAGGTCCTTGCATTTATTCCTGAATCTATTATTACACTATGTAAAAGAGTTCCCTACAGTGGGGATTTCACGCAAGTCCAGATTATTAATGAAGGCATTGAACTCTTTCATGCTTCTTGTTGGGGGAGATTTTCTTCCTTTATACTCAGAGACTGAGACAACTGTATTAAAGTCCCCAATAGATATAGAGGGTTCTAGAGGAAGGATTTTTAAGTCATTCCAAAGAGCTTTCCTCAACTGTCTATTGACACTAGCATAGATAAAAAAATAGTTCCAACTGACAGATGAGGAATATCTGAAATTCTAGCCTGCAGAAATTGATCTGATTCCTTTAAACTGATTGCATTAAAAGCATGGTTCCATAAGATCCAAATTTTAGCATTTTTAGCAGGGAGAGCATTTTTAAAGCCTAGTTCATGCATCAGAGTGTTTATTTTCTTTTTATCATGCCAAGGCTCAATCAAACAGAGAATAGCAATCTTGTGAGACAGCATAAGAGATTTTATTCTATCCATTGAAGTTCCATAGCCTCTAACATTCCAAACTAACATATTTCCTATTATGTTGTATTTAATCATTTAAAATGGGTGGGGGTTACTTTCTGTGAGGATCTAAGGTTTCTTGGTTTCATAGTGGTAGCATTACTATTATTAGATTGCTTATCCTGATTCTTATCAAGTTTATCCAAAAATGGATAGGTACTGGTTTGTGTGTGCTAACCTTAGACTGTGTGCTTTGATCTACCTTTGTGTTCTGGTCAGTTGAGGAGTGTGCTCCCTTCTTTTCCACTGCATGAACTGGCAGAGGTTGCTGATTCAACTCCTGTGTCAGCCCAACGTCTGTGATGAACGATGACAGATGGTTGATACCAGCATCTGGGTGCAGAAAGTTACAAGTAGCATGACTATGACCAATTATCCTACAATGAGTACAGTATGAAAGCAGTTCATCATATTCTATAGGATACTTTGCTACTTTGCTACCTAGTCCAACCACTATAGTAGAGGGGAGCTGAGACATAAGATCAACCTCTACACACACTTTGATGGCAGATGGCCTAGTCAGTGAACTAGTTACTGCATCCATTTTTAGGTATCTACCAATCTGACTACTCATACCTATGATTGCAGAGGTATTGTAGAAATGAATAGGGAGTTTATGGATTGTTACCCAGGCTGGAACAACTGAAGATTCTGATACTGGGGAGAAGTCCGGTGACCATTTTTGGACTTTCATGATTGAGCCTTGAATCATCCACTGTCCCTTCATCCAGCATCTCTGATAATCTTCACTATCCTGAAATTGATTAGTACATGGCAGTAATCCAGAGATCCCAATTGAAACTTCGATTTAAATCCTATTGACTTAAAGGCTGATTGAAGAGACTCCATTGATGGTTTTCCTCTGTTGAACTTCCCGACCAGAGCATTCTGGTAGTGAGACGCCAGTAAATCGCCTTCCTCCGGTGGGGGAATAAATGCTATCTTGCCCTTGTATTCTGTGATGGGGTGTAGATTAGGCGTATCGGGTAAAGAGGTGAAGAGAGGAGAGGGTTTAGCATTCAGAGCTTGGAGAAAGCTCTTACTAGTAGCGGGGGTGTTTCTGCGTTAAGATTGGGCGGTGGCAACGCCATGGACGGCGGCCAATTCAACCGCTTGTGACCGTTATCAGACAGATAAGGAGAAAAAGGTAAAGGTGAGAAAGGGAGGTGCGTGTATCGCACTTTGGATCGCACACAGTTCAGTTAAAACTAGTTTGTTTTTCTACTAGCCTATCATCCCTTAATTCCATGAATATTGGGGTATCAATACCTAGTCTTACTAGTGGGTGTAAGGCTACTTGAATTAGGCAAAATGCAAAAATCTATAGTTTTGCTTTCTATATTTAAATATAGCCTCGAAATCAAGTAATTGTATAGATTTAAATTCTTGATTCATGGGAAGTATCTGCTCAGAAGATAAGGAATTAAATATCATTACTACTAGATAATTCAGATATTGAACATGAAAATAATTAATATAGCTCAGATAACTCTAGTAATTCAGATATATGCAAGTGTAAGATTTCAACCATTAATATGTTAAGTAGTTCAAAAGATAAAAAACAAGTAGTATTAGATATGATTGATAAAATGGAAGACTCAGACAATAAGGCAGATTATTTACACAGATTAAAAGAGTTAATAAAAGAGGAAGAAAAACCAAAATTAGAAGAAGCATTTAGTTTGACTAAAATAATTTAAAAAATATTCAAAAATAGAAAAGAAAAAACTGGTAAAAACTGATGATTTAAGAACAGAAATTAATAAATTAAAAACATAAATTAGTGTAATCAAAACTGAACTAAAATTATTAAAGGAAAAATATCTAGAACTAGAATTACAACTTATAGGAATAAATACGAACAAAGATTGGCCTAATGATAGATTAAATATTGAAATAAGTCCAAGTACTCCAACAGACAAGCAATTTTTCAACATCATTAACAAAATTAATATGGAAAAATGGTATTCATTAGTTTCAATATGAGTAGAATATTTTAGTACTACAATAATAGCATTAATAGATAGTGATGCAGATGCATCATGTATTAGGGCAGGGATAATTCCAAGTAAATATTTAGCAAAAACTAATGAAAAATTAGTAGCCGCAAATGGTACTCCAATGACAATTAATAAAAAATTATCAAATGGGTTTATAAGTAATAACAATTATTGCATTAAACATTCATTCCTCATATTGGAAAACGTGTCACATGATGCAGTATTAGGAAATCCATTTTTATACCAAATAACCCCTTTTAAAAAAACTCAAGAAAGAATCAGTACTAAAATATTAGGAAGAAAATTATTATTCTCATTTATTAATCCACCTAGTCAGGTAGAATTACACTTTTTACAAACAAGTTCTATATATATATATATATATAATACTCATATTAAATAGAAAACAAAAAGATATTACATTCCTAAAAGAAGAACTAAGTTATTCAAAGATAGAAGAACAACTAGATCCCTCAAGCACTCAAGCTCTCGATCCCTCGAGCCTAGGAGGCCTCGAGCCCTGGATCCCTCGAGCTCTCAAGCTCTTGAGCCCTGCCGCCCTCGAGCTATCAGGCACTCGAACCATCGAGCACTCAAGCACTCGAGCCCTCAAACCTTTGAGCCTCGAACACTGGATACCTTGGAGCCCTCGAGCACCGAAGCCCTCGAGCACTTAAGCGCTCGAGCCCTCGAACCATCGAGCCTGCATTTCGAGCCCTGCCGCCCTCGAGCCATCAGGCACTCGAACCATCGAGCACTCAAGCACTCGAGCCCTCAAACCATCGAGCCTCGAACACTGGATACCTTGGAGCCCTCGAGCACTCAAACACTACGGCCCTGGAGCACTGGAGCCCTCGAACCATCGAGCTTCGAACACTCGAACACTGGATACCTTGGAGCCCTCGAGCACTCAAACACTAGAGCCCTCGAACCATCGAGCCTTGGAGCCCTCTAGCACTGGATACCTCGAACACTCAGGCTCTCGAGCTCTCGAGCCTACGAGGCCTCGAGCCCTGGATCCCTCGAGCACTCAATCTCTCGAGCACTGCCGCCCTCATCTGGCACTCAAACCATCGAGCACTCAAGAACTCGAGCCCTCGAACCATTGAGCCTCGACCACTCGAGACCTCAAGCCAGCAAGCACTTGACAGTCAACCCCTCGAGTCTACAAACCATCAAGGATTTACAGCCCTACTTAGAGCCTTTTTGGAGATCTGGTCATTTAATCATGTTAACACGAGGGGTGGAGACATGGAAAATGGAATCATCACCAAAAATGCCCTAAGTAGAATTTTTTGCTCTGATATTCTGATAACCAAGTTGTAGCTTTTTGTACAAAGTCTTCAAAATTATTTTGAAGATAAACTTTTGTAAATGTTTACTACCTTCAGGTTTGGGGAACCTAATACATATCCCTCCCATTAATATGGGTTAATTTTTTTTAAAAAAAGATAGAAGAACAACAAAATAATAAACTAATCCAAACAAATTTTACAATATTAGAAAAGGAATTTAAAGTTCAAGTTTGTTCAGATCATCCTAAGAATTTTTGGAACAAAAAGACACATATTGTGTCACTACCATGTGAAAAAAAATTTTATGAACAAAACATTCCAACCAAAGCTAGACCCATTCAAATGAATGCAGAATTAATAGAACTATGCAAGCAAGAAATTCAAAGTCATCTAGAAAGAAAATTAATCAGAAAGAGAAAATCACCCTGGAGTTGCTCAGCATTTTATGTAAATAAACAAGCAGAAAAAGAGAGGGGTATTCCTAGATTAGTTATAAATTACAAATCATTAAACAAAGTATTACAATGGATTAGATACCCTATTCCCAATAAAAGAGACCTAGTAAACATGTTAGTAAATGCAAAAGTATTCTCAAAATTCGATCTAAAGTCAGGATACTGGCAAATTCAGATAAATGAAACAAGTAAGTACAAAACTGCATTTGTAGTTCCATTTGGACAGTATGAATGGAATGTAATGTCATTTGGATTAAAAAATGCACCATCAGAATTTCAAAAAATTATGAACGATATATTTAATCCTTATTCAAAATATGTCATAGTTTATATTGATGACATATTAGTCTATTAAGATTCAATAGACAGTCATTTCAAACACTTAAAGATATTATTAAATATAATTAAGAAGCATGGTTTAGTTATATCAGAGCAAAAAATGAAACTATTCCAAACCAAAATAAGATTTTTAGGTTATGATATTCATCTAGGCAAAATCAAACCAATTCAAAGAGCAATTGAGTTTGCAGATAAATTTCCAGATGAGATTAAAGAGAAAAACCAACTACAAAGATTTTTAGGATGTTTAAATTATATATCAGATTTCTTTCCAAAATTAAGAATAATTTGTAAACCTTTATATGACAGATTAAAGACCAATCTGCCTATGTGGACAAAAGAACACACTCAAATTATAAAAGAAATAAAGTTGAAAGCTAAGTCATTGCCATATTTAGGTATCCCACATCCATCATCATTCATGATCATAGAAACAGATGCATCAAATTTAGGTTATGGAGGCATATTAAAACAATTACATTTAGGAAAAGAATCCATAGTTAGATATCATTCAGGGTTATGGATAGGAGCACAAGTAAATTATTCAACATTAAAAAAAAGAGGTTTTATCCATTGTTTTATGCATCTCAAAATTCCAAGATGATGTGTACAATAAAAAGTTTTTATTAAAAATAGATTGCAAATCAGCAAAAGAGATTTTGCAAAAGGATGTCAAAAACTTGGTTTCAAAACAGATATTTGCCAGATGGCAGGCCATTTTATCAGTTTTCGATTTTGAGATTCAATTTATTAAAGGAAAGGATAACTCTCTTCCAGATTTTTTGACTCGTGAATTCCTTTCAGGAAAGCATGAGTAAACATTCAAGTTCAAGTAGCTCCTCAAATTCAAAAGCAGCACAGGATTGTGCAATTCCAAAACCACTAATACCAAAAGTAACTACTACAGATTTTCCTCCACTTACCTATTCCACAGTAGCCCAGAACCCTTACTCAAGATTAATTCATACTCCAATCCTCACCTCCAATTATACAGTCCTCACTCCACAAAGACCAAATACTCCAAATTCCATTTCAAAATCAATTCCATCATCCTCTAGCCCTAGACAGACTTATTTTGACAAACCAAATATTGAAAATATCCTCCTAACTCAATTCCAGACAAAACCTGATGTTCCACAACTCAAAACTTTTGTATCCAATATATTCTTGCCTCACTATCCATGGTTGGCAGATGATACTCACAAAACCCAGAACTATTATGAACGTATATTAGTTGATACTCAGTCTATAGACATTCAGCACATACAGAACAAACAAGACCCAATTCAAGCAAGCATTAAGGATTCAACCTCGGTAGCAGCAGAACCCAATTCACCATATTATAGAAGACCAAATTCCACAGTTTGGGGAAAATGAAGAATTCATGAAAATATTAGCAATCTATAGACAAGTAAAAAATCAAGAAATCAAGAAAGAAGGCATTCAAGACGAAGATCCTTTTGGAGGTCCATTGGGTCAAGACCCATTTAATTTCTGAATGAGGTAAGCAACGACGATTCTAAGCACCAACAGTCAGTAATGGAGGGCTCCAAACTCTACTCTGACATGCACCCAAGACACAAGTCAAAAGTGGAGGATCCCGGACTTCACTTAATTCAAAGAAAGCAGGAGATAAAAATTAATTGAGGGTCCCACACTCCATTATGAAATCCACTATGAATAGCACTCAACAATAATGGAGAAACAACTCATACTTCCATTTCGGATTTCAAACTTGGAATCCAATTCAATGTAATTGACTAGAGATAAGCCTCTATAAATAGAGAGACCTTCATTCATTTGAAAAACACGCTTGAATATTCGCTCTTTCATATTTTCCTACAACCTCCCCAATCTAAGTTCAACGTTCATACTTGAACTTCAACCCTAAACCAAACCTTTTGTACTTAAAACCCAAACCACCTATAAAAACCCAGCCATCTGTATGTTTTTCCAAGTTCAGAAATCTCATTCCATATCATAAATTCATTAAGAAATTCAGCAAGTTAAAATTTTGGATTCTAGTACTTGATTACACTTTTATTTATTTTTACTCCTTTTAATGTTATTTACATACTTTATTTACATACTCCCTCTGGTCCACTGTTTATGTCCCCCCTTTTTTCTTACATTTTTTCTAGGCATGTTTGACCAGCGATAACTTTTGTTACGTACGATAATAGTTTATAAAATTTTACTTTTAAAAAAATATACGTTACGGAGAATCCAAAGACATCTAACATAAGGTCCATTACTATATACAACAAAAGTTATCAATGGTCAAACATGCCATAAAAAATTTGCTGATCAAAGGGGGTCATAAATAGTGGACCAGAGGGTGTACTTGTTATTCTTAATTGTAATAATTCATAGTATCCTGGTTATATATATCACAATTTCATAAACTACATTCATTTTCTCATTTTCTGTTTTTTGCTGGAAAACGCCATCGATCGCTGAAAAACGCCGGGTTTTGGCTGGATCTTCCGTCCGCCTCATCCACTCCCTCACCTGCCGGAATTTCACTGTGGCAATTTACCTCGCGGCGGATCTGAGCTCAGAATTTCAGAGCTTCGTCGCTGCTCCGACGGAATTCTACGACCTGAGCTCATAGATTTCTTCTTCTTCAACGGCGGAGCAATTGAGGGGTTTCTTCTTCTTCTTCCGCCACGAGATCGATGAGACGGCAGAGAGCTGGTTCAAGCGACGCTTCAACGACGTGAACGGAGTAGATCTGAGCTCGCGATTTCCTTCGAGGCTTGGTGAACAGAGACGGTTCACAAAGAGGACTGCGGTGGCGCCAGATCCGGCGTTAATTCAATTGCCGATGCAGATGCAGATGCCGACGATGCTCTAGCTATGCCATTTCAATGTTATAATTATGATTTTTGAGGCACATTTCAATCAATTATTATGAATTTCGAGGCACTTTTTGGAGACTTTGATTTGAGACACACTTCAATTAATTATTATTGTTAGAATAAGTCAAATATATGATTGGATTTAATTAGTTATGGATAAAGTTGTTCACGGGGCTAGAGTCCTATTAGTACTAGGCTTTCTCTTATTCTCTATTTATTTTGAGCAGTAATACATGATTCATTAAGGGATATTATTCTTTTATAGTATGAGAGCCTCCTGATATTGGTCATGATCCCTTCCCCCTTTATCTTTCTTTCTCTTTTCCATCTTTGATTATGTTGTACATTTTTTTGCCAATTTTTGGTGCAATTCTGGTCAATTCCTGACGTACTTCCAGCTACTCTAGGTGCTTGTTTTCTTCTCCTTCGCTACACTTTCCTCTAGGCCATCATCTTTTCCAGCGAATACCCTCTACGGCAACACAGTTCCAGTTTTTCTAGCATCGCATCCAGTTTCCAGCAATTATCCAGACTCCACGGCGTTTCTGGCATCATCTCCCAGCATTATCTCGTGCACCTGGTCAGTGATGTCATCTCCGGCATCATCCACGACATTCCTTTGGCTTTATCTTCTTCGTTACGACATCTTCGGCGGGTCTCTTCTATCCACGGGTTTGCTCTCCAGGTCGTTCTCTCTGCCCATTTCTGCGATGCCACGACTCCTACCAGCAGTCTTCGGCGGCATCTATCACCATCAGACATCCAATGTGGCGGTTTCCTTTGGCGTGTGAGATTCACGCTCCTGCCAGTGCCTACCGTGTGCCATCAACGTGCGCACAAAATACCCACTCGTGTCTTTCACGCTCCCCAGTGCTCTCTGCGCGTGTATTTACGCACCCGCAAGTTGTTCCCTTACGTGTGGAATACGTGCCTAGCAACCCCTACGCACCTTCTTCTTCATTTTGTCATTGTGCAATATGACTTATTTTGGTGGTATAACAGGCTTTAAGCATCATGGTTCTATGTGGGGTGTAGATTATGGTGCCACAAAACACATGGCATTATCTCCCACTGTTGTTGATCATGTGACACCCTATAAGGGTCATGCCCCAATCACTGTTCGTAATGGTTCCCAACTCCATATTACTCATGTTGGTGATTCTCTAATTTCTAAGTCTATATCTCTTTATGATGTGATTATCGTGCTTGATATCACTAAGAAATTTCTTTCAATTAGCAAGTTAATTCGGGACTTACCATTTTCTGCTTTGATGATCGCTCATTTATTATTCAACATAAAATCACTAAGGAAACTTTGGGGTATAGTCATAGTGAAAATGAGCTGTATGTTTTAGACTATGGTGCATCTGCTTTATTGTCCATTGTTGAGTCAAATAAGTCGCATGCGTCTTTTGAAACTTGACATGCTAGACTTAATCATGTTCAACATTCCAATATTTATAATTTGTGTGCTTCTGGATGCATAAAATTCTCATTGGTTTTTCCTAAACTCACCATTTTTATGCGTGTGAAAAGGCTAAAGGGAAACGTTTATATTTTCATTACAAATGATAAACGTGTTGCCAGGATACTTGATATGATTCATTGTGATGTACGGGGGGGCTTTCCTGTTTTATCTACTGATGGTTTCTCCTACTAAGCAATTTTTCTTAATGATCATTCCCGACTCTCGTGGTTTTACCCACTGCGCCGCAAATCTGCCTTTTGGAATGTTTATCACCAGTTTGAGGCTTTTAAGGAGAACCAATTCTCTTCCACCATTAAGGTGTTTCAGAGTGATGGAGGGACTGAGTTCGTAAATGGTCACTTACGCTCTAACTTTCATACAAAGGGCATTCATCATCAGATTTCTTGCCTATATAGTCCTGAGCAGAACATTCGGGCTGAGCGCAAGCACCGCTACATTGCTGAGATGGGTTTGTCTATGTAGTATCACTCTCATGTCCCTCTCTCCCACTGACCTGATGCCTTTGTTGCAGCCACTTATATCGTTTGCCCATTTGCCCGTTTGCTGACCACAAGATGTCTCCTCGCAGTATTCTGTGTGTCTTTATTGGCTAAAACTTGCAGTATAAAGGTTTTTGGTGCTTAGATCACACTACTAGCAAAATATATGTCACTCGACATGCTCGTTTTGATGAGATGTGCTTTCCATTTGCCCCATCCATTCCTTTGAGCGATCGGTTCTCCATCTTCAGTGTTAGATGTTTCTGCCTTTCTTGATCCTGATTTGATTTGGCACCTCATTTGCCTACAGTTTCTCCTATACCAACTACATCTCATTCGGCCCCTTGCTTCATTTGTGCTACCTATTCAGCTCCAGTTCACCAGCCAGTGCCACCCGGATCTCTGCCGGCCAGTCCAGCTGCCTAGTCTCCACTCAGTTTGGTCACCCCATCACCAGTTGCCTCAGCCGACTCCACTCATCTGACTTCTCCTCCTCAGACTCACACTCATCGGGTGGCCACTCGATCGGCGACTTGGGTCATTCAGGCCAGAGACTACTTGGACATTGTCGCTCTCGGTATTCTTGCTACTTTACTTGCTCAGTCAGGACCCATATATTATCATTCAGCTCTTCAGGATCCTTCTTGGGTTTCTGCGATAGATGAGGAGATAGCAGCTTCTCGTGGATAGCGTACTTGGGATTTGGTTCCCCGCCCATCAGACGTCAATATTGTTGGCTCCAAATGGGTCTATTTGCTGAAGTATTATTCTGATGGCACAATTGATCGTCATAAGGCTCGACTTTTGTTCGGGTTTTTTCTCTGACTTTGGGGTTTGACTTTGATCACACTTTCAGTCTTATGGTCAAAGCCTCGACAATTCTCTCCATTGCCACGATGTGTTCCTGGCCGCTTCATCATCTGGATGTCAAGAATGCCTTCCTCAACAGCGTTCTCGATGCTGCAGTGTATATGGCACTACCGTTGGCTACAAGGATCTGCTATATCTAAATTATGTTTTTCATTTGCGGAAGGCCATTTATGGTCTTAAGCAAGCACCTCGGGCATGGTTTCAGCAACTCAGAACTTATTTGACTCACGACCTTTTCTGTTTGTTCTTTCTCGGGGATCATCATTACTGTATCTTCTGGTTTATATCGACGACATCATTCTTACCAGTGGCGGAACCAATGGCACGCGAGGTAGGGCTCCAGCCCTACCTCGATCGCCGACAGCAGGGAGAAGGAATCGGTCCGGGCCTCTAGCGCTTTTTTTGCCGCAGCGCCGCGCGTCTTCCGGCGAGAAGCTCGGAGAAGAAGGCCGCGGCCTTCTCTTTTTTTTGCTACTGAAGTAGTAAAACGATGTCGTTTTCACATTAGTGAAACAACGTCGTTTCACTTGTAGTAAGAGAAAAAAAATAAAAACGAATCATGGGCTTATGCATTGGATTGGGCCAAAATGGAAATCCCAATCCAATAGCCAATCCATAATCCATTTCTTCCCAAATTTGGAAAGCGGGAAGAGAGGAAGCACTAGTAGCAAGCCACCAGGTCTCTGCCACTGGCTCCACCACCAGCCACCAGGTCTCCGCCGGAAGCTGCCGTCGTCCCGCCGCCGCCATCAGCCTCCCCTAAAATTTTTTTCTGGTTTCGCCACTGATTCTTACATGTAACGATTTGACTCTTCTTCAGCAATTTATTGATCGGACACATCGAGAGTTTTCCATCAAGGACTTAGGCGTCCTTCATTACATTCTTGGCTTAGAAGTAACACCTACTTCTTGGTCAAGCTAAGTATGCCCGTGACATTCTTACTCGTGTGTGGATGTCTGATGCTGCTCCAATATCTACCCCCCTTGTGTCAGGCTCGCAGTTGCATAGCTCCACCAGTCCTCTATTTTGGAATTTGACGCTATATCATTCTCTAGGTGGGGCCCTCCAGTACTGACCATTACCAATCCTGACTGGGCCTTTTCAGTCAAAACTGTCAGTCGGTATCTTCAGGATCCTCGTGACGATCATTTTGCCTCGGTACTCGGATTCTCCGATATGTTCGAGGAACAATGCATTTTGGTCTTACCTTTCGATCTGCCAGTTCTCCCGAGGTGTTAGGTTATTCTAATGCTGATTGGGCTCACTGTTTGGAGACTCATCGATCCACTTATATATATGATGGTTTTCTTGGTGGAAACCTTATTTCCTGGAGTACCAAGAAACAGCCCACTGTTTCTAGCCAACATAGCTTCTGAGGTTGTTTAGTTGACTCGCCTGCTTCGAGACCTTTGAGTTCTATTTTTTGGTTCTCCGCTGCTGTTATGTGACAACAGTAGCACCATCTTTTTGGCTCAAAATCCAGTTACTCACAAGCGGGCGAAGCACATTGACATCGACTATCACTTTGTTCGAGAGTTGGTTGCTTCTGGCAAGCTGTGTGTTGCTCATGTCCCTACTGCTCTTCATATTGCAGACATCTTTACCAAAGGGCTCTCTCGTCCACTATTCGAGCTTTTTTATCCAAGCTTTGCGTCACTAAGCATCTGATGCTTCGCTTGAGGGGGTGTTAGAATAAGTCAAGTATCTGATTTAATTTGATTTGTTATGGATAGAGTTGTTGATTAGACTAAAGTCATACTGGTACTAGCTTTCCTTATGTACTCCATTTATTCTGAGCAGTAACACATGATTTATTACTGGAAATCATTCTTTTAATTATGAATTTTGAGGCACTCTTTGGAGACTTTGAATCAAGCTACAGCCGGAAACATTAGTTTAGTTACACAGTTGTGTATGTTGCTTGGATTCATTTGATTGTTAGTATGATGTGTTTCACTTCTTCAACGGAATATTCACTCATAGTGAGCATGTACAGTGGGGGTTCAAGAGTAGTTCTAGTTCAGAATTGAAATTACTCTGGAATTGAAGTGGAACCACAAAATCCCACATTGAAAATTTCAAAGTGGTTCCATAATATTGGAACCGGTCCCCGATTGGGGATTATTGCAAACAATCCCAGCTCTGAAAATGTCAAAGCCCACGTGAAGCCATAGCCTGCGCTGACGCGTGGGCCATTTTCTTTAACCTGCAGTGCTGCATTGCACCTGTTGATTAGGCAACGTGGCTAACAGCTAATGGCCTTTTTTTTTATAAAAACAATTTCACCTGATTGGGACACATGGCCCAATCAGGTGGTGCCACATGTCCCAACCATAATTTTTTAAAAGAAAAGCTAAATTTTTTAAAAATTGAAAATTATTTTTTAAAAAATTTTAATTTTAAATATAGGTTTAAATTCTGATTTTTTTTTAGAAAAACAAAAATTAAATTTGGATTCTTTTTAAAAATTGAAATTGCATTCTTTTAAAGAATATGTGGTTCTTTTTAATTATGGTTTATAAAATAAAAATTTTAAATGAAACCAATTTTAAATATGAAATTTTAAAAAACAAAATTCAATTCAAAAAATAAAAATATATTGTTAAATTTCACATTTCAATTTATTTAGTTAGACAAATTTATGTAAATCAATTATTAAAGGTATAATTGATGAGTATGATAAAGAAAATTAAGTGTGATCCACAAAGTAGTTATAAAGTGGTTTCAACCAGCGTGGAGAGAAAAATAAAGTGATTTCTTAGTGGTTTCAGCTGATGAGATGGAGGAAAGAGATTGAATATAATAAATTGAAATCACAAGAGCGATTGAATAACGGTTTTACCCATGTACATGTTCTTATGCCTTCTCTTCTTGTTCTAATGCCTTCTTGTTCTAATGCCTCGGTTAGTGTTGCAATTCAATGCCTCTCCTTTGTAGACCATCTGTATCTTGTTTATTCTAGCATAAAGTGTGCGTAATTTTGTGGATTGCTATTTCACGCCCTGTATTTTACTTGATTACGCCCTGTATTTTATACTATATAAATACTTGCCTTTTTTACATATTTAAATGACATTGATTATCAAATTTAATTATGGTTGTTATTGTTAGTAATTAATGCAAAATTAGTGAGAATTAAATGTGCAATCAATGTAATTGATTGAGTTGGGATCTGGTAGCGGCGGTGGTGGTCAACGCCGGAGTGGTCGGAAGTCAACCGCGTTTTCCAGCGAGAAAATTGAATGGAGAAGACGAACTATGGCGGCGGTGGAGCAAACATTTTTCCGACCACGTTTTTTCGGCGACGCCGTGGGATCTTTCCTCTCCGGCGGTCTTCTCTCGGTTCTCTCCTCTCCGGCGGCGGTCTTCTCCTCCAGCTCTCCGGCCTCCATTCTCTCCACTCCGATCTCCGCTGCGCAAGCCCATGATTTTCCAAGCTCCGTTCTCTCCGCTCCATTCTCCTCGGCCAGTCCGACTCCGGTTCTCCTCGCCAAGCTTACTCACATTCTCCTCGGGCAGTGGAGAGCCGGAGTCGGTCCTGTTCTCCTCACCTAAGCTCGGTTCCGCTCTCCTTGGCCAGTGGAGAGCCGGAGTCGCTCCTGTTCTCCTCGCCAAAGCTCGGTTCCTCTCTCCTCGGCCAGTGGAGAGCCGGAGTCGCTCCCGTTCTCCTCGCCTAAGCTCGGTCCCGTTCTCCTCGGCCAGTGGAGAGCCGGAGTCGCTCCCGTTCTCCTCGCCTAAGCTCGGTCCCGTTCTCCACGGCCAGTGGAGAACCGTGTCTTCCTTTATAGAAATGTAATTACTTTATTTTGCTTTATATTATGAAAATGTAATTATTAAAAGTTAATCTGAAATGGTTTAATGCAATTTTATTTTCAAAAGTTAATTATTAAACGTTAAAGTTGTTATGTTAATTTTATATTATTTTATTTAAACCTTATTTTAAAATGGATGAACGTAATTTTAGTTTTAGGATTTTAGTTTTAGGAGTTAATTCACTAATGCATAGAAAAATGTAAATATAACGTAAAAACTGCACTCTAAACAAAATATTTAATTCTTTTCAAATCCCATACAACGAACTGTTTATTTTTATTATTTACAAATTATAAAATAATTTACTAAATCATTATATAATAATTTACTTGTTTAACATGTGACATTATTATTATTATTTATTGAAATAATTATTAAAACATATCATCATCATTTACTACACAATTGTTTTTCTAAAATTCTAAAATTTAATTTTCGTAATATGACTCTTTAAATAATATTCTATTCTATTATATTATATATAATTTTCAAATTATTACAATAGTTATCATTTTAAAATTTAAACTAAACAATTTCTAAAATTAACTATTTTTTCATTTTAATTCCAAAGTTCATACAATTCATAATATTTGATTTTTCAAATTTAATTACTATTTAATTTCCAATTTTCTTATTAAAGAATTTATTTTTCAATTAAACCTTTAAATTTTTCAATATTTGCACGCAAGCCCCCCATCTTCCTCATCCCTCCAACTCCAACCTAAACCCTAAACCACCTACTGCCGACGCCGTCTTCCTCCGCCGCCGCCGGACGCCGCTCCTGCTCCTTCGCCCGAAGCCACCTCCTCCCCTCTCCTTCTCCTCTCCTTCTCCTCTCCTTCTCTTCTCCTTCTCCTCTCCTTCTCCTCTCCTTCTCCTCTCCTTCTCCTTCTCCTCTCCTTCTCCTTCTCCTCCTCTGCGATGCCACCTTCCCTCCGTCGGCGTGCCCGCTCTTCTTCACCACGGCCCGATGCGCGAGCTGATGGACCGACGCGCGACGCCCAACCGGCCAAGGGCCACCACCGGTCCATCCTGCTCCAGCCCGAAACCACCTCCAGTTCATCCTCCTCCGGCCATTTCGTACCACCACCTCCCTCCGCTCCATTCACCACTTCGACACTAACAATTGTAAGAATTCTAACAATTTCTAACAATCCCCAATTCTAACAAGTTCTAATAAATTCTAACATATGGGCAAGAATATCTAACCCATTCCAGATTCAGAAAATCAAACAACTGTATGAAATCAAAAAAAAAATCTGAAAATTTTGCATTTTTCGGTGAGATTCAGGCATCGTACGGTGGTCGGCGTCGGTCGGTGGCCGTGGACAGCGGCGGCGGGCGGCGGAATCCGGCGCGAGGTGGTGGTTGCTGGTAGAAAGGAGGAGAAGCAATTTTTTCTAATGACAAGTGTAGTTCTCACAAATCAATGTCAACCACTTTTATACTACCTACTATCTTCAAATAAAATTAATTATTCCAAAATATAAATACATGTATTTATACGTATAAGGGCGTAGATAGTAAAATACAGGGCGTGATATAGCAATGCCCGTGATTTTCAATTGTTCTAGCACAGGTGATATTAGGAACACATCGAGATGTTTTATCACTTTTACGTGTAACTAGTAGGAGTCCCACCGTGCATTACGCGGTATTTTTTATTAAAAATTTTAATTTGAATAAAATTTATTTTTAGATTTTAGATATTAAGTATGAACTAAAATTAAATTCTAAATATAATGAGTCTATCTCTTGAAAGATGGTCTTTCCATAAGGTATGGAAGAACCAAGGTTTAAAGTGCAAATTAGAATAAATAAACTTTGTTAGACAGTCTAATATGAAATAATTCTTTTATTTTTATTATAATAATCCGTGTATGAATTTCTCAAATAAATCAAGTAGTACTTGATTAAGTTAAAAGATTGATAAAAAAAGGTAAACACTATAGTAATTAAGAAGAAATTTATTCTCTAACTAATGCAATCAATACATATCTCATCATTCTGTTAGTAAAAAAAATATGTATATCATTATTCATTAAAAAAAAGAAACTAAAATTAAAAAGATAAATATTATTAAAATTGAACTCAAAACAATAAACTAAAATGGAATAGAGAAATAGAGAAATATAATGGAATAAGGATCATCCTCGATAATGAATAAATTTTGAAACCTATGTCATCCTTCTTGTCTTTGAGTTTGGTTGCTCTTCATCTTTACTTTCAAGTTCATCTTCACTTTCAAGGCTTGACATTAAATTAAGTTGGACATTTTTATTTCTTCCTCTTGAGTTTTTGACTATGTAACAATAAGGAAACAAACTATTCGCTTATTAAAAGAAATTTGTATAGCATATTGATTTAAGAATTTACCTTTATAGATCCAACTAACACTAATCAATCAACTTACGTATATCAAATCATACAAAAAACAATAGCTCGTGAAGTAAGGAAATTGTTACGTGGGTAGAAAGGTTCGAGTGGAGAGGGTTCGAGTGGTAATGGTTCAAGTGGTACTGGTCCGAGTGGTGAGAATTCGAGTGGAGAGGGTTCAAGTAGTACTGGATTCGAGTGGAGAGGTTCGAGTAGTACTATATTAGAGTGGTACTTGGTTCGAGTGAAGAGGGTTCGGGTGGTACTGGGTTCGAGTGAAGAGGGTTCGGCTGGTGAGGGTTCGAGTGGAGAGAGTTTGAGTCGAGATTCGAGTGGAGAGGTTCGAGTGGAGAGAGTTTGAGTGGTACTAGGTTCGAGTGGTACCGGGTTCGAGTGGAGAGGGTTCGAGTAGTGAGGGTCGAGTGAAGAGGGTTCGAGTAGTGAGGGTCGAGTGAAGAGGGTTCGAATAGAGGATTCGAATGGAAAGGTTTCGAATGGTCCTGGTTCGAGTGGTGAGGGTTTGAGTAGAGGTTAGGGTGAAGAGTTTTGAGTCGAGAGGTGATGCCTCGAGGGGGATGGTTGATGGTTCCAGGGCCTCGAATCAACACCCCTTAAGGCGGATGGTTGATGTTCAAAGGGTGGATGATTTGTGTGGTAGGGAGACCTCGAGGTGAATGGTTGATGTTTGAGAGGTGGATGGTTGGAGTGGTGGCGTGGTGGCGTGGTGGATGTTCAAGAACTGATGGTTCGATGGGTGATGGTTCCAGGAATGGATGGTTGGTGTTCAAGGGATTTGTGGTTCGAATGGTGGTGTCGTGGATGGTTCGAGGGGTATATGCCTCGAGTGGGTCATGGTTCAAGAGCTAATGTGGATGGCTCGACGCTCTCAGTGGAATACTCTCTCGACGGATGGTGTACCCTCGAGGGCTGGTGTACTCTAAAGGGGCCACTCAAGCCATCCACCCTTTCAACATCAACCATCCACCTTGAGGGGTGTTGATTCGAGACATCTCCACTCAATTCATTAACCCTCGAGGCCCTGGAACCATCAAACATCCCCCTCCACCGCTAGACTCAAACCTCTTCACTTTAACCTCTACTCAAACCCTCACCACTCGAACCAGTACCAGTACCACTCGAACCCTTTCCATTTGAATCCTCTATTCAAACCCTCTCCACTCAACCCTCACCACTCGAACGCTCACCATTCGACCCCTCACCACTCGAACCCTCTCCACTCAAACTCAGTACCACTCTAACCTTTTTACTCCAACCCATTACCACTCGAACCTAGTACCACTCGAACCTCTCCATCAATTCATTAACCCTCGAGGTCCTGGAACCATCAACCATCCCCCTTGAGGCATCACCCCTCGATCCATCAACCATCCACATCGCCACCACTCAAACCATCCACTCCTCGAACATCAACCATTCACCTCGACTCAAACCTCTCCACTCGAACCCAGTACCACTCAAACCTCTCCGCTCAAACCCATTCCACTCGAACCTAATAGCACTCAAACCCAGTCCACTCAAACCTAGTACCACTCGAACCCAGTCCACTCGAACCTAGTACCACTCGAACCCAGTACCACTCGAACCCAGTACCACTCGAACCCTCTCTACTCGAACCCAGTACCACTCGAACCCTCTTCACTCGAAACTCTCCACTCAAACCCTGTCTTTTTCCTCCCTCTATTGCTACTTTCATGACTCCCTCCATTTTCCAATATACCAGCCAAAACTTAAAAACCTCTTTTCACATCAGATTTGGATTTCATAAGGCACACTTTTCTTGACTGAAACGAGACTCCTCCAATAAAACACCCCACTACCTAACAGAGCTCGCTAGCAAGGCTCAGCTACATAGTGGTACACTATCTTAAAAAATTTAGCCCAAATCTTAGCATTCCAGAAATAAACCAACCTACATTATCATCCTACATCATTTTCATGACTTTACCATTCAATTCAAATAAAACACAAAACATTTCAGAATGCTACATGCAATCCAACTAACAAATTTAGCTATTAGCTGACTAAGAAGTGGCACATTACGTCATAAATACTTTCTAATAGAACTTAACAAAGCGATCTAGATTACCCACGCATAACATAACTTGGCAGAGTGGTTCAGGAGTAGATTGGCACTGATTGAGCTCAAAGAGATAGCCGTCAGGATTCTCAGCAAAATTTATGACGGTCGAACCACCTCTCACGGGTCCAGGCTCAAAATATCAAAAACTATGCAACCATTGTATCTTTACTTGCTAGAAATAGAGCTAAATGTTAAGATCAATTCAAGTTTGAAACCAGCAAACCTTAACTGAAGCTGAAAAAATAACATAAGCAATTCAAAATGGTCCCATGTTCAACATAGAGGGACCCTTGATGAGGTTCAGTGGTCCAAACACAAGTAGAAAACAAAATGATCATGTATGAACTTTAGTAACAGATCTAGATTCAATATATAGATATTTTGAGCATATTACCCTTGGCCTTTATACCTTTAGCCAACTTATAAACCTGGAAAACACAAGTAAACAACACAGTAATGAGTCAAGCAACCTGATGACATTAAATAACACAAAGTAATCCCATCAATTGTTTAGTGTTTACTCACATCTGGGGTTGCAATAGCAAAATGGCTAAAAAGAAAACAAAACATACCCTCAATCTCTTGAACTTTTCAGGCTCCAAAAACCGGGTGAAAGGATCATCTAAAGTGGCAGTCATCTTCTTTATCGCTGCATATGAAATTACAAGAATTAATGAATAAAACATGCCAAAGGAAATTTTGAAATAATGGAAAAAATTCCTCACCTGAGACATCTAAGTCATCTTCTTGTAGTAGCAATTATGAGCACGGAGCAGAGAGCCAAAATATACCTAATGTACTCTTCTTTGGAAGAGAAGGGATGAAAACCCCTTGTACTTCTAAAAAATTTGATCCCATAACTAGAGAAAATAACTGTATCTTCTGATAACAATCTTCTCCGGACCTTGATACTCAGGAAACTTAGTCTGCAAGACCAACTTCAAAATCATCACCCACCCAACCGATCCACTCATTGACATAATTAATGTAAATTCGAGAAGCAAAACATACAAATAAAACCAGTATTCAAACCAAAAAAATATGTGTAAAAAAATGGCAATGGCAGTGGAGGAGACAATGGTAGAGAGGTCAACGTTGGGTGAGAAGAAGACAATGGGAAAAGTTGTGGAGGCAACAGAGGTCGGCCTTGGGTGTGGAGGAGGAGATAAAGGGAATAGCCAATCGACGTAGATGTGATTGGGAAAAATGGTTCGGCCACGTGATTGGGAAAAATGGTATGGCCATGAGGGAATGCGGTGGAGAGGTTGAAATGGTGAGCCACAAGAAGTGGAGGAAGGAATTGCGTGAAAGAAGAGGAAAGAATTGTGCGATTAAGAAGATGAACACGTACTAAGTTAAAAGTTGGAAAATGGTGTCATTTTTGCAAGGTAAGGAAGTTAAATAATTACTCAAATACCCCCAGTTGACAGACATGACAATGACAATGAAGGCATGTCTCCGCTAACCCAACTTTTAGGAGAAAATGCACAAAACCTGTATCTCCTTTTGATGTGGTGCAGTTTTCTTTATTCCTAGTTCTCTATGTGCCACTAGGTACAACCGTACCAATGAACCAATGATCTAGATTGCCAAGTCAAATGACAGTGAAAAAAATGTTTTTCATTATCGGGTGAAGTTTACGTGATATGATTTGATGTTTGTAATTTTTTTAGTGATATGTGTTGATGTTTTTAATTTTTTTCTCTCATATTGATATTTTTTATTTTCATGATAAAATTTAGGTGATATGAGTTGATATTTGTAGATTATTGGGTAACATGGGTTGATGGTAACTTTTGTTCCTCTTATTTTGATTTTTGAGCAACGTGCATATATAACCATACATACTTGATGAAGATGAAGATACAACTATACAATAATTGAAAGTGCAAATATAACCCTAGATATTTAGGTTATGTGCAAATATAACTTTTTTTGGCAAATTCAAGTTAGAATTGGGTGAAAAGTCAATTTTACCCCTCTGGAAAAAAAACAAACAGAAAAAAAAATTTCCTATTTTAACCTTTTAACTTAAGGAGGCTTCTCTCTTTTTTTTGTCCAACGAACCTAATTAAGTTTCTATCCTTCTTAGTTTGTCCAGCGATTCTTCTCTCCTAGCAAAGCTTTTTTTCTATTGGTGGTGTCTCACGGCGTCATCCTCGCCGCAGAAAGCTTCTTCTGCCGGTGGTGAGCATACGAGTCACCGGAGGCATGCTTCTTGCATCGTGGACCCTGTTAACTGCACCAACTCACCGCCTCGATGAAAAGCTTCTTCCCCAACTTGTATGGTGTGCCCGCTGACTCGTATGCCATGTCTGCCAGTGAACAGATTCTTCTCCGGATCTACTGTTATTTCCATCGGCAGAGGATGGGAAACGGGCCCTGAACTTTGCCGGAGGTCTTTGCTTGCTGCTCGTCCAGTGTTAAGGAAATAGAAACCCTTTCCTTGTAGGAAAGTTTATAAATGGCAGTTACCTTATAGAATTAGTTTTCTTATAGAATTAGTTATAGATAGTAGTTTCCTTGTAGACTTAGAATCTTATTCCTATCAGACTTTGGCTTGGTATAGCCCTATATATTGTAACCCTCATCATTGATGAGATGTGTCATTGATGTGATATCAATGAACCATAATAAAGTCCTCTATATTTTCATCATGGTATCAGAGTCTAAAATCCTGAAGCTCGCCACCACCATCATCGTCAGCTCCATTCCGCTGATCGCCACCCCTACCATCTGGCCGTGGTAATCCATGCGCCACCTCTTCTGATCCAATCAGTTCGTGCGTTAAGCCACACATGTCGATCCCGAAGCTCACGCGCCGCTGCCATCCGATCCGTCATCTATTGCTGCACCTGCTGCTAATCCGTACCTAATTTTGCACTATGTCTGCCTCCAGAAGTAATCCCGAAGAACAAGCCCGTACTGATGCTGGTTTTGAGGCTACTGCGCTTGAGAACATGAATAGCTATAAGGTAATTGTGACTTTACTGAAACAGTTGCAGTTGCAATTTGGCCCTAAGATACCTATACATGTTGGTCGTTTGTCGACTGACCCCTACTTCATTGGCTCTTCTGACACGTTTGGTTTGGTTATTGCAACTACCATCCTGAAGGGTCAAGAGAATTTCCTTGAATGGTCTCCTACAAATACTGCTCTTACTGAATTTGAATACTGCTCTACCAGATGTGTTATCGTTGTTCTGCAACTTCTACCCCTACTGAGATTTTTTTTAATGATTAGCAATTTCATAATCTTCTTTGTAAGTTGGGAATTCTTCTCATCATGATCCAACTTAAGGGAGGGTTTTAAGGAAATAGAAACCCTTTCCTTGTAGGAAAGTTTATAAATGGCAGTTACCTTATAGAATTAGTTTCATTATAGAATTAGTTATAGACAGTAGTTTCCTTGTAGACTTAGAATCTTATTCCTATCAGACTTTGGCTTGCTGTAGCCCTATATATTGTAACCCTCATCATTGATGAGATGTGTCATTGATGTGATATCAATGCACCATAATAAAGTCTTTTATATTTTCATCATCGAGGGAGGCTGCTAGCCGGTAAAGGTTGCTCACCAGAGTGCTTTGGTCTAGGGAGTGAATTCATCTTGTCGATGAAGCTACTGAGTTGACTGGGTCAACTCACCTGACCCAGCTGTTGGGTCAACTCGCTGGGTTTGCTGAGTCGACTCGCTGGAGTGTGCCCGAAGGTTCTTCTAGTTTTATTGTAATGTTTTGGTTTGGAAGAGATGGAATTTTTAGAGAAAATTGGTAGTATGGAAGTGTTATGAGGACAAATTTTGATGTATGATTGTTATCTGCTATTGAGTTTGGGTCTTTTTGGATTAATTGCTTGGTGTTGTGATTGGATCCCTACCTATGGGATCCGGCCGAAAATGGATGTCTTTTGGTGGATCTCTTAATTAGCTTGTTTTAGCTGGGCCGGATTCATGATTATGGAGCTTCTGGGTCTGTGAATTTCTGGGTTAAGGTTTTGTGAATTTTTGGGGTTGCAAATTTCCGAGGTTCTGGGCGCACAAAGAGGAACATGTTTAAATTTCTAGGTCTGTGGGGTTTTTATTTGGTGCCATGGTCGGATCTATGCCTATGGGATCTGACCAGAAATGGAGGATTTTTGGAGTCTCTTCGCCAGAGTTTTTGGGCTTTATTGGGTGAAAGGGGGAGAAGCTTTTCAGTGAGCAGAGGAGGCGAGCGGGAGTGATAGAATGAAATGCCGTAAGCAATTGTATTATTGATAACTGAATATATAGAGAGTACAATAGAGGTGTAAAAATGAAAGAACTCTAATCATAATAAATCATAATCTAATTAGTAATCTGATTTATCCTAACACCCCCCTCAAGCGAAGCATCGGATGCTCGCTGACGCATAGCTTGGACCTAAAGAACTCAAACAGCGGACGAGAGAGCCCTTTGGTGAAAATATCCGCAATCTGAAGAGAAATAGTGAGAAAAGAGATTGGGAGCAAAGGAGGTGGCGGCAGTGGTGGCATTTTCTAGTGGATTGGTGATGGGTGGTGGTGGGATGGCGGAGCTGGTGGCAGAGCTGGGGGGGCATTTTTGTCTTTTAAAATTTTATTTTAGGTTATAAGGGTATTTTGGTCATTTTTGGTCGGTCAGTGGCCAGAAATAACCAGTCAATGCCAGAATAATGGCTTTGGGGTTATATTTGCACTTATGTATAATAGTTATGGTTATATTTGCACTAAAAAACAACACAGGGTTATATCTGCACTTATGGGTATAATATAGATATGACCCTATGTTTTGGTTAAAAAAACTAATATAACCCTACAATATCAGAAATTGCGATTATAATCCTATCGTTTGCATCAGAGTTGCCGATATAACCTTTTGGCACTATTTCGACGTTGACTTTGTATTTTTCGGCACTGACCAAACACAATAAGGCTAAAATACCCCTAGTCTTAAAACTAAAAAAATCAAGACAAGAATACCCCCATATTCTTCTTATTTATCAATCCAAAACCACCGTCACTGTTGCTCTGCTACCACTGGAGTTTGTCAAAATCTGCCAAAATTCCCCATCCACGTCTCACCACCTCCAGCACTATCTCTGCCCTTCGTCGCTGCACTATTCATCCACTAAACAATTACAACCAATCAGAAAAAAACAAAGAACAATTAATCTAAATGGCGAGCTTAAAACCTCCGATATCCTTGTACTGTGAACAAAAACCACAAACTCAAGCATCAATAAATATCCAAAAAAACTCAACTCATATAGTTCTTCGAAAGTTGAAGTTCGCCGGACAAGCAGGTAGATATGGGTGAGCAAACTAGAGTCTGCCACCACCACCACCTCTTCCCGCCACTACCACCACCTCTTCCCACCACCACCGCCACCGCCTAACCTCGCTGCCTCACCGAGTTCGCCGGACGAGCAGGTAGATCTGGGTGAGCAAACTGGAGTCCACCACTACCACCTCGTCCTGCCCCACCATCGCCGCCTAGCCTTGCCGCCTCACCACCTTCTCTGCTCCTGTGCCACCACATCAGCATGTCGGCACCACCCTAAAACCCTAGCTTACCCAATCCACCCCATTGAAGCTCGATGACACCCCTCCCGAGCTAGCTACTCCCTAGCGCAAATGCCACCGCTGCACCACTACATCTTCGGCGCCATCCTAAAACCCAACCTACCCAACCCACCCCTGCTGAAGGTCGACGCCGACAAGCCCTGCTGAAGCTCGATACCACCCCCCTCGAGCTGGATACTCCCTAGAGCAAATGCCACCCCTCCCGACGCAACTCCAGCCCTCCTTGGCGCAAACACCACCCCTCCCCTGCATCAATGCTACACAAAAGTGAATCGAGAAAAGGAAAAGTGAATTGAGAGGAAGGAAAAGGGAAGAAAAGAAATTTGATGAGACAATGAGGGCATAATTGTCCTTTCACATTTTTTGAGTTTTTATTTTTTTTAAAATAGGGGTATAGTAGTCAATTCACGTAATTCCAGCCAAATTGAGGCCTCTAGGGTTAGATTACCACTTTCAACCAAATAATATGGTTAAAATCACACTTTCTGATCTTGTAGAATTATATTGGCACTTTCGACTAAAACATAGGGTCATATAGGCACTTAAATCCTTTTTTTTCATTTTTCGGGTGAGGTTTTAGTGATATGAGTTGATGTTTATAGTTTTTTTCCCTCTCATGTTTATGTTTTTCACTTTTCATGTGAGGTTTATGTCATATGAGTTTATGTTTGTAACATTTTGAGGAATATGGGTTGATTTTTGTAGTTTTTTCCTCTCATTTTGATGTTTTTCATTTCCTGGGTGAGGTTAGGCGATAAGAGTTGTTGTTTGTAGCTTTTTAGCTGATATGGGTTGATGCTTGTAGCTTGTTTTATCTCGTGTTGATGTTTTTCATTTTCTTAGTGAGGTTTAGGCGATATGAGTTGATATTTGTAGCTTTTTGGGTGATATAGGTTGATTCTTATAGCTTTTTCTAAAAAGAAATTGACGATTTAATCTTTGTTAATGTTTTATGATTTTTAGTTGATATTTTGTCAGTTGTAATCGATGATTATATTTTCAGTTTGGCGATTATGTTGATATTTTTCGATTATTTGTTGATATTTATTTATTTTTTAAAAATATTTGTATTGCGATTATAGTTGATGTTTTATGATTTTCAAATGATCTTTTGTTAGTTGTAGTTGATGTTTATAATTTTCAGTTTGGTAATTATTTTAATTTTTTGTAATTTTTTATTGATATTTATTTGATTAAAAAAAAATTCTTGTACAGCGCAATAGGAGGGAGAAGAATTAGGAAAAGGTCCTTGAATTTTTTTTGAAGAAAGGTCCCTGAGAAAATCGGAAATAGGTCGCCTGGACAAATATTGGGAATAAGTTAGAATTAAGTTAGAATTACACAAAAGTTCAAGCCTAAAATATATGCTAACTAACAGGAGACAATCTATTTAAACATCAAAGTGAAATAATAAAATTACATATATCAAGTTAGGATTTTTAAACATCAAATAAAAAACCATAATAAATTCAAACATCAATTTATACAATAAAAATATACTGTATATCAAATTAAAGAGAAAGTCTCAGAAAAGACGGCTTTTCCATAAGTTTATGGACAGTTCATAGTGGCTTTTACATTAAATGTTGTAATTTTTTAAAAAATTTCAATATTGTATTTTAAAAGTTAAAACAAGCAATATTATGTATTTGAATGTGAAAATATATGATATAAAAAATTAATCTCAAAATTTCTAATTTAGTACTCCCTCTGTCCCAACCATTTCTGAACATTTTTTTGTCAACTTTTTCAGACCATGTTTGACCACCTATAACTTTAGTTACGAATACTAACTGCGTAAAATAATTTGATATTTAGAAAATACATGGTACATGGAATCCAACAATATATAGTATGATGATATTGGAACCTAGATACTAATTTAAATTTATGGTCAAACACGACTTGAGAAAGTTGACCAAAAAGTGTGTAGAAATGGTTGGGACAGGGGAGTGTGTAATTTAACAAATGCAGTGTATAAGATAAAAAATAAGTGGTCTGTCTATAAACTTATGGACAGGCCGTCCATCAGAAGACATACTCCAAATTAAAATAGTTAAAAACATCAAATAAAATACTAAAGTACATGCTATACAATTAGAATAATTGAAAATTAAATAAAGCTTTTATATCTAGCATGAAGGTATGGCCCGAGCATAGCAAGAAATCAGCCCTACATTCCTCTATAATGCTTGTAAAAAAATTTATTTTAACATTGGTCTCATACGTACAAGACTTTATCTTTATTTATTGAAAAAAGTGGCAATATAACCTTACATATATGACATAAGTGTCAATATAACCCTATTTGAAAGTGCCAGTATAAATCTAGATAATTAGTGAAAGAGAAAAACTAACCATTCCGGCAAATTTTGGCCAGAATTCAATGAATAGTCAATTTTTCCCCTCTGAAAAATAAATTTAAAAAAGTAAAATGATATTTATGCCCCTATCTTCTAAGCCCTAACCCATTTCTCTTCTTCTTCCACCACCGCTCTTTTTCTCCTTCTTAGGTCCCCTTATTTTTCTCATTTCCCATCTTCTCCTTCTTCCAGCACCAACGACTCTCACCTTCTTCACCTTCTACAAATTGCGTCGTTGAGCTGGGATGGCAGTGGAAGTGGGATGGGAAGGCACGACGGTAGTGGTCGCACGGGGTTGGGTTAGGAATCGACGATGGTTGGGTTGGGGTTGGGGTCGGGACTAGGTTGGCAATGGTTGGGCTGGGACGGCATAGTGGTGGTGCTTGCGGCGAGGTCGGCGATGGGGCTTGGGGTTGGGAATCGAGTTGGGATAAGTTCCATTGTGAAGCTAGGGTTCTGCGGTGGTTGTAAATTGGATTGGGAAAGGTTTTCGGTAATGGTGTGGTGAATCGGGCTAGGTGAGGTTTCTAGTTGCGGCAGCGGCGGCAGAGCAACAGAGGGTAAGGGTATAATTGTCCACACAAATTCAACTTTTTGTCTCAGGGACATTTTTGTCATTTCACTTATGGTCAATATCAGAAATACCACATAAGAGTTATATTGGCATTTTCATTAAATAGTTAGGATTTTTTTTTACTTTCAAACAATTGACACTTTAACAACTATATAGGGTTATATTGGTGTATATCTTTTATTTAGTTATTGCTAGTAATAGGGGTAGATTCGGTACGGCTACCATCAATTTTTTATAATACTATTACCATACCAACAATGTCGGTATGTTATTTTTAAGAACCAATACCATACCAAATCCTTCACATACGAACACATCGATATACGTAAAAGTTGGTTGGTATCAGTACGGTATGGTAGAATACCATCAAGTAATTTATATAATAATTTTTGCTCATAAAAAAATTATTGATAATTAAAATTTTCTATTGTATAATATTAATTTTAGAAAATTAAATATCCTCTAATCATATTAATAAAGTAATATAACATTAAATTAAGAAATATAATAAAGTAAGTTATAGTAAATAAAACAGAGTTACGATTTTTAAAAAAATTGTAAGGCTTAAAAGAAAATTGTCACAGTCAAGAAATCTAATTTAAGAAAATATTTTAAACTTTTACTAATATCCTAACATATTGGAAATAAAACACAAACTACAACATTTGAGCTCGAGCTCAATCCCAACTAATATTGTACGAACTCAAATACTGTACGAGATTGAGCTCGAATACTGTACGAACTCGAATACTATACGAACTCGAATACTATACGAGATTGAACTTGAATATTGTACGAACTCGAATACTGTACGAGATTGAGCTTGAATACTGTACGAACTCAAATACTATACGAGATTGAACTCGAATACTGTATGAACTCGAATACTGTATGAGATTGAACTCGAATACTGTATGAGATTGAACTCGAATATTGTACGAACTCGAATGTCGTACGATATTGAGTGCAAATTTTGTACGAACTCGAATACTGTACGAGATTGAGTTCGAATACTGTACGAGATTGAGTTCGAATATTGTACAAGATCGAATACTGTACAAGATCGAATACTGTACGAACTCGAATATTATACGAGATTGAACTCGAATAATTTGTGAATTACAATTTGTATAATTTGTGAATTATAGTGAATTTTTATGTTAAATATTACACATGCATTTAATTGGGTAATTTTGGATATTTATTGGGTATTTGTTAGGTTCTCATTGAGCTAATATAATATGGGACCCATGGAGATCAAAATTTCTCATTAACACAATTATTCTCATCCCGCCCAATACCAAAAACTACTGAGTATTTAATACCCGATCCCATTGGATAATGACAACTTGTAACCCAAATCAGAAGAAAATATTAAATGATAACTTATTGAGTTAATTATATAATGATTTATTGGATAATGACTTATTGGATAATATATTTAACACATTGGGTCATATGAATATCTCATGGGTTATCCAATGGGTTATCCATTTAATGACCCAACCCATTTATGACCCAACCCATTATGACTCATGAATAAATGGGTTAATTGGATAATGACCCATTGGATTTGGATAATGGGTTTATCCAATTAACCCATTTGACGGGCCTAGATGAAATTGAATGTCAAAAGTAAAAAAAGTAGAATTAGTGGATAAAATTGAAGGAATCTTGCCAAAATGAAAAATGTGTCAATATAAAATAAACAATCGAAAAGGAAAGTGTGTCACTATTAGAGAAACAGATGGACAAATAATATTAACAAATGAATCAATCTTAACTACTCACATTTCACATAATATTAGCTTATCCGTACGTCGCACTCTAAATTGTTTATTTACTTTTTCACGGTGTTCAATGAGCATGTCTCACCTCATATATTTAATATTTATATATTAATTTATATTTATGGTCAAAGTTTACAAGGTTTGACTCTCTAAAAGTAAATAAGCAATTTAGAGTGGGAGAGAAGGAGTATATTTTTAAAAGATACATATGTGGTACGATACGGTAATACCATAATAATATTTTCTCAATACCATTAACATACCATCACAAATGTGTGGTACGGTAGACCATACCACATCATCGGTTATCAGCATATTCGGTACAAATGATACGTGGTTCGATTGGTAAGTTGGTTGGCATGATATTTTTGCTCAAAATGCCAACCCTACCCGGAAGCAAGTGTTATATTAGGCATAAAAAAAATTTAAAAAGGGGAAAAGAAAGAGCCACATGGTGCGAAGAAAAATAGAGAGATTTCACAGCACACAGATGATATGCAACAAGAAGCAGGGGAAATAATTTACAGTTATTATAAATGTCCCCAAAATGCAGCAGCAGTCTGAAGATCTATTGTAGATACAAAGTATGCATGTACTGTGATCTACGTAGTTTGTTATCGTATGTACTCCTACAGCACCTCATCAAGATTATAGAATGGCGGGTCGCCACAGAACGCATCTGGCTCAAAAGCTCTGGCAGACTCATCGTTGTAAATTCCTGGGACAGCCCTACCACCATCACCTTCAGGAGGCCTGTATGACACCTTGTGGAAACTTTCTGCCTTCAAAAACACGCTCGTGCACATGGCCAATGATATTGCTAGAGTCAGCAGAGTGTTCTTCACCCTGCTCAGCAGAGGCTTTACCTGTAAGGGCCAAGAGTGGAATAAATTGACTCCATCAGAAATTGTATTTTATAGACATAATGTCCTTAGAACTGAGGTTCATTAAGGTGACAAAACCACATTGTGTCACATAGAACACCACTTTTACAATTCCATCAATACATTCTTGATTTGAAAATGCACTAGATTAATGAGAAGACCAAAAGTTTGTCATTCAGAATCTTAGTTAATATCCAGCAATATTGTGCTGCATAATCAAACGCAACACGCTTCCTTCTGGTATAACAGTTATAGATAGCTTGACATGTCTACAATTTTTATCAATTGGTAGAGTTAGTTACTTGTCAGGCACATTTTATTTTTCCAAAGAATGCTACAGAAGATCTGATGTCAGACAAAGCACTAAGGCTCAACCTTCCATCATTGATTATGTAAATGTCAGATTTACTACCACCTGCATTCTTCATGTACTCAAGGAAGCTCTGATTGTAACCAAACTGTGACAGTATTGTCAAACCCTGATATTTGAAAACTAAACAAATTTAAGCTTTGAGATCCAAGGAAAACATATATGGAGTCCAAAATTTGAAAGCTAGATAGCCAAACGAAAGGCAGAAATTAACACATTCAGAAAGTAGGAACTCTGAAGCCTGATTAGCATGTCAAATATGAGCAGAAAGAACATAGTCTAGCTGCACCATGACAAAAGAAAGACATGCACTTACAGCAAATGAGCCTAAGAGTCGATCACGTGCCAACACTTCAGCAGTCTTCACCCACATCTGTCCATAAAAACAAATTGCTGTTCAAAGCCCCCCTTAGTCTAAATATTCTTTAGCCAAGATCAATGCACAACAATTTCACATGAAGCGTAATTGAAAATTACAAAAAGATTTACATTGCTTAACATGCTTTCCAAAAAGAACAGTGTCTGTCATGGTCTGGCCAGAGTGACTATATTACTAAATTTATTGGCACTGTGGATAAACAAGGGTTATAACAGTTACAAAGAAAATATATGAGACATTTGGATCAGATATATCAAAGACGTGCTGCTTGCTTCTGAAGTAGGGAAATGAACCCAAGCATCAGCACATGATTATCACAGAGATGTCCTAGGCTACAGAATCATAAGTACACCAGTAAATCATGTCAATCAAAATTTTAAATCCCTGAGGCTATGTGAACTCAATGCAAGAACAAGACAAACGAAATTCCAGTAACCCTCACACATATATCAATCTGTTTCCGTGAATAAAATCACAATTATTGCGAGAATTTTTAAGAGATATACATTGATAAAGAACAAACTATCCCTTTCATTCAAATCATAACCTGTGGAAACTAGAAATTGTTTATAATCTAATTATTCATTCAGGCAAGTGTCTGATCTAAAGCACCTTTTATCTGACTTGAATAACCAAGAGCGTATAAAACATCAGAATACACAAACTGAAACTTTAACAATTCACGATATAAAAATGCAAATCAGCATCCTGAAGCCTCACTAAGAGAATGTCATCATTAAATGAAAAAGGTAAATGAGTGAGCAGTGTAAAAGCATCAGATAAGATAAGCATCAAGAATTCAAGCCTCACTCGGGATCAGCCAATATAACTACTACCTCTTCCACACTATTCATCTGATCAATATTAGCTAACTTTCCCGGTAAAACTCCATTGATAGATAGTAGTTAACGACATTATTAACTTGAATTTTCCCTAACAAGTATTTTCAAAATATCCTCTTTACATCGGTTTCAGTCACATCTAACAAACGATACTAGTGATCAACAAAAAAAAAAGCCAATACTAATGATCATACATGTTTGTAAAGAGCGGAACCAAACCGAGCACTTAAAAAACAGGAAATACCTGCCCATCATACCATCCAGTCTCTTCATCTGGCATCAAAAAGAAAAACACCAAATCAGACAACAACTGACAGGTAAGAAAAAGGAAGCCCAATCACTCACATTCGACAGTGGCACTGAGCAACCTGTTGCCCACATAAGCCCACCCCAAATACATCCTCACCACCAGCAGTGTCATCACAAGGATCCCACTCGACACCCCCGCCATCACCAGTTTGATCGGGTCGGAATCGGGCCCGACCGAGCCGAACCAAGAAACGGGCAGGCCCACGAGGAGGGAAAATGCAGCCCCGGTGACAAATAGCCTGGAGGAGTACTCCACCAGGTCAGCGGATGCCCAAGAAAATGGGAAGGAATTAGAAAGCGACTTGTACTCATTGATGGGCTGTTGCTCCACAGGAACAGGGCACTCTGAGGATTCCGGTGGGATTGGGATGCTGCTGTTTCTGAAGGAACAGAGGTGGTTGGTTTTTCTTGGAGATGTTGTAACATGGATGCCGAAACATGTGGTTGAGGTTAAGGATGGTGGCTTGTGATGTAATAAGGGTAGTTTTGTTGGTGATAGGAAAAGAGGGGTTGCCATCTTGTTGCCTTTGTGTGGAGTCTCTGGAGTTGAATCTGTTTAGTGCTGCTATACCCAGGAAATATCTGCTTAGCACATTTCTGCCTAGGAATTTGTTTCTTCTTCTTCAGGGTCTCTTCTTCTTTATGTTCAACTTGTCAATTCAATTCGTTTTGATACGAACATTTACCAGAAAAAGAAAATTGAACTTATTTATACGAATTTTATGAATATACAAATTAAAATGAACAGTAATCAGGAAAATGATTGAGGGTAAAATTAGTTGGAACTTGGAAAAGCATGGAAAGGTGAATATGTACGTTATCAAAGGAAGTTAAATCCAAGGTTCGTTATCCAAAAACAAAACAGAAAATGAAAATGTGTACATTGTTCTAAGATTTTGAGGAGAGGGAAAAGAAGACGGCACTGGAAATCAACCCAAATAATTTAATAGGTTAAATTTGTAGAACATCCTTCAATAAAAATAATTGAGCAAGTTGCAATCCAAATTTACAAGTTTAGACACTCAAATCAACCCAAATAATTTAATAAGTTAAATTTGTAGAACATCCTTCAATAAAAATAATTGAGCAAGTTGCAATCCAAGTTTACAAGTTTAGACACTCAATTCCAGTTAGCCAAATCTCAATAAATAGTAGCTAGTTATGCCAAATGGGTAGATGACGACATGTCCATAAGGTTATTGATAATACACTTATTTTTTATCATATATATTGTATTTGTTAAATTACATACAAAATTTAAAATTTTAAAAAATATTTTTTTATATTATATAATTTTTTATTTTCACCTTCAAATACATATAATTACTTGTTTTAACTTATAAAATGTAATCTTTAAATTTTATAAAAAATTAACATTTAATATTCCATAAACTTATGAAAATGTCATCTTTTGTCCGACTTTCCCTGGCACAAATTATTGGTAGAAAAGTAAGAGACCATCAGGCCATGGGCAGTGGTAGAAATCGCTATCGGTCTCTTACCAATTAAATATATTATTATTTTTCTTCTCTCTCCCACCTCAGCTTAGGAGACCACTTAAGAGACAACCCATTTTTTTCTCCACAATGGTTAAGAGACCACTATATACTATTCATGGAACCCACTTGATTTTCTCTATCCTACTCATTAATTTGACCATTAAATATTATTTTAAATAAATTTATCCACAAAAAATAAGTTGAATATAAAATTTAATATAATTACTAAACTGAAATTAAAAATAAATAATAAAATAATTCTATGTTTTTAAAATTATATAAAAATCATTAAAATTGCAAAAATCAATTATAACAACTATAAAAATTACAGAAAACACTAAATAAAATATTGATCTAGTACGACTAATTATTACAATTTAAAAATCAAAATTATATTAAAATTGGAATTCTTAAAAAATAAAAAAAATTGAAATTTTTTTTAAAAAATATGATTGGGACACGTGTCACCACCAGAATGGGACACGTGTCCCATTGGAAAAAAATTCCAACGTCCACAATACAAAAAACTGTTGCGGACACGTGGCCCAATCCCTGGGTGACACGTGTCCGCAACAAAAATTCAAAAAAAAATAGTGCGGCTGAGTGGGACACGTGGCCCAATCAGCGGACGACACGTGTCCCACTTGGTAAAAAAAACAGGCGCACAAAATGGCCCATGTGCGGTGTCAGTGGCAATGACTCATGTGCGAATTCTTAGCCGGTCTCCTAATAAGAGACTCTTAAGTGGTCTCTTGTTAAGAGACCACTTAAGAGACCACCACTGTGGTGATTTTCAATCTCTTAAGCAGTCTTTTAATTTTAAGAGACCATCACTGCCCATACCCTCATAAATGGAAATTTTCTTTACTTTTTCATTCTGCAGATTCTAACAAGAGACTAGATGACAATGAACACAACACCAACACTACATAGCACATTTTGCAAGACATTTTTCTCCTTTTTATTTCTTTTTCAACCTTTCTTTGAAAGGCCACAAGTTTACACTAATGAGGTAAATCTGCAACTTCTTACACCACTGAGAATTCAACTCCGCTCCATAGATTCAGAAGACTTTTTTTCCTTTTCACTATACAGTCATACTGGAGTTATTCATACATTGTTCAACTACATCTTCAATGTCAATGATATCCCTGTAACTGCCTAATCAAACGGAACGATTTTATTTTGGCATTTTACAAATTGAAACTAACTGTATTGTCGTTCAATCTCATGCATAAATTACTTTTCACCAGCTGCTTCATCCAGCACATATCCGCCAGCCACCGCACTTCTTTGTGCATAATTTACTTACTATGGCTAACATATACTCTGATCTGTTACTGAACCGGGAGTGTTATGTCCCCACTTCGAATGAACCAACACTGCCTATTCCAGCACGCACACCCTTCCTTCTTGCATTCCTTAGCATCTACAACGAAAAAGATCTGCTCCGGCTCTTTGAGCAAACGAACAAACTCTTAGCTACCTTTACAACAATCACCCCCTATGGTTGCTGCCCTTCTGTATCAGTTCCCTTTACAACTAAGCGCTGAAGAGTCTTTAGACGGGCGATAATCTCCTTAAATGACGGTCTCTCATGTTGATTACTGCATGGAGACATCATGTGTGATTTGACCAGAAAGCTATTTTTGACCCAGTGTATATAAGCACTACTATAACCATATTAGGCCACATAAAATATCCACTCTCTAAGGAACTAACTCAGTGGGATGTTAGAAAGCAATAGAAAAATAGTAGTACTGGAGGAAGGGTATCACTTACGAATCCCAGCAGTTTCTGATGATTTCTGCAACCACATAGTCGATACGATCTGGAATGGTGAGGCGTCTACCCTGAAACCCAACAGCTCCAACAACCTGCATAGAGTTCATCCCTGTCCATGGAACATCCATTGTCGCCAGCTCCCACAAGATTACACCAAAACTAAACACATCCGATCTGCAATGAAAAATCAACCAATCACTCCATGGCAAATCCTTTAAACGAAGAACTCCAATCAAGTTATAAAATTGCAAAGAAAATGGAAACCATCTCACTTCTCGCTGGATGGCTCATTCCTTAAAACCTCGGGTGCCATCCATTCCGCCTGCAAGTGAAGCACACCTCGAGTCAGTTTCATTAAAACTCTGGTTTGAGAGAGTCAAGGGTACATCAACAAACTGGAACGTTCATGATAATATATTTATTAAAAAAAGAGCATTACTGTTCCAGCGGCAGACTTGGAAGAGAGAAAAGTGTGATGCTTCATACGTGACATCCCAAAATCACAAACCTACAGATCCAGCAGACACGAGAGGAAGATGTTACCAACCAATAATGAACAAAACTATGAATAATTGGCTATCTACATAGCAGTCATTTTACTACCTTAACGACCCAATTTTTATCAACAAGGAGATTCGGGGTTTTCAGGTCTCGGTGTACAATCACAGGATTGCTTGTGTGCAGGTAGTTCATTCCCTTGGCCTGGAAAACATCAACAGTATTAAAGAATAAAAGAGATTTCTTCCATAAGAAAACATATAACAATACAGCAATAAAAGAAAAGATCAGATCAACAGTCTAGTACCACATCAAGCGCCATCCGTAATCGCCTTCTTTCATCAATTTGGACATGCGAGCGATGTAATAGCTTGAACAAACTTCCCCTGCATCCAGATAAGTGGAAGGAATGCAGAGTTACCAAAGGAATGCAGAGTTACTAAAGGAATACTGAATTACTAAAGAATTACGTATTTTTATAAATATAAAGCAGCAAAGGAAATACAAAGAAATATATAAGCTGCAGATCAGCTACATGAATGGAATCTTATAAGATGACAAACACCATTATAGGAAACTTATGAGCAAAACGAGGTTGACCCAGTCCAACTTTATTTAGTCAACCACTTGTTTGTATTTATAAGTGATTGGGAACTATGTTTTGTTTGAAAGCTAAGACATCATCAAAATGTTGTATTCAATATATAATGCTTCTGAAGGCAAAAGACTACCACCGCTATGGAAAGGAATAAGTTCAAATAATCACAGCTATTGGGAAATAAAATCAACCTGGGTAGAAACTCTGTTAATATTGAAAGATTCGGTGGACGAGTTACTGCTCCCATGAACAAAACAACATTTGGATGTCTCAATCTCAACATAATTTCCACCTGCACAAACATAAAAAAAGGCAACATTTGTAGTATCAAAAATGTTCTTTAAGCATAATATTGTATGTGCTTTCCAGCGAAACACCATTGCTAAGACTTACTTCGCATTTAAACTGGAACAGTGCATCACCTGAAATGTCTTGATTCATGAATTTTTTCACAGCTACTTCCTGCAAATTATTCACGTTTGTTTCATCAGAAGAGTTATTGATCTGCCCCTAGATCCACTATCACTTTTTGACTTTTTCTTCCATCACTTGTAATAAAAGTCAAATACAGCTACTTCAGCGTAAAATCAAAGACGTGCAGTAGCATGTGATAAAAAGAGTTCTAGATAGCTCTGATATGGCATCACCAATAACATATCACTATGGCACATAATATATGTAAATTTATTAACAATGCAATATTCGGTCTGATGAAGCATTTACTTACAGTGCCGTTCCAATCTGAGCGATACACCTCACCATATGATCCTGCACAGCAAAGCAAGACAGAACTCATGTAAATTAAACTGTTTAAATCATACTTTTTAAATTACACTATTCATATGCATGAGAATCTTTGGTGCAGATAGAAGAAAAAAAATCAAGCACAAGTAATTTAAATCATACTTTTTAAATTACACTATTCATATGCATGAGAATCTTTGGTGCAGATAGAAGAAAAAAAATCAAGCACATGTGAAGGAACACTGCTAAGCCAACTGAGCTAACAAAGAGAAGCCTAAACCTTCCACTAGTAGCTTTTTGAGTAGAATTTAAAAAACACTAACAATCACCAGAGCCGAAGCATTATAGTTTAACAGAAAGATCATTCTTAATCGTTGACAAATCACATACATTATGCACATGATTTTTGTATCCGTACATACATAGAGCTGTAACGAATTGAAGCACAGAAAGAGGCAACTAGAGATGAATAAATAGAAGAGAAAAAGAAAAGAAACATAAGAATCACAGATAACCACTAACATCTCACAATTACCAAGGAAGCGAACCAAATGATTAAGACATGACATCATAATAATGTCAAATGTTGAAAAGAAAGGGCCAACTCCCCGAATGAAGGATTGCTTTCCATTCACAAGAAGCATGTACGTCACATTCGCAATATTACAATACAAGTATACAGCCAAAGTAAAATTCCATAAACTACAAACTCGGGATTTATAAAAGAAGTGACATTAAGCAAGGGAAGGGGTAATAATAGATGATTACCGATTCCGATGCGTTCACCGATATGAAGATCTTCCCATGGTATTTCCCATTCAGCAACACCCCCCAGCATTGCATCAACTTGCTCATCTCGACTATTGAGATGAGACTGGATTGAATCAGAAAGATCCTTTCTTTTCATCAATACGTCATTATTTTCGTAATTTTGATCACTCTCTGCTCTTACTAATACATCCCCTGACTCCATCACTCCCTGACTTTGCCCAGCCATGACTGGAGATGAACTATTCACATCTGGGCTATACGGGATGTAATTTAAGAATCGTAATTCAGATAAGGGCATCAAAGACTTCTCATTGTTAGACGGACATAATTCCTCCTGACCTGGGCCATCAGATATCTTTTCATCTTTTAATAATAGACAACTTTTCTCCATGGATTCTTCCTTTCCCAGATTAAGAGGACTTTGGTTTGAATTCTCAGGGGAGAGCTCTCCTCTATTATCAAATAATACGGGTTCAACTCCTTGTGCAATTACTGGATCCTTTGGGGTATAGAAGGCATTCTTGGAAAATTCGTCAGCATGAATCTCACTGGCAGTAGATCTATTACGACTATCATCTGTTGACGACTCTGCTATATCCAAAAGTGAAGGAATAACTCTCCCAAACTCATGTTTAAACTGCTCAGTTTGTCCATCCTCCAAAGCACTACCACTATTCCCCATAAATTCCATGCCACCAATGTATTGCTCAGAATCTGAACAGTTGATTTTGCTAGGCACATTTATACCAGGCATCATAGACAATGCCCTATTTGGTCCACCAAATCCATAATGTGGACCATCAAATGTTTCTGCAATAGGTGAGATGGTCCTCAAATCTAAACCACAATTTTGGAGCTGGCCACTGGGGATTTCTGAAGGTATAAGGGTTCCGGGAGCACCCATTAGGTCGATTATGTACTCACTGCAGCAATCCAAAAATAATTACATTATCTCATCAGAGCAAGTACTAAATTCAGCTCAAGAATGATGCATAGGCCTACTCCTCATACTTCTCTGTTACTAAAAAATCCAAAAGTGCTAGGTCTTCAGTTACACAGAAAACGATTCTACAACTTGCAAATCTAACATACAAAAATAAAAGATTCTACCCTTACTGAGCAATGTACAGATTATCACTATCTAAAGCAAGAAGAAAAGACATGTGCAACTTATTTACAGAAATGTGCAAATTAAAAATAGCTATTATGTTTGACAGTCTGAGAGACTATCATCAAATGATTCATTCTCCATCAATGCTGCCACGGTGTTACAGTCTGAAGGTCTTTCAGCATAAAATTCAAACATCTCAAGGTCTTTCAAAATTCACACATTTGTGTAAGGTTCATGAACTTTAATTGATGATGCTATTCAGAGAATAAATTGTCCATCTAAAGACATTCAGTGCATGGAAATATGAAAATAAGGCCTCAGTCAAGTATAAGAATATCAAGATGAAACTTTTGAACACGAAGCAAAGAAATAGTATAAAAGGTACCTTCCATCATCAAATTTTATTATGCCGAATGCTCCATCATCGGTGCTGGTGTAGTAACTTCCTTTTACTAGCATGCACGGAAGGTTGATCCTATCAGCAAGCACCTTAGACCAAAATACATAATCATGACATGCAACATGATAAGAAAATCTTATTTTCAGTCAAGCTGATAAGAGGAATAAAGAAGACCTCCTGTTTCTGACTACGAACCATGTATATGTCAGGAAATGAAATCTTTTCAACTAATATTTTCATGTTTCGTGGACTTGGATTTGGTGTAGGGTTCAAGGTGTCACATTTGTAAATCCTATTATAAAATGGCAATGCATAGGAGATGAACATGGGTGTGGGCATAGCAAGCCGTCTACATTTTACAGTTAGTAGCTTACTTTTTAACTATGCACAGAAACACATCCATTTGCCAAGCAAAATATTCATAAACAACAGAGCAGCTCAATATCCCACATGTGCAAGGCCCAGGTAAAGGTTAGGCAATTAAGGCCAGATGTATGCAGTCTCACGTTATATTCCTATAAGAGATTGTTTCCAGTACTCAAACTTGCAGCTTTTAGTCAAACAGCCACAGCTTTTACCATAGTGCCAAGGCTCTCCTTTCTTGCAAAATATACTTAGTATTCTAAGCAAAAATGTTTAGAGGGAAGATTACGAAAATGAGTTTTTGGAAGGTCAACTGCCTAAGAAATTATGACCTAAAAAAGCCATAACATAATAAGTACTTTGATGCTGAAAGAGGAATATGCAAGTGATGTGTTCAGAATGAATCATTGACAAAACAAGAAGTGTCCAAATAGACACAGAAAATGTTATGCATATCTATGATTATAGAAAAATTTAGTACGGAGTACTATCTTTTTTCACTTCTTCGTTTCTTCAATCGTTCGATATCTTACATAAGTTTCCTCAAAAAATCCAACCGGATTTATATATCGTGTCACCTTCAAGGTCAAAGCTATCAATCTCTTGACCAGGTAGTGTATGGATCACGCCAGCTCATATCATAACAGGTGCTTTGCCCTCAATAGGACAGTCCATTTAAATGATACATCAATCTTTCTTTCTTTTTCTTTTTCTTTTTTTGCATTGGAAGAAGCAAGAGAAACCATGATTTTGACTTCCTAAGAAATTTCATTCTTGGAAGCAGTTAACACTACTGTATTAGGTTTCTTGCATCTTTCTGATAAAAATTATTTTGAGAGCTGTAATTACCACGAGACAGCTTTGTAGTCATAACTCATAAGTGCTAGGAACAGATGAATATATGAGACTACATGTTTTCTTCCAATTGAAAAATGCAAAGGAATAAGTCAAGATAGCGAATCAGAATAAAGTTCTTCAAAGCACATGACATTACAATTATGCAGACAAAAACAAATAATGTACACAAAAAGAAGGGGAAACTTCACAACCTTAAAGAGCAAAGCCCTCTGGCGCGAAAGTCCAACATCGAGAGAGCCAATGGGAAGAGTTATTGTGTTCAGCAAGGTTCTCATTTCATAACTCCGGGCTGTCCATCTCCTCAACATTTCCTCAGCATCATTAACAGGGCCACCCATTTTCTCAACCACAATGTTTGCAATCTTTTGCACAAAAAATCCCATTAATGCACCCATCCTCAGAGTTTGATATTCTGAGGCCATTAAATGTACTTTTTCTTCCAGACTCCGCAGCTCCACATCAGCCGTACGGTCAACTATGATAGCTTCATAATCAACATTACCCACCACAGGAATAGACTGAAGCTCTACCAGAGACGGCATTTTACCCCGTGCCAGAAAGTTTGTGTTGATGCCAAAGACATCATAGAACCCATCAAGCACTTTCTCATTATAATTCACAACATCATAATTCTGCAATCATCAATAAATAGCTATTCATCAATACCATTGAATGAAGACACAGAGAAAAACAAACGAAACACAGCGATAAACTAAACAAAATGCCGCCCAAATCTGACATGCTAAATACAAGATACAGAACCCACACCAGAAGAATAATTAAAAAGTAAAAAATACTAAGGAGGTGCTTGGTTTGCATAGAGGGGTGACAAAAAAAATTGATAATGATAATACTTGATGTTGGACTGATGGGTATAGAGGGGAATGATAGCATTACTGAGTGTGGCCTAGTATAAAAAAATTCATTCAATTAATTTTAACACAGCACATATCAAATCAACCAAGCCTACAATACTCATCACCAGCTTTCCAAGTCAGTTTTTCATTCAGTAAAGTTAGCAATAAACAAATATACATATATAAAATATAAAATTCAAAGTAATAACAAATCAAATCAAATCAAATCAAATCAAATAAACAGAAATAAATTTAGTACAAGTTGAACATTCCCTGTACATTCACAAAATGGAAAATCAATTAAGTCAAAATGTACAACTATGGAATCTTTAAAACAATAATTATTTCCTAAAAAAGGCCTATTCATGGACTGAACAAATAAATGCCTGGATAGATAAGCCAGGACTCAGTACTCCTGAACAAATACCCATCACTGGCAGAGCATGTTCATAAACAAGAAGGAAATAAACACAGTTGACACTGTGTACTCATTCTGTCCCAATAAATATTGTTTAATTTGACTTTGAGAGTCAAACTAAACCAACTTCGACTATTAAATTCTATTATTATATATGTAAGACTATTATCATATTATATGTTGTTGGATTCATCGTAACAAATATATTTAAATTATTATTTTTTAGAAATTTTTTACACATAATAAAGATATTAGTAGTTGAACATTTATGCAGTTGACTCCCAAAGTTAAATTAGGCAATATTTACTGGGACGGAGGGAGTATATCATTAAGCGTTTGGAAGGGCAGTCATCCTACTTTGTGCATAAAATGCAAACCTCTTCTGGAATCCATCCCACCGATAAACATTGAAGTTAGGAACAGAAATCATCTAATGCAAGTAAAAGCATGCCGATCCTGACATCATCGAACCACAGACCATGTTAAAGTTTTGAAAATCAATCATCTATCTTTATGCAAAACAAAGAGCGCCACTTCTGATATTATCCCACCGACCAGTAAAATAAACAATTTAGGAAGAGTAATTATCAAATGCAAGTAAAAGAGCACTATCTTAATATCATAAAACTTAAAAACCACGTATCTATGCGCAAAACAAGGGGTGTCGCTTCTGACATTATCCCACTACCAATAAAATAAATTAAATTTCGGAACAGCACACATCAAATGCAAGCAAAAGCACGCTGATTTTGATATCATCCGACCGACAAACCACATTAAAGGTTGGAAAAACAGTCATCTATCTTTGTGCAAAAACAGGGGGGCGCTACCCTCCAACCAATAAATAAATTAAATGTAGGAACATCAATTATCAAATGCAAGTAAAAACACAATGATTTTGATAGCATCCAACCAACAAACCACGTCAAAGGTTGGAAAAAGAATCATCTATTTTCGAGGAAAACAAGGTGCGCCCCTTCTGATATCATCCCACCAACAGACTGGTTCTTATCCATCCCACCAATACACTAAAGGTAAAAGTTAAAAGGGAAAAAGTAGTAGTTTCACAAGCTAGTCATATTCTGCCGTAAAAAATGGTCCTACTATATTGTGGATAGGGAAACACCACAGCTCAGTTCCATGTTCAAGTCAGAAGCCTATTAGCAACTATATATGCATACAACCTAAAATAACTCACATTTTTTACTCAAAATTATGTAATATAATAGTGGAGATACCAATGCTAAATTTACTAAATAGAGAATACAAAATGAACAAGTTTAGCCCCCTAGTTCAGAAATCTGTAACACTAATCAACATTCTACATTCACAGGTTCCAATTTTAGAAAAAGAAACAAGTACTACCAATACCGGCAATTACCAAGGCAAAATTTACAAAAGAAAAGTTCCATCATTATACATATTGACCCAAAACAGAAAATTAAACAAAAGGAAACAAAATGCACAATCTCAGCAACTTTTAATTAATATTCTACATTCACAGATTCCAATTTTACATACCTTAAACTGCACAATTTCGAAATGGTAAAACAGACTAATTTAGAAAAAAAAAATTGATTAAAAGCATACCCAGTAACGAAGGGATTGGAAGTCAACGAGAGACTGAGACGTTGAGCAACCCAAGCTAATCTGCTTGGCCGCTGTAATCTGGGCAGTGGTTTCCGGATCCTCCAGCGACAGCGAAAGAGAACGCGAATCCGAATCCGACGCGCTCATCGCCATCGCCAATTGAACCTGGAACTCCTCCTCCAACAATCCATAATCCGGTACACTCTCACCCGCATTAGCCCCGTTCACAGAACCCGAATGGTCAACCGATTCCGCTGCTGCCTCCGCCGCAGGCACCGAGGTTTGCTGCTCCGCCGATGCCGACGACGACGGTGAGGTGGATGAAGTAGCAGCAGCAGTGCTCGCCTCACCGGCGCGGCCACCGTGGAGCTGGTGGGGTTCGGGCAGCGCTCCTCCGCCGCCGCCGAGGTGGAACTTCCTGAACAAATGCTTCATCTTCGACATCTAATCTCATTTAACGCACCAACAAACAGTTTTTGTTTTTGTTTTTTTACCAGAAAATGAAAAACGGGATTTCGGGCGAAAATAATTATATCACTGGTAAATAAAGGAAATTTTTGATGGGTTTGGGCACTAAGCTTAATTGCCAAGCTTTCTTTCTTCCCACTATATGAATGAATATGTATTTAAATTAAAATCTCCACCATCTCATCCACAATGCTTCCCTCCAAGGATTTTCTTTCCTTCTTTATCACTACCACTACCGTGTGTATTGTACAAGTATTTATACTCACACATGACTACATAAATACACGGTGAATTATATTTGTATCCCTCTACTTTTGGATAATTTATGATTTCGCCTTTGAATTTATTGATAATTACATCTAGAACCATTTCCAGGTGAGAATATTTGACATTAGAAAATTTTAATGAATATAGATCAGAATTTTTTTATAACATACATGAGATTTAGTCCCTTCGTCGTTAAGTCAAACATTCAATAAACGACATATAAATAAGTGAAATCAAATTAAAATGTCGGTACTAAAATAAAAATTTATCTTGTTATATTGTTTAGTAGTGACATCAGAGTTGAAAGAATTATAAAGTTTCAAGTTGTTAGGCACGCAATAAAATTGTGGGAGAGGGTTATTGATAGAAGCATGTGCAAAAGAACTGGAAGACAAGGATGACAGTTTATCAATTCACTTAAGAGAATTTACAAAGGCTTGGGTAAGACCGTTTCACCCAACCCTATGCTGAGACCAAGGGTCTCTAAGAAAAATAAATAGTTTTAGGGAGTTAAAACCAAGAGTATATAAGATATATAATTTAGGAATTGTTCATTTTTCTTTTCATATTCCCTCTCTCAAAAAATGGGGAAACCAAAACCGCCAAAAACCCTCTTCAAACTCCCTCCGTCAAATCTAATTTCAATTGCTCGATTTCAGTTTAGAATCGCGATTTCAAAGCCTACATTGCGTCGGAGTGTCTTTTGCGGTCTAATAGAGGTAAGATTTTCTCAATTTTTTGGATTTTGAGGTCAGATAGAGGTAAGATTTGGGGCTTTTTGCTTTCTTCAAGTTTCCAACTGTTTACATGTTGATTCCGCCGTTTATCTTCGTAAATCCGGTCGTGCATTTGTTATTTGGCCTTATATTGTGTGTTTTCGATTTGTGTTTCGCTATTTTGTAGATATGATGAAGTCGAAGGAAGGTATTACTGGTAAAGATGGCTTGAATGTTGATGATAGTGTTCCTAACTCATTCGTTGTTGAATCAAAAGGTGATTTTCTTTCTTTCTTTTTTTTGTTAATTTTTGTATTGTTAGGGTTCTGTGTTGTTTTTCTTTGATTTTTCCTTTTTATTTTTTTTATTTGTGTGCGGAAAAGCGAGAAGTTTTAAGAGAAGACTGAATCAAGCATCAAGAACTTGGAGACTCAAGTGAGTCAAATGGCTAAAATCTTGAATCCCATGGAGACAAGAGAAAAGGGCAAACTCCCAACCAGAGCTTAACCCTTGACAAAATGTGAGTGTCATCTCATTGAGGAGCGGCAAGGAGGAGAAGAAACCAGAGGGCGAAGTTGTTGTTGAACGGGCACTTGAGAAAGAGGGAGACTTTTAGAAGGATGTCGCGTTGTTGCCAAAGAGAAGGTGAGCAAGGGAAATGAAATTGGGAAGGAGACCATTGTGCTAAGGTCGGGATCAAACCCCGAAACCTCATCCCCTCCTCACAAGAGAACCAAAGTGGCAAAGATTCCTATCTATGTGCCGGAACCACTATTTCTGGAGGCTTTGAAGGATAGGAGAAAGAAGGGGGATAACAAGGTCATCTACGAAGTCTTTCGTAGATGTGAGGTAAACATTCCACTCTTGAATGCTATAAATCAAATTCCTAGGTATGCTAAATTTCTTAAGAAATTGTGTGCCATCAAAAGGAAACAAAAAATGAAGAGTAAGAATAAAAGTGGAAAGAGTGAGCATGTTTCCGGCATGTTTAATTATGAATTACCTCCTAAGTGTGATGATCCGGGAAGGTTTACCATCCCTTGTGTGATAGGAGGAAAATGTGTTTAAAAGGTCATGCTAGATTTAGGTGCTTCAATAAATGTGATCCCATATTCTTTGTATGAGAGTTTGAATCTAGGCACCTTGCACAAAACAGGGGTTGTTATGCAACTAGCCGATCGCTTATACTCGAAAGGTATTGTGAAAGATGTGTTAGTGAAAGTGGACTTTTTGGCATTCCCCGCCGATTGTTATGTCCATGATATGGAGAGTGATAATCATGCCACACATATTATATTAGGTAGGTTATTTTTAAAGACTTCGAGGACAATAATTGATGTGCATAATGGAACATTAACTATGAAATTTAATGGGCAGGAGGTAAAATTTGACACCAACAATTCTATTGATCATCCTAGTAGATACCACTATTTCCAAGCTATTGATGTTGTTAATGATATAGAGCAAGATGTGTTTGAGCCCAATGATGGTAGTTCCTTAAATGTTGCCTTAGATGATGATTTGAATTATACGAACTTGAAAGAAAGCATAAATGATGAAGACTCTCTCGGGAAGGCAACCTCCAACACCCCCCATTTATCCACGGGAAAGCCAACAAAAGTGGGTTTATCTCCTTCTCATGTGAAGACTTTGGTGGTAGAGTGAAAACCATCACCAAAAGTTCTTAAATGGTAATCTCTTGGAGAAGGAGAGAAACCCCCAATTTCTCATTCAATTGAGATCAATATGGAGCAAAAATGGGAGTTGTTGGGCATGTTGAAGAAGCATGAGGAAGCCCTAGGTATTGTGCGCCGAGTTTTGTTATGGGTGATGTGGATCTCGAAAGTTTTGTCCTAGATTAAGGAAAAGAGACTGATCTCCTCAGTTCATTTTGTGAGTAAACCCAAAAAAGGGAGTAGCCGTGTCGACGACGTTAAATAAACTTGGTTTTGATCATCCAGATAGTCATTCGTGACTTTTCGTCGATTTTGTTTCAATTAGTTTTTATCAATATTTTTTATTATTTTATTTTATTTCTATCACGGTTGTATTTTTCCATGATTTTGTAGCGAAATAGGTTGAGCATTGGAGAATCGGCGACAATTTTGGAGCAAGAAAATTTGACATGGAAAGAAGGGAGTTTTTTTTTAAAAAGAAAGCAAAAAAAATTCAGAAACAAAGGAGAATGGGCTGGTCGTGGGAACTGGGAGTTGTCCTGTCAGGGCGGCCAGGCCTGACAATTCGGATTTTTGTCTGTGAAAAAAATTCAAGAACCCTAAGTTTTGGGGATTTTTACTCTTGGGTTGAATTGGTAACTTGGGAAGCAACGAATTGCTTGGACTTTCTTGGAAAGGTGTTCTACCTAGTAATCCTTTTCACGATTATGGTAAATACTTGACTCCTACGAATTGCCATTGTGATTGGTGCAGAATTTTTGGAAGAATTTTGTACTTATCTCATGGGTTGGTTTGAGCTTGGGTTAATGTTGCTTAGTTGATTTGAGGTGTTGGAATTTTTGTGGTGATGTGCTATATTGTCAATTGCTTGTTGGATTCTTAGAGCTATTTTGTTCTTGGAGCTTGGTGGATTTTTGTTCTTGATCATCAGGAATATTTGGTGGAGCATTGCCTTAGGTGTTTTACATTGAGGGCAATGTATGATTCTAAGTGTGGGGGAGGGCTTAATGATGTACATGCATAGAATTTGCTACTTTTTGATTGGAAAAGTTTAAAAAATGGAAAAAAAAATTAACTCGCTAAGTTGAATACCTCATAGAGAAATTTAGGCAACATTGGGGGCCCGGTTAAGTAAAAAAGCCGAAAGGGCGATCTAGGTAAAAATGAGAGGCTATATGTGGGTGAGATGTGAGCCAAAAGAAATATGATGCGTGGGTAGGACGAAAATCCTAATGGGCTCCTAGATAAAATGAGATAACAAGAGAAAAGAAAAGGAATTTTTTTATGAATATACTCATTTGTCGGTGTTGGAGTCATAAGGTTGCGGTAAACATATGGAGAAATTGTGTAGCCTACCATCATTGGACTTCTTGGGATTGGGTGACTTAACGGGAAAACGAAGTAGGGGCATGAAATCTTAATTCTTTGTATACTTCTTTTTAGGTTGATATATTGGTATGGGGTGAAATATTATATGCTTGAACTTTTGATATTGTTTGAACTTCATTCTGTGCCATTGGACATTGAGATTATCAATTCGGGATTTGGATATGGTTTATGGGTATTAGTGAATTGATAGGTGGAAGGTTTGGGTAGATTTAGGGATTGGGGTTGTGGCGTGAAAATTTTTATTTGATCTTTGATATTGGGATTTATGGTAATGAGAGTTTTATAAGGTATTGAATGGGGAAATAATTGGGTTAGGAAGTGAATATGTAAATCTCTTTGTGTTCTTGAATCTTTCTTACTCAAGGACGAGTTGGGTTCAAGTGTGTGAAAGTTTGATGCGCTCATTTTATGTAGCAGTTTAAGGACATCTTGGACTCACTTTTTGTATACTTTTGTGCTCTAGATCTTGAGTTTTGCCTTGAAACTCTCTTAGGAGAGTTAAGAGCGAATTTTGCACTCTTATAACTTTTCTAGGGAGTTTTGTGTGATAATGCAAGATAGTGAAGATTGAATTCATCAACATAATGTATTGAAGATTGAAGACAAGAAGATTTGAAGATTTGAAGATTTGAAGGCAAGAAGGGTAGGTGACAAAGAAAAGAGGAATTGACACAAGGAAGGGTGAAAATGGGCAGCCCGTCCGAGTGAGGCTATTTCCGCCCGGGCAGGATTCTTCTGCACTTTTTCTTTTTGTCTTTCTTTTCCCCTCTCTTGTACTATAAAAGGAATTTTTGGCCACCCACTTATGATCTTCTCTTCTTGGCTGAAAATCCCCTCTTGATAACCTCGGTTCTTCATTTCTTCTTCATCTTTTCCATCTTTATTTTTTATGATTATGCTTGGGATTGTTAGTATGAACTCTAGTAGCTAATTCTAGTCTTGGGAGCAGTTGATTGAGGCTTTCATGCCCATGTCTTGAGAATCTTTTCTACTTAATTATTTCTTTATTATTATGCATTTATCGAGCTTTGATGTTGGTTGTTAATGGCATTAATATGATTGAAAGTTTGATAATATGCAATGCTTGTATGATAACTTGTTGGGAATGAATGGAAGTAGCTATTTCCCCATCTTTTGATATGGAATCCAAGAGCATGAGTTAGAGCTTGTAAATGGGATTATGTTTGATAATTGCTAGATGAATATGATGATGTTGAATCCTTTGTCATGTTTATTTTAAGGTAGCAAGTAGGAAAAGTCATTGAATGTTGCATATTCTTGGCTAATCTTAGTAAATGTATAAATTGGTTCAATGCTTATACATGGTTTAGTGTTTATAAGTGTTACCAACCTTGTTGATTCTTAGTACATTATGCCATTAATGGGATATCTTTAGTCGTTTCTCGACTAAAGAGGTCATTAGTGAAGTTTACAAAGGATGTTGATGTGCTTCATTATGCGTGCGTTAACCGTTGCATTCGGCATAGTTATTAGCTTGTGTTTATGTGGTGGATTGCTAGCATTAGTTGAGTTTACATGACAAGGGGTTTACACAACTATGTTTGGTTTTCTTGTCTAAATCCCACATTTTGTAGACTTAATTGGTACTAATGGAAATCTTATATCCACAACCTCCTATATCTTCCTTGTGATCTTCCTTAGTAGGTCTCCCATGGATACTTTTTCATCACATTCTATGTGAAAGCCATTCGTAAGGGCGGTAGAAGATATTGAAGGCCGCTCGCAGGGATGGTAAAAGAGATCGAAGGCCATTCACACCAGAATGGTGGTAGATGAAGGCCACAAACATCAAAATGTGGTAGAAGGAGATTGGATCCAAAGATAGGCAACAATGGAGTTCAAATCGGTTAACGATGAAACGGTTCCGATGAGTTGCGCCAAAGTATGAGAACAATCCAAGAATAATTTTCCTTCAAGGCTGATTCCATTTTATTCATCTTCTCGAGTGCTATAAAACCGATAACTAAAACTCTCAAATCGAACTAACGGTTTACCTGTAGCGAAGGAAAGAAGTTCAGCCAGCCAAGATACCACGGGTCGGTTCGGGCTATTCATGGGTGGCTCTAATGGTCTGCACTAGAGGAATTGGCCCACACCAAATGATTCAGCACAAGGGCATGGCGTGGACCGAGCTAAATGCCATGGACCACACACACATATTTCAATCTTCACTCAAAATCGGCTAAGTATGGGCGCAAATCGTCCCATATACGACGATCCTCGCTATTCCAAGTGCAAAATGTTGAGACCAGCCATCGGGCTATGGAGAATCAAATAGCCTGTGCCAAGTTAATGAGAAAAGCAAGCTTCCCAACAATGGTTCACGCCAAAGGTCGTGTTCCACATATCAGAAGCTCAAAACCGAGACTGTTAACGATGGCACACGCTCCCGCCAAAGGAGTCGATGTGGACCACACCAGATCTAGCAACCCGCACCAGTACAAAGCAGCGGCCCGCGATAGATGCAGCGTCTCGCGCCAGATCAAGCGGTCAATGCTAGTAAGTACAAAGTACACGGCGCAAAAGGCGGCGACTGACTTAGGGTTTTAGACATTTTTGCCCTATTTTGGGCCTATTTTTAGCCTCAATCCCCTACTACTATAAATATAGCCTTAGTCTACTGGGTTAAAGGATTTTGATCATTTTTGGACTTCATCTTGTAGTTAGGAGAACATCTTAGAGAGAGAAACACTGTTTCATCTTTCTTTTCTTTCTTTTTTCTTTTTGCTTAGATCCTAGGATGTGGAATTCAAATATTCATTTGAATTCCATATTTATGGAGTATTTTCTATTGCTTGGGGATAAATTGTAAGCGTATGGTTATTTGATGTTTTGTGAGATTTACTAGTCATTCTAATATTTGTGTTCATGATATTATTGTGACTTGTTCTTGAATGTTAGAAATACATGAATAGTACAATCCATATAAGCGCACAATCTAATCTATATTCATGTTGGTGCAAATATCGATGCCCTCTTGGGAAGAGAAGCCTCAGATGTGTTAATGGGTAATGGAGTGCGTGTCTGCATGGGTGTGGCACAGGGGATCCGAGTAATACTCTGATGCTTTACCAGCACACCATTCTTAGTTGGTTACGTAAAGTAATCTGATAGTTTGCGGGTTGAGATAGTGAAAAGTAGCAAGCTAGGGTTGTAAGAGGCCCTAGTGTCATAGATAAGGTACCTACGACCCTTTGCCTAATTCATAGGCCTTGGGGAGTAGAGCATTCGTGGTGGAACACCCAGGATGTAATCAAACCAGGGAGAAATAGATCTACAACAATTTTTGGACCTTGTTGTACTCCCCTAATTACAATGGCGATATCGATGAAGGGTTGCGAGTGCACCCAACGTGGCAGGTACGAGGAAGTGTATGTCATCGACCACACCACGTGATATAAGCTCTCTATTAGGTTTGTCTAAATCTCTATATGAATGAATCAAGGATTGAAGCATTAAATTAACCATGTTGCACAATGACTCCCTAAGTGTTTAGTTAAACAGATTAATTACTTTTTACTTTCATGTTTTGTAGTTGATTATTGAAAAACCAACTCCCCTCCACCTTGTTTGCCATACTAGCTATTCCTATCACTCGTACGGATTGGCAACCCGTATGAGGTTATGTTTAATTTATTCTTAGGCCTAGCATCTCTGTGGACATATCCAGGGCTTACCTCTAACTACCCTATCGGTAGCATAGTAGTGAGTTTGGTGCAGAACTATAAATATGAAATTTGAAGCCCTTTGACCTCAATGCCTTCGCTCGGGTTAATTTGTTACAATTAACGACCCCGAGTGGAGGTGGGTCAAATTTGGGTGCCACTGTCGGGGCTGCTTTTCAGCTTAATTGTCAATTAGCATAATGTGTTAGTATACTAGTTATTATTTTTTAAATCTTTTTCTTATTTTGTTTGCATGACGAATGAAAAAGACATTAAAAAACAAAATTTTGAAAATTCCCAAAATGAAATATTTCCCAATATTGAAACTCTACATAGCTTATCTTGTTTGAATGATCTATCTTGTGATACTATTCTTGTTGAGCATGTTTCTTTTAATTTGAACGGGGATATTTCACCTCGGAATCTAATGACTAACATGCATCGAGGAAAGAAGCAGCTAAAGAATTAAAAACTCCTAAGTCCCTTCCAACCCCTAAACTCAACAAGAATATATCTACGCTTGAGAAGAATGGGTTTCCTTGGTTCATAGCTCCAAAGTGAAAGGTAAACCTACAATGATGTGGCAACCCACCCATCGTGATGTGGTCATTGGTGGTGTCAAGGATGGTGATTCCGGTGACCCACCAAGCCACTCTTTTTAGTTTCTAAGATTGAGGGAAAAATAAGTCGTGAAGACGACAATAAAGAAACATTGTTTTTATTTCAAGTAGGAGATTTCTTTCGAATGTTTTTAAAATTTTAGGGGTGAGTTTGATTTTTGGTGGAAATTTTTAGGAAATTTTAGTCCTTTATTGTTTGTGTGGAACAATACTACTCTGGTTTTTAATGTTTTTTTATGCAGGTGCGAGAGAAAAACCATCGGAGAAAGGACTGGTGGCCCGCACCATATGACTCAACGTGGCCCGTGCCAGATCCAGCGGCCAGCTCCACCAAGGACAAAGTACACGGCGCGAACTGCGCCAAACGGCGGCTGACTTAGGGTTTCAGACATTTTTGACCTATTTTGGGCCTATTTTTAGGCTCAATCCCCTACTACTATAAATATAGTCTTAGTCTACTAGGTTAAATGAGTTGGATAATTTTTATACTTCATCTTGTTGTAGTTAGGAGAACATCTTAGAGAGAGAAGCACTCTCTCCTCTTTCTTTTCTTACCTTTTCTTTTTTCTTAGATCCTAGGACGTGAAATTCAAATCTTCATTTGAATTCCATATACACGGAGTAGTTTCTATAGCTTGAGGATAAGTTGTAGGTGCATGGGTATTGATGTTTTGTGAGATTTACTAGTTCATCCTAATATTTGTGTTCATGATTTTATTGTTACTTGTTCTTGAATGTTAGAATTGCATGAATAGTACATTCCATATAAGTACACACTCTAGTCTATATTCATGTTGGTGCAAATATTGATGCCCCTTGGTAAGAGAAACCTCAGATGTGTTTATGGGTAATAGAGTACGTGTCCGCGTGGGTGTGTGTATGGGGGATCCGAGTAATACTTTGATTATTTGCCATCACACCATTCTTAGCTAGTTACGTAAAGTAATCTGATAGGTTGCGGGTAGAGATAATGAAAAGTAGCCAGATAGGGTTGTAAGAGGCCCTAGTGTCATAGATAAGGTACCTACGACCTTTTTCCTAATTCATAGGCCTTGGGTTGTGCATTCGTGGTGGAACGCCCGTGACATAATCGCACGGGGGAGAAACATATCTACAACAATGGTCGGACCTTGTTGTACTCCCCTAGTTACGATGGTGGTGTCGATGGAAGGTTGCGAGCGCATTCGACGTGACAGGTCCGGGGAAGTGTATGCGATCGATCACACCACATGTTATAAGCACTCTATTATATTTGTCTAAATCTCTATGTGAATGAATCGAGAATTGAAGCATTAAATTAACCATGTTGCGCAATGACTCCCCAAGTGTTTAGTTTTGCTTTTTTACTTTCATGTTTTGTAGTTGATAATTGAAAAACCAACCACCCCCCGTGCTTGCCATCTAGCTATTCCTATCACTCGTACATATTGACGACCCGTACGAGGTTATGTTTAATTGATTCTTAGGCCCTTGCATCTCTAAGGACATACCCAGAGCTTACTGCTAACTACCCTATCAGTAGTATGGTAGTGAATTGGATGCAAAACTATAAATATTGAATTTGAACCCCTTTGACCTCAGCGCCTTTGCTCGAGTTAATTTGTTACAATTAATTACCCCGAGTGTAGGCGGGTTAGATGTTGAATTCACTCTTGCAAACTACCATAAAAAAAGAATGGAAGATTTATCTTCACAATAAATAGTCAAAGTAGTGAATAAGTTATGGATTCAAGGATAGATAAGCGCTCGGGAGTGGAAATCAATTGTTCCCAAGGTCCCGTATTTGTGTTTAAATCTATTTTTGTAGTTCGTTGCATGATTAGCTTAATCTCTTGTTTATAATATCATCTTTGTCTTTTAAATTCAGAACTTATAATAACCAACCAAAATCCTTCTCTTTACTTGCTATTAAGTGCCCACATAACCCTATATTTTGGTCGAAAGTGCCAATATGACCCTATATTTTGATCGAAAGTGCGGTTATAACCTTATTAGCCTTAATTTGGCCGGAATTTAGTGAAGAGTCCGTCTCTTGAAAGACGGTCTTTTCATAAGTAATGGAAAGACCAAGGTTAAACTGCAGCATAAATCAGGTTATGAAGTTTATAATTATAAAGTGTTGCATAATAATTTTTTAATATTGCAACTAAGACATGTTACCTTTTATTATTCAAGTTTAATCTCGTCTACCAATAAACCTATGGAAAGACGGTCTTTTCCAAGACTTTGCTTTAGTGAATTAAAAGTTATACTCCTTTCTTAAAAAAAATAAAATTCAGAAAATTTAAAAAGTCTACATTAACCTTGTAACTAAACCTAATTTTCCTAACATTTGGGAAATCCTAATTTTGCTGAATGTGCTGGAATGAATGTCCAGCCCAGAAGTCTTGTTCTTCATGTGTCTATGGCAGCGGCATCCAAATCAGTCGACCATGGGATAAAAGATTTTACACCTAAAAAGCCATCGACGTCTATGGCAGCGGTGTCCAGGGCAGGGGCGACCATGGCAGTTGCGGCTTCCGAGGCAATGATGACCATGGAAGCAACGACGTCTGGGATAGCACCGACGCCGACCATGGCAGCGGTGACCTCCCAGAAAAATGGAAAACAAGGCAACATCACAGGAAACGGTGGCGGAATTCACCTGGTAACGGCAGTAGACAAAGGAAAGGCAAAACTCACTCCGAAATTACAGCCATTCATTCTCAACGCAATTACGGCAACGGTTCGGAGGGAATTTCGGGAGAACTTACCGGCAACAATAACGCCAGGAACAGAGGGTTCAACGGCAGCAAATTGGGCTTTGAAGAATAGCAATAAGAGGAAGGTCGCCGCAGTGGAAGAGGAGAAAGTCAAGTCTCCGGAGCTCGGGTCCGAATCGTACGCCGGGTACGGGCATGGATCTGATGGGTCGTCCCCGGTGTTGGATTTGACGATCCCGGACTTCGTGAAAGATGACACCATCTGAGATTGATTGGGAAAATTCGGAAGAGAAGATGACTCCATTTGTGAAAGCAAATTCGGAGAATCCCATGTTGCAGAAGTATCCATCTATGATTGATTGGGCAGCTCTACGAGAAGAGTTTTACTTTTAGAATTTGCTTTCAGAAAAGAAAAAAAAAAGAAAAAAAAGTAGGAGTCGGGTAGAGTAGTGTCTATCAAGTTGTAGTCCCCTAGATTTTTTTTTATGGCGGCGCGGCGAGTAGCGGCAATGGAATTGGGAGAGCAATAGTAGTTATGGATATGATGAAGAAGATTTATGGTTATTTTTATTATTATATTTTTAATTTTTTAAGGGGAATATGAGTATTTTAGTATTTTTAAATTTAGTTAATATTAAAAATAATTAAATTAATATTGGAATAGTGCTAAAAAATTATATTACACATTAAATACAAAAGTTAAGATTATAATCACATTTTCAAAATACATAATTATATTGACGACGGCATCCAAATCATTGGGCAGGGGGTTTCACTAGAACTTTCCCAGAGGAAAAGGAGAGAACAAGTTGGACTCTGATTGGGAAAGTCGGATAAGCACATCACTTTCCGATAACCGATTGGGGGCAGAAACAATCAGAATACTCACTGTACCCAGTATCCACTTTCCGGCAAGTCTTACAGGAAATATTTGCGGAACTCCGACGGAAAGATGCCTTCCACGGTTTTGTTTGCTTACATGTTGCTCTTCTTACACACTCTCGCCGTCTCTCCTTCTTCGCAGGTAATAATCACATACACAAACAATCAATGTGAATGGAAATAGCACGAATTCCAAAATAACGGTGGCTTTAAATTATGACAGGTCGAATCACTGCGTGTAGAACCCCTTTCCTCCTTTCTGAATGACCTCACAAACCTTCAAGCTCGCATCGAGTGAGTTCAAGCCTAGATTCTATGCTCTTGAACTCGTATTAATTCATTTTTGTTTGTGCATTTTGGATGCCTAGGGTTGAGTTGCTGATTTTTGTGTTACAGTTATACTTTTAAGGATCTTCATTTGCTCGGAATGGCAATGACTCATGCTTCATTCTCTGAGGAAAACAACAAGGCATTGGGTATTTTAGGTTCAAGAGTTACTGAGGGATCAATGGTCCTGAATTTACTTGACACCAATCTTGACATTACTGCTAAGGACTTGAACCTTAGGATCTCCGAGTTTTCAAACGAGGCTGCTTGTGCTGTCAATGGAATGAGGCTGGCGTTGGATAAGGTTATCAGGGTGTCTGCGAAGACCAATTCAACAGCCCCTGGGGTGGTTTGTGGTGCTTTCCGAGCGACTTTTGGTGCAGTGGTTCTGGATAGTAAGAGCTTCGATGTTGGTGGAAAAGTGTTTACCGGTATCAGTGACAGAATTGGGAGGGCCAGTATCAGTAAGTAAAATAAGAATGCTTAGCTTGTGGATTATGATGTGAATTGTATTTCATGGATGCTTTAACTTAGATGGAATGGTGGCGGTATGATAGTGTGTACCAGTTTAAGATTACTTGAAGTTGCAGCTTTTGTAGATTCGTGTGTTTGAATGAACTTGACTTTGTTTGAAATCATGTTGCTCTAGCTAAGGTTGTGGTTTAATTGATTGTGAATTTAAGAGTTTTATCATGACAAGTGTGTGCATAACATCTCCTCAATAGGATGGTTACTTTCAACTTGCAAGCATGTACACAGTTGGAGCATTGGATAATCTTTCTGAATGTCAAGAGAGTATAATCAAAGGGGGATGGGGTTATAGTTGTATGGGAAGTGCCTGGATTTGGTCATGAGTGGGTCTCCTAACAGGCGACATGTCCATAAGCTTATGGACATGTCAGGGGTCAATTTGCAAATAATGCAAATTGAACGAAATTCGCAGGTCTGATTGCAAATATGAGTAATAATCAATCCATGCCAAACCCTTCTTCCTTCTTCCCCAAATTTGACGTGCAACTTCATCCCCTGAAACTTCTCTATTCTCCATTCTTCTTCCTTCAATCTTCATTCCCAAATTTTAATCTCGTTCCCAAACTTGAATCTCCTTCTGCAAGGACCATTATCTCCACCTTTGACGAAGCTTTGACACCAGAGTTCACAGTTTTTCCGGCAGCATCAACTAGAGCTACTCTAATATTGTTTCCTCCTTTCCCTCTGATATCTTTTCCAGTGTAAACTGGGGAAGAGACTACGTCAGAGTACTTTAGCACTAGCTTTCATGGCGCAGAGGTCTACGCTTCGTGCCCAGATATCCGGGCAAAAGTTACCACAAATGTTGGTGATTATAACCATTTCTAACCGATCAAAAGAGATAAATGTGAGAAGAGAAGAGAAAATGGAAGGGAGCGACAGCGAAGCGGTTTTCAATTCGCTGAATCTGAATCCGCAGCTCTTCATCAACGAGGTTCTCAATTTCGTTGACGATTTGGTGGAGGATGCCCTTACTTTCTTCAACCAGCGAACATCCGAGATTCAGAAAACCGACGACTCAAAGAGGTCGTCGGAGGGGCTCGCCAAGGGTGAGGTGCTCATTCAGAATATGGTTAAGTCGAATTGGATAAAAGGCTGAATGTTTGGGAGAACATTTTTGCGGAAGAAAAGTTGCAGAGGTCGCATTTGTTCTTCATGTTTTTGGGTTTTGGTTTTTCGGTGTGTTTTAGAGACAAAGGAATTTTGGGTGCTGTTTTAGAGATGTATTTGTTTTGGGTGAGCATGAGTTTTTTCCTCTCTTTGTTTCTGTAGCAAAAGTCTGCCATTTGACATGATCGAGGTTTCAAAATTTCCTCTCTAAGGTGGAGGTAAATAATTTAAAATGTCAGATTGATAGGCTGATAGCACACAAACATTAATGTGTAAATCGATTGGTAATGTTATCTAAATAATGTCATAACAATACATCTACCACATGGTCTCAAATATGCGAATCAAAGTCACTAGAATTGAAGAGAAATTTGCTGAGATGTCAGTGTTGGAAACTTACCGTTTCAAGTTGAGAGCCAAAATCAGGGGTGAAATCAGGCAAGATATCCACATGAGTTTTAAGCAAACGATTTCAGTTCCAACCTGCAAAAGGATAATTACACATGCTCATCCTACTGTTGAGATTGCTCATCTAATTATGCACAAGAAACTTTTTAATGTATTTTGCTGCTGTGAACATGTTAAAAATATGTGGCAAATATTTTTAAAAAATTAAATGCTACTAAAATTTTTTATATATACTTTGCATATGTTACCTTACAATACGTATTGTTTGTATTAAAAATGCACTTGTTTTAAAAAATCTAAATATGAATTATGAAATTTTTCTAGGAGATCATGTATAAGTTAAGTTATGAATCGTTTATGTTTTATTAAAACATGAATATGTTAGTCTACAACTAATATATGTTATAGTTTACACAGACAGATGAGATTAAAATTTGACAATTTAACATTGTCATATTAACTCTGCATTAAATACTTTAGAACATGTATTGTTTAAATAAAAACACGGATATGATTTTAAATTATCAATTCCTTTTATGAATAGCAAAATCTTGCCATGAGGCAATGCATAATTTACCTTATGAATAGTTTATATTTTGTTAAAACATGCATATGTTAGCATACAATTAGTATTCTCTTATAGTATACACAAAAGAGGTCTCATAATTTTATAATTTTTAAAATTTTCATATGTACTGCATTTAATACCTTACCATATATATTGATTACATTATAAGATGTGTTTGTTTTAAAAAAACACAAGTAGATTTCCCTAATTTAAAATCAAAGAGAGGTCATAGAAAGTATTTTTCGACGTGAATGCAACACATGTAAAACATTTCATACTTCATGTAAAAAACATGCAAATTTTGTCAATTTCAAACACGAGAGGGACTTTCAACATCCAAACAAAATGAAAGATGAAGTGCTTGTGATAGAAATCTTTCATTTGGGAACTTACAATTACAACATTATTCCTATTTAAATTAACTAACAGTCTCTAATAATGAATCAATTATCAATCTTCAAAATAGGATCATCTTCAAATCTTCAAGTTCAGTGTCATCTTCATCTAAATCCTCCTCGTGTCAGAACGTCTTTTAAAGTCCAATGTTCAAAATTGTCTGATTCCTTAAAAGTTATAACCATTCAAGTTTAGGTCTAACTCCTGCAAAAAGTCATACACGTTGGATATTAACATATGCAATATATAAGTCATACACGTTGGATATCAATTTTTTGGCATTGACTCTATGTAAATTGATCAAAATACCCTTTGGGCTAACTCTGAAATTAGATGAACAATTTTACCCTCATAGTTTGCCAGATCGCCGCCGGACATGTAGGGTTATATCAGCACATTATGCAATCTTATTGGGTTATATCAGCACATAATGTTTGTAGGGTTATATCAGTACATTTCTAATATTTGTAGGGTTATATCAGCACATCCTTGAAACTTATAGGGTTATATTGGAACTTTCACTAACTAGATAGGGTTATATTGGCACTTTCGAATATTGAAAGGTTATATTGGCACTTATGTCAACTAGGTAGGGTTATAAAAGCACTTTTTTTCAAAAAAAAAAAATCATACACAACACAAATAACAAGTATATACTGGATACTAACAGATGCAACATATAAGTAAACATGTGCAGCTTCTAATTCAAAACAGACAATCAACAACAAATGAAAATAAAAAAGGCATACAAAGTGCAACTAACAAGTACACACTGAATGCTAACAAATGCAACATATAAGTAAACAGATGCACCTAGTAATTCAAAACGAACAATCAACAACGAATGTAAAAAACAAGGTCTTTCAATGTACAACTAACATGTACTGCAACATATAAGTAAACGAATGCACCTTGTAATTCAAGACGAACAATGAACAAGTTTGTTGTAATAACAAGGGGAAAATTCAAAACCAGATCTCAGAAAATGCACATTGCAACTCAAAACACTAGAATACGATGCCTATCTAACGCTCAACAAAAACGAAGAGCATATGGCTATTGCTCCTGTACCCATTTTTACAACCTGGTAGATAACGAGCATATACTATATTGCTCGTATATAGATTTCGCAAGGTTTAGATTCATAGTACTCTTACCAGAAGCTGCTCAAGGAAGCAAAAGTAGGTGAACATGGCGACGATGACGAGAATGGGAACTGCCAAACCTTGCACTCATCATTTGGTATCACTAATAAGCGATTTGCACGAAATACAATATCGATCAGTGATCAGTGATGAATCGGGGTTCAACTTATTTCAATAATCTTGAAAGAAAATCAAAGTAACTTGCATGTATCCATTAATTTCAAACATAAACCATGAAATTAGAAGTTTTAACCCTTATTTTAAGGTAATTCATTCCAATAAAAACACAGTATGCAATGTGGCAGTTAAAATTAAACAAAAATAAGAAATTGATAATTGAACCGCACCTCCTCCAGATTTACACCTACAGAGTCCACGGTTCCTGCAGTACAAATTAAACTAATATAAGGAAACTTCATTAAACAACCTCCTTGCTTTAAAAAAACACAATTAAATCCCGAGAGCATGAATGCAGATAGTACCTCTGATTAGGATGTGCATTTCGTCTGACCGGGGCAGCGTTTGCGTAGGCAGCCGAATCGGCGATATGATTCTCCAGCATCTTCTTCTCTGGGTTAAATACACCTCCTTATATGCAAAGCCGCCGGCGCCGCTGCAGTGTGGATTGGATATCTGCTCTTCTACAAACTAATTGATATCTGCTCATTTCAACCTTGCTGGCCATATTCCCACCGCCTTTGAAAATTATATGGAAGGGTTTAATTCTCAAAACAACAAATAACCCCAAAAAAGAATGGCAGAAATTTTGCCTTCTTGTAAAGAACGCAAAGCAGGACGGAGAAGGCAGGAATTGGAGGAGAGGCGGCGGCAAAGAAGTGGAGGAGAGTAGCGAAACAAAGCAGAGAAGAGGTGGAGAACAGAAGAAGAACGAGAGGAAAAGTAGAGAGGCATAGATAGAAGAACGATGGGGGAGAGAGAGTGGAGATAAAAAATGAGGAAGAAAAAAAGATTTAGGAGAGATTTTCTTCCATTAGTATCTAATTTTTGATTAATTACAAACTAAATTCTAATTTTCAAAATTATTTCTAACCTGTCCACAAGGTTATGGAAGGGTTTAATTCTCAAAACAACAAATAACCCCAAAAAAGAAGGGCAGAAATTTTACCTTCTTGTAAAGAACGCAAAGCAAGACGGAGAAGGCAGGAATTGGAGGAGAGGCGGTGGCAAAGAAGTGGAGGAGAGTAGCGAAACAAAGCAGAGAAGAGGTGGAGAACAGAAGAAGAACGAGAGGAAAAGTAGAGAGGCATAGATAGAAGAACGATGGGAGAGAGAGTGGAGATAAAAAATGAGGAAGAAAAAAAGATTTAGGAGAGATTTTTTTCCATTAGTATCCAATTTTTGATTAATTACAAACTAAATTCTAATTTTCAAAATAATTTCTAACCTGTCCATAAGGTTATGTGCAACCACGTGACTTACTCTTTGGTCATAACTTACAAATTACAATGCACGTACAAACTAAAATTTGTTTTGTGGACGGCATGATTTGTGTCTTCTGATGCTTGGAATATCAGTGATTCAATGACCTTAACACTACTTTAGCAGGGTATTTCCTGGTAAAGGTTTTGTTACTTGGGGATCTTGTTTAGTGTCACATCAAGATATTAATTTTTCTTAATTTTAAGTTTAAATGTATAATTAAAATATCAATTATTAAACATTTTCCCAGTCAAGTCTACATGAAGTTAAGATGATCATGATTATTTGGGCAAAAACATTACATTATAAATTAAAAAGGGGCTTTTGTCCTCTATAAAAGTAGTACGCACGACTGGGGAATCTTGGACAAAGCCGAAAATTACTCTATCAATTAAGCCTAGATCAGTAATGACTAGTAATGACTTGCGCTTAATATAGTAAGGGAAAGTCTCAGGAAACAGGAGCATTTATCTTAAATGTTATAATTTTTTAATAAAATTTAATATTGTATTTTATAAGTTAAAACAAGTAATAATATGTATTTAAAGGTGATAATATAAAAATATATGATATAAAATAATATTTTTAAATTTTTAAATTTTGTATGTACTTTAACAAATGTAGTATTTAAGGTAAGAAATAAGTGGTATGTCCATAAACTTATAGTAATTAGTATGAAGATACGAGTAATACCATAGGTCAGGAGACCTATTCATATAGTAATTAGTATGAAGATACGAGTATTACCATAGCGTGCAAGTCTAACAATCAAACGTTTGTATCCTATAATCAAATTCTTGGTCTAAATGATTGCGTTTATTATGATTTCAAGAAAATCATTTCTAAATGTTCAAAACATCTCCCCTTAAACTCTGCTTATTTGAGTAAGGAATGAACGTGCATATCACTTTCCCACCACTCTCCTAGGTAAACAATGCATTAATAAAATAATGCCGCATAATGAGAAAAGAGAGAGATGAGAAAGAAAGTAGTTGATAATTACAACTGAATGCTGCAACTGGAAACAACAGTCATGGGAGGTGGGCTGCACTTTGACATGGTATAAATATTAGAATCAGCACCCATATAGAAACAGCTGAAGAGGGATCTTTCTATGTACAACATGATGGATGGATGGTGGCATCATTTCTTTGAAGGACCCTTCTCTCTAACATGATCAGTTTCGGAGGCTTAAGCAGTAGCTGCTGCCTGTTCCTCAGCTTGTGTTGGCGGAAGAAGGGTGCAGATGAGGTTGCGATCACCATACACGTTGTCCACACGTCCTAAATAGACAGCCACGGTATTTTCATTAGGATATCCCACCAAGTGAAGAACAGGAAATAGCAACAATGGTTGAATTTGAATTCGTGTTATTGGCTTTTCAAATGGAAATCCTCCAGCATTTCACACTATTAGTATATGATCAAATTTTGACATGATTCACAAATCTAGAAGCCAAAAGAGGAGTAGTCCATTCACGTGTATTCCATTAATTCATGCAAAGACGTGATAATGAGACTGGCCAGATTTTGATATAAGGTAGCAAAAGATAGATAGATTGAAGATGAGAGCAACTATCGGTCAAACGATTATACCATGCTAAATTAGATACAAGTAAATATAATGTGCAAGATAGCTTTCCCTTAACCAATGGAAAGAAATTTCATGTTGGATAAGTCTAAGCATATAACAATATTGAGAGTACTAAAGCAATTGGCATATAACAATATTGAGAGTACTAAAGCAATTGGCATATAACAATATTGAGAGTACTAAAGCAATTGGCATATGATTGATTAAACAAACCTGTAGTTGGCCAGAATTTTGCAGTCTTGAGCCAAGCAGCTGGGTAGGCAGCATACTCCCGGGTGTATGGTTTTGTCCAAGTATCGGCCATGAGCAGTGAGGGGGGATGGGGAGCACTCTGTTCCAAACAAAACTAAATTAATTTCTTCAAACTGAAACACCATTTCAATGATAAGTGACAGTGCAGATTCAACATTCAAAAGGAAAAGAAGTCTAAATTTTTTTTGCAGAAGATGAAGTATATAATCCTTCAGTGTTATTCGTGTGACTGGACAATTGATGATGCAAATAAGAAATTCGATAATGAGAAGAGAGAACAGGAAAACAGCCTATTTAATGCATACACAAATATACAATCTTTTGAGAGGAACTCATTTACCTTCAGAACATTATTGTGTAAATCAGCCTGTCCTTTTTCAATGAGCGCAATTTCTTCTCTAATAGAGATAAGGGCATCACAAAACCTATCCAATTCCGCCTGCAAAAGGGAAAGAGGAAAAAGTGGTATTCAGTATCAGAGACCAAATAATTATTCAACAGAAAACATCTCTAAAGCATTAAACTTTACCTTGCTTTCACTTTCGGTTGGTTCAATCATAAGAGTGCCAGGAACCGGCCATGACATTGTGGGTCCATGAAATCCATAATCAATAAGACGTTTAGCAACATCCTCAGCCTCTATTCCAGCAGTGTTCTTCAAAAACAGCAAGCCAAAGTGTGAATAATAATATTACAATCTGATCGACTTTATAAACAAGTAGATACTCTCCATTTGCAACCAGACTTACCTTAAAGCCTCTCAAATCAATTATAAATTCATGGGCACATGTGCCGTTAACACCACGGAAAAGAACAGGGTAGTAGTCCTGTACATACAAGCACAAAAGTCAAAACACAGCTATCAGCTCACACAAGACAATATACTAATTGGCTGACGTCATATTCCCAAGACAGCAAAAATGGAAAAGGAGTACAAGTAATTAGAATGAATGAAGTCTGCCAGATCAAGAAGCCAAATACTTATGATTGACTTAATCATCCATAAAGGTTCATGGCTGAGTCGTAACCATCTGTCACTTGCAGTAGATCAGTAGCCCAGTGAAAGGAGAGGTAAGAAAATGTAAATACCTCTAAACGCTTGGACATGTAATTCGCATTCAGTATAGCTATCTTTGATGCGTCTGTAAGCCCTTTAGAGCCCATCATAGCGATGTAGGTATACGAGATTGGCAAGATGAGTGCAGAGCCCCAGGGTGCAGCAGATATAGGACCAAGGGGATCAGCTTGGTCTGGTGCAGGATAACCTCCAGTAGACACCTTTTATTGCATTTCACACAAAATTACAAGATGGGGCATTAGATATGTCAAAGCATCATAAGCTTATACACATCATTAAAATGAAACATCCTCAGATATTGTGTATATCCAGTACTCCAAGACACCATCACAATCAAAGTACTATCTAGAATGTGAGATGTCCCCTTTGCAGTCTTCAAATTAACTTGCAGTTTCAATTTTTTGGAAATGTGTTAGGCACTGACTAACAATGTACCGATCAAATGCCACTGAGGGAAAAACTTAGAGCATACCACTGGATGCGATGGCAAGAATGGTGCCAGGTGTTTCTTCACACCAATAGGACCCATACCAGGACCCCCTCCACCATGAGGAATGCAAAAGGTTTTGTGAAGATTCAGATGGCACACATCGGCCCCTATAAAGCCCGGGCTTGTCAGACCAACCTGACAACAAGAGTATATTCATTAGCCAGGGAAGACAAATAAATTACAATGCAAAAACAATAGAACCAATTTTCACAAATTGTGTACAAGTCTATTAATAGGAAATTTCTAAATTACTAAAGAATTAAAGATCAAGCTTAAGATGGAAATTAATAAAATGAAAGAATAAACAACAGACACAAAATGATTCACCACCCAAATATACACTCATCATTTTCCAATAGAAACATAGAGATAGAAACAACGGGGTATGATGTCAAAGAAGTGAAACTGAGATGTAGTTCCCAGGGTCAGCTCTTTCTGAAGATGACAACGCAATTGATACATCAAACATCTACACAAGTTCCACGTACTTCTGTGTGCGCTTGAATATATTCAAGAAAATTGATGTTATTTTTTAATTAAGATGATCATATAAATTAGCCTACTTCAGCATAGCATTTTTGTGTTCCTTACTTTAGTTATTAAATTAATTATAATAATTAAAATAGTTTAACAGATATAGCACGAATGCATGATAAAATTCATGTGACCTATATTGTGGAATATATTTTATTTATAAATGATATTGTTGTTATTATAGGACAACAAATAAGGCTCATGGAGTCAATATACCTGTGCATTCATGTTTGCTCCATCCATGTAAACTTGACCACCATTGTCATGAATTATCTTACAAATTTCATCAATGCCTTCCTCATAAACACCATGAGTTGAAGGATATGTAACCTATAGAAGTATAAACAAACTTATTTGATTAAATATGCATCATTCACAAACTAAGAAGAAAGAGTTGGAGGCACACGAACCATGAGAGCCGAAAGGTTCTCTTCATTTGCTTCCGCAGCCTTTTTTAACTCTTCAATATTAATATTTCCCTTCGCATCAGTTCCAATGGTAACAATTTTCATTCCACACATTGCAGCACTAGCTGGATTGGTTCCATGTGCTGAAACTGGTATGATGCACACATTTCGGTGATGATCTCCTCTAGCCTGAATTTATTAAAGATAAGATGTCATATCAGTATAAGAAATTATTTTCAAAATTAATTTTGAGTATAGATTGTTCTGAAAAACAAATTGTTTATTTAGCCAAGAAACTTTTCAAACTGCATTTAATGTTTTTTCTTAAGTTCCCTGGCATTAAATACCTTGTGGTATGCACGAATAACCATCAGCCCAGCATACTCTCCAGAAGCTCCCGCATTAGGTTGCAAAGAGACAGAGTCGAAGCCAGTGATTGTACACAAAAGGTCTCCCAAATCCTTGAACATTTCCTGAGAAAAAATTAAATCATAAAAATCAACTCTTACACTCGGTAACAAGGAAAAGGTATAGTTAAAATAATAACCATGAGTGTACACACAGAAGAAAACCACGGTTTAATGTTCCAAATCAGATCTAACAACCTGGTATCCTTGAGACTGTTCAGTGGGAGCGAATGGGTGGAGATCTGCAAAGCTAGGCCATGTCACTGGCATCATCTCCGTGGTAGCATTCAATTTCATGGTACAAGAACCCAGAGGAATCATACTATGACATAACGAAAGATCTTTTGCTTGTAGCCTATGAAGGTATCTTAACAATTCGTGCTCAGTGTGATACCTTAAAACACATTAGGAGAACAGATAAGCTATTGGAGAAAATTTGCAATTCCATAGTCAAGTACTATGATGAGGACGTACGAGTTGAATATTGGGTGGGTCAGAAACTGGCTCTTCCTTACAAGTCCAGAAGGAATATTATTTTGAACCTCTGAAGCAAGACTTTCTGCAGTGAACGGCACCTAGTAATTAAGGTTAGAGTCAGCAAATGACATAAAAAAAACCTACATTATTGATCATAGATAGCATAAAAGACATTTTCATAAAACAAAATCAAAGCACTTACAGGCTTGCCATTAGCAAAGACTTGAAATAGCTTGTCCACATCCTCTAAAGTAGTTGTTTCATCAAATGAAGCAGTGATCTGAGAGCAAAGGAATTCTTGACATCTCATAAAAAAGTACCTACAACACCCTAATTAGCATACTTACTGTAGTTTTGTCTACAATCCTCAAGTTGATCTCATTCTTCTTAGCGGCATCAGCAATTGCCAATGAATCAGCAACGCTCACTTTGACCGTGTCAAAGAATGGAAGATCTTGCACCTCTGCTGTACCAAGTTTTTTAAGTCCAGCAGCAAAAAAACCAGCAAGACCATGAACCCTCTGGGCGATGGTTTTAAGCCCTTCAGGTCCATGATAGACAGCATACATTGCAGCCATGTTGGCGAGTAATGCCTACACAACAGGATAAAAGTAAAAAACATTTAGGAGCCAACAAAAGACACCAACGATGCAAAGAAGATCGATCAAACAGTACCCTATGAGACTCATTGATAGAAATACAACATTTCATAATCATATAATTCTACTTTGTGTCTTGTGAAATTAGATACATAGCAAAAACTTGAATGCTAAACAAAAACCAAACTACAGAAATAAAGAGCTACTGGGGAGAAGATCTTTACCTGAGCTGTGCAGATATTGCTTGTAGCCTTGTCCCTACGGATATGCTGCTCTCTCGTCTGCATAGCCATACGAAGTGCTTGCTTTCCAGAAGAATCAACACTGATGCCAATAATTCTTCCTGGCATCATCCGCTTGTACTCCTGGGATGTGGCCAGGAAAGCTGCATGAGGACCACCATATCCCATCGGAACACCAAACCTTTGGGCCGAGCCAATAACAATATCGGCACCCAATTCACCTGGAGGCTTCAACATTGTCAAAGCCAACAGATCAGATGCCATAACCACCTTCACACCGTTAGCGTGAGCATTCTTAATAAACCCCTCATAGTCCAAAATTTCACCCTCGGTACCAGGATACTGAACCAAAACCCCACAAACATCCTTAGAGTTATAATCAATGTCCTTAACATCCGAAACAACCACCTTAATATTAAAACCATCAGCTCTAGTCTTACAGATATCAATGGTCTGAGGATGACAGTTACTTGCAATAATAAACGTTTTCTTTTTCCCCTTCTCAATATTGTTACACATAGCCATAGCCTCAGCTGCAGCAGTCCCTTCATCCAACAGGGATGCGTTCGACATAGGCAATCCAGTAAGATCTGTAATCATGGTCTGATAATTCAATAGGGACTCAAGCCGTCCCTGTGAAATCTCAGCCTGGTAAGGAGTATACTGAGTGTACCAACCAGGATTTTCCATGATGTTCCTCAAAATAACAGGAGGGACAAAAGTGTTATAGTACCCCATCCCAATAAAAGACTTAAAAACCTTATTCATGGATGCTAATTTCTGCATATGAGCAATCATTTGAGCCTCAGTTAACCCCTCATCAAACTTACTAAACTTCATATCATTAATCCTAATAGATTTAGGCACGGTTGCATCAATAAGTGAATCAAGCGACGAAAAACCGCAAAATTCAGACATTTTACTCTGTTCTTCAGGGGTTGCCGAGTTATGGCGGCGGGGGAAAGTATCACTTGGTTTCAAAGCATTGACAGAAATGGATCGAACATGGGCATTGTAGGCAATCCCAGAATGCAAAAAGGAACCTTTCCTCGAAACAACATTGGACCTATGAACTTTACTACCTTGGAACAAACAAGGTGGCAATGAGGACACATACCTCGAAGGCCTGTAAAACGGAGTCGGTGCTGCTAACAGTTCATTCCATCGGAGCTGTTTAGCCTCGGAAATCAAGCGCTTCAGAATGGCCTTATTGGCCAGCTTTCTTGCACGCTCCATTTTCTCCGATCAGATAATGAGAAAAGGTGAAAAAAGAAAGGATTTTGACAAAGCCCTTTTCAGCTTTGCTCTCTGTATTCAACTAATGTTCCATGAACTGGGAAAAGTTGATGGTGGAAATGGGTTGGTCAGGCTATATATCAAGAAACAGGGTTATTTTTTTTATATTTCAAAAGGGTCTGTGCAAATTGTTTTTTAAAAAAGGTTGGGGTATCAATTTCAAGATCTGGTGGACATGGTGCTGGGTGAGGAATCAGACCAATGTGAGGAAAAAGAGGGATTTTGGGGCACGTGGGGATCTTTTTGAGGTCCAATGGCTCGGTGAATGGTGATATATATTTAAGAGTGTTTATTGGTTTTTTGCCTGCATGTATAAAATTACAAGTGCGACAGTGCAAATGGATCTGGGGATTGAATGGAAGGGAATGAATTGGGGCGGATTGAGTTTCAGTGGATGGAAATTGAGGGGAATGGGGATGTTGTTGAAGCCTTACACTATTGGTAGGAATGTTATCAGATGGTTTTGGATCGATTTCGTGAGATGCTGCGAATGATGGGGTGACTTCATGCTTAGCAAAACCTCTTTCACGTCTGGCTTATCCCAATCTTGAGCCTCACATGTCACGAGCTCATCGCCACTAGGATTAGGGCATGGACAGTGGTGGTCTCTTAAAATTAAAAGACCGCTTAAGAGACCAAAAATCACCACAGTGGTGGTCTCTTAAAATTAAAAGACCGCTTAAGAGACCAAAAATCACCACAGTGGTAGGTCTCTTAAGCGGTCTCTTGTTAAGAGACCACCAACCGAGCTCTTACTGAGAGCCCGGTCTCCAGCCTCCAAATGGGCCATGCATCTGACCAAGCACATGGGCTCAGCTGCGTTCCATTTTTTTTCAACGGGTGGGACACGTGTTGCCACCTGAGTGGGCCACGTGTCCCACTCAGCCACTCTTATTTTTTTAAAAAATTTTTGTTGCGGACACGTGTCACCCAGGGATTGGGCCACGTGTCCGCAACATTTTTTTAATGGAAGACGGGCACTTCAAAAATTTTAATGGGACACGTGTCCCATTCTGGTAGCAACACGTGTCCCAAGCATATATTTTTAAAAAAAATCTATTTTTTTAATTTTTTAAGTATTTCAATTTTAATATTATTTTGATTTTTAAATTGTAATATTGGGCTGGAGTAGATCAATATTTTATTTAGTATTTAAAGTTATGTTCATCGTTGTTACAATTGGTTTCGCGCACTTTTTATGTTTTTCATATTATTTTATAGAAAAGATGAATTCTCATAGTATTCATTTATTTAATTTCGTTTCGATAGCTTCTTCAAAAAAATTGAAATTCATTTTATTTTTTACACTGAAGCATCGTATTGACAAGAACGAGAAAAACAAATTATTTAAAATATTTTCAAAAAATGAATTTAAATTTAAATATTTAAACATTATATTAAAATAATATGGAAACGAATTTAAATTTAAATTTAAAAATGAATTTAAATTTAAAAACGAATTTAAATTTAAAAACGAATTTAAATTTAAATATTTAAACTTATTTCTGGTGGACAAATTTATTTAAAATAATATGTAATTGTCAAATTAATGAGTAGGATAGAGAAAATCAAGTGGGTTCCATGAATTGTATATAGTGGTCTCTTAACCATTGTGGAGAAAAAAAAGGGTGGTCTCTTAAGTGGTCTCTTAAGCTGAGGTGGAAGAGAGAGATGAAGAAAAATAATATATTTAATTAGTAAGAGACCGGTAGCGGTCTCTACCACTGCCCATGGCCTTAGTTCCGTCAACTTAGTTTCCTTCGACGAGTCTGTCCCTTAAAAGACAGTCTTTTCATAATTCATGGAAAGATTAAGGTTTAAAGTGTAAAATAAATAAATGAAGGTAAAATTTTTGGATCGCATGAATCGGGTTATAAAAAAGTGGTAGTAAAATTTTTAGGTTGCATTAATCAGGTCATAAACTTTATAACTAATAAGCGTTGCATAATAAATTTATAATATTTCAGCTAAAACGTTTCACCTTTTTATTATTCAAATAAACCCCATCTTTTCATAAGTTTAAAGAAAAGACGGTCTTTCCCAAAAATTTTTCAAAAATAAATAGTAATAATAATTGAATTGAATTAAATTACATACTTTTCAATCAAATTAGATTAGTCGAACTGTACTTTGCTTGAAAAGAACGAGATTTAACAATTATGCTACGATCATGTTTTTTTCCATACAACATGCGCAATACTAATTTCTTACAACATAAAGACTTTTGTTTATTTTATTTAGAAAATCTCCTATGAGAACATCTAATCATTTTTTTTAAGAGAAACACCCGAGGGTGAGGGAGTAATGTATTGGGTTCCCCAGACCCTATAGCAAGATTAACATTTGGTACATAGAGTGCGTCTAGATCCCTAGACATTAAGGCAACATAGTTACCTCCAAAAGTCCTAAATTATCAATATAAATAACTGTACAAGATTAACTGAATCTATATTGAAGTTGCGATCCAAAAGAGAGAATCTCCACCCCATGTGTTAATTCTCTCCCTTGGCCAGGCACTTTCAACATCAAAGGTAATATGAAGTTTCAAAAGTTTGTATCAGTGTTGCGCAATAGAGCAGCATCGTCGAAGTCCCAGAATAGGGAAGGAGAGTTGCAAACCAGGTTGGCAGTGTTCCAGTGCACAGCAGTTTCATATTATCCCCATACCAGTTATCCAGAGTCCTGCATATCAGAAAGAATAAAATTTGCAGTATCTATTCAATATCATATTTGTTTCCGGAAACTCGAATAGATGGGATAGACTCTTTGTCTAAGGTGATGAGACCTTTAATATGGTTAGGAACATTAGATATGGAGAGGTCGTGATCAGAATCAGAGTGGTACTTAGCAAGTGCATCAGCTACAGTATTACCCTCTCTAAAGACATGCTGAAGATGAGCTCTTCCTAGCAAAGATTTCACCTTATAGACTTTGTCAAAAAGTTCCCACGGCGCAGCGTAGGGATCATTAATCATTTGAACAGCAAGTTTAGAATCAGATTCAATTATAAAAGTATGATCCATCAAAGGGAAAATATGACTAACATATGAAATGGCATCAATTTCTGCTAATAATGGTGAAACTGCAGTAGAGGCAGCAGTATTGATCTTAATTGGACAACCAGAAGAATTTCTAGCGATAAGACCAAAATGAAGCTTTGTTAACGCACCAAGAAGCATCTACATTAATTTTTATATACCCAGGCTTCGGCCTTTTCCATACAATCTTCAGTATGTTAGGCTTGGGAGGAGGTCTCAGTAGGGGTGCTAGATGCCTAAAGGAGGCTGGGATGTGTCCAGAGGCAAGTAGTCTAGGGGGACACACATGTAATGTTAGTTTGATCAAGTTTTGCACCTCATTACAGATAGAGTTGACTAAAATGGGCTTGTTGTCAAATAAAAAACCATTCCTTGCCTTCCAGAGACCCCAACATACCAGAGAGGGCAGGATTTTACAATAAATACGCTCAAATTTAGGTAGATCACTACAGTTCCAGAATATGTAAAACCTTTGGGGAATTGAGTGAAGAGCATTGAGGTTAAAATTGATCAAAGATGCAAAGTGAAACCAGATAGCATGAGCCGTATGACAGGATATGAAGGAATGCTGAATAGAGTCCGAATCATAGCAAACAGGACATTTAGATGCTAGACTAAATCCACAGTTAATGAGCACTTCATCAAATGGGAGAAATGAATGTAATAGTTTCCATGTAAAAATACTAATCTTTTTCTGCAAAGGAATGCTCCAAAGAGAAGTATTTGCCATGGAAATACCTGATGATGCAGTTATGGCCCTGTAAGCTGACTTAAAGGAGAAATTACCTGAGACCTCAGGTTTCCAAATCAATCTGTCATCCCTTCCCAATGTTATTTCTGCCCTCTGTAAAAACAAAAGCATATCATGCTCTAGGAAGGACGAAATCTGATCTAGGATGAAGTTTCTATTAGTAATAAAATCAGCAACTGTAATGTCAGGAAATTGAGAGATAATGATCTCTGGAATATGGTTTATGAGGGGGCCATTCAGACACCAGTTTGCTGACCAAAAATTACAGCTACCCTGGCCATGGATTATGGTAGAGTTGTGTTCAAAAAATGAGTTGACAGAAGAAATTCTTTTCCATGTCACAGATTTTCTATGGGATGGAGGAAGTGCCCATAGCAATTTAGACCATAAGGAGGTACCAAGTTGACACTTCCACCATAATTTAACAGAACAAGACTCAATTATAGCTTTAATAGATCTAAAACCTAGTTCATCCAATTTAAAAGGCATGGCTAGATCTGCCCATTTTTTCCAAACCCTATTATTCTTATCCTCAGATTTTCCCCAAAATAAATGAGACATTTTTTTCTCAAATAATTTAATGATACCTTTAGGGGGATTAGTAACAGTCCAAATATGTTGAGGAATAGAATAAAGGCATGATTTGATTAAGACCATTTTCCCTCCTCCACTCAGCCATTTGTTTTTCCAATTTAGAAGCTTATGATCAATGCTGGCCAACAGAGGATGGTAATATCTCATTAAAGTTCTTCCTCTAAAAACTGGACAACCTAAGTATTTAAAAGGAAAAGATCCTTTTTTCATTCTTAGAATAGTTTTGACCTGGTTAAGCCTAGCTGGTGTTGCTCTGTTACTTAGATAAAAGTCTGATTTTTCAAAGTTAAACTTTTGGCCTGATGTACACTCAAATACCTCAAGGAAAGCTTTGATCTTAATTAGATTTGACTTTGATGCTTGCATGAAAATAATCGTGTCATCCGCATACATTAGGTGAGAAACTGCAGGAATAGAGGCTGGAATCTGAAAACTAGCCAATCTATTATTATGGAATATAAAAGCTAAACTCCTAGAGAAAGCTTCAGAGAATAGGTTGAATAGGAAGGGAGAAAGAGGGTCACCTTGTTTGATTCCTTTTGAGGGTTTGAAAAAACCTACAGGATTCCCATTTACAAGTACAGAGAAATATGCTTGTGACAAATTGTTCATAACAGCATTAAGAAAATTCCCATTAAAACCAAACTTCTGTAATATTTGTCTAAGAACGTTCCAATTAATTCTGTCAAATGCCTTTCTTAAATCCAATTTTAGAATACAGTTAGGTGTCCTATATTTCTTATCAAGAAATCTGATCATTTCCTGTAGGTATAGGATATTATCAGATATGTCCCTGTTTTTCATGAAAGCTGATTGATTAGGTGAAATTAATCTTTCCATATAAGGTTTTAACCTTTCCATTAACACTTTAGAGCATATTTTATTTAGCACATTAGAAAGGCTAATTGGCTTGAAATCATCAAATGAACTTGGGTATCAAGGTAATCCAGGTACTTGAAATACCCCTGGGCAGAACAGTTCCAGCAATAAAATCATTAACAGCTAAAATCAAGTCAATTTTAATGATAGGCCAGCACTTAGTGTAAAATTTTGGAGAGAATCCATCTGGACCTGGGCTACTGATCTTGTTCAACCCCTTTATAACTTTTTCCAACTCTGTTTCAGTAACCAGAGAGCCTAGAATTTGATTATCCCTGTTCTTAATAATATTTGGAATTTGACTCAGGAAATGGGGATAGTAGGTTTCATCAGATATCTGAGATGGCTCAGTGAGTAATTCAGAAAAATAATCTATAGCAGCATTTTGAATTCCCAACTGAGAGTTAATCCAATGGCCTGAACCATTCTTTATTTTAGTAATCTGCAATTTACAATTCCTTTCCTGAACAACCTTATGAAAGAAGGTTGTATTGTTATCACCTAACTTATGCCATTTAAGTCTTGCTTTTTGCTTCCAAAATTTTTCTTTTTCCTTTAAAGCTTTAAGTAATTGTGCATTTTTCTCATTAAGTTTTACCCTTTCCGAGGTAGAGGGTGTCAAGTCATAGATAATTTCCTGAGATCTTAATGCTTCCTCAGCCTGTTTAACATTAAAGTCAATATTGCCAAAGCAATCCCTATTCCAAATCTTAAGAACTTTCTTAAGTCTAATCAGTTTTAAATAAAATCTGAGCATGCCTGTTTCAGCTAGTGGTAAATTCCAACAGTTATTAATTACTCCAGTAAACTCAGTTCTTTGAAACCATGCATCAATAAATCTGAAAGGCTTTGGATTGGAAGTGGTTGAAGAAGAGATCTGGAGAAGAAGGGGTGCATGATCGAAAGACTGCCTATTCAGAATTTGGATGGAAGAGGATGAGAATTTAGAGTTCCATGGGATAGTACTAAGCCCTCTATCTAGCCTCTTAGAAGTAGGGTTCCTTAGCCTAGCATTACACCAAGTAAAAAGGTTTCCCACTGTATTAATTTCTTGTATCCCATTCAAATTTATCCAAGAGTTAAAGTCCCTAATGCTACCCAAGCCAGGAGAACTAGGACCTCTGTACTCAGACAAAGAGGTAATAGAATTAAAGTCACCTATAAAAATTGTTTCTCCTTTAGAAATAGGCTGTAACTCATTCCATAGCTTTTTCCTACCATCCCTATTCCTAAGAGCATAAATAAAGACAGCATCCATATTCCAGTTTAGGTATTGGTGCAAAATAGTAACATGCATAAATTGTTCATGAGAGGATAACAGAGAGACAGTAAGTGAGTTAGTCCACATTAACCAAATTTTCCCATTATCCAGAGTCAAATTATGAGCAAAGGAAAGTTTCTGCATATATGCTTGACAAGAACTATTATCATGCATAGGTTCAATAATACAAAGGAGCTGTATTTTCTTTAGTTTGCATAGATTAGAAAGCCTAAGCATTGAAGTATCCATGCCTCTAAGATTCCACACTAAGCAATTTACATGTGAGTTGACTATCATTATTCTGATGATTTTGAACTTTTTGTGGCAGATCTAAGCATCATCTTGTTCAATTGACTCAGATAATTGTTTTTCTTTAATTTAGACTTACCTTGTTGCTTACCTATAGGGGGCGAAGTGGTAGAATTGTGATGATCAGAACTGGCCTCCATAGTTGACTCAGCTTCAGTTATTTCCTCTTGTTCCTTGGGGCAATCCTGGTGAGCCTCCAAAACAGAGAATCTGTTTGCCATCTTTTCATACTGGGAAAGTGGGGTTTTGTGATTTGGACTATACATAGGTATTGAAAAAGATCCTATCTGAATATCATCTTTAGCATATGACAGAGTAGCTGGTTTGGATAAAGCCGTTTCATTCAATAACCTAATAATAGAATTATCCGAGCTATCCTGAGTATGAGTATTAGGTTTAGGAGATCCCTCAGCATTAGTGATAACCAGAGAAGGTGAGCTATGTGGTAAAATGTGATGAGAGCTGTTATGGATTTCTACATTACTATCACTCAGTGGGGATGAATGGTCTTCCTCAAAGTCTAGGAACAGAGGTGGCTTATCAAATTTCTTTCCAGTAGGCTGCCAAAATGTTTGGGGCACAGTCTGAATTGGATTTGTATCCTGAGTTGTTCCATTGGTAGGCAGAGAATTAGCTTTAAATTGAGTCAGAGAATGGCCAAGTTTTAAACAGTGATCACAGTACAAAGGTACATCCTCATATTCAACTTGGTAGTTTCTATTGTTAGCTATAGAGCCCAGCCTTATGAAGTGATTCAATGGTTTTTGAAGATCTATTTCCACACAGAATTTTATAGCTGATGGCCTTGTAAGCATATCAGTGGCAAGATCATTTTTGATAAAACTGCCTATGCTATTCCCTATTGTCTCAATGGAGGCTGAGTTATAGTAGTATAATGGAACTTCCCTTATAGTACACCAGATAGGAACTATTGGTGATTCTATACGTGTAGAGAATTCAGGGGTCCATTTTAAAATCTTCAGGGAAATACCATTGAAATTCCACACACATTTCATCCAGCATCTTTGATAATCATTTATCAATTCAAATCTAATTAGAACATGCTTATAGTCTAGGGAGCCAAGCTGATACTTACCTTCAAACCCCACTGTTTTGAACGCTTGCTCCAAAAGATCCATTGAGATTCTACCTTTTGTAAACTTGCCCACCAGAGCATTAGCATAATGGGCAGAAAGTGTGGCAATCTGATCATCTGAGTATAGACACGAAGGATCCCCTAGGTGGAGCATTTTAGGAATGATTTCTGGATTATTGGGAAGGGTTTTCGAGAGGGGCGGAGATTTTTTCTGTAACACGTCTGCGAAGGATTTAGGGGGGATTTGTTCGCTTGTGGTTGCCGCTATATTGGCTGGCAACGGGAGAGGAAGATCGGTCTCGCAGAAGATGGCTCGGGCTAGCCGTTTCTGGCAAGAAGCTGTTAGCGGCGAACGAAGGAGATGAAGGATGTTTTAGAAATCGTTATTCGTTGGGAAATGTGCCTGAGAGAAAATGTTGGAAGAATTGTTGATTTTCTGTACCCTTTGAGAACATCTAATCATAGTAAAGGATAAGACGAGTGACCAATCTGCAATCATTAGTAATGAAAAAAATGAGAATAAATTACAATTGTTAAAAAATGGGGCTCAAGAAAACGGGTTTGGAAATGGGCTATGGCAAATTTGGGTCAGAAATCATATTACAATTTTTTTGAAGAAAATCCCCAAAATCAAGAATTTCCAATCCTTCTGGGATTCAATCCGATTAAAATCGAGAAATCGCCGATCGAAATAGTGCAAATCACCTTATCGAAGCTCAGGTTTTGCAAATCGGCCTTTTTTTTGGAAAATGTGGACCGAGCTTTGAATTTTTACACCAAGCCTTGAATTTTGCGAAGTGATGATGAAACAAACGCAAGTTTGAAAGCTTCTACTATGTGTGATGGTGAAATCAATGAGGTAATATCAAATTTACAGTTAAAAATCTCAATTTTCATCAACACTAGCCAAATTTTGAGAAATTTCATAAATGAATTTCATGAAGATGTTATAACCTATGGAAAGATAAGCAATTTAAGGCAATGAAATTATTTTGTATAGAAGAGAAAGCGACGAATATGTTGAAACTGAAAATTCACCAAACATTCATGAAGGTTTGGATTTTTAGTACTGTAATAATGTTACTAAATTTGACATTACGAAAATAATGTTACATGCACGATGAAACTCCACGAACACTTGAAGTAATGTGTTCATATTTTTCTAGATGATTGTGCAATGTTTGAAATTTGATTAGATGCATTTTGTTTAGAAAATTTTGGTAATCTAAGTTTGCTAGAATGTATGAAGTAATACGTTCAATGCACGATGCAAATGCATGAACATATGAAGTAACATGTTCATATTTTGCTTGTTTATTCGTTAAGAACTGGAATTTGATAAGATGCATTTTGTTAAGAAGATTTTGGTGTTTTTGAATCTGGTAGAATGTATGAAATATTATGTTAAATACACAATGTAGCTGCATGAACACATAAAGTAATGTATTTATATTTTCGTATGTGATTCGTCAAAGTCTGTGATGCGTCTTTGACCACCGACCGATTTGTGGGCTTGGGTTCTTCTTGAATGGACCTGCAATTAAACTATCCCTGGGGTTCCAGGGGTTAGCACTCCGATGCTTAAGTTAGTCCAAATGTTCAATATGATTAAGACAGAATGAATGATAAGTAAATATGTACCTTGTATTTATACTCCATGTCCTAAATAATGCACTCCTTAATTATTGCCCTTATTACCCATGAATGTGGTAATTAAGTTAGAGTATTAAATATTCCCCTAACTGGGTTGCCATACCTGCGGCCCAATGGCCTTCTTGGGCCTAACCTCTATCAAGAGCCCCCAGAAAAGCATATTCTAGACCTTTGAAAGCTGGAACGCTATGAAGGTCTTCGAGGTCTCGAATGCATAGGACAATTCGAGGACTTTGAAGGCTTGAAATGAACATTGTACGCTGCGTTCCTTCCTTTGAGGATGAGAACCTGGTCTTCAAATCAATTTCGTCATTTAAGATTCCGAAAGGGTGCGCGCGTGCTATGCAATCGCGCGTATCACTGCCCCCCGAACACCGCACTGTCAGAAGATAAAGAAGCGGTCACATCTTTCCATAACTTCTTATATTTCCAATGTAGAAATAATTACCCGTCACTTCAGCTCCTATATTTACCCCTCATTCGCACTTCCTTATTTACTTTTCTCGTTTCCAGGCCTCTTCTTACAAGATTTCTTTCTGTATTTCTCTCGCGAGTGATCCAACTTCCATCACTATTTCCAGAAATTAGTAAGTTCTTTCATCCCTATTCTCCTTCTAATCTTCTCGTTTCACTTCTTTTCCATCATGGCCCGCTCTGATAAGGGTTCCGCCTCTGAGAAACTTTTCATTGAAATTAGGGTAGGCGAGTCAGGGGTTAGTACGCTGGAGAGAACCGCTAGCGACCCGGAATGTACCCATCCCGAAGGACTCCAGCACGATTCAGATACTGGAGAGGGTGTATCTGATCATGGTGCTAATAGTCCTGGGGAAGAGAGGGTCATTCCCATAACTGATATTCCCTCTTAAGGAGTTGTCAAAAATTGGCCTCCGGGCATGGGCAAACCCTACATAACGAGGTCTTCTACGATCGACAAGATTGGCTTTTTCCCCCCTCTAAGTCCAGAGCTCGAAGCCATAGGGGAGGAGGAAGAAGTACTTCCTTTGAGGGAGAAGGCAATCCTCGAGGAGGGGGGGGGGGAGCACCCTCGAGTGGAACTCGGGAGTCCTCTCTAGCTGAGCCCTCTCTAAAGAAGAAAAAGGGGACTCGTCAAAGATTAAGGCTAAGGGAGCCCCCAATTCCAGTAGCGGGAACCACTATTTCCAAAGTTTTGGACTCGATCCTTCTTGGCCAACAAGTAGCTCCGGATGCCGATTTTAAACCCTTTTGAGAAGGTAACTCCCACACAACCTTCCCGAAGGAAGATCGTCCATCTCTCTCTGACACCTTCGTTGTGGGCTCATCTTTCCCTTTCCGCCCCTTTTTTCCAAACTCCTTAGGCAATTTCAGGTGAGCCATGAGCAAGTCCACCCCAACGTTTTGGTGATCATTATGATGTTCTTAACCAGATGTGACAAATTTGGTATTAAACCTAGTTATAAGATGCTTCGCTCACTATACTTCATGTTCTATAGGGGGCGGTCTACCGATATGATCATCACGTTTGTCAATCGAGAAGCACATCGTAAAGTTTTTAGTGTTCCTAGCAATTTGGGTGATTGGAAGAGCTGGAAAAAAGGTATCTCATTCGATAGAAGGAGGTATCGAGTCCCTCCGTGGAATTGGGCCGTGCGAGTTGAATCTTCCAAACCTGGGGTACATCTGCCCAGATGCCCTCGAGAGGGGCATGCAAAAATTGTTGTCCAGCTCCATCGACTACAGCCTCTTCAACAACCTCAACCCCCAGATTGGCGGCTTTGCATTCCCGCCCAAAGTCTATGAAGAATATGTGTTTAACACACTCTAGAAAGATACGAGAAAGAGGCGAAGAGAACGTGAGTGCCCCAGAGATGGGTCTCCCCTCGAGATCATCGTTAGCGACTTTAGGCATTCGGGACCTTCCAAAGGTGCCTTAATGGAAATCTACTTCTACTGTTTGTTGTGTTATTATGTTCATTGCTATTGGCTGACCCTCTCTCTTTTTCCTTTTTCAGTGGGTCTCGCTAAGGGCTTAAAGAAGCCAAAGTCCTCGAAGCAGGGTGAGGCTCCATCTAAGGGGATCATTGGTTCCTCGAACCAGGCTTCCAATCCCTCGACTCGGGTGTTGCTCCTCTCAAACTCGGTCTTTACTCATGCGGTAGGCCTTGAAAGGCCTGTCTCAACCGTTAGTGCTAAGTAGTCACCTCACACCAGGAACATTCGCCAGAAGACGGGGGCAAACGACAATACTATCGGGTCCTCCTCACCAAGGCCGCTTGTGGGAACACATGGCGGTGAGGATGTTTATCAACAATCTCTACCCCCCTCAACTGATGCAGTGTCCGTATCTGGGATCGAACATCAGTTGTCAAAGATGGCCTCTAACCCCCAGGTTCTTTTCTCTTCTCTTTCTCCTTTCTTTTTCCCCCCATTTTTTTTTGTTTTTTTTAAAAAACCATCTGAGATAAATTGTTTTGTCAGGCCTATAAAATTCTTTGCGAGACCACCAAGAGAATGGTGACCTTCTTTGCTAGCATAGGTAACCTTCATGAGGAGCTCAGAAAATAAGAATATGAGATTTTGCAGCTAAGGAAGTCTCTCGAGCAGGACCTCGAGGAGAAAAACAAGGTGCTCGAGGAGAAGGACAGGGAACTGGAAGAAAAGCAAAAAAAAATGATAGTGAGAGGCAAGGTGTTGATGCCGAGAGGCGTCATTGGATTCTAGAGAGGGATACCCTCGCTAAAAGGGTTTAAGCTAAAGAAGAGAGGGTTCAAACTGCAGAAGACCCAGCCACGCAGGTGCAATTGCTCGAGGCCTTCAAACACATGCTATGAACAGCCCTGAATTGCTTCAATTTTGCCTGGATATTTGATGTGTCCATTTTATGTGCATAATTTAGTACTATTTTGGGTCACTTTTGTGCTATTTTATTATCGAGAGCTTGTGTTTTACGTTGAAATTATCTTAGGAGGGACAAGAGAAACTTTACACTCTTTTACCTCTTCTAAGTGGATTTTGCATGACAAGGGAAGAACACGGAGGCAATGAAGACCGGAGACCATTGAAGATCACATTTTCGAAGACTTTTGAAGACTTTCTTTGAAGGCATGAAGATCAGAGGCCATTAAAGACCATTTTTGGAGACATTGAAGACTTGAAAAATGAGAGGAATTGCTATGCAGGTGATTGTATACCACAAGAAGAAGAAAAGGAAACAAAGAAAAATTCTGGCACCCGTCGCGAGTCGCGATGGCCTCATCGCGAGTCGCGACCAACGGGTGGCCAGAATTTCACCTTATCCTCTTTGTACTATAAATAGCACTCTCTTTCCTCTCATTCCATCTTCTTCATGATCTAAATTTTTTGGTACTGTTTAGAACCGTTTTCCTTCCATTTTCATCTTTGAATTCTCTTGTTTTATGATTAGTTGTTTAGCATTGATTAGTATGAACTCTTGTAGCTAATCTATTTCTTGGGAGCAATTGACTAAGGCTTCCAAGCCCATGTCTTAAGAACAATTTGTAGCCTATTTAATACTCTTACTATTGTGTATTTATGGAGCATTGAATGTATTGTTAATGTCATTAATGTTATTGAAAGCTTGAGTATATGAAGTACTTGTATGATATGCTTGTTAGGGTTTGGGGAAATGGGTTGATTTCCCCCTTTCTTAATAGGAATCCAAGAGTATGAGTTAGAGCTTTTGATTATGTTGATGGATTGATAATTGCTAGATGAATATGATAATGTTGAACTCTTTGTCATGTGTGTTGCTTGTAGCAAATGAGAGAAGTCTATGAACGTCGATCATTCTTGACTAATCTTGTGTAAATGCATGAATCGGTTAAATGCTTAGACACGGTGTAGAGTTTATAAGTGTTGTCGAGCTTGTTGATTCTTCGTGCTAAATGCCATCAATGGGATACCTTGAGTCGTGTTTCGACTACGGGAGTCATTGGTGAGGTTTGACAAGAGATGTCGAACTCACTCTTGCAAACTACTATCTAAGAAGGATAGAAGTTTAACCTTCACAACAAGTAGTGAAAGTAGTAAATAGGTTGCATGTTCAATGATGGATAAGAGGTTTGGAAGTGGAAGTCAATTGCACCCAAGGTTTCGTTAATTGTTATTTTCATCTTATCTTTATTTGTATTGCATGATTATCATAGTTCTCTTGCTTTTCTAGTTGTTGTATTTCAATTTGATAACTTAGGATCAAACCAACCAACCCCCCACCCTCTCTTGTTTACATGCTTTATATGTATTTATGTATGTATATGCTTAGTATGTCTTCTCCTGTACATGTTTAAACACTTGAAAAGATTACTCTTCTGGTGGACAACCCAGACTTTCCATTATCTACTTTATTGTTGATAGGAAGCAACATGGCTTAAAAGTATTAACTTTGAGAGGTACGACGATGACCTCCCAAATTTTGGCGCTGCTGCCGGGGAAGAGGCGTTTATTTTTAAGTGTCTGGGCATATTATGTATGATTATATGCTATTTGTAAATATTTGTTAGTTTGATTTTGATTTTTATTTCTTAGTTTATTTTCCATTTTCACTTGGCTTGGAGACGTATTGTTCGAGTTCTCGGTGTATGGTTCGCACGCGATCCTCTTCACAAGAACCCCTACACTACGACCCTGAGTTGGAGTTGAATTTGAGACGGGCTAGGAGGCTTTCTTTGGAAAGTGTCAATAACATACATCTTCATCAATGGAACATTGAATCGAGCACGAAGATGAGCATCCGAGAGGGGAACCTCACCATCCTCCTCTCCAAGGGCGAGCTCCTCCTCTCCACCAAAGAGAGATCCCTTTGGGGCAACCTTTGTTGAGAGACTTCATAGCCCCCAACCTCGATCAACAACCGATGTGTATCGAGTATCCCGTGGTTGGACCAAACGGGTATTTTGAGCTAAAGACCGGGTTAATCAACATGCAAGGGGAGAATGCCAACAAACACCTCACCGAGTTTCACTTCTTGTGTGGTGGTACGGTCCCCCATAGAGTGGATGAAGATTTCTATAAGTTGAAGGCATTCCCGTTCACACTGAGGCATGGTGAAAGAGATTGACTCCACTATCTACCTCCCAAGAGCATTAAGAGTTGGATTGATATGAAAATAAAGTTTCTAGCCAAATACTTTCCGGCCTCTAGATTCGCCGCCTTGAAGAAGGATATAAGCAACATCCTCCAATGGCATGAAGAATCTCTCTTCGATTATTGGGAGGGGTTCAAGAAGCTTCTTGTAAGTTTCCCTTATCGCGGTTATTTAGAGGGGGATTTTGTTTATTACTTCTACAATGACCTTCTTGATGAAGATCAAAGGTTAGTGAGAAGTTCTTGTGGTGAAACAAAACATCCCCCAAGGCCATGCAATTATATGAAGAGCTAGCGGAAGAATCGAGAAACTTTAGCTCAAGGGCCAATTTGAGAAAGAGAAATCCAATGGCCGCAGGTGACTTTTCAAATGGGGGAAAGCTCGAGGATCAAGTCTCGGCCCTTGCATCTATGGTGAAATCTTTAATGACAAAGCCCAGAGGAAATGCGCCACATGTTAAATCATGTGAAATTTGTTACTTGGTGCATCCTACAAACACTTGCCCCACTTTGCAAGAGGATTATGTTAAAGAGGTAAGTTCCATGGGCTATCAAGGGAATCAAGGCTACCAAGGAAACCAAGGATATCAAGGTGGGCAAGGCTACCAAGGTAACCAAGGCTACCAAGGTTATCAAGGGTACCAAAACCGGGCATATAATTTGGGAAATCGTGATAACCCAAACTTTTGGTATGGAAACCCTCAAGGAAGCCAAAACCCTCAACCATATTGGCCTCCTTAACAACAATATAGGCCACCTCAACAAAAATTCCAAAGGCTCCAAGACAAACCCCGAGACCAAGGGGAGAGCTCGGGGCTAACAAAGGATGAGGTGATGCAAGCCATTCACCGGTTGGGCATGTACGCAGAAAAATGTGAGAAATTCCAAGGTGAAGCCAAGTCTAGCATCAAAAACTTCGAAACTCAAGTGAGCCAAATAGCTCAAGTGCTAAACCGGATGGAAGCCTGGGAAAAAGGTAAGCTACCCTCCCAACCGGAGATTAACCCTTAACAAAAGGCAAGTGCTATCGCTTTGAGAAGTGGTAGAGAGGTTGACACTTCACCAGATAATGAAATTTTTGAAGAGAAACCTAAGAGGATTGAGGTGTTTGAAAAAGGGATTGAGAAGGAAGAAGCCTATGAGAAGAAGGCTGAAGAATTAGCCAAAAAGAGCAAGGAGGAAGAAATTAAGGTGGAGACATTGGCACCGAGACCGAAATCAACCTCTATACTAGAACCCTCATCTCTTCCTCACAAAAGTGAAAAGATGGTGGAGATCCCTCCATTTGTACTGGAACCTCCATTTTTGGAAGCCTTGAAAGACAAAAGGAGGAAGGAGGACAACAAGGACATCTACAAAGTCTTTCGTAGATGTGAGGTAAATATCCCACTCTTGAATGCCATTGAACAAATTCCTAGATATGCTAAATTTCTCAAGGAATTATGTGTTATGAATAGGAAACAAAGGGCCAAAAATAAGTTGAAAAATGGAAAAAGTGAGCATGTTTCCGCATTGTGTCAAAAAGAGCTACCCCCTAAATGTAGTGATCCCGGCATGTTCACAATCCCTTGCATAATAGGAAATACACATTTTGAAAAAGCTATGCTTGATTTGGGTGCATCAATAAATGTGATTCCTTACTCTTTATATGAAAACCTCAACTTGGGTACATTGCACAAAACCGGGGTGGTAATCCAATTGGCCGATCGTTCTAGTGCATACCCTAAAGGTATTATCGATGACCTGTTGGTTAAGGTGGATTTCTTAGTTTTCCCCGCAGATTTTTATGTCCTTGACATGGAACATGATAAACATGCCGTCCCGATTTTACTGGGGAAGCCATTTTTGAAAACCTCTAGGACAATAATTGACGTGCATAAAGGTACTCTCACCATGGAATTTGATAGAATAAAAGTAGAGTTTAACATAAATGACTCTATGAAGTATCCTAGTGAAGAACATGCTTGCCATGCCCTAGAGGTTGTTGAAGAAGTTGTACAAGATGTTTTTGAACTAAGTGGTGATGATTCTTTGTTAGTTGCTTTGCAATGTGATAGTGATGATACCTACAATGTATACTCTATGAGCACTAACTTGAAGGAAAGCTTTCAGGATCTGAACTTGCTTGAAGAATTGAAACCGAGTCTCTCAAAACCTCCTCCTCTATTCTTAGAAGAGCCCGAGGAACCGGAATTCCTCCCATCACTTGTGAAAGCGCCGGTGATTGAACTTAAACCTTTGCCAAGTGACCTTAAGTACACTTTTCTTAGGGAAGGGGATACGCTTCCGGTTATCATTTCAAGTAAGCTCACCAGAGAGCAAGAAGAAAAGTTGATGGTGGTGTTACGGGAAAACAAGGAAGCATTTGGATGGACTATTTCCGACATCAAAGGCATAAGTCCGTCCACTTGTATGCATAGGATCTTGTTGGAAGAAGATGCGAGACCTGTCCGGCAACCCCAACGCCGTTTAAACCCACATATGATGGATATGGTGAAGGCGGAAATCCTCAAGTTACTCCAAGTGGGCATGATCTATCCAACCTCGGATAGCAAGGGGGTAAGTCCAACTCAAGTGGTACCCAAGAAGAGTGGGGTGATGGTGGTAAAAAATGAGAAGGGTGAAATGGTTCCCACCCGAGTTCAAAACGAGTGGCGCATTTGCATTGACTATTGGAGGCTAAACGCGGAAACCCGGAAGGATCACTTCCTATTGCCATTCATTGATCAAATGCTTGAGAGGTTAGCAAGTGGGTACTCGGGGTACTTTCAAGTGGATATCCCCCCGGAAGACCAAGAAAAGACCACCTTCATGTGCCCCTTTGGTACGTTCGCTTACCGGCGTATGCCTTTCGGGTTATGTAACGCCCCTGTAACTTTCCAAAGGTGTATGGTAAGCATTTTCTCAAAATTTGTTGAAAATTTTGTCGAGGTGTTGATGGATGATTTCACCATTTATGGTAATTCTTTTGACAACTATTTAACAAATTTGGCACAAGTTCTTAAATGCTGCATTGACACTAATCTTGTGTTAAATTCTGAGAAGTGTCATTTTATGGTAGAGCAAGGCATTGTCTTAGGCCATGTTGTCTTCTCTAAGGGTATTGAGGTTGACAAGACAAAGATAGACACAATTCAAACTTTTCCTTATCCTACTAATGTGCGCGGAGTGCGCTCTTTTCTTGGCCGTGCAGGATTCTATCGCTGATTCATCAAGGACTTCTCAAAGATAGCATCTCCTTTATGCAAGTTGTTGCAAAAAGAGGTGGAATTTGTGATGGAAGAGGGTTGTAAAGGGGCCTTCGATATATTGAAGGAAAGGTTAGTTTTGGTCCTTATCATACAACCCCCGGATTGGCCATTGCCTTTGGAGATTATGTGCGATGCGAGTGATTACGCCGTTGGAGCGATGCTTGGTCAAAGGGTGGGTAGAGCGCCTCATGCCATCTAATACGCATCCATGTCTCTAAATGAAGCCCAAAGAAAATATTCCACCACCGAAATGGAGTTGCTAGCAGTGGTATTTTCTTTGGAAAAATTTCAATCTTACTTGCTTGGTACAAAAGTTATTGTGTACACTGACCATGCAGCGCTTCGTCATTTAATGACGAAGAAAGAGGCCAAGCTAAGATTGATTAGGTGGATCCTGCTTTTGAGCAAATTTTAGTTAGAGGTGTGAGACAAGAAGGGTGCGGAAAACCTTGTGGCCGATCATTTGAGCCGGCTGACTCCATGCGAGGATATTGAGGTAAACCCCACAGTGAAGGAGCAACTACGGGAGGAGTTCCCTGATGAACAATTGTTCACCATTAGGGATCTCCAACCGTGGTATGCCAATATTGTAAATTTTCTTGTCTCCGGTAAATTCCCTCCTCATTTTTCTAAGGCCCAAAAGGATAAATTAAAGAGTGATGCTAAGTATTATGTGTGGGATGATCCCTTTTTGTGGAGGCATTGTGCAAATCAAGTTGTTAGGAGATGTATCCCTGATAATGAAGTACATTCAATTCTTGAATTTTGTCATTCTCATGCACGTGGCGGTCATTTTGGAGCAAAGAAGACCACGAGGAAAGTTTTAGAAAGTGGGTTTTATAAAGTGGGTTTTATTGGCCTACATTGAATAAGCATGCATACACCTTTTGCAAATCTTGTGATGAATGCCAGAGAGTAGGAAATATCTCCATTAGGAATGAAATACCCTAAAGGCCTATTCTATATTGTGAAATCTTTGATGTTTGGGGTATTGACTTTATTGGACCTTTCCCTAGTTCTTATGGCTTTACATATATTCTTCTTGCTGTTGATTATGTATCGAAGTGGGTTGAAGCAAAACCCACTAGGACTTACGATTCTAAAGTGGTTGTAGAATTCCTGAAAGATAACATCTTTTCTAGGTTTGGGGTACCCTGAGCCTTGATTAGTGACCGTGGCACCCATGTTTGCAATTGGACCATAGCGGCACTCTTGAAGAAGTATGGCGTCACTCACAAGACATCCACCGCCTATCACCCGAAAACCAATGGGCAAGCCAAAGTTTCCAATCAGGAAATCAAGTCTATCCTTCAAAAGACGGTCAACCCTAATCGGAAGGATTAGAGTTCTCGGTTGAATGATGCCTTGTGGGCATATAGGGTGGCTTACAAGACACCAATTGGCATGTCACTATACCGATTAGTGTTTGGTAAGCCCTGTCATCTACCGGTGGAAATTCAACATAAGGCTTACTGGGCGATCAAAGAATTCAATCTTGATATAGATAAGGCCGACTTGCACAGGAAGTTACAATTGGATGAACTGGATGAGATCCGGAGGGAATCCTATGAGAATGCCAAAATCTATAAAGAGAAGACAAAGGTGTGGTACGACAAGATGATCATTGGGAAGGATTTTGACATTGGTCAAAAGGTTCTCCTATTCCAATCTCGCCTTCGCCTATTTCTAGGTAAGCTGAGGTCCCGATGGATCGGTCCTTTTGAGGTGGTTAAGGTATTCCCGCATGGCGTGGGGAAGATTTTAGATCGAGCCAAGTCTAATGCATTCAAGATTAATGTACAACGTTCGAAACCTTACCACAAGAATTTTGTGCAGGAAAAAGAAGAAGACGTTGATCTCCTCGATCCGGTTTGTGAGTAAAACCCAAGGAAAGGGAGCAAGTCGTGCCGATGATGTTAAATAAACTTGGTTTTGATCATCCGGACCGTCCTTCGTGACTTTCCGTTGATGTTTTTTGGTTTTGGATTTTGTCATTTAATTTAATTGTTTTGCTTTATGCTTTTCACGGGTTGTTTTTTTCCCATGATTTTGTAGCAATTTTGAAGCCAAGGCATTGGACTTTTGAAGGGAGAAAGGCTAGGAGTCTAGAAGGAAAAACTTGGACAAGAGAAGGAATCAGAAAAATTTTGTAAGTACCAGGTTAGTAGCCGATAAGTCGCAACCACATCACCGCGAGTCGCAACGGGCTCAGTAATTTTGGGTGAGATTTCATCTCTCGGAATCCACTTTTTGTGAGTCACGATGACCTCGCAAGGGCATCGTTGCAACTCGCGATGGAATGGTCACGAGTCACGATGTAATCAGAAAACTTGGCTAAAAATAGGGTCTCGGCAAAAACTTTCAGCGAACGCAATAATCTCGTGAGGGCCTCGCAATGGCCTCATCACAACTTTCTACGTAGTGGTCGCGAGTCGCAATGTACTCAGAAATATTGTGTTGAAATAGAGGTCTCGGCCTCCACTTTTCGCGAGCCGCAAGGGCCTCGCTATGGCCTCATCATGACTCGCGATGGAGTGGTCGCGAGTTGCGATGTACTCAGATATCTTGTGTTAAAATGGAGGTCTCGGCCTCCACTTTTTGTGAGTCGCAATGGCCTCACGAGGACCTTGTCACGAGCCCTCGAAGTGTACCCCCTCGAGACCTTGAGGCAGAAACCCTTGACTCGAGCAGAACTTGAATGACCATCACACTCTCGAGGCCAGCCCTTCAAGACATCACCCCCTCGAGACCTCGAAGCCCTGATGCCTTGACTCGAGAAAAACTTGAATGACCATCACACTCTCGAGGCCAGCCCTTCGAGACATCACCCCCTCGAGACCTTGAAGCCCTGAAGCCTCGATTCGAGCAAAACTTGAATGAACATCACACTCTTGAGGCCAGTCCTCGAGGCCAGCCTTTCGAGACATCACTCCCTTGAGGCCTCGAAGCCCTGAACCCTCGACTCGAGCAGAACCATAAAGTCCATCACCCTCTCGAGGCCAGCCTTTTGAGACATCACCCCCTCGAGACCTCGAGGTAGCAAAGCCTCAAAATGAGCCAAACCTGAAGTCCACCGTTCTCTTGAGGCTAGCTCTTGAGACTAGCCTCTTGAGACCTCGAAGTTGCGAGTTCTCAAGATGTGATCTTTCATCCTCGAGCCTAGTTTCTTGAGACCTCAAAGATGCGAGCCCTCAAGGTGTGAACTTTCATCCTTGAGCCTAGCTTCTTGAGACCTCGAAGATGCAAACCCTCGATGTGTGATCTTTCATCCTCGAGCCTAGCTTCTTGAGACCTCAAAGCCTCGAGCCCTCAAAGCATCGAGCCCTTGAGGTGCGATCTTTCATCCTCGAGCCTAGCTTCTCGGGACCTCGAAGCCTCGAGCCCTTGAGGTGTCATCTTTCATCCTCGAGCCTAGCTTCTCAAGACCTTAAAGCCTCGAGACCTCGAGGTGTCATCTTTCATCCTTGAGCCTAGCCTCTCGAGACCTCAAAGCCGATAGCCCTCGAAGTGTCATCTTTCATCCTCAAGCCTAGCCTCTCGAGACCTTAAATTCGAGTGCCCTCAAAGTGTCATCTTTTATTCTTGAGCCTAACTTCTTGAGACCTCGAAGCCGAGAGCCCTCGAAGGGCCATCCAGACCTAATACCCCTCGAGACCATCCGTCGCGAGTTGCGACAAACACGTCGTGAGTCGCAACGGTCGTACGGACTGCTTTAAATGACGGGCTAAACCAATTTTTCCACAAACATATCCTCAATCTTTCATCTTCTCCCACTTCTCTTTGCCATCTTCAACCTATCCTCCACGAGCGGCGCCGCTCGCCACCACCGCTCTCCACTCCATCACTCACGAACACCACTCCATACCCCATCCTTTCTTCCCAACCTCCCCACAAATAAAAAAAAAATCATTGAAGAACACAAATCCTAGAATTTGGGGGTTTTGTCACTTTGAGCAATTCAATTTCGAATTGATTGTGGGCTTCCTCTTTTCTTATTCCTACGCATCTTGGTGGTACATTTCTTCACTTTAATGAGCTTGAATTGTGATGACGAATGTATACTCTATTTTTTTATGGATATTGTGTAGATTATGTGTGATGCCTTAGGAAATTGAATTGCTGGATAGTGGTTGATTTTGGTGAATAAATTGTGTCTGTAATTCAATTTGATGGGTATTGTGTGAATATTTTGTGGTTGCAGTTTGGATTGTATTGTGCTTGTTTGAGTTGGGATTGTGTGCATTTGTGTTGTTGTGACTGAGAACAGATTGTGTCTTATGCTAGATAGGAGGCATGTTGGCCCTTGATTCAACATGGTTGTTATTTGGATAAAATGTTGTTGTGCTTTGCAATGTTATTTTGCTTAGGGTAGTTTAGCCATGGCACATGAATGTTGACATTGTGAATATACTATTGTGGCTAAGCTAGTTGAGCACTACTGTGGTTTTGAGATATAGCATATTGATTTCAACTATGTGAGAACTTCATGGATTTAAGAATATGGGCTTGTTGGACATAGTATGGATTGTATATGCAATTGTGTTTATGACTTGAACTAGTTGACTTGATTTTGATTCGGCTTGTGATGATGAACTAGTTTAAAGTTGAGTATGAATTTGTAATATTGCATATACACATATTCCTGCGCGTTTGACTTGTTTGCTGTGATTGTTAGATATTCTCCCACGAAGAGACTTAGGGCTCCCCCACGAAGCGGGTGCACCACCGCTCCACCTCTGCCTCCTCCACCGGCTCCGGAATAAAGCCATGTACTTCCCCCCATGGATAGGTACATGGGTTTGACCCGGATCACCGAGTCTTATGCGGAAAGGTGGAAGGCCCTGGAGAAGTGCCAACTCAAGGAGACAAGCTTTGTTGATGTGCCCACGTTAGATGCCCTCAGCCTCACTCAGCCTATGAGATGCCTCCTCGAAAAAGGGGGAATGGAAGGGTTTATGAGTAGGAGCGCGCCTTCTTACCCGAGGTACACACTGGAGTTCTTGTCCACGGTCCATATGAGCAGCATGAGGGGTGATTAACCCTGCGAGAGGTACATTGCTTTTCACTTAGATGATATATCTAGGCAATTGATCATCTCACAGATTGAGGAGGCATTTGAATTTGACACCGCTGAGATACGGACCAGGCTGGACCCACAGGCCCAGGAGCGATCAATTGAGGATGACATGCATTTTTGGAATGTTATCAATATGAGGCCGAAGAACTCCCACGATAAGAGTAGCGCCATTATCCACCCTGCACTCTGTTATGTGCATTGACTCTTGGCTGGCACAGTACTTTGCTCTGCGGAGCCGATGAATGTGCTAGACGATGACATTCACTTTCTGTGGCACTTAACGAGTGAGGGGCCAGGATACGGGTTATGGGTAGAATTGTGGATGAAGAGAATCGTGATGGTGGCAGGAATACCCAAGGGGAAGATCATGGGTGGAGGCATGATAGGCCTTTTAGTAGAGTACTTGGAATTGGTTCCTCCAGCTGACTGTTCACGCTTAGGTAGGTGCACATCCTATCTTATCACCATTGAAAGGCTAGTTATATTTGAGATGCTCAGTGCCACATAGACCACAAGGCTCTTCTATTGGTTGTATGGTGCGAGGAAGGTCACATTCATGACTGCCTCGACAGAGCAAGACGAAGCTGGAATTTGACACCCCTCTGGGAGATTTGGCAATTTCACCGGACTCCTCATGTAGAGATGATTTCCAACGCGAACTCCATGACCTTGGCCCAGCTCCTATCTAGCATGATGATAGCACTCTACCTCCCTCTGAGCGACAGCAGCAACACTCCACATAGCCTCCACCAGAGACAAAGCCCATGCAGGAGAACGATGTGCCATCTCACCATTCCCAGCCTCCACCGGACTTCTACGTGCGGATGATGCAGACTATGCATGATGGATTCCGCTGACAGGACAGCATGATATTGGAGCACAATGTATTTGTCTCCCAGACCATGATTGACATGGACGAGGAGATTGACCACTTGTCAGCTCGCATCCATGAGATGCAGTCCCAGTCATGCGGTGTCTCAGGCCCCGATCTGCAAGCGGAGAGGTGGAGAGCGAGGAGGAAGAGGAGTACAGAGTGTCTGGCACAATATCAGCAACGCTACTTTGGCGGTGACCCTTCTTCATCACAACAGTGATTTTGTGAGCACCATATCTTTGCCCTTTCCATATACTTCACTTTGTACATTTTTGCCCTATTTTCTACATTGAGAGCAATGTAGTGTTCTAAGTATGGGGAGGGGTATCCACTTTGAGAGGATTGGGATTGAAAACACTTTTGCATAACTCTTTTGATTGGTTTTGGATAGTTTCCCTTTTGTTTTGGGCTGTTTTTCTTTTGATGTACTTGGATAATGTTGGCTTTGATACTTTTCTTAGCCTTAACATTTGGAAAGCACTTTGGTACTTTTTGGATTGGAGATACGTGAAAAATGCTGAAAAAAAAGAACCCCGCTAAGTTGAAAACCCAAGAGGGAAACTTAGGCAACATTGGGGGCCTAGATAGGTTGAAAACCCGAAATGGCGACCTAGGAAAAAATGAGAGGCTAAATGTACGGAAAAAGGTGAGATGTGAGCCAAAGAAACATGATGTGTGGCTAGGATGAAAACCCGAAAGGGCTTATAGGCAAAATGAGAGAAAATGAGAGAAATTGAAAAATGTTAAGTGGTCACTCATTTGCCGGCGTTGGAGTCATAAGGTTGCGGTGACCACACGGATGGATCGGGTAGCTTGACATCTTGAGGACCTTTTGGGAGTGGAAAATTTAGCGGGAGAAGACGAAGTAAGTTATGAAGCTCTTGATCGTTATTATGCTTCGCTTTTAGGTTGATAAATTGATATAAAGTGGAGCATGTGTTTTGAACCTTATACATGTCTTTAGCTTCACCTTTTATCATTGGATTTGGGATTATCAATTCGGGATTTGGATATGTTTTAGGGATATCAATGAATTGATGGGTTGATATGGTTTGGGTAGATTTAGGAATAGGGGTTGTGGGAAACTTCTCATTTGACCTTAACATTGGGATGTGTGATATTGAGAGTTTTGTGAGGTATTGATTTGGGGGAATAGAAGTTAGGATGTGGATACGTCATTTCCTTCGTATGCTTGGATCTTTTATTACTTAAGGGCGAGTAAGGTTTAAGTATGGGGAAGTTTGATGTGTCCATTTTATGTGCATAATTTAGTACTATTTTGGGTTACTTTTGTGCTCTTTTATTATCGAGGCTTGTGTTTTACGTTGAAATTCTCTTAGGAGGGGTAAGAGAAACTTTACGCTTTTTACCTCTTCTAAAGTGGATTTTGCATGACAAGGGAAGAACACGGAGGCAATGAAGACCGAAGACTATTTAAGATCACATTTTCGAAGACTTTTGAAGAATTGCTTTGAAGACATGAAGACCGAAGGCCATTGAAGACCATTTTTGGAGGCTTTGAAGACTTGAAAAATGAGAGAAATTTCTATGACGGTGATTGTATACCACGAGAAGAAGAAAAGGAAACAAAGAAAAATTCTGGCACCCATCGTGAGTCGCAATGGCCTCATCGCGAGTCTATCGTGAGTCGTGACGAGCCCGTTGCGAGTCGCGACCAACGGGTGGCCAGAATTTCACCTTATCCTCTTTGTACTATAAATAGCACTCTCTTTCCTCTCATTCCTTCTTCTTCATGATCTGCATTTTTTTGGTATTGTTTAGAACCCTTTTCCTTTCATTTTCATCTGTGAATTCTCTTGTTTTATGATTAGTTGTGTAGCATTGATTAGTATGAACTCTTGTAGCTAATCTATTTCTTAGGAGCAATTGACTAAGGCTTCCAAGCCCATGTCTTAAGAACAATTTGTAGCCTATTTAATACTCTTACTATTGTGTATTTATAGAGCATTGAATGTATTTGTTAATGTCATTAATGTTATTGAAAGCTTGAGTATATGAAGTACTTGTATGATATACTTGTTAGGGTTTGGGGAAATGGGTTGATTTCCCCCTTTCTTGATAGGAATCCAAGAGTATGAGTTAGAGCTTTTGATTATGTTGATGGATTGATAATTGCTAGATGAATATGATAATGTTGAACTCTTTGTCATGTTTGTTGCTTATAGCAAATGAGAGAAATCTATGAACGTCAATCGTTCTTGACTAATCTTGTGTAAATGCATGAATCGGTTAAATGCTTAGACACGGTGTAGTGCTTATAAGTGTTGCCGAGCTTGTTGATTATTCGTGCTAAATGCCATCAATGGGATACCTTGAGTCGTGTTTCGACTACGGGAGTCATTGGTGAGGTTTGACAAGAGATGTCGAACTCACTCTTGCAAACTACTATCTAAGAAGGATAGAAGTTTAGCCTTCACAACAAGTAGTGAAAGTAGTAAATATGTTGCATGTTCAATGATGGATAAGAGGTTTGGAAGTGGAAGTCAATTGCGCCCAAGGTTTCGTTAATTGTTATTTTCATCTTATCTTTATTTGTATTGCATGATTAGCATAGTTCTCTTGCTTTGCCCATTGTTGTATTTCAATTTGATAACTTAGGATCAAACCAACCAACCCCCCCTTATCTACATAATTTTATATGTATTTATGTATGTATTTGTTTAGTATGTCTTCTCCTATACATGTTTAAACACTTGAAAAGATCCCTCTTCTCGTGGATGACCCCGACTTGCCATTATCTACTTTATTGTAGATAGGAAGGAACATGGCTTAAAAGTATTAACTTTGAGAGGTACGGTAGTGACCTCCTAATCTTCTAAGGGTGGCCAGGAAATTGGCTGTAGAGCTGCAAGTGTCCACCTCTCTTTCAGAGGATCTGGCCTAGCAGGTGGATGACTTAGTTAATTTAGAGCTCGAAACCACTCTGGACTCCAAATGGGATAATGCCATAAAAAACAACAGCCTTCGCTTTGCCCTATTGGATTTCATCAAGTCCAAAGGGCAGTTCTTCACTAACGAGGGGATTTGAGCGATACCCTTTCTAGAGGCTACAGACACCTCTCCTAAGCACGATTCCTCCACCGGCCGAGTGGAAGAAATGATTGCTTCCATATTGAAGGAAGATAATTCTAGGGTTTGTCCCTGACTGGAAAAAAATGTCTCTTCCCTTTTTTTTTGCTTAGGGCCCCTCAATTGTAACCCTGCTTTTCTTTTTAGAGAATCAATGAAAATACATTTTTTGCCACTACTTATTTATTTCCCCTTTGTTTTCTTTTCGTAGTATAATTTGCTGAAAATGCTGCTAGAAGGCGTTTGCGAGGAGCTTTCGAGTACCCAAAAGGAACTCAATAAGACAAATAAACAACTACTGATTGCCCTTCGAGATATTTCTAAGCGTAATTAAGAGAAAGACTCCTTGAAGGACAAGCTCCACAACCTCGAAGCTGAGATGAAGTTGTGGCAATCTAAAGATAATCCCACTTTCAAGGGGTTTGTCAAGGATTTTCTTAGCAAGGAATTTAATGGTACCTATCCTTTAGAAGTGGTCAAGGGTTGCGATCCCGCTGATGAAGAACTAGAAGAACTGATGCATCAAATTTATTTGAAGTTCGGTTCTCTAAAGTCCTACATTGCCGTTGCAACTAGGCTTTTAGTAGTGGAAGGGCACCTGATCAGTTGCTTGGGCAAATATCATAGACTGGTAGTCCAGAGGGAATTAATTGCTGAACAATATCTATTAGCTCAACACAGAGTGGCTAGCCTTGAAGAGGACTTACTCACTTGGAAGATAGCTAGAGAGGACCCCTCCCTTCCATAAGCGAACCTCCTTCAGCCCCTCAAACTCCTTGAGGTAGCCCCCTAGTTGAAGATACCTCTTTGGTGGAATCCCTTTTATCAGAAAATGAAAAACTTTCTAGGGAGATCGAGGCCTGGAAGGTACAAGCTACAGAAATGGCCGAATTTGAAGAAAAAATTGCCGCACACGAAGGAAGCCTTCGTGCCCATATGATTTCTCACGATATACATTCCTCCTACTTATCAGCAACGATTATCTTCAAAATTTCCTACTTAAAGCTGTCTAGTACTGGATGTAAGAGGTCAACGTTCATGAGAATGGGACTCCATGGCAGAAGAAGGCTTTTGACCTCATTCCCGATTGGCTAGTAGAACTAAAGGTAAATGGATTTACCCCCTCGAGTTTTCGCACTGTCCCTCGGTCACAGAAGTCTGCTGTTAAAGAAGTTAAACGACACCTTGTCCCATTGAGAAAAATTAGCTAAGGGTCTTCCTCAAAATGCCACAAAAGTGCTGGGTCATCCTCGAAGGCCCCATTCTAACCTTCCACGAAGAAACGGTGTAGGACCATCATCGTCACTCCCCTTGATTCCTCAGAATATCAAGTAAATGAAGGATATCCGAAGGGTAGCTGGTATAAAGCTTGAATAACTTGAAGAAATAGAGGCAAACGTGAAGAAGCTAGGAAAGCCTATTTCTACAGAAGAGTTGTTTCAAGCGGGATTTCCTCCCAGTGAATGAATATATGTAGATGGATCAACTTGGATAATTGTAAGTGTGAATATTGTGTCCTTAGTATTTGTTCGAATTTGAATGAATAATTAATATTCTTTCCATCTCTAATATTTTACCCCTCGAATAGGGGCGCCCTGTGCATGTTTGGTAAATAGAAATTAAGCAATTTAGAGACAAGCATTTTAACCAGGTTCGTGTTTCCACCTTCATCCTGCCAATTTTGCCTACTAGCTTATCATTTCAAGAGTACAATATAACTTTTGAGTGCTGCTTTAGAGCAAACCACTCGAACATAAACTAGAGTGCCGCTTTAGAGCTAACCACTCAAACATACTCTAGAGTGCCACTTTAGAGCCAACCACTCGAACATCATCTAGAGTGCCTCTTTAAAGCCAACCACAAAACCCCATTTTGCAATATTTAGCTATTCCTAACACACAGACGGATTGACGACCCGTACGTGGTTGTGTGTAGTGGCTATTACACTCATAACATCTCTGTGGACAAACTAGGCCTTGCCACTAACTACTCTATAGGTAGCAGTAGTAAGTTTGGGAGCAAAATATAAATATAAATTTGATCATATCTCATTCAACCTGTTTGTTTGTTTAATCGTAAGTCTTCACCTGGGTTGGCTACATTAACGACCCTGAGTGGAGGCGAGTCAAAATTTTGGCACTGTTTCTGGGGATGCTAGTATAAAAGTTTAATTGTTAACTTGCATAACACGTTAGTCGAGTAGTTAGTGTTGTTTTATTTTTCATTTTGTTTGTTAACTTTTGCATGATGTATGAAAAAGAAGTTAAATGTGAAATCTTTGAAAATGATTTGGATGAAGTATTTCCCGATATTGAGACTTTTTACATGCCCTATCTTGTTTGAATGATCATTGTTGTGATACTATTTTTGATGAGCCTGCTTCTTCTAGTTTGAATGAGGATGTTTTGCCTCCAAATTTCATTACTAACATGTAGTGGGGGAAGAACCGAGCTAAGGAATTAAAACTTCTAAGCCCCTTCCTACATATAAACTCAATAAGAATGTATTCACTATTAAGAAAGATGGGCTTCTTTGGTTAGTTTATCCAAAGGTAAAGGGTAAACCGAGAATGATGTGGAGTCAGTCCATAGGGATATGGTAGTTGGTGGTGTCAAGGATGGTGGTTCCAGCAACCCATCAATCCAGTCTTCTTAGTTTTTCAAAAATTGAAGGGAAAATAAGTTGTGAGGACGACAATAAAGAAACATTGTTTTATTTCAAGTAGTAGTCTTTTAAAAAAATTTTAATGAATTTTTGGGGACGTGTTCGATTTTGGTGGTGTTTTAAGGAAATTTTAGTCATCAATTTGGTTTAGAACAATACTACTCTTGTTTTTTTAGTGTTTTTGAATACAAGGATTTCATAAAAGAGTTGGAAGGGAAAAATCCACTAGGGCCTCATGCCAAACAATCTAGCACAGTCTGTGTCAGAGCACATCAACACGAAGATGATTGGGCAACACAGAGCTGATGAGGTGTGCCAGGAAACTCACCGACACGAACTGGCTCCCAGCTAGCACGAAACTCCCATGCACTGGCACGAGCTGGCACACGCCAGCACAGACCCTCCACGTGCCAGCATGGGCGTCACGCGTCGGCACAGATCTGGCCTATGGATCTATGCTGCCTACCCAACCTACCTAATCAACACCCATCCTAAACCCTATAAATACCCCCTCGTGCCAGCCTTCCTCATTCCATCATCTCCTTTCTTCTTCCTTCCGTAGCCGAGCTTCACCCTTCTCATCCCATAACCCAATTTTGGTTATAACTTTCCCAATTCTTATCCGAATTACCTCCACTTGATATCAAAATCTTCATCTTTTTGAGCCCTAAAGACACTAATTGTTTACCCCAGAAAAATCATGTTTTTCCCAGAAAATTCAAGGACTAGTTTGGCTATTAATTGAGTTTTCTCCAAAAAACTCAAGTTTTGGTCCATTCCAGGTGTTGGAGGCTGCTTCAACTTGATCTAGGAGGAGGCCCGCACATTTCTCAAGCAAAGATTCCAGCACACTCTCCATTTGAGGTACTCAGCCGACTTGTTAATTTGGAGGACTTGTATTGTTGAATTTCTTGTGAAAGCCCTTGTTATTTTCATGCATGCTTGAGATTTGGGGTTATTAGTGTGGTTTTTGGAGTATTGTGGTAGATACTTTTTTGTGTGGGGTATTTGGTGAAGATTGTTTTACTCTGTTTTGTGTTGGGCTGTTGTATTTGCTATATCTATCATGTATCATAGATAGAGAGGGAAACCTAGTGTGCCATTTATAGGGTTAACCAACCTCACTATAGCACACCAGGAAAGGTGGGGTTACCTAGTAGAGTGCCCTATTCAAGAGACAAAATTTGTAGATGAAGAGACCCTTAAGGATCTCAAACTCTACAAGCCCATCAGGGTACTACTAGGGAGGATTGGTATAAAGGAGTTCACTATCGTATTGACCCCCACCTACACTAGGTATACCCTGGAATTTCTAGCTACTCTCACGAAGGAAACCAACAGGCAGATGAGGATATCTGTGAGGTTTAACTTAAGAGATGTTCCCCATGGCTTAACTTACCCTCAGCTGTATGAGATTTTCATATGGAAGGTTTGGAGATATGCAAAGGGTTACAATGAGACAGATGCAGGGTTTGAGTTGTATGCCTTATGGGCTACCATCACCCGATAACTGCGAGGGAAGAAGAGCAAGAACAGTGACCTAGTGCACCCGAAACTAAGATATTTGGCCAGGTTACTCAGTGTGGTGGTCAGTTATCACGGGTGTGCCACTACCGCTTTGATGAAGGATTGTAGAAGGCTTTGGTCGATATGTACTTGGAGAGCTTTCTCTGATCTATTAGATGATTTCACTGATCACGACACACATCTCTCTACTACTCACTCTGGGAAGATAAAAATTGGCAGTATGGTATCGCTTCTGGTTCAGTACTACATACTTATGGTGAGTGATTGGATGAGGGCAGACCCACAATCTCCTTTTTACACTCACTCTTCCATTCATGGAAGAGGCAAGGATGATACAGGTGGATGTTGGGGATATCTCTTGGATGTATAATGGAAAGAAGTTCATGAGATTACCTCAGGGTTTAAGGACCTCTTTGAGTAAGAAGTTCAAGATGCAACCTCTCATCTTTGGGAGAGCATTACATGGGAAAGAATGATGAGGAGCGGGAAGAGAATGATCAGGAAATCATGCATCATGAGTAGGTGCTGGTGCATCCTACATAGTATTTCCCAATCGAGCATCATCATATCCTGCATCAGCCAAATACTCCTCAGGTTATTGCACCACCACCTTTGGAGCAGCCCTTAGCACCACCGCCCTCTTTTCAGCAGGTACTTAGAGGAACACCCCCCTCATTAGGGACAATTTATCATTCATGAGGAGCCATATTAGTCTGCAGGTATGTCACTAGCAGTTCTCATAGGCAAGACATTTCCTCCCATTATAATGACTTTGTAGAGTCTAGCATGTGCAGCAGCTGTGAGCCACCACCTAACATAATCCCTGAGCTACACATGCACAATGTTTTAGGCCATTCTTAGTAGGAGGCTTACCGTTGGCATCATTCTCAGTTTAGCCCATTCTGGGAGCATGGGTCACCAGGTTTTGCGTCAGCTTCTTCCTATCCTATATGGACTTAGCACTCGTAGTACGGGCTAGATTGGGAACAATCTTTGGGGGACTCTATTTTTGGGGTTAGGAAGGATGTGCACATGCTTGGAGCTTAGCTAGACTACCACGAGTGTGATACAGCTGTGAGATTTGATAGGGTTGATGATCAGCTGCACAACTTGAGGGAAGATATGAGGACACTGTAGGTAGGCATTAGAGAGATTAATGATACGTTGAGGATATACGGCATTGGAGATGGCTACTACCACTAGGATCAGCACGGGCTGGGGTAAAGAGCCAGATGTCGTAGACAACACTGAGTAATTTTTAGTGTCTTTAACCTCTCTTTTACCTTGGTCACATGCATTGGGGATAATGCACGAACTAAGTGTGGGAGAGGGGTTGGAACACCTTCACCGTGGCATCTCTTCTACAAGTATTATCTTCAACTTATATTTTGAATGTTGATTGCTTGATAACTATTTCCCCATATTTTTGTTTCTTTCCCTAATTTGCATTTTTGAACTTTTGGATGTTTTAGGTGTGAGGGAATCTCTTATTAGTTTGTTTTGGGATGAGTTTGGAAACCTTTGGTAGTGTAATTTTTGTTTTTCTTATCTTCATGTAGTATGAAGCCCACCTTTGAGGCATTTTGTGCTACACAAAAAAAATTGTTTTGTTTTAAAAAAAATGAAAAATATATACCCGTCTAAGTTGGAAACCCAAAAGGGCAACTTAGGCAACAATGGGAAAAACCTAGATAAGTCAAAAAGCTTAGATAAAAATGAGAGGCTAGGCCTGGCTAGGTTTACAAACCTAGGCAAAAAATGAGAGGCCTTGAGGAAAAAGGTGAGAATGTGAGCTCAATATGTGTGAAAGCTAGGATGAAAACCCAAAAGGGCTCCTAGGAAAAATGAGAGAAATTGAGAGAAAACAAAAAACTAGGTTGCGATACATTTGCATTATACTTGGTTGTAACTGGGTCGAGAGTCTCGAGTTATCCCTAGGTTACAACCAAGTCGATGACTCTTGGATTTCCTTGGTGGATTGTTTTTGGAGACGACTCTTTGATTGCTTTTGGGGTACTTTTTGGGAAAAGTAAGCTAGCTTAACACTTATCTTTCTTTGCTTACCTTTTTCCTCATTTTATTTTTGGTGGTTAGATTGCTTTAGGTTCTTCGGGGAGTGTGAGAGTTGTGAGATTCTTGTTTCTTTGGGGGAAAAAGGGTAATCTAGGAATAAGTTGAATGCCTCAATTTGCGAACCTAGGAAAAAAATAAGAGGCCGTGTGGAAAAAAGGTGAGAAGTGAGCTCAACATGTGCGGAAGCTAGGATGAAAACCCGAAGGGCTCCTAGGCAAAATGAGAGAAATTGAGAGAAAACGAAACTAAGTTGAGGATTCTTTGGCATTATCATTGGTTAACTAAGTTGAGAATCTTGATTTATCCTTAGATACAACCAAGTTGAGGATCTTTTGGATTTCCTTGGTGTTTTTTTTGCAACGACTCTTGGATTGCTTTTGGAGGACTATTTGGGAAGTAAGCTAGTTCAACACTCATCATTTTTTATTACCTTTTTCTTCACAAGATTTCAGGTGGTTAGGTTACTTAGCATCTTCAGGGAGTGTGAGAGTTGTGGCATTCTTACTCCTTTGGGGGAACTAGGGTAGCTTGGGAATATTTGAATGCATTGGCTAACTTATCTTTGCATGCTACATTCCACTTAGATCTTTTCTTGTTTTTATTTACTAGAGGACGAGTAAAGGTTTAAGTATGAAGGGATTGGTGTGCACTGTATTGCATGTGTTAACCAATTCATTTGACACAATAATTATCATGTTTTACCTGTTGAATTTCTAGTTTTAGTTAGGTTTACACGACAAAGGGTTGTGACAGTCATTATTGATTTTCTTGTCTAAATCTCAAGTTTTTTAGAATTAATTGAAACTAATGGACACGTTGTATTCACGAGCACATAGATCTTCATTTATGACCTCATTAGTAGGTTGTCGCTATACCTCTCAAAATTATTACTTTTAAGCCCTAATGCTTCCTATCTACAATTAAGTAGATAATGGCAAGTCGGGGTCATCCTCGAGAAGAGGGATCTTTCAAGTGTTTAAACATAAATAGGAGAAAACATACTAGGCATATACATACATAGATACATATAAAAGCATGTAAAAGGGGGGGGGGGGAAGAGAGAAAGAAGCTCTCCATTCTCATTTTAGACTTTAAGAGTAGGGTGGAGAGAGAGAAGCTCTCCATTCTCTCTAGAATATTTTCTTTTCTTCTCTTTATTCTTGCTTTTCCCAAAGGCATTGAATCCAATGGAATAATTGGGTTCAATGCTTAGGGAGTAGTTCATTTTCTTGGGGACTATATTTGTGTTCATGATTTGGTTTATATTTTGTGAGATTCTTTAGATCTACCTATTTCTACGTGTTTATGATATTATGTTGGCTTGTTCTTGAATTGCTTATGAATTGCATGAATGATACACTAAGTTAGCGCACACCGTAGTCTATATTCATATTGATGCACATATTGAAACCCCACGAGGAAGAGAAACCTGGATGTGATATAGGTAGCGAGGTCCTGGTCCACATGAGTGTGTGCACATAGGTCTTTTCCGAGTTTTACCATTACGATGACAACACACCAGTCTCAGCTGGCGAGTTGGTCTGAAGGGTTATAGGTAGAGATAGCATTTGGAAGCAAACTAGGGTTTAGCGACCCTAGAGCCTTCGATAAGGTGCCTAATTTCTTTTGCCTTTGTAGGCCTAGTAATAGAGCATTCATGGTGTAGTTTCAGGACGTAATCGTATGGGGGAGAAGCAAATTTGCACAACGACAGAGCCGTTGTTGCACTCCCCTAATTACAGAGGTGGTGCCGATAGAAGATTACAAGAGCACCCTATGTGAAATGTATGGGGAAGTGTTGACCATCGGTTGCACCACATGTTATGAACACTAGAAAGGTTTTGATGTCTTGTATATAATGGAATTAAGGATAAAAAATTTTAACCAATCATGTTATGAAAATATTCCCCAAGTGTTTGTTTATATAGTTTAATTTCTTGTGATCTATTATTCTTGTATTAGTTAATTGAAAACCCCCCAAATCCCATATTGCAATATTTAGCCTTTCCTAACACACAGACAGATTGACGACCCATACGTTGTTGCGTGTAATTGGTTATTAGACATCTAGCATCTCTATGGACAAACCTGGCTTTCCACTAACTACCCTATAGGTAGCTTAGTAGTAAGTTTGGGAGAAAAATATAAATATAAATTTGATTATCTCTCATTCAACCTGTTTGTTTGTTTGATCACAAGCCTTCGCTCGGGTTAGCTACATTAACGACCTTGAGTGGAGGTGGGTCAATGTGCATCACATCCAAATAATTTGGACATCAAGGATATCCCAATGTGGTAGTTCATAAAATATAGACCGCTTCTTCCAAATACCAACAATCTTTGGTTTCCCTTTCCACTTGCCATAGTCATTTTGAAAATCCTGCAATAAATATGATATGGGCATTCTAGTCAGAATGGGAGGAAACGACCTCAACTCTACCTTGTCATTGAATTCATCACAAAAATTTCTCCACTGGTGAGTTGGTGGAAGCCATCTATGGTGGCTAAGATACAATATCTTACTTTTGTGACTCAACTGATAACAATTTGTTCCATCTAAACATACGGGGCATCCTTTGTGACATTTTACGGAATACCCTGACAAATTTTTGTACGCGGGAAAGTCATTAATTGTGCAAAACTGCATGGCCCTAAAATTAAACCGCTCTTTTTAAAACACATCAAATATCTTCAATCCGCGATGCCAAATGAGTTTTAGATTATCTACCAAGAGGGATAGGTAAGCACCAATGTCATTTTTCGATTGCTTCATACATGAGATCATGAGAAAGTGCATAATGTACTTTCTTTTCATAAACAACCATGGAGGTAAGTTGTAAATCATTAACATCACTAACCACGAGCAGTGATTCTTCTCATATTACTAAAAGGATTTACCCGTTCGTGCACAAATCTAGCCTCAAATTACGTGGCTCATTTCCAAATTTTAGAAATGCCGCATTTATTTTTTCCAATGATCACCATCGACCGAATGACTAGTCACTTTTTTTTAACTGAAAACACCCAAAGGGTGGGGGTTGATATATTGGTACCCCAAGCCACATAATTTACGAGCCAGTGACATCATAGTAGTTTTATACAAAAAGGAAACATGATTGCCTCCAAAAGAATGATCTGATACTAATAGATATAAGTCTATATATGTGCAAGATGTAGAAGAAAAAGGTAGTTGTGATTCCAAAGTAGCGAATGTCCACACCCAGTATTAATTCATTACTTTGGACAGGCAACAACCAGTGAGTCAAAACCATGGAAAAACAGGCGGAGGAGTATGTTGTTGAATGGCATGTGTGAAGCCGGAAAAACTAAGCGTAATCAGCTCCAGCGCACAAATGTCCCCTCGAGTACATGGAAGTCCTCTCGAGCACACGAATGTCCCCTCGAGCACACGGAGAATGACTAATCACCTAGGATCTACCACAGTTGGATCTACATGTCAACTCATATTTCTCACATCTTCATGATTATCAAATGGTCTTCTCAGTTAGGGAATAATCGGTAGATACCAAACAACCCTCCCATGACCTTTTTTGTCTGTCGCTTCTTATTGTCTAAGTCCTCCTCCACCCCTTCAATTTTTACCTTGGAGTCTTAAATTTCAAAGATTATAATGCATCCAAGTGATCTCCCCTATACAAAATACAATAATTCTTACAAGCATGGAGCTTTTTATAATCCATGTGCATCGGACATAGTACCTTCTTCACTTCATAGACCATTTTCGGTAATCTATTATCCACCAAAAGTATTTATTTCAAGACTTTCAACAACCCAAAGAAGCTAACATCACTTTTAGAATACTTAGCTTTTTATATTTATCAACTACAATGCAGCTTTCAACACTGTTATTCCTTTGGGGCACCCATTGTATAATAGCATCTCCTTATGTTCATGCAAGGTTGAAAGCCTTTCCGGATTGCCATTGTGGTTATTCAAGTCTTCCTCAACCAATTCATCCAACCTATCATCCTTGTTGGCCTCTTCATTATTTCTCGTGGAATCATCCACATTCTCCCATGGAAAAACAAAGTTGTATTGTTGGGTCTAAACTGTGTATAAGTTAGTCATCTTTCAAACAAGTGGAATCTTCATGAATTGCAGCATTTCAGCACTTCTTGGAAAGACAATATACATACGACAAACTCTCTTTTGCAAAATTTGAAAATGCTTATTCGATGAAGTTAGCTAGGAATGATTGATACTCCTTACTAGTTCAATATTCTATAAAAAAAGACTTGTATTCATGGACAATCCTGTGACAGAACAATAATTACATATTTTTTAGGTTCTTAATTTTGCAATCAATTCAAACATAAACTCATTTCAATTTATGGATTACATAGTTATATATATATATATATATATATATATATATATTAGAGAAAAGTGCATTTTTAACCCCATATAATGTTCAAAAGTGCAAATGATGTGTTTATTTTATGTGCATATTTTAGTAATTTTTGGGATCAATTTTTTGCTCTTTTGTTATCAGGAGCTTGTGTTTTACCTTGAAATACTCTTAGGAGAGGTAAGAGCGAATTTACGCTCTTTTACCTTTTTCTAAGTGGATTTTGTGTGACAAAGGAAGAATATCGAGACTTGAAGATCAGAGACCATTGAAGATCACCTTTTGAAGACTTTGAAGATTTGAAGACTAGCTTTGAAGATTGAAGACAAAAAGACTCGAGGATTTGAAGGCAAGGGGACACAAGGGTGAAAATGGTCATTCCCGCCCGGGCGAGGCCATTCCTGTCTGGGCGAGAGCCTGCTACACTTTTTATTTTTGCTTTTATTTTCCTCTCTCTTGTACTATAAAAGGAATTTTTGGCCACCCACTTCAAATCTTATCCTTCTTGGCTGAAATTCCTCTTCTCCCAACCCTAGTTCTTCATTTTCTTTCATCTTCTTCCTCTTTGTTTGTGTATGAATTCACCTATGAAGGTTAGTATGATTTGTATTAGCTAGTCTAGTTTTTGGGAGTAATTTACCAAGGCTTCCAAGCCCATGTCTTAAGAACAATTTGTATCCTATTTGATACTCTTACTATTATGAATTTATGGAGCATTGAATGTGTTTTTTCATGTCATTCACGTTATTGAAAGCTTGAGTATATGAAGTACTTGTATGATATGCTTGTTAGGGTTTGGGGAAGTGGGTTGATTTCCCCTTTTCTTGATAGAAATCCAAGAGTATGAATTAGAGCTTTTGATTGTGTTAATGGATTGATAATTGCTAGATGAATACGATAATGTTAAACTCTTTGTCATGTTTGTTTCTTGTAGCAAATGAGAGAAGTCTATGAATGTCGATCGTTCTTGACTAATCTTGTGTAAATGCATGAATTGGTTAAATGCTTAGACACAGTGTAGTGTTTATAAGTGTTGCCAAGCTTGTTGATTCTTCGTGCTCAATGCCATCAATAGGATACTTTTAGTCGTGTTTTGACTAAGAGAGTCAATTGTGAGGTTTGACAAGAGATGTCAAATTCACTCTTGCAAACTACTATCTAAGAAGGATAGAAGTTTAGTCTTCACAACAAGTAGTGAAAGTAGCAAATAGGCTGCATGTTCAATGATGGATAAGAGGCTTGGAAGTGGAATTCAATTGCATCCAAGGTTCCGTTAATTGTTGTTTTAATCTTGCCTTTAGTTGTCTTTCATGATTAGCATAGTTCTCTTGCTTTGCTAATTGTTGTCTTTCAATTTGATAACTTAGGATAAAAAACAACCAACCCCCCCATTTTCTACATACTTTTATATGTATCAATATATGTATATGCATATGCCTAGTATGTTTTCTCCTATATATGTTTAAACACTTGAAAAGATCTCTCTTCTCATGGACGACCCCGACTTGCCATTATCTACTTAATTGTAGATAGGAAGCATTAGGGTTTAAAAGTTTTAACTTTGAGAGGTACGACGATGACCTCCCAAATTTTGGCGCCACTGCCAGGGAAAAGGTGTTTATTTTTAAGTGTTTGGGAATATTATGTGTGATTATATGCTAAGTGTAAATATTTTTTAGTTTGCTTTTATTTTGATTTCTTAGTTGATTTGCCATTTTCACTTGGCTTGGAGACGTATTGTTTGAGTTCTTTGTGTATGGTTCATACACGATCCTCTTCACAAGAATCCCTACACTACGACCTCGAGTTAGAGTTGAATTTGAGACGGGCCTGGAGGCTTTCTTTGGAAAGTGTGAATAACACCCCCACCAATGACCATTTTGTGGATACCTCTTCCTCTATGGAGCATCATCAAGAGCACGAAGATGAGCATCCGGGAGGAGGACCTCAACACCCTCCTCTCCAAGGGAGAGCTCCTCCTATCCAAGAAAGGGAGATTCCTTTGGGGCAAGCATTATTAAGAGACATCATGACCCCCAACCTCGATCAACAACCAATGTGCATTGAGTATCCCTTGGTTGGACCAAATTGGGTTCATCAACATGCTATCTATCTTCCTTGTTAGACAAGGGGTGAATGCCAAAAAACACCTCACCGAATTTCACTTCTTGTGTGGCGGTATGGTCCCCCATAGAGTGGATGAAGAATTCTATATGTTGAAGGCATTCCCATTCACACTAAGGGATAGTGCAAGAGATTGGCTCCACTACCTACCACCCAACAACATTAAGAGTTGGCTCGATATGAAAATGAAGTTCCTAGCCAAATACTTCCCGGCCTCAAGATCCGCCGCCTTGAAGAAGGATATAAGTAACATCCTCCAATGGCATGAAGAATCTCTCTTCGACTATTAGGAGAGGTTCAAGAAGTTTCTAGCAAGTTGTCCTTACCACGGTTATTCAGAGAGGGATTTGGTCTATTACTTCTAATGGTTTTCTTAATGAGGATCAAAGGTTGGTGAGGAGTTCTTGTGGTGGCACTCTTGGGAACAAAACATCCTCCGAGGTTATTCAATTGTATGAGGAGCTAGCGGGAGAATCAATGAAATTTAGCTCAAGGGCCAATTTGAGAAGGAGAAATCCAATGCCTACAAGTGACTCTTCCAATATTGGAAAGCTCGAGGATCAAGTCTTGGCCCTTGCATCCATGGTGAAATCGTTGATGATGAATCCCGGAAATGCGCCACATGTTAAATCATGTAAATTTGTTACTTGGTGCATCTTACGGACACTGGTCCTACTTTGCAAGAGGACTACATCGAGGAGGTAAGTGCCATGGGGTATCAAGGAAATTAAAGCTTCCAAGGATATCAAGGTGGGAAAGGCTACTAAGGTCACCAAGACTACCAATGTTATCAAGGGTACCAAAATCGGCCGTACAATTTTGGAAATAGTGATAAACCTCCGGTATGGAAACCCTTAAGGAAGCCAAAACACTCAATAGTATTGGTCTCTTCAACAACAATATAGGCCACCTCAAAAACAATTTCAAAGGCTCCAAGAAAAACCCCGAGACCAAGGGGAGAACTTGGGGCTAACAAGGGATGAGGTGATGCAAGCCATTCACCGGTTAGGGATGTGTGCGGAGAAAATTGAAAATTCCAAGATGAAGCCAAGGAAAGCATCAAGAACTTGGAAACTCAAGTGAGCCAAATAGCTTAAGTGGTGAATCAGATGGAGGCTCGGGAAAAAGGAAAACTTCCCTCCCAACCGAAGATCAACCCTCGACAAATTGTGAGTGCAATCTCATTGAGAAGCGGAAGCGAAGTGAATGAGCCCCAAGAAAGGGTTGTTGTTGAGCGGATGGTTGAGAAAGAAGAAGACCATGAAAGGAAGGCCAAGGTGTTGGCCAAAGAAAGCAAAGAAGAAGAAGTCAAGGTGGAGACATTTTTTCCAAGACCGGGATCAAATCTTGAAACATCCTTCCCACCACACAAGAAGTCAAGAGTGGCTGAGATCCCTATCTATGTGCCAGAACCACCATTTCTGGAGGCATTAAAGGATAGGAGGACGAAGAACACCAAGGACATCTACGACGTCTTTTGTAGATGCAAGGTAAATATTCCACTCTTAAATACTGTAGATCAAGTTCCTAGGTATGCTAAATTTCTTAAAGAATTGTGTACCGTCAATAGGAACAACAATTGAAAAGTAAGAAAAAGAGTGTGAAGAGTGAATATGTCTCCACCGTGTTTGATGATGAGATACCCCCTAAATGTGATGATCCGGGAATGTTTACAATCCCTTGTGAGATAGGAGGCAAATGTGTTAACAAGGCCATGTTAAACTTAGGTGCTTCAATCAATGTGATCCCATATTCCTTGTATGAAAGTCTAAATCTAGGCACTTTGCACAAAACCGGGGTTGTTATCCAACTAGCCGATCACTCTAGCACATACCCGAAAGGTATTGTGAAGGGTGTGTTGGTGAAAGTAGACTCTTTGACATTCACCGCAGACTTTTATGTTCTTGAAATGGGAGGTGACAATAGTTATAAGCCTATTCTTTCAGGAAGGCCATTTCTAAAGACTTCAAAGACCATAATTGACGTGCATAAAGGAACATTGACCATGGAATATAATGGGCGGAAGGTAGAATTTGACACTAATAATTCTATTGATCATCCTAGTAGATACAATTATTGCCAAGCTATTCATGTTATTGATGAAAAAGAGCAAGATGTAATTAAGCCCAAAGATGGTATTTCCTTAAACATTGCCATAGATGATGTTTTGAGTGATGCTTTGATTGCAAATGTTGTTAGTACTAACTTGAAGGAAAACAACAATGGCAAATACACTCTTGGTAAAGCAACATCCAACACTTTTCATGCGTCCACATGTAAGCCAATAAGGGTGGTTTTTCCTCATTCTCTTGAGAAGACTTCGGTGGGAGAGTGCAAATCACCACCGAAAGCTCTTAAATGTTCACCCCTTAGAGAAGGAGAGAAGCCCCTCGAATGCTCACATGCTTGAGATCACCATAGAACAAAAAGGTGAGTTGTTGGAAATGTTGAGGGAACATGAAGAAACCCTAGGCTATTTGAAGAAGGTTTTGTTGGGGGATAATGTGAATCCCGATTGTTTTGACCTTGATCGGGGAAAGGGGACTGATCATCTCGGTTCATTTTGTGAGTAAGCTCTAAGAAGGGGAGTAAGTCGTGCTGACGACGTTAAATAAACTTGGTTTTGATCATCCAGATCGTCATTCGTGACTTTTCGTCGATGTTATCGTAATTTGATTTTTATTGTTATTTTTCATTGTTTTAATTTATTTCTATCACGGTTGTGTTTTCCATGATTTTATAGCAGAATTGGTTGAGCATTGGAAAATTGATGACAATTTTGGAACGAAAAAATTGGCCATGGAAGAAAAAGAAGGGCAAAAATAACTGATTAGGGGAGTTGGCCACGGGAAGCTGGGAGCTCTCCCAGCCGGGCGGCCAGGCTCCCGCTCTCGCGACATGCGTGGGCAAAAAAATCACTGAAAACTAAACCGGATTTGAGAGGTGCGTTGTGCGCCCAAGAAGAAGCCCGCCCGCACGACTCGTGCAGGCACTGTTCACGGGCAAATTTTTTATTTTATTTAATTTTTTTCCTTTCCTATTTTCTTCTATTCTCCATTTCCTTCTTCTCCATTTCCTCATTTCAAGAACTCCTTCTTCTCTATCTCCTCTTCTCCGATCCAAGAACTCCCCCAAATAACCCATCTACATCTTCCAAATTTCACCATTCGTAGACAACATTCAATCATTTCTACTCATCAAATCCATCCTCCAACCCATTTAGTCTTAAAATCCAAAAAATGTATCCAAGAACCCAAACTTTTTGAGATTTTTGTTCTTGGGTTGAATTGGTCACTTGGTAAGCAACGAATTGCTTGGACTCACTTGGAAATGTGTTCTTTCTAGTCACCCTCTTCACAATCATGGGTGTTTGTGTTTAGTTGATTTGAGGTGTTGGAATTTTTTTCGATGATGTGCTATATTGTCAATTGTTCGTTGGACTCTTGGAGCTTGGGGGAATCGTTGCATCAAGAGTTTGTAAGTCATATTTCCTTCTCTCCTATTCTTGAAACTTGTTGCCTTAGGTGTTTTACATTGAGGGTAATGTATGATTTTAAGTGTGGGGAGGGGGGGTTTTAATGATTGACATGTATATAATTAGCTACTTTTGATTGGAAAAACACGAGAAAAAAATATTGATTTTTTTTAAAAAAGAAAATGAAAAGAACAAAAACAAAAAGAATATCGCTAAGTTGAAAACCCGAGAGGGCCTCTTAGGCAACATTAGGGGCCTAGGTAGGTCAAAAACCTGAAAGGGAGACCTAGGTAAAAATGAAAGGCTATATGTGAGAAAAAATGTGAGATATGAGCCAAAGAAACATGATGTGTGGCTAGGATGAAAACCCGAAAGGGCTCCTAGGAAAAATGAGAGAAAGAGAGAAAAAGGAAAAATGTTATGTGTTCACTCATTTGTCGGCATTGGAGTCATAAGGTTGCAGTGGCCATATGGATGGATCGGGTTGCTTGACATTTTGAGACCTCTTGGGATTGGGAAATTTAGCGGGGAAAACGAAATAAGTTATGAAATTCTTGATTGTTGATATACATCGTTTTTAGGATGATATATTGGTACAAAGTTGAGTATGTGTTTGAACTCTATGTATGCTTTTAGCTTCACCGTGTACCATTGGATTTGGGATTATCAATTCAGGATTTGGAGATGTTTTAGGGATATCAATGGATTGATAGGTTGATATGGTTTGGGTAGATTTAGGAATGGGGGTTGTGGAGAACTTCTCATTTGATCTTAACGTTGGGATGTGTGATATTGAGAGTTTTGTGAGGTATTGACTTGGGGGAATAGTTGTTAGAATGTGGATACGTTAATTCCTTCGTGCACTTGGATCTTTTCTTTCTCGAGGTCGAGTAAGGTTTAAGTGCGGGGAGGTTTGATGTGTCCATTTTATGTGCATATTTTAATACTTTTTGGGATATCTTTTGTGCTCTTTTGTTAGTAAGAGCTTGTGTTTTACCTTGAAATTCTCTTCGGAGAGGTAAGAGCGACTTTACGGTCGATTACCTTTTTCTAAGTGGATTTTGTGTGACAAAGGAAGAACATCAAGAATTGAAGATCAGAAACCATTGAAGATCACCTTTTGAAGACTTTGAAGATTTGAAGACTAGCTTTAAAGATTGAAGACAAAAGCATTCGAGGATTTGAAAGCAAGGTGGCACAAGGGTGAAAATGGTCATTCCCGCCCGGGCGAGGCCATTCCTTCCCGGGCGAGCCCATTCCCGCTCGGGCGAGAGCCTGCTACACTTTTACTTTTTTTGCTTTTCTTTTCCTCCCTCTTATACTATAAAAGGAATTTTTGGCCACCCACTTCATATCTTATCCTTGGCCGAAATTCCTCTTCTCCCAACCATATTTCTTCATTTTCTTTCATCTTCTTCCTTTTTGTTTGTGTATGAATTCATCTATGAAGGTTAGTATGATTTGTATTAGCTAATCTAGTTCTTGGGAGCTATTGACCAAGGCTTCCAAGACCATGTCTTAAGAAAAATTTGTAGCCCATTTGATACTCTTACTATTATGCATTTATGAAGCATTGAATATGTTTTTAATGTTATTAATGTTCTTGAAAGCTTGAGTATATGAAGTACTTGTATGATATGCTTGTTAGGGTTAGGGGAAATGGGTTTATTTCCCCTTTTCTTGATAGGAATCTAAGAGTATGAATTAGAGCTTTTGATTGTGTTGATGGATTGATAATTGCTACATGAATATGATAATTTTGAGCTCTTTGTCATGTTTGTTGCTTGTAGCAAATGAGAGAAGTCTATGAATGTCGATCGTTCTTGATTAATCTTGTGTAAATGCATGAATTGGTTAAATGCTTAGACACGGTGTAGTGTTTATAAGTATTTCCAAGCTTGTTGATTATGCATGCCCAATGTCATCAATGGGATGCTTTTAGTTGTGTTTTGACTAAGGGAGTCATTGGTGAGGTTTGACAAGAGATGTCGAATTCACTCTTACAAACTACTATCTAAGAAGGATTCAAGTTTAGTCTTCACAATAAGTAGTGAAAGTAGCAAATAGGTTGCATGTTCAATGATGGATAAGAGACTTGGAAGTGGAAGTCAATTGCGCCCAAGGTTCCATTAATTGTTGTTTTAATCTTGTCTTTAGTTTTCTTGCATGATTAGCATAGTTCTCTTGCTTCGCTAATTGTTGTCTTTCAATTTGATAACTTAGGATAAAAAACCAACCAAACCCCCCCTTTTTCTACATGCTTTTATATGTATCTATATATGTATATGCCTAGTATGTTTTCTCATATATATGTTTAAACACTTGAAAAGATCCCTCTTCTCGTGGACAACCCCGACTTGCCATTATCTACTTAATTGTAGATAGGAAGCATTAGAGCTTAAAAGTATTAACTTTGAGAGGTACGACGATGATCTCCCAGCGTATATAACCTTGTAAAATCAGAAAGTGCAAATCTAACCCCCAAACTTAGTTGACTAGAATATCAACGGACAATTTTTCCAAAAAAGTGAAAAGACAATTATACCCTTGCTAAAAATAATTAAAAAAACAAGAAAGGGAAAAGACAAATCTACCCATCTCCATTCAATATGGAGAGACCCTCCCCCTTGAAGATTGAGAAAACAATTGAGAAAAGTGCAGAGACATTTCCCATGTTTTGTTTTCATTTCTCAATCTTCAATCTATCGCCATCTTCAATGTAAGAGAGATACAACTTCCAGGGTATAAAAGGGTGGGCATTAAGCAAAATAGGTAAAATTGCACAATTTTACTAAAACTTAGGGTTAGTTTCGCACTTTCAAATTTTATGGGGTTATATCTGCACTTTCAAAATTTTATAGGGTTATTTATACACTCTTCCCTATATATATAAGGTAATTGATGCCCATTGAACAACAACGTATACACGAAACCTAAATTAAATGAACCCATAGAACAACACATGTGCATATGAATTCAATCTAGCTCTACAACCCTAAGTTAAAGAAATGGTTGAACAAGAGGTAATGAAAAACTTACTAGCTATTTGGTTAGTGAGTTAGCACAATCTACAATGATAGTTCTCACCTTCAACAATGTAGAATTGGCATGATGTGTGACCTATACGAAATTGGGGGAAAATCTTGGTTGTTATGAAATGTGGTGGTCAAATGTCCAAAACTTAAGAAATATATCCCGACAGATCCGATGTCGGTCACTATTTTAAGTTGTCATTGATGTAACCAACATCTCGTGCGATGTGAACTACAACCTCTTTGCTTCACAATGCAGGTTCATACTCACATTATTGACGCCGCATACATGTTGGTCAAAGTTTTTACTTCGATTTGGAAAACTTTTTACCTCGGCTATCATAGAACCCAAGTAAAACATACTATTTACCTTGGTTAATTTATAACAGAGGAAAATAAAACCTTTTACTTCGATTTAAAAAAAATAACCGAGGTAAAATGGATGAAGTTAATGGCGTGTTTTCTTGTAGTGTAACCCTGTATAATTAGAAAGTTCCAAAATAACTCAAAACTTATGTCGAAATTGCTGAACAAACCCTGCCGGCGTTGACTGTGAAAAATCCGGCGTTAACCATCCTCAGAAATGATCAAATACCATGTTTAGTTTTCTTTTAAAAAATTGGTTGCATTTACACTATAAAAATATAATGTTAGATCAGTACTTTCTATAAAAACATAAGGTTAGCTCTATATATTTTTAAAAACATAAAGTTATATCAGTACATTTTTAAAAATACATAAGGTCAAAGTAGAATATTTTTAAACAACATAAGTTTATATCATTACATTTTTAAAAACATAAGGTTGGATCTATGTGTGGGGGAAAAAACCAAAAATAGAAAACCAAGACAAAAACCGAATTATCGAATTTGAATAACCCACACCAAATTTAAAATATAGGTTTTGGATAACTAAATTGAGTAAACCTATTTTTGAATATAGTTTTTCGTTTTGTTTTGAATATTGAAGCTTAACCTGGAACCCAACGCGAGTACCTAATTACAATTAAAATGTAAATAAATAATATATATCAATAATATATTTTAAAATTTTAAAAATCAAAGTCAATAATATATATCACCGAGCTAAGCTTCTACCGTCTTTTACCTTCTCCCATTTTCGTTCATCGTGTACCTTTTTCTTTTTTAAAAAGGAGCGTAATTGGCATGAAGAACATTACCAGGTTCATTTTAGTACTCCACTAAAGTCTTGAAAAACGTGAAGATTTGAAGATGAATATTAAAACAAACTATTGATCTTTATTGTTAATTGTAATGCTAAAGTTGTTATGCTTGATTTCGTATTGTAGTTGGATTTTTATTTTGAAGACTTGATTTTGATGATATACAAATTAAATTACATATTTTTTTTATAGAATTTTAAATTAAGTTATATATTTTTTGTGATTGTTTGAATTTTTTTTCCCGTGAATTCAGTTTATTCGATTTTAATTTGTTTCAAACCAAAACTGAATTCGGTTTGGATAATTTAGTTTTTTGGGTTATTTGTCGGTTTTAGTTTTGGGCATTTTAGGGGCAAATCGATTAACCTGAATCGAATAAACCAAAAACCAATGAAACCCACCTGACGTCCACCCCTAGTTGGATCAATACTTACTAAAAAATTTTAACCAACAAAAATAATACATTTCACATTTGCTACACTAACTTGATAGCCATATAATAGAGAGATAGTGTACATATGGTCTAACTCATCTTGAATCAATCAAATACATATTCAAAATTAGATTAGATCAAACTTTTTTGCGCACTTTAACTTGATACCAAAAAGTGAACAAATTTTAAAACATTTAGAATCAAATTTTACGGCGCATCTCAATTTGCTCATCATTACCCTGATCCTGACATTAGATTGTAATTGTTAAATTTAGAATACAAAAATCATGTTTCATTTTATTTGTACATATGGAAAGAAAACTGGGCTCATTCCCCCCTCCCAGATTTGATTTGTGGAGAAGAAGGTCATGGTTCAGCATCGTTAATAAAGGCCAATATATGTTGTGTGGTGTATACCTAGCCCAAATACTAAGTGGCTAGCCCAAATACTAAGTGGCAAGCCCAAACCACAAAGGGGCCTGATTCTAACTAGTGATGCAAACTGGGCCAGACGGACGCAGGACAAGTTGGGTCAACCCATAAACCGAGAAAAGGAGCCACATTTGTGATACACTATAAAAGGAAAAAAAGAGGTTATGAATCCAGGTAAGTGCAACTAGACTAAAGAGATTGATTCTGAAGAGGAAGTAACTGACTTAGGTGTCAGAGTCTTTTCCCCGGAACCACTTCCGGTATCTCTTTTACAGGCACACTATGGTGAACAAGGATCAACCAGTCAGATTTTTGAATACCATAACCTTTGTGCTCAGCTCGCGATGGGAGTACTCAGCCCTACACCTATTTTCCTCAGCCCCACGCTCTTCGCTAACCATATGGTTGTATCATTATTTCATATGTAAATAAGCAGGATGGCGTATCTTCGATCCTATGACAAAGATATCTAGCATAATACTCCTTGAGGTAGGTTATAAGGCCAAACTCTTCGCGGTCTAGCTACATTCTCATAACATTAACAGTTTCCTCATGCCGTTTCATTTCAGCCCTTAAATTCTTTGTTTCTTCCTTTAGGCCACAAATATGCAATCAGACAGCCTTAGACAAGTTAATCCTCTGCTCGCCAATTCCCACAGTAAGATCTCCATAACTAGTAGTTCTGCGAGATGTAGAATGGAAAGCCCAAATTTTATCTTTGTACTCAACACAAGCTTGCTCGAGCTGGTGCACAAACGAATCAAGCCAATCGGACTCAGCATGAAGTTGCTCATTTTCACTTCGCATATGTGTGTTTATAGCAAACTATTTGTCAAACTTGCTTTGCCAACCGAGGGCAGAGGATGAAAAGTGATCACACTCATCCTGCTTTTCTTCAACCTATCGAACAAATTATTAATACGAGCATATTATTTATCAATGATCAATGTCTTCTGACGGGCCTCGCAAATCTTGCTAGCATTATAATTTCTAGCCTCTTCCTGTTGCTGAAGCATCTTCACCACGGTCAACTATTGACGCTAAATAAGATCATTTTACTCATTGCAAATCCTACATTGATTGTGCACAGCATCTGGGTGTCCTTTGCAGTCCTATCCTACTTTGCTTCAAGATCATTAATGCCCATGAGCATGTACTTCAAATGAACGCCTAAAGATAACACCCACTCTTGGACACAAATAGGGAGGTTAAGCAACCGTATGTACGCACCGCTGGGTTCAAGATCAACCTAACCATGGACAATATCCTTTCTAAGCCATTCAACATTATACCCATTAGGAAAAAATTACTGCAAGGACATGTTTTAGATGAAGATGGAGATGGAGTGGGATAAGGAAGTTTCCACCCAATGTATAAGGGAATCGACTCCATACGAGAAAAATGATAAGAAGAAACGAGCTCCTCACACTTATTGGTCAAAGATTGAGTGGCACGAAGCAAACTAATTGGGCAGTGGAAAATAGGTGGCAGAAATCCATAGTGATCAGAAAAATGATCAGTACATCCCAGGAAGTTAAGTTGTTTCAAGTATTTATGATCAACCAAAATATTGAAGCCCTGCACATAAGTAAGGGCAATGGGAAAACGTAAAAGAAGGATAGATCAACATTAATAACTGAAGTCACACAAATAGTACAGATATACACCAAAATATTTTATTAAGATTACAATAAAAATTACAAGAGCCCAATATACTAAAAATCAACTAACTTCAGAGTTAGTGATAGGCAAAGGTTGGACAACGATAGCAGTGTCTTCTATGCTAGATTGGTGAGTAGGGTTGTCAATGCTCACATGACCCTCAGTTACCGCAGTGTCGTCTGGGTTTGGAGGTTGAATAATAGTGCGAGAACCAAATATAATGTCTTCTAGATAATCAATCTCATACACCTTTAACTCAGCCACAAAAGAAAGGCAAGGAAGGCTAGCAAGATGCAATAGCAAAGCATAGAGGTGTCCACCATTAACAATATTCTTAATAAACCATCAATGAGTATGGCCTTCTGCTTTGCCAACGTATCAGAACACTTCTTGAAGAAGGGCAGACTCTTCAACATGAAAGTGGTGTTCCACTCGCGCATATCTTTCACATCTTTGCAATAGCCTACGGTGCAAGCAGAGCTGGAAACATCCTCGAATAATTTGAAGAATAAATTTTTCTTGCAAAGTGATCCACCAAAATTTAAGGATACTGAGGAGAAACAAGACCATTGGTAAGCATCTCTTGTAGTTCAAAACGAAGCTTGACAACTTCTTTCTCTACAATCCTAGCACGCTCCTTAGCAGTGTTTGCCTATTCCCGAGAGGCCTTAAGGGAAGTATATAAGGGCACATATTTCCCTATTTTCCCTATATTTCTCCATCACAGACTCATCCGCAGGAGAGGATTTAGAAATTCGCTTGCTCACTAGCTGAAGGCTCTCACCAACTTTACAGAGCAAAAAAGACATAGAAAAGAGTTAGTTAATATTTTGCTTAGAAAATGTCAAGGTATGATGAAGGTCACTCAAATTAAAGAAGCAAATTTATCACAACTAAAGTATCAGGAAGTGAAAGTTTGGAGAGAGTATCAGGTATTGTTCCCTCTACCAGTAGATTCTCAGTTTGTGAGCGAGGCTGGCTGCCACGTCCCCTTTTCACTGGAGGCAGTGAGTGGCTTGATGACCCACTTGTCCTGTCCCTCTTGTTCTTTTGTTCCTTCAATTTACCAGTAGGACGAGCACCAACTGTCTCTCCACCCTCAGTAGACTTGCCATTCCCAAGGGCAATACTCGTGCTCATTTTGCTAATACTATGTTGGAGGGTGTTACTCATAGCAGTATTCTCAATATGAACAATAGTCTTAGCAACCTCCTCATCATCGCCATAAATGAGCAATCTGTCAATAGCAGCTCCAGCCAGGTCTATGTCTATGCAAAAATAAAAAGATCAAACCAGCACACATGAGAAGTACACGCTCGTAAAATGTAAGGAATACATATCAAACATATCAAAACAACACAAAAAAACACCTTCATCATCAGAATCATCATGTTGAAGATGTTGTGTATGAGCATTAAGTGTCACCACAATCTCGGTCTCAACAGTAAAATGAACACTCAGACCAGGAAGCTTAGATTTGGGAACTTTGTAGTTCCAAGAGGGCACATCCAATTCAGAAGTTTGATTAAGTTTTATAAATAAAATACTTCGTGTGCCAAAGACTAATGTTACTAGGGAAACCACTCACAAGCTAAACCCCAGCAACCACAGAATAAAATGTAAACTCATCAATGGTGCTTTTCTTTTTTCGAAGGTGATAGAAGTTGCGAAACAAATCAAGGGTGAAAGGAAAGTCCACTTTCTCACACACCCAAAGAAACCCTATTATGATAGCGATGCCCTTGGGATGAAACTGGGATAGGGAAATTTTGTAGGAGCATAAAATATCAACAACGTGTTGAGGAAGAGGAAAGTAAAGAACAAAATTAAAATAAGCTAAATAACATGATATAAAGACAAGAGGAGGATTGCGAATACATTCTGAGTTCGCAGGATCGCGAAGCTCAAAAGGAGATAAAAAGGGAAATAGTTCTTCAAGTAATCTAAGTATGGACCAGATAGCACACTACGTATGCCAGAGGATCCGGTGACTTGGCCGGAATCCCCATTAGAGTGAGCATCTTCTATGGGAGAGTCACCACGATCAAAAGAAGAAATGTGGGTAAATAGGGACCCTGAGTTTAGAAATAATAGCCTTAATTATGGTAAATGACCGCAGATAAGAGTCTGTTAGAAAAAAGCTCAGAACAAGATACGTTGAAGAAGAAGACCAGAATATTATACAAAAAAATCACAACAAATAATTGCCAGAAAATTGAAGAATATCAAATATGGAGCATGAAGTAAAGAGATTGGAGATTGAGTTGAAAAAAAACTTAGTCTTTAGAAAGACGAGGAAGGGTGATGCGCAGAAAACCTAGAGACAATCGGAAAAGATGAAGATTCCAGAAAAGATGAAGATTTCGGAAAACTGTAAAGATAAAACTGAAACAAAAAGTAAGCTTGGATATATATATATATATACAAAGGAAGAAACAGAAAAATCGAGGACGACAAGCAATTCAAAAGCACATTAATGATGGTCTGACACAAAAGTAAGTTACCTTTTACATATATCAAAGAGGCGGTGGAATGAGACTAGACAGTGCACTGAATGATGGTCACTCATTTGAAATTCCTCATTTAAGAGATAGAGTAAAAAACAAACGTCAAGAAAATAAAAAAATGAGCAGCAAAATAGGTAGATTGAATCTCGGCCCTTTTGAACATAATCTTTGCAACCATCCTTATCACAAAAACAATAAAGATAAGGGATTCAAAATTTGAAGAATTGGCAGAGACAGAAAGTATAACCACGAAGCTAATGTCACTTCGCAATGACTATGAAGGTAAAATCAAATGCCGAGCGAGCTGTTGATGTACAACATCAGTTCACACTAATTTTTAAATCAACGCCATTGCTCCATGCCTCTTAGTTTTCATGGCGAGGGGGCTTCTGGTGTATACCTAGCCCAAATACTGAGCGCCAAGCCCAAACCACAAAAGGGCCTAATGCTAACTAGTGGCACAAACTGGGCCAGACAGACGTAGGACAAGTTGAGTCAACCAACAAACCGAGAAAAATGGGGACCATGATCAGCTGTCAGCTACGAAATTCCTTTCTTGGTTCCACGATCAGACACACAATGGAAAGCTAGGATAAAGTAGAGCCACGTGCATGATACACTATAAAATGAAAAGGGAGGGTACAAATCCAGGTAACTGCAACTAGACTAAAGAGGCTTGATTCTGAAGAGGAAGTAACTGACTTGGGCGTCAGAGTCTTTTCCCCGGAACCACTTCTGGGATCTCTTTTGTAGGCACACCGTGGTGAACAAGGATCAACCAGTCAGATTGGGAATACCATAACATTGTGGTATCCCCGATTTGTCCGAGCGACCTTTATTCACCGTGATGTTCCTGCAAACGAGATCCTGGAAGTGGTTTCGACTAAAAGACTCCAACGCTAAAGTCAGCAGCTTATCTCTTCAGAATCAAGAATTCTTAGTTCAATTGCACATACCTGGACTTGTGTCCTCCTTCTTCCTTTGATAGCGTGTTACAATTGTGGTTCCCCTTTAATAGGGTTCACCATTGTGGGTTTGATCGTGATTTCGATAAAGGCGCTTCGTGCCTAAAGCTCGATTGTGGCTTTTTCCTTTCTCAATTCATGGTCTAATTTATCCCAACCTACTTCCACTTTTCCCGGTTCGGTTCGTGGTCTATTGTTGAGACCAGTTATGGGTTGGGCCTGAAGTCCAATCTTATGGGGGTTCATAGGCTAGGTAAACACCACAAGCCCCCCAGACTAAAAGAAATGAAGTAATGACATCACATGTGGAATAAATGCAAACTGATGTTGTAGTCTAACAACATGTTAATCATTAATATTTCTCCTCTTGTTATCGTGAAGTGTTCTTGGTTTCTTGGCTATACTTATGGCTTTGTGAATATTATTGAGTTTAAATTTTGAATTTTCAATCTTCTCCATTAGTATTGTTGTTGTGATAAGCTCATCCACTTAGATTTTATTTCCAAGGACCAAGATTACATCCTTATTCTTCGCTATACTTTTCGGATATTTACTAAATTTTGTTGTCGCTCCAACTTTTAAATGAGGAATTTGAATCAATTAATTTAATTCCATCATCATTCAGTGTGTTGTCTACTCAAATTCCGCCATTGTTTAGACATCTGGAAAAGGTAACCTAATTTTTGTGTCAGAATCTAATTAATTTGCTTTTGAATTGATTGATCTCCTTATTTTTTCCATTTTTTGTTTTTTCTTTAATACAAAAATTAATTACTTTAGTTTATCTCCTCAGTCACTGAAAACTCTCATCTTCTTCGGTTCTTCTATTCTGCAAATTACTGTTCTTCTCCCTCTATAAAAGTAAGTTTTTTTCAGCTCTATTTCTCTGTTCTTTGTTGTATGTGCTAGATTTATAAAGTATCCCTTCTTCCTTTTCTGGTGATTACCGTTTATACTTTGAATTACATATTTTTGATCATCTTCTCCGGTATATCCTCTTTTGTTTTCCTTAACTTCTGCTTTGAAAAACTTATATCCAACCTTTGTAACTCTGATTAAGGCTTTTATTTCAAATTCTAGGATACATGTTTGTCTGAATGTCTTCCTCTAACCATATTGAGTCTCCCGCAGAAGATGTTCACACCGATGAGGATTCCGGTCATGTCACCGGGTCCTCCGCTATTAGCAGTGTGTTGTCTAGTTCATTCTTGGAAGACATATAGAAATATTTTCCTTTTCTATCTTCTTTTGAACTTTGGGCTCCTGCAAAGTCTGAATGTGTTCACACTCCTCCTTCTGGCTATATATCTTGTTATATGGCCTATTTAAATTTTGGTCATTATTTTCCCCTTCCTCAACCTATTGTTGAGCTTCTGTGTGCGTACAAAATCATGTTGTCCTATTTTCATCCTTAAGGCATTGCTATTATAATGAGATTTCATCATATGTGTGAAAATGCGAACGTTCCTTTCACCCTTGACTTATTCCGTAACTTTTACCATCTTCGCAAAGTAAAAAAAATACTATAGATGAGTTTACCTTCTATCCTGTTAGTGGTTTTCCCAGAAATCTTGGTCTTTGGCGTAGAGAATATTGTTATGTAAAAATGAACCAAAACCCCGACGTGATCATTTCATCTTAGAACTACAATGTTCCCAAGTCCAAGCTTCCTAGTGCGGGGATTCGCTTTACCGCTGACTCTGAGATCCTGGTAACACTCTGCGCTCATACACAACATCTCTGCCATGCTAATTCTGATGTTGATGGTGTTTTGTTTGTTATTATTTTCCATGTTGGATCTGTTTTCTCTCTTATTTTTGACAATTGTTTAAATCTTTTGTGGGTTTATCTGATCTATGATATTTCTTTCTTTGTAGACATGGACCTAGCTGGAGATGCTATTGACAGATTGCTTTTTGATGGTGATGATGAGAAGGTAGCTAAAACGCTTATCCAACCTAATGATACTACTGCAAATGACATCATTTAAAAGGGTGTTAACCAAACCAGCAATGGATATGTACTTACTGAGGGCAAGACAACTGAGGGTGGAGAGAAGGGTGGTGATCGTACCACTGGTGAGTCGAAGGAGAAGAAGAAGAAAAGGGAGAGGATCGATGGATCCTCAACTCATTTTTCGCCTCCGATAAAAAAGGGTTGTGGCAACCAGCCTCGCTCTAAGGCTCTGGTGCAAACTGATAACCTGCTAGTGGAGGGGACAATACCTAAATACTCTTTCCAAACTCTCTCTTTCTAATACTCCGGCTGTGGTAAGTTTGCTGGGAAGTTAGAGTAACTTTTGCTATACTTTATTCCTCTATTTTTGGATGATTGGCTATCTAGTTTATACGTGTTTTACTCTGTAAGATTGGTGAGAGTCTTCAGCTCATGAGTGAGCGACTTCAAAGTTCTGTCCTATGGATGAGTTACTCTTGGAAAAGTACAAGACTAAGGAGAAGAGATGCATTACTCTAGAGGCTTCCTTTAAAGCCGCGGAGGAATGTACGAACACTGCTGAGAAGTGTGCAAAGGTTTTTGAAGAAGAAGTTGATGCGCCTAAATTTACCTCAGCTACTGCTCTACCTTGGGTGATCAGAATCTGCAAAGACAAAGCCCCCGGAGGTTTCCAGGGGGGAAGAGGCTCCGACGCCAAGTAAGCAAACAGGCTACCCAAATGTAATTAGGAATGAATAGTTAAGTTCTATAAGTTTACCTTTGACCTTTATATAGGTAGAAGGATAGGGAAACTGTTTTGTTTGCTTGTGGAGCAAGTACTCTCACCCTGGGCCAGCCTAAAAGGCTTTACCCAAAGGGAAAAACTATGGACTTAAGATCAGACGCATGCATATTTAGGCCCATACGGATTTACACATTATTAGAAATCACCAAGCTTTGCTCTGAGCTGACGGAAATGCATACAAATGGACCTACTTCCCCTAAGTATCCTTAAGTTCTGGTGGATTGGCTCAATGAAACGAACTCCTTCTTTACGTTATTTGAGGATGTTTCCAGCTCTACTCACATTGTTGGTTATTGTGAGGCTGTGAAAGATTTGTGCAAGTTGAACCCAACTGCAATGGTGAAGAGCTTTCCCTCTTTGGCTAAATGTACTGCATCGTTGGCAAAGTGGAAAGCTATGCTCAATGATAGTTTTATTGAAAATTTTTCTGATGGTGGGCATCCCTATGTCTTGCTATCGCATCTTAAGGGTCTTCCTTCATTGCTCTTTATCTTAGAGCTTAAAAGTTTCCCGGTCGATTACTGTGAAGGTTTTCCTTTCATTTCTCTTGATGCTACACCGACCCCATCCCAGAGGCTGATGCGCAAGCGAAGAACCCTATTCAGAATGCGAGCCAAGGAGAAAATTACCTCGTTGTTTAGAGCACTTCACCCCTCATACCGAAGTCAGTTGAATTCTAGAGTTGTGTTTGATTTGAAACAATATTAATTTTTGTTTGTAATATTTAATGACACTATTATGGATTGTCATATTGGATATTTTGTTTGACTTTTCTAAATATGTCTATTCTAATTTTATACCTTTGTTTCATATTTGCTCGTATGCAAGGTTTTGATTTTTTCATCGACCATAAACTTTTGAATCTTCGTGGCTTGTTTGGGTCTAATGATCATTTTGGGCATCCTCTTGGATCTATGCCATCGATACTTAATGTCCTAGCCTGCTAATTGCAGCTTCTAGGTCCATATCCTTAGAGTATCTTGAACTGTTCTCCGGTATTCATTTATCTAACATTGGAGACTCATTTAAACTCTATTCCCTTATGTCTTGGGTGGAATTCATCTACCCTCTTAGTGTGGTTTCATCGGCTTCTAGAGATTGTCCATTTAGTAAATTTATTCATGATAGTTATAACCTCGAGTCTCTTGGTAAAGACATCGTTCATACTCTAGCTAATCTTGAATCCGTTGGCGCTTATGTTCGCTCAATTGACCTCCTTAAGCGTGTTGAAGAATGGGAGATGTTGTTAGGTCTCGCCTGAAATACATGCTCCTTGGTGTCTAAAATTTAGAAGTTTCCTGAACAAAAACTTTGAATGAAACTCAAGAGCACATTTGTGAAATGAAAAGGTTCTGTTCAGAGCAGAATGATCTTATCCACCGGCAGCAGCTGAATTTAATTAATATGATTTGTCAGCAAGAAGAGGAAAATAATTTTACTGTGAGCAAAGCACTCGAAGCTTATCAGAACATTGTTATCATAGATAAACAATATTTTCACATTGATGATCGTGAGTCACGATGAGGGCTTTGACCGGAGGTGCCTGTTAACTTACCCATCGCAAGTCACGACAAACATGTCCTGAGTCGTGACAAACATGTCGTGAGTCGCGACAAACATGTCGTGAGTCGCGACAAACATGTCGTGAGTCGCGACAAACATGTCGTGAGTCGCGACAAACATGTCGTGAGTCGCGACAAACATGTCGTGAGTCGCGACAAACATGTCGTGAGTCGCGACAAACATGTCGTGAGTTGCGACAAACATGTCATAAGTCGTGATGGGCGTACAAAGTTGCTTTTAAAAAATGGGCAGAACCATTTAAAATCCTATTTCCACCCTTTTCCCTTCATCTCATCCATTGTGATATGAATCTCCTTGCGAAGACTCACGATTTGCGGAATTAATATCTTTGATCTAGTGAAGGGATCTGTAAACCCGCACTATCTCGCATGAAATTCAGGAGTCTAGCCCTCGGGGTACGCCTAACTTCGACTTGCTCTCTAACTAGCCCTCGGGATCAGATTACAAGGTTTATTGATACTTAACTAGCCCTTGGGGTTAAGCAACAATGGAATAGCTCGCAAGCAAAGAGTATGAACTCAAAAGGTTGTATATTTGGTTGATGAAAAGTTCTAATTTTCGTCCATAATATTGTAACCCTTTTTATATAGGGTTACAATCTTGCCTCAAAATCACAAATGGAAACTGAATCAACTTATGGTAGCTTTAAGAAGCTAAAACCATATCTCACTAAAATACCTAAAATAAATGGTAATCTAAGGTAATCAAGTTGAATTCTTCAAGAAGTAACCTTGAAGAATATTACCTTATCTAATCTTACCAAATATAATTCTAATTAGAATAAAACTGAATATACTAAACCTTAATGGACTGTATTTTCGAAATTCAGCTCTTCAAAGCCCACATGGCCGAGCTATCAGTCCAATAAACCCAAAATGACATTATTTTACAGTGATCACACTACCTCATTAAAAACCCAGTGGGAAAAAAGAGTATAGTGTTCCTCATGATGTCTTCAGTTCGTCGACAATCTTGAATAATGAATCCAAGATGTCGATGGTGACTCCTTCTTCATTTCTTCATCATAAAGATGATCAATCAAAGAATTTAAAGAAGCATCCCTAAGCTTAGTTATTGACCTAGTCATCAGCCCTGCCATGTCACTTAGAGGATCTCGAACATATCCTTTAAATGTTTGATCAAGTCGTGGAATGTCTTCATTTATGGTGGTAGTCGTCTTGGCATCTCCATCATTCCCTCCATGGTCGAAAGGTTTCGCCCTCGAAACGGAATCATCTTCAAATGTAAATGGAGATAAATCAGCAAAATTGAAGGTCGCACTAACACCATAATGATCTAGTAACTCAATATTGTAAGCATTGTCGTTCACATGAGCCAACACTCTAAAAGGACCATCTCCACTTGGACTCAACTTAGATTTCCGAGCATTAGGAAACCTCTCTTTCCGCTGATGAACCCAAACATAATCTCCCACGTTGAACCTCATCAACTTGCGACTTTGATTTGCTTTATCAGCATTCAGTGCATTCGTCCGTTCAATTCTCATGCACATCTTCTCATGGATTTTCTTCACAAAATCAGCTTTCTGTTCTCCATCAAGGTTTTTAACCTGTTTAAAATTCAAAGGAAGTAGATCAAGAGGTGTAACAGGTAGAAAACCATAAACAATTTAAAATGGAGATAAAGAAGTAGTAGAATGAATAGTGCAATTGTAAGCAAACTCTACAATTGGAATGCATTTCCCCAATTCTTTAAGTTCTTCTGAACTAGTGCACGCAGGAGATCCCCTAGGGTTCGATTGGTCACTTCTGTTTGTCCCTCAGTTTGAGGATGATTGGCAGTCGAAAACAACAACTTTGTCCCTAACTTGCGCCACAAGGTATTCCAAAAGTAGGATAAAAATTTAACATCGCGATCAGAGACAATGGATGCAGGAATTCCATGTAACCAAACTACTTCCTTCAAAAATAGATCCGCAACATGCTTTGCATCATCTGTATTCCTACAAGGAATAAAATGTGCCATTTTCGAAAATCTATCCACAACCACAAAGATAGAATCATTACCTGACTGAGATCGTGGAAAACCTAGGATAAAATCCATGAAAATATCAACCCAAGGATGTGTAGGAACAAGAAATGGAGTATAAAGACCATGAGGCTTAGTTTTAGACTTAGCCTTCAAGCAATCAAGACAATTCCTACAAACCCTATCAATAGCAAGTGCCATTTTCGGCCAATAGAAGTGTTCTCGCAACAAATTATAAGTTTTAAAAGCACCAAAATGTCCCATTAAACCACCTGAATGATCTTCTCTAACAAGTAGTTCACGCATAGAACATTGAGGAATACATAACCTATTATTCATAAACAAGAAACCATCATGCCGAAAAAACCTCTCATAAGCACCATTTTCGCATGCAGCATAAATAGATGAAAAATCGGAATCGGTCGGAAATAAATCTCGCACGAATGAAAACCCTAGCATAATGCATTCCAAACATGTAAGTAAAACATGTTTACGACTAAAAGCATCAGCAACAACATTTTCTTTACCCTTTTTGTAACCGGATTCCTTTTTCTTTCCTTTTTTTCAGCCACAATTCATTTTTCCCTTTTTTGTACTATAAAACTCACAAACAGAATGTTATTCCCCAAGAAAAATTTTGGTCACAATTACCAAAATTTGTGGAAATTGCAAATCTGCCCCCAAACTTTTGAAAATTGCAAATCTGCCCCAAATTTCAGATTTCAAATCCTAAATTCCGATTTTGAAACCCAAAATCTGCTACCTTTTGTTTTTTATTTTTGAAAATTTTTGGAACAAGAATCGCCTATACAAAACTTGGAGAAAACTACGACAACTTCCTCTTGATTCCAATGAACTTCGAGGTATTCAAGATCGTAAGGATCAAGAATATGACACTATATATATGGAAAATGACACAAGAATCTTTTTTTTATAAGGTGTAATCAAGAATCAAAGAACAATTCTAGATCACGGAATCAAAGAACGATAAAGAAAACAAATAGGATTATGAGCATGCAATAATTTTCAGAAGAGTTGATGAAAATATCACAAGCACATAAACTGTTTGAGCTACTAAAAACTACGAAACTGACCAGGAGGTGAAGGCAGATAATACTTGTTAACGCTCAGACCCTTCGACGTCCTCCTGACTCGATTGATGAAGGTGAAGGTGGATAGTAATACCGAAGTATTCTAACTCTCGGACCCTTCGACGTCCTTCGACTCTAGATTCAATCCTCCTGGTAAGAAAGATAAAAAAAACACAGTTAAAACAAGACATAAAAGAGTATATATATATATATATAAATTTGAAAATAAATTAATGCAAACTCGAAACCCCTTTTTTTGTTTTTTTTCCGGCCACAGTGCATCTTTTGCTTTGCTCTGATACCAACTGATATGAATCTCCTTGCGAAGACTCACGATTTGCGGAATTAATATCTTTGATCTAGTGAAGGGATCTGCAAACCCGCACTATCTCGCACGAAATTCAGGAGTCTAGCCCTCGGGGTACGCCTAACTTCGACTTGCTCTCTAACTAGCCCTCGGGATCAGATTACAAGGTTTATTGATACTTAACTAGCCCTCGGGGTTAAGCAACAATGGAATAGCTCGCAAGCAAAGAGTATGAACTCAAAAGGTTGTATATTTGGTTGATGAAAAGTTCTAATTTTCGTCCATAAGGCCTCCCTTTTTATAGGGTTACAATCTTGCCTCAAACCCTAATCACAAATGGAAACTGAATCAACTTATGGCAGCTTTAAGAAGCTAAAACCATATCTAACTAAAATACCTAAAATAAATGGTAATCTAAGGTAATCAGGTTGAATTCTTCAAGAAGTAACCTTGAAGAATATTACCTTATCTAATCTTACCAAATATAATTCTAATCAGAATAAAACTGAATATACTAAACCTTAATGGACTGTATTTTTGAAATTAGCTCTTCAAAGCCCACATGGCCGAGCTATCAGTCCAATAAACCCAAAATGACATTATTTTACAGTGATCACACTACCTCATAAAAACCCAATGGGAAAAAAGTGTATAGTGTTCTTCATGATGTCTTCAGTTTGTCGACAATCTTGAATAATGAATCCAAGATGTCGATGGTGACTCCTTCTTTAATTCTTCATCATAAAGGCAATCAATCAAAGCATTTAAAGAAGCATCCCTAAGCTTAGTGCTTGACCTAGTCATCGGCCCTACCATGTCACTTAGAGGATCTCGAACATATCCTTTAAATGTTTGATCAAGTTGTGGAATGTCTTTATTTATGGTGGTAGTCGTCTTGGCATCTCCATTACATCGCTCCACCAAAATTCCACCACCCTCCGGACACCACTCACCAGCTCTCTCCCCCTAAAATCAACCCTACACCACTCTCCAATCCATCTTACCCAACCTCCACCCATAAATCGTTCTAGTTTGTTGAAGAACACAAAACCCTAGAATTTGGGGGTTTTGTGATTTTTAGCAATCCGGATTTAAATTGGTCGTGGGCTTCATTCCTTCTTCATCCTAAGCATCTAAGTGGTACATTCCTTCACTTTCTCGGGCTTCAATTGTGATTATGTTGTATAATCTATTTTATGGGACATTGTGTGGATTATGTGTAATGCCTTATTAGATTGTTGGAACATTATGTGGATTATGTGTAATGCCTTATTAGATTGTTGGAACATTGTGGATTCTTGTGAATATATTGTGCTTATGGTTTGGTTTGATGGAGATTATGTGAATATATTGGGCTTAAGGTTTGATTGGATGTGGGATAGCATTATTCTCATTTTGATTGTGTAGATTTGCTCATGTTAGTGTTGTGCTTGCATTGTGTTTATATTGTTACTTTGGTTGAGAATTAGAAATTAGGCATGTTAACTTGATTAAACATAGTTGATACTTGGATGCAATGTTATTATGCTTAGGATGGTTTAGCCATAGCACTTGAATGTTAACGTTATGAATGTACTAATGGTAGCTAAACTAGTTAGGCATGACTATGATTATGGGATATAGCATATTGGATGTTTAACTATATGAGAACCTAATGAACTTAAGATTATGGGAATTTTGAATATGACATGGATTTTATATGCAATTGTGGTTAGGACTTGAACTAGTTGGCTTGGATTTGATTTGGTTCGTGATGTTGGCAAAACTAGTTTAAGGTTGAGTATGATTTGTGATATTGCATGTATGTATATTCATGTGCGTTTGACTTGTTTGTTGTGGTTGTTAGATATGGCCCTTACCAAGAGACCTAGGGCTCCTCCACGAGATGGGCGCACCGCCACTCCACCTCCACCTCCGCCACCAGCTGCGGAGTCAAGCCCTGTACCTCCTCTTCCTGATAGGTACATGTGTGTGACCTGGATCACTGGGCTCTATGTGGAGAGATAGGAAGCCTTGGTCAGCCGCTAGCTCAAGGAGACGAGTTTTGTTGACGTGCCTACACTGGAAGCTCTTGGGCTAACCCAGTCAGTTTGATGCCTTATCGCCAAAGAAGGGCTGGAGGGTTTCATGAGCAAGAGTGCCCCCTCATACTGGCAATACACACTGAAGTTCCTATCCACAGTCAGGATATGTAGTATGAGGGATGATCAACCATGCGAGAGGTACATCACTTTCCACCTAGATGATATACCCCGAGAGATAACTGTCTCATAGGTTGAGGAAGCCTTTGGATGGAACACGGCTGAGATCCAGGCGAGGCTGGACCCACAGGCCCAAGACCAATCAATTGAGGACAACATACACTTTTGGAGTGTCATCAACATGAGGGCGAAGAACTCTGATGACAAGAGTAGTGCTATCATCCATTTCGCACTTCGTTATGTGCACAGACTTTTGGCCGGCACAATGCTTTGCTCGGCAGATCCGATGAATATGCCAGACAAAAAAATTCACTTCTTATAGCACTGACGAGTGAGGGGTTGGGAGACGGGTTAACAAGATGAATTTGGAGCTTGATATACCCTTGGCGAACTTGGCAATTCCACCTGACTCTTCGTGTAGAGAGGAATTTCAGTGCGAGCTCAATAACCTTGGTCCAGCCCCTATCCAGCGCGATGGTAGTAGCTTGCCATTCACTGAGCAACATCAGTAGCACTCTCCATAACCTTCACCAGAGACCGAGCCAATGCAAGAGGATTATGTGCCACCTTACTACTCCCAACCTCCACCTGATTTCTATGAGCGTATGATACATACTATGTAGGATACATTCCGCCACTAGGAAATCATGATATTGGATCACAATGCGTTGGTCTCTCAGAGCTTGATCGACATGGATGAGGAGATTGACCATCTATCGGCTTGCGTCCATGAGATCCAGCCCCAGGCAGGTGGTGTCTCAGGCCCTGATCCTGGAGCAGAGAGGCATAGAGCTAGGAGGTAGAGGAACACGGATTGGCTGGCTCATTATCAACATCGTTATTTTGGTGGTGGTCCTTCTTCTTCACAACAGTGATTGTAAGCATTATATTCTTACCATTTCCATACTTCTTTGTGTACGATTTTACCCTATTTTGTCTACACTGAGGGAAATGTAGCGTTCTAAGTGAGAGGGATGGGTATTTACTGATTTCACTGCTTGGTTTGGAGATTTGTTTTTCTAGACTTGATACTTTTGGGATATTTCTTTTGCTTTGCTTTGGATATTTTTCCCTTTTGTTTTGGGGGATGCTTTCCTTTTGATGTACTTGGATGATGTTAGTTTTGATATTTTTCGTAGCCTTAACATTTGGAAAGCACTTTGCTACTTTTTGGATTGGAAAAACATGAAAATTTTGAAAAAATAGAAAATGAAAAAAATATAAATAAAAAGAATCCCGCTAAGTTGAAAACCTGAGGGGGCATCTTAGGCAACATTGGGGGCCTGGATAGGTTGAAAACCCGAAAGTGTGACCTAGGTAAAAATGAAAGGCTAAATGTGCAGAAAATGGTGAGATATAAGCCGAAGAAACATGATGTGTGGCTAGGATGAAAACTCGAAAGGGCTCCTAGGAAAAATGAGGGAAAGAGAAAAAAAATGTTATTTGTTCACTCATTTGCCGGCATTGGAGTCATAAGGTTGCAGTAGCCATATGGATGGATCATGTGGTTTGACATCTTGAAGACCTCTTGGGATTGGGAAATTTAGCGGGGAAAATAAAGTAAGTTATGAAATTCTTGATCGTTAATATACTTCATTTTTAAGATGATATATTGGTATAAAGTGGAGTATGTATTTGAACTTTATGCATGCTTTTAGCTTCACCTTGTACCATTGGATTTGGGATTGTCAATTTGAGATTCGGAGATGTTTTAGAGATATCAATGAATTGATAGGTTGATATGGTTTGGGTAGATTTAGGAATGGGGGTTGTGGGAAACTTCTCATTTGATCTTAACGTTGGGATGTGTGACATTGAGAGTTTTGTGAAGTATTGACTTGGGGGAGTAGTGGTTAGGATGTGGATACATCAATTCCTTCGTGTGCTTGGATCTTTTCTTACTCGAGGGCGAGTAAGGTTTAAGTGTGGGGATGTTTGATGTGTTCATTTTATGTGCATAATTTAGTACTTTTGGGATCACTTTTGTGCTCTTTTGTGAAGAGGATTGCGTGCGAACCATACACCAAGAACTTGAACAATACGCCTCCAAGCCAAGCGAAAATGGCAAATCAACTAAAAACCAAAATAAAAGAAAACTAACAAATATTTACAACTAGCACATACTCACACATAATATGCCCAAACACTTAAAAATAAATGCCTCTTCCCCAGCAGCGGCGCTAAAATTTTGGAGGTCGTCGCCGTACCTCTCAAAGTTATATTTTAAATCCCTAATGCTTCCTATCTACAATTAAGTAGATAATGGCAAGTCGGGATCATCCACGAGAAGAGGGATCTTTCCAAGTGTTTAAACATATATAGGAGAAAATATACTATATATAAGCATATATAGATACATATAAAAGCATGTGGGGGGGGGCTTGGTTGGTTTTTTTTGTCTTAAGTTATAAAATTTAAAGAAAACAACTAGAAAAGTAATATAATTATGCTAATTATGCAACAACTAAATAGATTATTAAAACAACAATTAACGGAGCCTTGGGGGCAATCGACTTCCACTTCCAAACTTTCTATAGATCATAGATTCATTCACTCATTTAATTACATTTATTGTCTATGGAAAATGTTATCACTTCTCATTCGAAGATCAACATTCATTCCTTCTTCATAGTAGTTTGCAAAGACAAACAACGACCATTTGCAAACCTCATTGATGATCACCCTAAGCAAACAATACCGTAGAGGTATTTCATCAATGGTTTTTCACACAAAGGACCATAGGCTTGATAACAACAAGCCTTCTACCAAAGATATAGACATTTAACCAAACAAAGAATTTACTAGGTTAACCCTAGAACAAACCACATTCAAGGTTCAACCTTTGTTTGCATCTATGGGATAAATATGAGAACAATCTACATTAACATACTTATCTAGCAAGAAGTATGTTGATCATACAAACATTTGGATTTCATGTCAAATGAGCTGAGAAATTTGCAACTTTCCTAACACCCTAACACTTCAATCACACAAACATTTTATATACTCAAACAACCCATGGTATAAATGAGACAAAACACAACTTTAATTCCATAATAAGTCTTCTCCAATAAATGTTCATAAATACGCAATAGAGAATTTCACCACATAAGTTTGGAAGCTTCAATAAATTGCTCCCAAGAACTAGATTTAACTACTAGAGTTCATACTAATTAATGCTAACAAACCAAACATAAAACAAGAGAAATCAAAGATGAAAATGGTTGAAAATTAGGGTTAGAATAGTACCAAAGTTGGGTGAAGAAGAGTTATGAATGAGAGGAAAGAGAATGCTATTTATAGTACAAAAAAGGATAAGGTTGGATTCTGGCCACCCGTACGTCGCGAATTGCGACGAGTGACAGAACTTACCCTTGTCTTCTTTTCTTCTTGTTGTAGCAAGCACTCTTCTTCACAATAATCTCTCTCATTCTTCAAGTTTTAAAATATTTGAAGCAAGCTTTCAAAGTTTTCAAAAGATGATCTTCAACGGCCTCCGGTCTTCAAATCTTTGGAGCAATTCTTCAAAGACTTCAAAATGGCCTCGGGTCTTCAAGTCTCCATGTTCTTCCTTTGTCACGCAAAATCCACTTAGAAGAGGTAAAAGAGCGTAAAGTCGCTCTTTCCTCTCCTAAGAGAATTTTAAGGTAAAACACAAGCTCTTGATACAAAAGTGATCTCAAAAGGTACTAAATTATGCACATAAAATGGACACATCAGATGACCTATTTGATCGGTTGAAAAAGAAACAAGATGAATGTGACCATCTTTCTAGCTGTTCCATATAGTAGTAAAGCAATTTTGACGACCAAGTTGCTATGAATATCCAATTGCATAAAGGTAATGATCACCTTCGTACTGAGTGTGCACGTCTTTATTCGAATGTTCATCAACTTGAGCAGGCTTGTTGTAATTATAAAGATGGGCTGAAGGCCGCATCTGCTAGTTCTCGAAGCTCTGCTGGTTTGGGTGATTTGACTATGAATATTGGAGGTCAGAGAGTCAGTTTGTCTGAGGCTTTCCAGTCGTATATTTTCCATCTACAAGACGAAATCCAAAAATTTGGAGGAAGTGAATAAGAGTTATGGGGAGATTGTTAACCTAATGAGTATCCAACATGACCGAGAAGAATTTGGTCTCATAACTGATTTTAAATCTTATTATGCCCTATATCTTGATCGCATAGAGTGAAGTGGTTGAGCCCAGCATCCTACTTACTTGCATATGAAGTTGCGTTGTGATCATATCATGGCTGAAGAGCATCGGGCTTCACACTCTCGTCGTTGCGATAGTTTATCATCATCTGGGTCTTTTTGCACCTCAAGGTGTAGATAATTTATGATTCCATAAGTTTCCCTTTTCATGCATGGAGTACTATTTTCCTTTCCGTTCTCACTTCTAGAAGTTGTCACACTTTCTTTGTAATAATACCAAACCCTATAGTCGACACACTTTGGCTTGCGTGATACTTTCATTTTTTTTGAAAATCTATCTATCCTTTTTTTTCCTTTTATCTAGTAAAAGTCTTCATAGATATGTGTAGAAATTGTAAAGCCATAATGTTTTTTTATTGTTTCCATCACTTTTCTGCAAGTGATTCTACCTTATTGCAAGATCCATAGCTTGCTATTGTTGTATTGCGCGAAGCCGTGAGATCTAATGCTCGCTTATATCATTTTTTTGTAGGCATGTTTTCCTAATAGCAAGATCTATAGCTTGCTTGCTTTTAAAAATTTGTACTGTGTGAAGCTGAAAGATATATCGCTTGCTTTTGTCGCTGTTTTAAAGGTAAGTTTGCCTGATAGCAAGATATATAGCTTGCTTACTTGAAAGTTTGTATTGTGCGAAGCCGTAATATTTATTGCTTTCTTTTGTTGCTGCTTTGTAGGCATATCTGCCTTATATCAAGATCAATCGCTTGCAGATTGAAAATTTTTATTGTACGAAGTGGCAAGAAGTATAGCTTGCCTAATCGACAATTTGTACACCTGTAATCATGCATTTAATAATCATCTTTTAAGATTTTCTATTTTTTTTTTGCGATTGCAAGGTATAGTTATGTAAGTAAAGGGTAAAAAGTAATTTTCGCCAAAGATTTGTTTTTAATATTTATATTACAATAATATCACCATCAAAACCAAACAAGGGAATGAACATCACCAATGATCATGTCATGGTTTCTATACAATCAACTAGGTTTCTCCTGCCTTCTTCGTTGATCCTACTCATAAAACTTTCTCAAGTTGATTACATGCCAAGTGTTGGGAATGTTGTTGCCATCCATTCTCTCAAACTCATAGCAGTTGGATCTGTGTGTCTTCATTATTTTGTACGGTCCTTCCCATTTTAGGCTCAACTTTCCTTTCTCCTCTACCAGGCTGGCCTCATTCTTCCTTAGCACCAGATTACCAAATTGAAATTGTGTTTCTTTAACTTTCTGGTTGTATGCTCTAGCCCTCATTTCCTTGATTTTGCTTCTGTGATCACTGCCATTTGTCTATTTTCTTAGAGCTTGTCTAAGTCCAACCTCATCATCCGAAATTATCATCTTCGTTGTACTCTTCTACTCAGAGGATTGAGTTTCTGATTTCCACTGGTATTATCACTTTGTGCCCATATACAAGATTGTATGATGTTTCTCCTGTTGGTTGTCGCACCATTGTTCTGTACAATCACAAGGTATTGGGCACCTCATCGACCCAGCCTGTTTTCTTTCCCTCCAGTATTTTCTGGATACCTTGAGCAATTGTTCTATTTTTTACCTCTACCTGACTATTTTCCTGAGGTGAGATACATATGTAAATTTCTGAGTAATTCCCAGTTTCAAACACCATTCTACAAAGATTTCACTTGTGAATTGTGTGCCATTGTCGGTGGTGATGGTTTGTGGCACCCCAAAGCAACAAACTCTATTATGCCAGACAAACTTTCTTGTCACTTCTGCTGTGACTTTTCATAAAGGATTCGCTTTCACCCACTTTGTAAAGTAGCCAATTGGCACAATTCGAAATTTGGCGTTTCCAGCACCTTGTGTAAAAGGTCCGACCAGATTGATTCCCCATTTATCGAACAACCAGGCTCCATATATTCCCATTAAAGAGACTTGTGGCTTGTGCTACATTAGGGCATTAATCTAGCAATTTTTTCACTTGAGGACGAAGTTGTATGCGTCATTAAACATGGCTGGCCAGTAATATCCGGCTCAAATGATCTTTTTCGCGATTGTTTGAGCCCCTTGGTGTGTTACACATAATCATTTGTGTACTTCCATTAAGATTTCACTTTTTTGTGATAATCCTACACACTTTATCCACGGAGACAAGAAACCTTTCTTGTATAAGGTCATTTCTTAAAAAACATAGTTGTGAGATTACATTTCTAACTTCCTGGCTTGTACCTTATCTATTGGTAGATTTCCCTTTTCAAAATAATCAATTAGAGGTGCCATCCAATTATCCCCTTCTGTCTGAACCGTTGACATGATTGTCTATGCTGTGCTCCAAACTGGGATGACCTCCCCCTTCACATCCTTGTGTTTGGCTAATGACTCGAACCCAACTTTTTACAGCTTGCTTAAGGCATCTGCTTTTGTGTTTTCAGTTCTTGGAACATGCTGGATGTTGAAGTATTTGAGGTGAGCGATGAGCTGGCGAACCATGGTTAAATATTTTACCAATTGCTCTTCTCTCAGTTCGTAGTCTCCCCGTACTTGTTGGACCACTATTTGTGAATCACTAAAGGCTCGAATGCTCTTGACCTTCATTTTTACTATGAGATCTAAGCCACACACTAATGATTTGTACTCAGCTTCATTGTTGGTGAGTAGAAAGTCCTTACAAACTGAGAATCTACATTCTCCTCCTTCTGGGTTAACGAATAGCAGTCCTTCACCACAACCTACTTTGCTAGATGACCCATCAACAAATAATTTCCAAGCGATGTATTCCCACTTTGATTTTCCTTTGTCCATTTTAAGATTTTGATGTGTTTTCACTTACTGTACCCCTACGCTTGTCATCTCCGCGATGAATTCTACCAAAACCAGTGCTTTGATTGCAGTTCGTGGTTGAAACTGAATCTCACATTGCCCCAATTCAAGTGCCCACTTGGTAATTCTACTGAATAACTCGGGATTGCTCTGGATGTTCTTTATTGGGTAGTTAGTATAGACTACGATCCTATGGCCATGGGAATAGGTTCACAGTCTTCTTGCCAAATATATTAGAGCTAGAGTCAACCTCTCAATTGGCAGATACGCCATTTCAGCCTAATGTAGTATTTTACTGGTGTATAACACTGGTACTTGCTTCTGGCCTTATTGTTGCACCAAAATTGAGCTCACCGCATTCATTGAAATCGCTAAGTATAAATATAATGTTTCCCCGAGAATTGGTGATTTCAACGTTGGCAGTGTTTGAGGCTGCACTTTCAATGATTCATATACTATTTGACAATCTTCACTCCAGTTGAACTTTTTAGCCTTCTCAAGGACTTCAAAGAGTGGAAAGTGCCTCTCGGCCACCTGTGAAACAAACCTACTAAGCGATGTTAGCGATCCCATTAAGATTTGAGCTTCTTTAACTGTTCGTGGTTGGGGGAGGTTAACGATCGCTTGTATCTTCTCCGGATTCACTTCAATTCCTTTTGAGGATACCTTGTATCCCAAGAATTTTCCTGCACCTATCCCGACTGTGCATTTTTTGGGATTCAGCTTCATTCCAATTGCACTTAATGTATCTAGGGTTTCCTTAAGTTTTGCGCAAAGTCACATAAATGCATGGTTTTATAATAATGTCATCGACATATGCTTCTACATTCCACCATATTTGATTGCGAAATGCATTTTCAACCACCCATTGATATGTTTCCCTGCATTTTTCAGGCCAAATGGCATCTTCACATAGCAAAATATCCTAAAGCTCATTATGAAGGCTCTTTTTCTGCATCTTCCAAGTTCACCAATATGTGGTGATGTTCTTTATACGCATCTAAGAAAGCCACGACCTCGTATCTAGAAATTGCTTCCACTAACCGATCGATCTTGGGCAAAGGATAACAACCCTTTGACATGCTTTGTTTAAATTGATGAAATCTATACACATTCTCCATCCAGAATCTGCCTTCTTCACCATCACTGGGTTCGCTAGCCATTTCAGGTAGATCACCTCCTTTATGATGCCAACTTGCGGTAATGCTTTTACTTCTTCCTTAATCACTTTCTGTCTATCACTAGCGAAGCTTACTTTGTTTTTGCTTAACTGGTTTGATCGAATCACCAATATTCAAGGAATGAGATGCAATGCCTGGGTTGACTCATCCCATGTTTTGTACGCTCAATGCAAATGTGTCGTTGTGATCTCATGGGATTTGTATCACCTTATTTTTTTCTAGATCTGGAAGATGCTTTCCTATTTTGACACACTTAGATGTATCGTTGTCATCCAAAATAACATATTCGGTCTCTTTTCCTATATCTACTAGGGGGGCCACTTTGCTGAGTGAATCACTGTTCGTGATAGTACTAACCATCTTTGTTTGCTCCACGTTCTTTCTTGCTCTCATCTCGATGACCATACACTGTCTGGAAGTTTGTTGGTTTCCTCTCACCGTCATGATCCATGTTTAGGTTGGGAACTTCATGACCAAATGGTACGGAGACCATATTGCCTTCGTTCTATTCATCCATGGTCTACCGTTGATAGCATTAAACAAAGTTGGTACGTCTATGACAACGAAGTCACAAATGATAGTGCAGTTCCTATCATTTTCACCAATTGTTACGGGTAGTTGCATGTTGCCTAACAGTGTCTATGCTTATCCCATGAATCCTACGAGCAAGGACGTGGACCTCTTGAAGTTGATCCCCTTGGATCCCAATCGGTCAAAGCAGTCTACGAAAAGGATTTCTACCGTGCTTCGATCATCTACAAACACTTTATGAATTGTTGTGTTCTCGATCTTAGCATTAATGATCATTGGATCATTGTGAGGTGAAGTGTTAGGAACCGCATCCTCTTCGCTAAACGTGATTTTTTCATCCACACACAATCTTTTGTCTACAGGCTCCCATGGTGGTGAATATCTGACCTCAAGTTTCCAAGCATTATTTGATAAACACTCTGTTGACACCCTTGTATCGAGAAGACTACTCTCTCTGGAGCCTCATTAGATACGCCTTCTTCATAATCCACCATTGCTGTCATATTTCGATTCTTGTTCTAAGTGTTCATTGCATCTTGGATTTTAGCCATGGAGCTTCCTGCCTTGTTAGCTTCATTGTATCTGCTTCCACCATCTTCTTTATTATATTGGCTTAGATAGCCATTTCTCAAGTTCTCCTCTATATGTCTCCTCAGATCTCTGCAATATTCAATATTATGACCATGATCTTTATGGAAGGCACAATAGTATTCTCTTGATCTTTTCTCTGGAGGTGCTATCATATGTGGTAGTTCGCAGAATAGATCTATGTTCGCTTACCAGATTTCCTTTCGTGATTTCGTTAATGGTGTCTCTTGATACAAGATGTTTTGTGTTCCCACTTCTCTTCCTTTGAAAGGGAGACTTCTTTTCCCTTTCTTCATCAAATTTCTTTGTGAGTCCTCTATTACTCTTTTCTCTCCTCGCTCCCGCTCTATTTTACAGTTGTTGCTTCTTTGGTTTAAACATACTTCTATATCATTTTTTGTAGCTCTCTTAGGTTCTCCGACATATTCTTTGTGAGTTCCTTATAAAATTCTCCTGATTGCATGCCTCCTATGAATGCACCCATGGAATATTGAAAAGACAGGTCACGAGCCGACAAACTCTCCGTGATGAACCTACTATGATACTCTGCCAAACTTTCATCACTTTGTTGATCTATGTCGTTCAGGTCCAGTATTGTCTTGGTGAATTTCTATTTTTAGTAGAAGCAACCTAAGAACAGATCCAAGAGCTATGCCCAAGATGTAATACTTTTGTTAGGTAAATCATCATACCATGTATTCATTGTTCCCTATAGAAAGATAAGGAAAGCCTTACACACCAACTCAATTTCAGCATCGCGGAATCTCATGCTATTATGATAGGAATGTAGGAATTCTTTTAGGTCAGTCATTCCATTGTAAATTTTGACTTGTAATGGCAACTTGAAGTCTTTTGGCATCTTGAAATCGCGAAGATGTTGTGCTAGCGGTGACTTCTCCACATTGTCGTCTGGCACTATATCTCTTAATTCATTCCCATATTTAAGCTCCTCATTCTTTTGACTCAATTTTTTACTTACCCTTGGGGACTTCGATTTGAAGGTGGCTAAGAACTAATTATACATGTGTTCTCTATTTGCTTCTAGAAATGACATGAATGCTCTCCATTGTTTTTCTTTATTCGTGTTAGAAGACTCTGCCTCTTCTTCATCTTCTGTGTCGTCCTTATCGTGTTCTTGTTCTCTACTGGGAACATAATCCTGATATTGACTAGGATGCATGCTTTTATTTCGTCCAGTTGTTTGCTCTTGAGGATGGTGGTTTTGGTTGCTTTCGCTTCTAGTGAACACCATTGTCAACTTTGTCGGGAATGAATGGCTGGAAAAAAATTCATCCCAACAGACGGCGCCAAATGTTGTGGTATCCCCGATTTGCCTAAGCAACTTTTGTTCACCGTGATGTTCCTGCAAAATAGATCCCGGAAGTGGTTCTGGGGAAACGACTCTGATGCTCAAGTCAGCAGATTATCTTTTTAGAATAAAGAATTCTTAGTTCAGTTTCACTTACCTGGACTGGTGTCATGTTTCTTCCTTTTATAGCGTGTTACAATCGTGGTTCCACTTTATTAGGATTCTCGTGGTTTCGATAAAGGTGGTTCGCACCTAAAGCTCGATTGTAGCTTCCATCTTTCTCGGTTCGTGGTCTAATTCATCTTGACATGCTTCCACTTTTCCTGGTTCAGTTCGTGGTCTATTGTAGAGCCTGGTATGGGCTGGCCCTGAAGTCCAATATTATAAGTTTCATGGGCCAGGTATACATCAGTATACTATTTGGATAGGGTTATTAACCAATGCCGAAAGTCCATCACTATCAACCATCGTGTTCGCTTTTGAAATCAGCGAGTCAGAGACAATCCAAGCACTGAATTCGGGGGAGGGGGTATTTCTAGCCCCGAATCCAATGTTCATCGGACGCCATTGGGAAGTGGGGAGATACATTGGAATTTTATTGGAGAAAAGACTTCTTCTTCTTAAAAATGACTTAGGAAAAATGGATGCAAAGTAAGATTTTCAAGCATGCGTATAAGCAGAGATGTAAGTATACATTGAGCGCTCTTACCGTACAGGATGACGGAATATTTGGGCTCAATTCATACATTGTCGAAAGAGGAGAAGAATTGGAGGGAGCAGGAAGAAGTGATGGAGTGAAGAAGAATAAAAGAGGGTAGATTGGTCATCAAAATATCAGTTTGGAGCTCATGGGTATTTTAGTCTTTTTAGCTTTGGTCAACGCTAAATTTTCCACAATCAACGTCGGCAGATTTATTTTACCACTTTTGATGGACACTTAGATTATTTTGACACTTTCAAATTATACATGATTATTTTGATATTTTTGCTTTTTTACGGTAAAATCCATATGTATAAGGGGGTTATGTATCAGGTTCATGAACCTTTTAAAATGAAACATAAAAAAATACATAGTGTTCAAGTAAGGACTAGAACTTTGGGATCAAAAGCATAGACAGTAATGTGATTATCCCGTCTTTACAAAGGAGAGTTTTGGAGATGTTTCCAATCACCTCACCTCCACCCCTCGTGTTAGTGTAGGAAAATTGGCCAGGATCTACAAAAGACTCCTAAGTAACTGTTTACAATCCAAAAGATGTTTAGATAATCTAGACCCCGGTAATAGATTATCCATGATGAGTTTTTTAACCTAGGTTTGTTCCTCTTCTGAAGGTGTAGACAAAAGTAAGTCCAGCCAAAAGAGTGGTTATTTCTCCGTCCACTGTTTTGAGATTTGAGTTTGTCTTCACTTTAGCTAAGCTTGTGCTTTGACTTTGAGCTCTGTATCTCCTCTGTGATTCTTCCATGGATTAGCTTTGGTTTTATGTCTGAACTTAAGCTTTTAGTTGTCCTAGGATTATCCCTGGAAGTGAAGTCTTGCTTGAGGTGGCTTTTGCTTTTGATCATTCCAGCTTGCACCTTGTTGCTTCTGCCAACCAGTATTTTCATATCAAAATTAGCAGTATCCATTCTAAATTCTAAGTGAAAATATCCAAGCTTTATCAAGAGATAGAAGTCCTTTGGTTTTCTGGTCCAGGTATTGGAAGTTTAAATTTTTTGTTTTCCTATCCCTTCCCAGTTTACTTAATCTATCAGCAACCATATTTCCTTCTCTAAATGTATGTGTGATTGTCAGGTCACCCATGTTATGTTTAAGTTCAGAAGCTAAGTGATAAGATTCCCATGGATCTTTGAGGGGTTCTTTCACCACCTCCAGAAGCTTAGTACAATTAGTTTCAAAGGAGAAGGAGTTTAATCTCTCATTATTTGCAAATAATAGTCCTTCCTTTAGAGCCAGCAGTTCAGCATGGAGGCTTTTTATAGCTCTACCAGATTTATAAAATGCTTTAACAAAGATTCCCTCTTTATTTCTAATTACTATACCAATCCCGCATAGGGCCCCCATGCTTCCATGATGCATCAAAATTGATTTTGTATTCCAGGCTAGGTTTAGACCATGTGATGCATTTAATTTTTGGTAGTGGGGATTTTTTTCAGAAATGGAATAAGACCAATTGTAACCCAAGAATTCTCTCTACTAACCTCTCTTTAGTGCAAAAGATGAAGAACTTGTCTCTTTTGATGTTATCTATCACTTTCTCTCTCTTTGGCTTAATGTTTTAAAAAATTAGGCTGTTTCTAGCTTTCTAGATATGCCAACAAATGAGAGATGGAAATGTGGTGATTAAGGTAGAGTGTATTTTTGTCTCTCCATTATATGACCAGTAATTTGATAGTCTGTCAAAGATGGAGGTGAAATATTGGTACCTCAGTCCTATCATATGGTCAAAAAACTTCCACAAGTCTGGGGCTAGAGAACACTCATTGAAACTTTGGCTCAGTGTGTCAGGGTTAGTGCAGAATGGGTATTTAGATGCTAGGGAAATTATATTGAAAATCAGTATGTCATCAAAAGGTAAAGTTGCATTTGAAAGTTTCCACGTGAAAATAGAAACATTCTTTGGCAACTTTGAGAACCATACCTTTTTATGAATTCGGATTTCCAATTTCTTTTGGGCTACCACCTTGTATGCTGATTTAAAACTGAACTCTCCATTGCTTGATGGCTTCCATATCAACTTGTTATGTCTGAAAGGGTGTACATTTAGTTCCAACAACATGAGAAAAATATTGTTAGCTAGTGTTTGAAAAACATACAGGAAGCTTGACTCCATGTTTACAAACTGTTGGATGGTAGTGTTTGGTGGAACCACTGTATATATATGTGAGTCTACAAAGTCTTGCAGTGGTCCCATTCCAGTCCAGTTAGCAGTGAAGAAATTTGCTAAACCATTGCCATGTATTATTCTTCTTTGGCACTCAGCAAATTGATTTATCTTTTGAATTCTTTTCTAGGTTTGGGATCTTCTTTGATTATCAGGAATGGACCATAAGAAATTAGCTCATAGTGTTTCTCCTTTCTGTAGTGTCCACCACAGTTTTAGGGAGAAAGTACTAATTATTTCTTTTATGCTTCTAATCCCAATACCATTCTGATTTACTGGATAACTCATGTTTGTGATGCTCCTCCACACTTTTTTAGAACCAGTGTCATGCTCGCCCCAAAAGAAATTGGAGATTTCTTGTTAAGTTTGTTTATTACTGATTGTATTGGAGTTATGACTGCCCATAGATGGTGTAGGATAGCAAAGAGGACAGATTTCATAAGTGTCAGTCTTCCACCAGTACTAAGCCATTTGTTTTTCCCTGATTTCAATTTTTTATCTTATTTTTCCATTAGGGGCTGAAAATGTATGTCTTTTGTTAGACCAGTGTAAATTGGGAACCATAAATATGTAAAGGGAGAAATACCTTTGGACATTCCTAGAGTATTGCTGATCATTCTTAGATGTGTTAAAGAGGCATTTTTGCTAATGAAAAAATTAATTTTTTCATAGTTTATCTTTTGGCCACTGCATTCCTCAAACACATGTAAGAAAGCCCGATTCTTTTAAAGGATGCCCTAATGGCCTGTAAGAAGATGATTGTGTCATATGCATAGCATAGATGTGAAACTGTGCTACTGTTTACAGGCATTTTAAAAAGATTCATCTTCTTATTTTGGAAACAAAAATTCAAGCTTCTAGAGAAAGATTCAGAAAAAATATTGAACAAAAGAGGGGATAAAGGGTCTCCCTGTTTGATTCCCCTTGAAACTTGGAAAAATCCCGCATGTTTGGAATTGATAATAATAGAGAACCATGCACTAGATATGTTATTTAGAATCAATTAGATAAATTGTTCTACAAACCCAAATTTCTTTAGAATTTGACTAAGAAAAGACCATTTAACTTTGTCAAAAGCCTTAGTCAGATCCGGTTTTAGCATACAGTTAGGGGCTCCATGTTTATTGTTTATGTATCTTGCCGTTTCTTTGACATAGATGACATTGTTAGCCAGTTCTTTGCCTTTCAGAAAGGCTGACTGATTCTGTGAGATCAGTTTTGGCATGATTCCAATTATTCTCTGAACTAAGAGCTTAGAGAAGGCCTTGTTAGTAAAGTTAAAGAGTGACATTGGTCTGCAATCAGAAAAGTATATAGGGATATCCTTTTTTGGTATCAGACATATCCAGGTATTGGATATTGCAGCAGGGATTTTTGTGCCTGACATGAATCAGAAACTACTGATAGTAGTTCAGGTCCTATTATATCCAAAAATATCCTAAAAACATTGGCAGAGAATCCATCAGGGCCAGGGGCTTCACTCTAGTTAAGGGAAAACACAATTTCCTTAATTTCATCTATGGTGGGTATTTTGAGCATGTGGGAATTGTCACTGTTATTAAGAACTTTAGGGATCTCGCTTAAAAAATGAGATTAGAAATTGTCATCTCTAGGGTTAAAGTCTTCTGTTAGTAGTCTCTGGTAAAAGACGATTGCCTCTTTTTCATTCTCAATTGGAATGTCTGTCCATACCCTTTCTAAGTTTTTAATCTTTGAGATGTTTTGTTTCTATCTTCTTTGTTTTATAGTTGAGTGAAAATACTTAGTATTTTTAGCTCATTCTTTAAGCCATTTTATGTTAGCTTTCTGTTTCCAACACATCTTTTCTTCGGTCAGTGCTCTCAGTAGGAGTGCATTTTTATGATTGAGCTCAATAAGGTCAGATTTAGAATTTGTTGTCTCATAAGTAATTTCCTAGATTCTGAGTTACTCTTCTTCCTTTTTGACATTTGCATTTATATTTCCAAAAAATTCCTTATTCCATCTTTTCAAAACTAGCTACAATCTTTTTAATTTTAAAAAGAATCTTAGCATACCAGTTTCTGGTATGTCTTGTGACCAGTTAGTTTCTATGATATGTTTCAATTCATGTCTATTTGTCCAAGCATCTAGGAATCTAAATGGCTTAGGTGTTGAGGCTATTTTACTTTTTATGGTTAGTAATAATGGACAATGATCAGAGGTGTGTTTGTTAAGTGTGTGTAGTGAGTTTTTAGGAAACTTTTCATTCCAGTCATGGTCAATTAGGGCCCTGTCTAATCTTTCTAATGTAGGAGGTATTCTCTTGTGTAACCAAGTGAAGGTGTTTCCCACAGTATAAAGATGTAGCAACTGTTGGCTTACTATAAAGTTCAAAAAATCTCTAATGCTTTTAACATTAGGTCTATTAGGTCCCTTATATCCTGTAATAGAATTCATGGCATTAAAATCCCCAATTAATAGCTTATTGCTGTCTAAATGTGAGCTGATCTCTTGCCATACTGTTTTCCTATTTATTCTTAGTGTAGATGCTTGAATAAAATATGCACACATTTCTGAGGTAAGCAGGGATGAAGTGATGGCAGTTTTAGTGTATTGATCAGTTTCAGATAAGATGCTCACATCATAACAAGAGTTCCACATCAGCCAAATGTTGTTTTTATTTGAACTATGGTGACACTAAAAATTCAATTTTAACCTATAGGTGCCACAATGTCTGTAGTGATTCTTAGGTTCTAATATACAAAATATTTGAATATTATGAGTCCTAATGATCCTTTTTAGCCTATCCAGAGATGTTTAAATTCCTCTAAGATTCCAGACAAGAGCTCTAATATTTAAATGTGTATTTATCATTTAAACAACCCTGAGTTGCTTTTTGATGTGGACCTTAAGTTCATCTTATTTAACTTGTTAAAAAGTGTCTTCTTCCTAGTTTTTTTCAGTCATTTTGCCAACGATGTTTTTTGGAGTACTTACTTTATCCAACTGGAGCTCTTTAGTACTTGAGCTGCAGTTATCTGCTATGTCAGACTCAAAATCCTCTCCTAATAGCTTGAACCTATTTGAACTTTTAGGGCTGGATCTGCAGGATGGTGAATGATATGGATCAGTGCCTTGTTCATTTAATGAAGAGTTAGGGATGATACCCGATGAGTCATCTTTGGCATACTCCTTGTGTTTGCACATTTCTTTTGTAAGATCAGTTATCAGCTGACAGTTTCTTTTTTGCATTTCACTCTCAACATTATTGCCTTTGAATTGAGCAATGTGAGGTTGCAAATCCTCTCCCTGTGGATCTACTTCAGTTTGTAAAAAGCCTTGCTGGGATTTTTCCCCCACTTGAACTTTAGAATGGGAGATCTCTCTGCCTTTATTGGGGATATCTATTCCTTTAGTAGGGGAGGATATTCGAGTTGGGTTGCTTGGTGAAGTTGGTGGTCAACTTCTTTCTTCTTCTGAAATATTGATATGCCTGATATATGTGGTTCATGGTTCTTGTGCACTAGCTGCCAAGTGGCTTGTAATTCAGTGTGGCTAGTCTCTTTTGGTTCTGGGTTGTGTGCATTGCCAGGCTTTGGTTTATCTGCTACTTTTGTTGGCCAAGGTTCATTTCGATTCATATGTGCAGTAGAGGCATGTTTAGGTGGTTTACTCAATATGGTGACAGATTTAGGAAATCTTAGCTCAGGGTCAACTATTCTACAGTTGTCTATGTGGTGACCAATCTTCTTACAACCACAGCAGTACAGAGGCAAATCTTCATAATCTATAGCATACTTTTCATTTTCCAGAGAAGTGCCTTACCTTATGTGATTCAATAGTTGGGATTGGAGGTCAATTTCCACGCATATCTTGAGGGTAGATGGCCTTGTTAACCTTTCCGTGGCTTGATCCATTTTGATGAATTTTCCTATCTGATTTCCAATTGTCTCAACAGCCGAGACATTGTAGTAGTACATGGGCACATTTCTGATGGTAATCTACGCCAGAACGATCGAGAATTCTGTAATCGGTTTGAAGTCCGGCATCCATATGTGGATCCTTATTGTGATATCGTTTAGAGACCACACCCCCTTGATCCAACATCGTTGAAAATCTTCTTTCTCTTGGAACCTGATTAGAATATTCTTGAAATCGATTGCTCCTAGCTGGTACTTTCCGTTGAAACCCTCAGTTTTGAAGTCGGCCTCCACTTTGTCCATAGCCGGCCTCCCTCTTGGAAAATTTCCAATAAGGGCATTAGCAAATGGGTGGATAGTTCTGAGACTTTCTCTGGAGAGAAAAGAACAGCCGATTCACCCTTATATTGGAGGATTGGTGTGAGATTTTGGGTGAAAGGAAGAGTAGTGGAAATTGGAGAGTTTTGGGTTTGGAGTGCTTGGGCAAACCTTTTGACGGCGGGAGCCACCATAGCGGCACCTTGTAGATCAGTCAAGGTTGTTTAGTGGTTGTGTGGATGGTATTTCTGGTGGGGAGTCTGTGATTAAGCCATTGGTGGTAGGGATGATGAACAGTAGTTTTGGAAATTGCGAGAGGAATTCCTGTTTCAATGCACTCTGAATAAGTTGATCGACCAATTTTTTATTTTGTATTTCAATGCACTCTGAATAAGTTGATTGGCCAATTAGCTCCCAGTCTGTGGATGGTATTTTGATATTTTTGTAAAATAATAAAGTTAGTTTTTATTTTTTAATTTTATTTAAAAAATAAATTAAAATGACAAGGTGGCTCTTGAATTAGTTTTATATAAAAGGCCCCACTCATAAAATAAGGAAACAAAAACTTAAAAGCCAATTGGGCCATTCAAACAAAGCCCAGATATCATAACAAAGCCCAAATAAGCTCAATTAGGGAGATGCACGTTGAAAAATCGAATTGAATGGCAATGCTTTCAGTCCAGCGTCAATTAGGGGCTACATTTATTGAATTGAGTCAATTTGGGACTACTTTGTGTGTTTTGTTTCTTTTTTTGGGTTATGAATGGCAATGCCTCTTTGTGTGCTCATCGTTTTTTGGGTTATTACAAACCTTTGTGTGTTCTATAATGCTTTCTTTTTTGTGAGAAATAAAAATTCATCAGCCCAGCATTAAAAAATAATCACAAATTACATTTGCATCTTTACTCATATGAAATTTATTACCATAATTAATTAAGATGAGAGGATCATGAGAGATTCATTATCTCATTTCCAAACTAATGCTTATGGATATAGTAATTTTTTTAATTAAGAAAATCTCAATAAAGGTATATATTTTCAATTAACTATGTTATTTTACCATGTTATTAAATCATTTAATTAATTTTAGTAATTGATTTCAATTGGGTATAAATTGATTTATATGTGTGATTTGCTCACTAATTTTATTTTTGAATCTTATTTATGTTATTTTAATTCATGAATTAACAAGATAGAATACTTGTAAGTATGATTTATCGTATTTGTAAAAATTGGATTATTTTATACCCACTTTATTATTTAAGAAGATTTTGTTTGAATATGTCAAATTCAGTGTTCAAAAAGAAATTGTCAGTATAATTCAATGCCCGGAAAAGAAATTTCCAATATAATTTAGCGTCCTTTTTTTTGCCAGCGTAAGTCAGCCCCTACTAAAATACTATTCTGGTTCTGCCACTGGTCCTACTCTTTGTTTATCGTATTCTCATAACACTATTATTAATCCTACAGTTTCCATAAATGGGGTTCTTTTCGCACGCAGTTGATCATTTTTGGAAATTCAAAAACATGGTTCGGGTCATCGTAAAGAAGAGAATCAGCTCGAAAAAGAAGTCTCTGGTGGTTCAAGATGATGCTCTAGGGCAAGGTTTAACGCGGAAAATTAGTACATATGATGATGAAGCTCTAGGTCACGGTTTTCAGGCTGTGAAGCTCGTGGCTAAGGACGCATTTGGAAAAGTATATCTTGTTCGAAAAATCAGCATAATGCAATTCTTCGCAATGAAAGTAATCCCCAAAGACAAGTGGATGATGATGATGGATGAAGAGGGAATCTTGTCGAAACTGGATAACAACTTCGTCGTACGCCTCAGACACTCCTTTCGGACCGAGAGCAAACTTTTCCTGATTTTTTACTTCATCAATGGCAGCGATCTCAACTTCCACATAAACTGAAGGGTTTTTCCGGAGGACATTGTGAGGTTTTACTTGGCGGAGGTGGTGGCGGCGGTTGCATATCTCCATGCAAAGGGGATCATGCATAGGGACATTAAACCCGCCAATATTTTGCTAGAACCTGAGGGACACATAGTTCTGACTGATTTTAGAATGGCGAAAGAATTCGAAATGGAAAAGTGCAGGAGATATTTTGTGAATATTTTCTACAATATTATTATACCTTTAACAGAATCCTACCTTTAATAGAATTCTACCTTAGATAGAATTCTTTTCCTTTCTTGACTTTGTAAATTGTATACATATTGTACCCGTGTACCATCAATGAAGACACACATTCATATTTTATATGGTATCAGAGCCTAAATCCTGAGACCCTAATTTTTCCTAACTCATAAAAGACCATTGTCGCCACTGGTCTCCCTTCTCTGTCCACCGTGCTAGTCACTGCCACAGCCGAGAAGCCAGCGCCGCCGCCGCGTTCCATCACCAACCCAGACCGATGCTCACAGTTCCAGCTCGCTCCATCCCGCTTCATTCCATGGCATTATACACGAAGGACCATAGATTTGACAACAACAAGCCTTCTACCAAAGACATAGCAATTTAACCAAACATGGCACTCATTAGGCTAACCCTAGAACAAACCACATTCAAGGTTCAACCTTTCATAGCATTTATAGGATAAATATGAGAACAATCTATATTAACATTCTTATCTAGCAAGAATCACAGTACATTATGCACAAGAAGTTCTAAGTTCATGTTCTTAGATTTTCATGCAAAGGAGTTAAGGAATTCGTCACTTTCCTAACACCCTAACACTTCAATCATACAAACACTTCACATTCTTAAACAACACATGGCATAAATGAAGTAAAACATAGCATTAAGAACACATGAATGCTAAATAACAAAGGCTTCAAGAACGAGTGAAACTATCTATTCACTACTTCCACTACTTGTTGTGAAGATAAATCTTCCATCCTTCTTAGATAGTAGTTTGCAAGAGTGAATTCGACATCTCTTGTTAAACCTCACCAATGACTCCCTTAATCGAAAAACGACTAAGAGTATCCCATTGGTGGCATTGAGCACAAAGAATCAACAAGCTTTAACATTTATAAACACTACACCGTGTCTAAGCATTTAACCAACTCATGCATTTACACAAGATTAGTCAAGAACAATCGACATTCATAGACTTATCTCATTTGCTACCTAAAACAAACATGACAACGAATTCAACATCATCACATTCATCTAGCAATTATCAACACATCAACATCATTAAGAAGCTCTAACTCATACTCTTGGATTCCACATTAAAAGAGGGGAGAATCAGCTACTTTCTCCCAACCCTAACAAGTAATCATACAAGCAATTCATATACTCAAGCTTCCAACAACATCAATGCCATTAACAATTCACATTCTGAGCTCAATAAATACACAATAGAAAATCACTAAATAGATAGATATGGTTCTTACTACATAGATATGGAAGCTTCAATCCATGGCTCCCAAGATTAAACTAACCTAGATAATTAAAAGACATGATTACCCTACAAAAACTAAGAAAAGAAAGAAAGAAAAACTAGGGTTTGAACCCAGAAAAACGCTGGAAGAAGAAGAGTGTGAAGAGGAGATGATAAGGTGAGTATTTATAGTACAAAAAAATAAGAAAGATTTCTGGCCATACGTCCCTCGCGAGTCACGACGAGTTCGTCGCGAGTCGCGACAGAGCACAGTTCCAACATTTTGATTTCTTCTTCTTTTTGTTTCATGTCCTCCTCTTCACTTCACTTTTCTTCAATTCTTCAAATCCTCAAAAGCTCAAATACAAGTTTTCAAATCTTCAAAGGTATTCTTCAAAGTCTTCAAACAAATTACCTTGTCACACAAAATCCTCTAGAAAAGTAATAAAAATGTAAAAGTTGCTTTTAACTCTTCTTAGATAATTTCAAGGCAAAATGCCACATTTAGAGCACAAAAGTTTACAAAAGTGAATCCTAAAAGTCTTAATATAACCATATAAAATGGGCACATTGCTATTCGGTCCATACCTTGGCACAGTTGCATTTGGCGCATTAGCATGCAGCTTTGCGTGTTCTGCAATACTTTAAGAGTCATTCTAGTCAAGGTTTGTTTCTATCTGCTAAGAGTTCTCTTCAGCTTATGGCATTTTGTGATTCCGATTTGGCCGCTTGCCTAATCACTGAAGATCTTTGACTGGATATTTTGTGATGATTGGTGAATCTCCGATTTCTTGGAAGATGAAGAAACAACCCACTGTTTCTCGGTCTTCGGCTGAAGCAGAATACCGGGCTATGACAGTCGCATGTTGTGAATTGTTATTGCTCAAGTCCTTTCTTCGTTCATTGGGAGTGGCACATCCTACTCCGATGCGTTGCGATAGTCAGGCTGCTCTTCATATTGCCGCCAATCCAGTTCTTCATGAGAGGACGAAGCATATTGAGATTGATTGTCATTTTGCTCGTGATTTGATGCAGTCTGGTCCTGTGGTTACTTATCATATTCGGACTGCTAGTCAGCCAGTAGATTTGTTTACAAAGGCACTTGGATGACAGACATTTCAGACTTTGCTTGGCAAGTGGTGCATTCGAGATCCACATGCTCCAATTTGAGGAGTGTAGGAGATATTTTGTGAATATCTTCTGCAATATTATTATACCTCGTACCTTAGATAGAATTATTTTCTTTTCTTGACTTTTTAAATGCTATCTGTATATTGTACCCTTGTACCATTAATGAAGACACACGTTCATATTTTACAAAAAAAGCCCCGAATCCAAGGTTATTAGCACATAGAATGTGTGGGACGTTGGATTTCATGGCCTCGAAAGTTGTTCTCGGGGCATGGCTATGGCATGTCGGCGGATTGGTGGAGCGTTGGGGTTTTTGTGTACGTGATGTTGACAAGGAAACTGCTCTTCTAAGGGAAGACCTCACGTGATGTGAAGATGAAGATTGTGAGCAGGAAGTTGCCGAAATCTCTCTCTAGCAAAGCGCATTCGCTGTTGAAGGGGCTCCTGAAGGAGGAAGTGGAGAGATTAAGAAGCACAAATTGTTCAGTTGTATCAACTGGGAGAAGCTCGAGGCTCGGGGATATCAGCCCGAGTTGGTCCCATGGGCTGCCGAAACAGAAATCACGGCCAACTTTGGGAAGTGCTCGACAGATTTCGATATCAAGACCATGTACAGTTGTATTTGAGGAGATTTTGGTTTTATTTACTACTGGGTATCAGTTTATGTACTAGCTAGTGTGACAATTCTGGTGGCAAGAAATGATGCATATTATTGTTTTGAGTGATAAATGATGCATATTATTGTTTTGAGTGATAAATGATGCATATTATTGTTTTGAGTGATAAATGATGCATATTATTGTTTGATAAATGATGATTAGCTCATATATTGACAATGAACAAGTAATTCAAGAACTAGTTTCAATCAATTCTTTTGGAGAGTTTCGAGAAATGAAAAGATAAATGAACCATTAGACTAGGCAACAAGAGATGATGGGACAAAATTTATGAATACAAATACAATGCACCTATAAATACATCAAGCCCAAATTGCAAGTAAGGACATCAACCCTGCCCCAAGGAAGAGTGCAATATAAGAAACCACTTGCAGTCTTGCATTGCAGCTCATTCTCTTACTCAAAAAGTCTGCTGCAATCAGATCAACCAAAGCCATGTACACCAGAATTCCAGCAGATATGGAGTCAAAGATGCCTTCAATGGCCACAGCTCTCGGGCTGTTAGCATTGTAACTCTTCGATATAGCAGTTCCTAATGCAACACCAAATGGGGTTGTCACTGCAAAAAAACTCGCCATCAAGGTAGAATGGAGAGTCTTAAACTGAGCTTGAGAGATGCAGCCACCCAGAGCAAAACCTTCAAAGAACTGATGGAAGGTTAATGCTCCGATCAAGGGTCTTATGGTGCAAGGACTTTGAGATACACCGAGTGAAAGTCCAATTATTACTGAGTGTGACAGTATCCCCAGTTCCAAAACCTGCAAGGTTGAAGAACAAGCAAAATATGGTCTTTAGCCTTTCATGTGGCACAGTCTACACACAGAAGACCAGCAACTAATAAAATAGACTTTGAACTCAAGATTCAGTTCTGACTTTCATGGCACAGATATGGATATTGGCGAACTACAAAGAATTGTAGAATTATTTAGGAGTAAAATTGACCCAAAAAGGCTCATACTGAGTCATCACATTGTTAGTCCGATCAAACCCACTATGACACTACACAACAGGATGCAGAGGAAAAGAAAAACTACATTATATGCAATCCGGAGAAAGTAATGTTCAAGATGATTGAGTTTCATAGATTAACATCACTATATGACCGAAAACATTGTCACAGATTAAAATTATGCAATAAGCAACAGCTATAACAAAAAAAAAGTAGGCCAAAATATGTACACCTTAAATAAAAAGGACCATAAGAGGATCAGTGTAAAATTTTTGAAGAAGGCACATCCAGAGTAAGAACAGAAGCAGGCATTTGACAGTACCTGAGAAACAACAACGTGCCTCTTTCCAGTTTCATCATCTAGACCACTAGCCACATGCAGATGAGAATGACCATGTTCATGGACGTCCATATTCCCAGTGCACGCCCCTTGCTCTTGAGAGTGGCTGTGCCTATGATGTACTGCGTGCGCATGAATACCTACTATATGCATAGCACCACCTTCTCCATCACCAAACACCCTAACGACCGGACCTGTCCCCATACCATCCACTGATGGAACAATTCCAGACTCAAGTGAGCCAGCTGAATTTACACGGACAATTTCGCTCTGTTTCTCCTGTTTCCGTTCATAGTACTGTGTCGCGACAAACTCGACTAACAGTGTGCCCAATGCGGCCATCATCGCAATGAATCCAGAAAATGGGAATTTTCTCCATGGAGCTTCTGGCAGGCAAGGATCAGTCAAGGCCGTAGTTGCATCTGGCAGAATGTGTACAAACCCAGTAGCGAGAATGACCCCAGCAGCAAAGGCTTTGGCAACCACAAAAAGGTTGGTATCAGTTCCAAGAAACTTGCGCTTCTTGCCCACTAACGGAATTGCAATGCCACAAACACCAGCAACAAAAATCGACGCAATAGCAATCAATTTAAAGATCAGTGCAGTGCCTTCATCTCGGCAACTTTCAACATCATCACCACGACCACAGGTCACACTCGACATCGACTGTGAGAAATTCTGCAAAAGAGAGCCTTTATTGTTTTCAGCTCCAGGAGCAGTAAGGTCAACACATTATAAACAAGGTACAATACTTCTTGCCACCAAAATCAAGACAAATGCAAACAAAATACAACATTCAGTGAAACATTGACACACAGGCACACATGAGCCGAATAGCAGGAAATGAACAGTAAACACTAGGAATGAAATCTTTGCAGCTAATTTTGGAAAAAGAATGATCCAAACAAAGTTATCCTAAAAAGGCAATTGTCTCTTAACTACGGAGGAAAACTCTTACATGCATGATGCATCCCCGATCCAACTTTCCAATTACAGCAATAATTTGGTCAAAAACAAAAAATTCCCAACATATCGTGGGGCCAAAAGTCAAACTCCAAACATAAAACCATATTCCCCAAGAAACCACCCTAATCTGAAGAAACGGCTTCAAATTAAGAGTCCAAAACATTAATTCCAGACTATCTATTGACTCATTCGACGCCCAACTTCTTACACTCTGTCCTCAAATGCTGTCACCACAAAACTTTCAAAGTCAATGAATAAAAGGATGCTTGAAATACCTGCAGAAACAAGAGTGTTGTTCGAAACTCCCATTACTTGAAGCACTGGCAAGATATCCTGAAACATCGAGAAATTCGTGAATTCCTAAGCGGTTACCAGGCCGAGAAGATAGAAAGCAATTTTTTTATAAAAGAAAACAGCAAGGAACAAACCAAGAATGCCCTTTGATCAAAACTGAATAAACAAATGCCCGAGAAAACGAAAGGAAGGAAAAGAACAGTTGTTTAAAACTATCACGAACCTCAAAAAGAGACATGTCCTGTTCGCTTGCTTATATATGGCAGCGAAATTTCGTGGGCCAATCACGGTTCTCAAGACCGTTCTTTTGTGCTAGAACCGCACTCAGGAAATAAAATCAAGAAAAAAGTGAGAGCCCTTTTGGGGATTGGGAGGGGTTATTCGAGTCAATATTATCCTATTGTGATGGTGATTATGATTATGATATGATTCTGGGAGCACCATATAGGAGCGGGAAGAATGTGCAGTGAGAATTAGGACAATTTTCTGGAATGTGATTCTTGGTCGTGGATGGAGTGGGGATGTCGACATAAGTGTTGGACTGAGTAAAGGGCAGAAGGGTGGAGTATTTATATGGGCAGGGGAATCACTGGGGAAAGTGTCGACATTTCGCTGAAATTCTGAATTGGATCGAGTTCTTTGTCCTTTCTTCATCTCACAGCCTCAATTTTCATTCATATTATTGGATCGCCCACATAATTAATTCATTGGAGTACACGAAACTAATCCCTCACCTAAAATAAATGTTAACTTTATATGAAAGATTCAATATCATTCTGTAAAATTAAAAGATATTGAAATAATTCTAATTTGTGATACATATATATCAATGTGTGCTGTTGACTTCAATTATCAATGAGAAGTTTGACTGGAATTCAATTAAATAACCATTTTATCCTTAGATTAGAAAAAACAAAAAACAAAAAAAATTGAAAAGACGGAAATACCCTGATGCCCATTACCTTCTTCTTTCTCCTTCAACCCCCACCCTTCTTCTTCAACCCGAGTAACACCACCTACCTGTTACCACCTCATTAGCGTAGCTCCGCCGCCAGAGACAGGACCCTCTTTGGTCGTTTGCTCTAAATGCACCACCCCCTCATTCTCTCATTCACTTCATCAATTTTGTCATCTTCTTCCACCTGCATTGGTTTGACGGAGGAAACAAAGTTCTCCAGCGGAGGAGGATGGCGGGACAAAAAGAGTGAGAGGAGGCACTGGGTAGTGCCGAGAGAGGAGAAGATTTGGGATTGGCGGGTCGAGTCAGGATTGGGAAAGTGTTAACCTCGTCGGGTTGCTTCAACGAGTCTGGCTAGGTATTGGGGCTAGTAGATTCAGACGGGTCTAGGCTAGGCGGTAGGGCTAGCAGATTCAGACGGGTCTAGGCTAGGCGGTAGGGCTAGCGGATTCCGGCAGGTCTGGGCTGGGCGGGGTGGGTCTGGGCAAGTGAGGGAGGGGTGGTGGCAGCGGGAGGTGGTAAAATGGGAAAGAAAAATCCATCTTATGGGGAAAGAGTATTTTTGTCCTTTCAGGTTCGGTCACCGCCCAAATTCTTCAGTCAACACCAGAATTGGGACATAAGGTTATAACATCACAATTCGTCATAACGTTAGGGTTACTTTGGCATTTTCTCATTTTGCATTTATATTGGCACTTTCAACCTAAAGTTAGGGTTATAAGTGTAAAAATATCTTCTTAATATATTAAGACAAGGTATTGTTTTGGACTGATTAAGTATTAGATGAGGTTATTTAATAATTTGGTGTAATTAATTGGGTGATTTTGTAATTGTTTTAATTTATCCCAGCGAGGTTCATATAACTTTGAAACTTTTTAATATGTATCGCAATGAATAAAATAATAAAAAAAATGACCATAAAAGTTATTGAAATAGGATTTTCCATGATTGGTCTAACAGTTAGTCGGTCTAACAGGAGATTTTCTCATATATTAATTATAATTAATAAAATTAAGCAGATGACAGTAAATGCAAGAATAATATATTATAAAATAATACACCTTTCATCCCATAAAAGTTGACACTATTTATTTCATTTGTTCAAGCAAAACTGAATTTAAAATTATTCAAAAATGATTTTAAAAATGTTGTTAAATCCTCATGATATTCTCTTTAGTTTGAACAACTTTCGGACTGGAATCACAATTTTCTCAAAATATCTCTATTTTTCTACAATTATTCTCTTCCACAGCAACTTGTATAAAAAAGAGTGAGTAAAATTCATTTTACTTATTTTTTAGCGAGATAAAGAGAGTATTCTAGTTGAATGAATGAGAGTGAGAGTGAGAGTGAATACAAATATAAATGTACTTCTTCACAAACTCTTGTTTTAGACCGATTAATCGTTAGTCGACAGGTTTATTGTATAATTCGTATGACTAATAGTTTATTTGATAATTATTTTTATTTATTGCAATGAGGTTCATATAACTCTGAAAAGTTTTTAAAATGTATCGTAATATATATAAAAAGTTATAATTTAACCATAAAAGTTATTAAAATGAGATTTTTCACGATTAGTCTAATCGTTAATTGATCTAACATGAGACTTTCTCATGCTCCTTCTAAAAATGTATACCCCAGCACTTTAATCTAGAATATACGAATACAAGAAATGGGGTTGATGTGGTGATCCGGTCAGGCAAACCCCTTGTTTTTCACTTTATCTGTTCCCCTGCAAAACCAATCTCGGAAGTGATTCCAGGAGAAAAGCTCCGACGATCAAGTCAGTCTTCCTCTTTAAGAACTAGAATTTCTTAGGAAATTCACGCTTACCTTAGCTCCTCATGAGCTTGTTGTATTTATAGGTTGACATAGTTGTGGTTCCTTGATTTTAGAAATTGAGATCGTGGGTCACACCATGATCTCCACGTTTTGTGTTCATGTCTTTTGTGTTCATTGTCCGTTTCGTATTTCTCGGCCCACGTTCTCTGCCATGACTAGAAGTCCCACACCTAGCTGATATACCCCTTGGGCTGAAATGGCTTCGTCTTGTTATGGGATGAGATTGGGCTGGGCCTAGCGGCCAACACCCTTTTAACCGCCGGGCTACATATACACCATAAGCCCCTCCCTAGCCATGAACTCAATACTACATAAAGTTATGGCTATGTTCAGGAGCTGCTTTCAAACTTACTATATTGCCCTGAGCCTATGCATAGTAATCAGTTTGTTTTTGCTGTGATATGAACTGCTCTTGCGAAGTGTTGTATGCTTCTTGGTTGTGTATCCATACTCCATTTAATCATGCATTCTTTTGAATTTGAATTTTAAAATTTTGAATGATTGCGTATCCCGTGGGTATCTAGCTGTTGCGATCTTGCAGGAGAGATTCACTCCTTTGTATTCGTTGTTCACTCTAGCATTCCTTTATCCGTCGTTACATTTTATTTTTCTTATAATTGCCTTGAATCTTGTGCTTTGAAAGCTGTCCCTATCAGTGCACTACCACCGCGGCCTTCTTGAGTTCCCAAAAAGGTAACTTACTTTTTGTCAGACCGTTATGATTACACACCATTCCTTTTTTTGTCTCTTAGCTTTTCATCTTCTTTAATTAAAATGTCACATAGTTTTAGACTCTTTCGTCTTCTACTATCTTCTTTATTGCTCTGATCTTCTCTCATTTTCCTCGCTAAACTAATGAATTCTCTTGTGTTTCTCTTTGTTTACTCTGAACATAGTTGTGTAGGTCTGAATTTGTAGAGTTTAATTTCTGTAGTGTGGTTCAGTTCCCTTCTAATTGAGGTGATACATTTTTTTTCTTCTCCGGTGCTCTGTTTTTGTTTTGGGCTTTGGCCAAAATTGGCAATTCCGGCCTTTATTGTTTTAATTGACACCACATTCGTCTGGATTTTAGGGATCTTGAGCTCTTCAATGTGTGCCTCTACAATATTGGAACTTCTGCGCCAAACACCCCTGAAAATGATGTTAATTTTGGGGAGAATTCCGATGACCTCGCCAGTTCTTCAATTATTAGTAGCATCCTCTCTGATTCTATGTTGAGGAGTTAAAAACAACTTACTTTCTTTTACGTTCGTATGAACTTAAGGCTTCTGAAGCCTCTAAGAGTGTTTGCACTCCTCCGTCCGCTTATATATCTTATTATTTAGATTACCTTAAGTTTGGGCTATCTTTCCCCTTGCCCCAACACATCTTGGACCTATTTTTTCATTATAGAGTTGCTTTATGTCAGCTGCACCCTAAAGCTGTTTCTATTTTTGTTTTCTTCTATCATGTATGCAAAGCGGCTGGTGTTCCTTTTTTCGTTGACTTATTTTGCAACCTTTACCATCTTTGAAAAGTAAAGAACACCTCCGATGAGTTCACCCTTTATCATGTGATCCCAACAGTCGAGTTTGTTAGTGGGTTCCCAAATAATCGTGGGGTGTGGCATGAAAAATTTTTCTACATAAAACTTGGTACCGATTGTAGGCCAGCTTTCCCAATTTGGAACTATGGTGTTTCTAAATCAAAACTTATGAAAGCAGGGATTCGTCTAAATGCCGAGTCTAAAGTTGTAGCATCGCTTAGCTAACATTCCATCGCCCTTTGCCCTGCTAGTTCTTTGAGCAAAGGTGTTTTACTTGTCATTTAGTTGGTTGTTTCTGCTCTGCCCAACTTGCTTTTTGTTTGTCGCTGTTTCCATTATACTTCTATGTCTGCGTGTTTGCCTAACTCTCATTGTGTGATAAGTTTCATAAATGGATCCATCTCGACACTCTGCTGAGAGAAACTTCATTTTTGATGATTAGAATGAGGACTTGAATACTCTAGCAACTGAGGCTAATAATAATTCTAAAATTATTGTTTCTCAAGATGTGGTTACTGAAGCTATCGTTCAGCCGATAGCTTTTGTGTCAATCACCAAATAAACTAAGCGAGGTGGTAATCAGACGTCCAATGAAATGTCTCATAGGAGGAGGCGAAAGGAATGAACCGATGGTTCTGCTACGACATTGGATCCTGTGAAGAAGAAGGTGCATGTTGGCCATTCTTTTCCAAACTTCAGCTGTGAAGCCAAGATTTGATTGTGGAAGGGACTATTCCTGCTACACTTTCTAAATTGTCACTTTATGAAACAATGGATGTGGTGTGTTCTCGTTCCCTTGAAGTTTTACCATGATTTAAATGTTTTGTCCTATTGTGTAACCGCTCTACTTTTTGGCTTGTTTAAAAAATAAGGTTGGTGAGAGCTTTCAACTCGTCAATGAATGGGTTGCTGAGTTTGCGAATGGAGATGGTGCAATGCTTGAGAAGTTGTAAGCGAGCGAAGTGAAGTGTGTGGCTCTGAGCACTTCTACTAAAGCCGGCGAGGAGCGAGCGCGTGCTTCTGAAGTACGCATGTTGGCCATTGGGGAGGAAATTAAGAAACTCTGTTCGTAGTTGGAAGAGATGCAAACCACTGGCCCCGTGGGAGGTCGTCGCCGTACCTCTCAATGTTAAATTTAAAAGCCCTAAATGCTTCCTATCTACAACTAAGTAGATAATGGAAAGTCGGGGTCATCCACGAAGAAGAGGAACTTTCTTAATCGTTTAAACATAAAAGGTTGATATTATGCTAGAAGTAAACACACACACACACATATATATATATATATATATATATATATATATATATCGATATATAAATATAAAAGAAAGTAAATGGGGGGGGGGTTGGTTGGTTTTCCTAAGTTATGAAAGTAAAAGACAAGATAACTAGCAAAGTCAAGTAACTATGCTAATCATCAAACAAACTAAGAAAAAGGGTAAAAACTACAAAAGGCAAAGCCTTGGGGCAATTAATATCCACTTCCAAACCTAATGTAGATCATTGAACCATTCACTCATTCTATCACATTCGTTACCTATGTGAGGAATGCTGAAACTTCTCATTCGAAGATCAACATTCATTCCTTCTTAATAGTAATTTGCAAAGACAAACAACGACCATTTACAAATCCCGTTGACAATCACTCTAGGCAAACCACACCATAGAGGTATTTCATCTACGACATTTCACACGAAGGACCATAGATTTGATAACAACACGCCTTCTACCAAAGACATAGCCATTTAACCAAATATAGGATTCATTTGGCTAAGCCTAGAACAAACCACATTCAAGGTTCAACCTTTCATTGCATCTATAGGATAAATATAAGAACAATCCACATTAACATACTTATCTAGCAAGAATTACAACACATTATGCACGAGAAATTCTAAGTCCATGTTCTTGGATTTTCATGCCAAAGAGCTAAGGAATTTGTCACTTTCCTAACACCCTAACATTTCAATCATACAAACACTTCCTAACCCATGGCATAAATGAAGTAAAACACAACATTAAGAACACATGAATGCTAAATAACAAAGGCTTCAAGAACGAGTGAAACAATATATTCACTACTTTCACTACTTGTTGTGAAGATAAATCTTGTATCCTTCTTATTAGATAATAATTTGCAAGAGTGAATTCGACATCTCTTGTCAAACCTCACCAATGACTCCTTTAGTCGAAACACGACTAAAAGTATCCCATTGATGGCATTGAGCATGAAGAATCAACAAGTTTGGTAACACTTATAAACACTACACTGTATCTAAGCATTCAACCAATTCATGCATTTATATAAGATTAGTCAAGAACGGTCAACGCTCATAGACTCTCTTATTTGCTACAGTAAACAATCATGACAAAGAGTTTGACATTATCACATTCATCTAGCAATTATCAACACATAAATATCATTTAGAAGCTCTAACTCATGCTCTTGGATTCCATATTAAAGAGGGGAGAATCATCTACTTTCTCCCAACCCTAACAAGTAATCATACAAGCAATTCATATACTCAAACTTTCAAAAAAATCAATGCCATTAACAATTCACATTCAAAGCTCAATAAATGCATAATAGTAAAAGCAATAAATAGATAAATATGATTCTCAAGACATTAGCAAGGAAGTCTCAATCAATTGCTCCCAAGATTAAACTAACCTAGATAATGAAAATACATAATTAATCCTATAAAAACTAAGAAAAGAAATAAAGGAAAACTAAGTTTTGAACCCAGAAAATCGCAGGAAGAAGAAGGGAGGAAGAAGAGAGGATAAGATTTAGTATTTATAGTACCAAAAAAGTAAGAAAGGTTCTGGCCACCCGTCTGTCGCGACTCGCAACCAATCCATTGCGGCTCGCGACCGAGCCAAGTTTCAGCATCTTTATTTCTTTCTTCTTTTTGTTTCAAGTTCTCCTCTTCACTTCACTTATCTTCAATTCTTCAAGTATTTAAAATCTCAAATGCAAGTCTTCAAAAATCTTCAAATCTTCAAAGGTATTCTTCAAAGTCTTCTAACAAATTGCCTCGTCACACAAAATCCTCTAGAAAAGTAATAAAAGCGTAAAAGTTGCTTTTAACTCTCCTGAGATAACAAGGAAAAATAGCACATTGAGAGCACAAAAGTGTACAAAAGTGAATCCTAAAAGTCCTAATATAACCATATAAAATGGGCACATCACCCCACTTCGGTTGCATATCCTCAGGTTCTAGTTGATCGAGTGGTGAAGACAAAATACTTTTATGCTTTATTTGAGGAGCCCACAACTAATGCTTGCGACGTTAGATCTTGCGAGGCCTTGATTGAATTGCGGAAGCTGAACCCTACCACAAAGGTTGAGAAGTTACCTAAGCTGGCCAAATCCGAGAAGGTTCTGGAAGAGCAGAAGGAAGCTCTGTATGAAGGTTTCCTCAAGATAATTTTTTATGGTAGTCATTCCTTCACACTGTTATCCCATCTTGATAGTCTTCCTAGTCTTCCTTTTGTGGCTGAGTTGAAGCGATGTGCGGTCGACTACTTTGAGGATCTTCCACTTGGCCCACCCTCTTCAAAGCTTTGCATTCCTGAGCATACGCCTATTCCCAATGACAATGCAAACCCGAGAAGTGATCCAACTAGTGAAAGCTCCGTTCAGCACATTGGTCAGGAGGGTTCTATTGTTGTCCTCTCTTCATCCGCTTCTCCTACTAAAGTTGGTGAACCTTAGTTCTATGGACTTTAAGGAACTATTTTTGTAATTCATAACAATATTTTGAAGTATGTATGTACTGTGTTGTATTATCGAAGATGTTTTCATTGTGTTTGCCTTTTATAATTTGACTGATCTCCTTATATTTATTTATTTACAGGGCTTTGATATTATGATTAATCAAATGTTTTTGAAAAGTGTTGAATATCTGGGGTGTTATGTTTGTTTTCCCTGTCACAAAGGGTATTTTTCTCCTCCCGTATATTGCCCTATTAAACTGATTGAAGCTACTGAGTGTATATCCAATGAATATCTAAAACTTATTTATTCTTATTGCCCATCCCATATGGAGTCTATTCCTTTGCATATAGGGTGTGGAGCTCCCACTTCTTCATCAATTCCATCTTCTTCCACAACACACCTTTGCAGTAAGCTTATTCCCGATGGTTATAATGTCGAATCGCTTGGCAAAGGCATTGTTCGTGGTTTGGTTGATCTTGAATTTGCTGATGTATATATGTGTTCGCTCAACCTCCCTTTCTATGTTCAAGAATGGGTGTCGTCTTTAGGCATTTGTCTGAAGTAAATGCTCTTGGGCACTAATGATCTTGAAGCGAAGTGGGAGAAGGATGTAAAGGACACCCAAAATGTTGTGCGTGATTTATGAGGGATTTGCAAAGAGCAAAACAGTCTTATTCACTGCCAACAGTTGACTATGGTGAAGATGCTTCGATAACAGGAGGAGGCTAAAAGTTATGCTGCGAGAAAGACTCATGAAGCCCATCAGAGAACACTTGTCATTGATAAACAATATACTCACCTTGATGATTTGTTCGATCAATTAAAGTAAAAAAAGGATGAATGTGACCACATTTCAACATCTGCTCTTAGGTGGCAAAGAAAGTTTGACGAACAGTTTGCTATAAGCACTTAGTTGTGAAGTGAAAATGAGCAGCTCTGTGCTGAGTGCGAGTGGCTTGATACGTCTGTGCACCAACTTGAGCAGGCTTGTGTTAAGTATAAAGATAAACTGCAGGCTCGTCCTTCGCCATCTCGTACGGCTACTGGTCGTGAAGATTTTACTGTGAAATTTGGTGGGCATAGGATTAATTTGTTTGAGGCTGTCCAATTTCATATTCGGTGCCTAGAAGAGGAAGTAAAAAATTTGACTGATGATAAAAAGAGATATGAAGAAACTATTAATGTTATGAGCATGCAACTGGATCACGAAGAGTTCATCCCTATAGACGACTTCAAGGTATACTATGCTGAATATATTGGTCATATAGAGTGAAGGGGTCCAATACGACATCTTGCTTATTTACATATGAAGTGGCGATACGACTATATAGTCAGTGAGGAACGTGCGGCTTAAGAAAACTAGGGTAGGGCAGATCATTCCCATCACGAAGTCGAGCATGGTTGTCGTTGCAGTGGTTCGTCCTCTTCTGAATCATTGCGAGCTTCTAGGCATAGATAGATCTCTTTTTTAAGCTATTTATCCTTTCCTATAATGTTTTGAATAATTTTACTTGTGACATTGTGAACTTAGGTCTCCGCGATCACTTAATAAGTTGTCTTCCATCTGCTTTGGCCGATTGGGTGAGTCATTATGATCGAGTTTACGTAGTTGAAATATCTATGGCTTGCTTCTAGCGCATTATATTGGTTAGTTGAGGTTTCATCCCCTTTGCAAGATCTATAGCTTGCATAGTTGTTATAACGAAGCTGCAAGATGTATTACTTCCATTTTTAAAGGCTTCAAATTTTGTGATGTGCAAGATCTATTGCTTGCTTGTGTCACTTCTTATGAAAAATATGCTCCTGTGCAAGATCTATAGCTTGCAATCATATGGTTTGCGGAGTTGCAAGATCTAAAGCTTGCAAGTATCTGTAGTTGTGCAAGATTTATAGCTTGCGAGTGTATAATTTGTGAAGTTGCAAGATCTAAAGCTTGCAAGCATCGGTAGTTGTGAAAGATCTATAGCTTGCGAGTGTATGATTTGCTAAGTTGCAAGATCTATAGCTTGATGTTCGCAACATTATGCTCGACTTTTGACACTTGGAAAGTTTGAGTGCGCTGATCGCAATATGCTATTAATGTATTATCATCTAAAATTTGCAAGTAGAGAACTAAAAATGTAATCGTGGCTTAGAAAGGTGGTTTTTGAATATTTATAATGTACCACTGCGATAATGTCGTGTTGGAAACAATGGAACAAAAGCAACCAATGATAATCTCATGGTTTCTGTACAAGTAGATGCTTCATATCCTTTTCCTCCAATCCAGACATAAAACCTTCTAAAATTGATCACATGCCATGTGTTGACATAGCATGTTGTCCAAACTTTCTAGTTTGTAGCTATTGGATTTGTGAGTCTTCGTAACCTTGTAAGGTCCTTCCCACTTTAGGCACAGTTTTCCTCGTTCTTCTGCTAGTCTTTCCTCATTCTTTCTTAACACAAGATCGCCAATCTAAAATCGTGTTTCCTTCATCTTCTGATTGTAAGCTCTAGTCATTTTTTCCTTATACTTAGCTTCTATGATCGTTGCCAATTCTCTCTTTTCTTCCAGTTCATCCATATCCAACCTAATCATATCCGCATTGTCCTTCTCCCTGTAATCGCATACTCAAAGGCTTGAATTACCGACTTCTACTTGTATCACTGCTTCATGATCGTAGACTAGACTGTATGGTGTCTTCCCCGTTGGTTCTCGAACGGTCGTTCTATATGACTATAGGGTGTTGGGTATTTCATCCACCCATCCAGTTCACTTTCCTTCCAGTCAATTCTGAATTCCTTGAACGATGGTCCTGTTTGTTATTTCCACTTGTCCGTTAGCTTGAGGGTGCCCTACACCGGTGAACTTTTAAAGAATCTCAAGCTTTGAACACCAGTCAGTGAATGTACCACTCGTAAACTATGAACCATATTTTGTAACGATGATATGTGGCACCCAAAGCGACACACTATGTTTTACCAGATGAATTTTCTAGTTATCTCAGCTGTGACTCATCCTAATGGTTTTGCCTCCACCCACTTTGTGAAGTAGTCGATTGCCACAATTAGAAATTATAGCATTGCTCTTACCCTTTGGGAATGACCCAACTAAGTCAATCCTCCATTTATCAAATGGCCAAGCCCTATATATCCCTCTTAAAGCGGCCTCTGGCTTATGCGACATCGAAGCATTGATTTGGAAACTTCTACATTAGAGCACGAAGTCATACACATCGTTAAACATAGTCGACCAGTAGTATCCTGCTCGGATGATCTTTTTTGCTACTGTTCTAGCTACCTGATACGCTCCACACAGCTCTTCGTGAACTTCTCTTAGAATTTCTCTTGCATGTGCGGGTCCTACACATTTCATCCATAGAGACAGAAAGCCTTACTTAAACAAGGTTCCTTCTTTATAGGTGTAGTTATTAGAATGTAACTCCAACTTCCTGGCTTGCACCTTATCATCTAGAAATGTTCCCTTCACAAAGTACTATATTAGTGGTGTATCCAGTTTACATCTTTCGTTTGGATTTTGACATAGTAGTTGATATTGTGCTTCTGACTGGAATAACTTCTACTACCACGTCTCCATGATCGCTCCGAGATTCAAATCCAGTTGTTGCTAGATTTCTTAGTGCATCCACTTTTGTATTTTTGCTTCTTGGTACGTGTTGGATATTGAAGTACTTGAGCTGGGTTATGAGCCACTGAACTTTCTTTAAATACTTCACCAACTGTTCTTCTTATACTTTGTAGCCTCTTTGTGATGCTCTTCACCTTCATTATAATGGTAAGGTTCATTCCACATATCAAAGCTTCATACTCCACTATGTTGTTAGTGAGCCAAAAGTAAAAAAAAGTGAGTATCTGTGTTCACCTCCTTCCGGGTTTACCAACAATAATCCTGCACCCAGCCTTTTTTGATGGACGCACTATCAATGAACAATGTCCATGCAATTTCTTCCCACTTTGATTTTCCTTTATCAATTCTTAGATTTTGGTGCATATTCACCCTATGTGCGTCTTCACTGGTCATTTCTGCAATGAAGTCTGCTAATGCCGAAGCCTTGATTGTTGTTCTTGGTTGAAATTGGATATTAAATTGGCCTAGTTCTAGAGCCCACTTCATTAGTCTGCTCAATGATTCAGGCTTACTAAGGATTTTTTTGATTGGGAAACCAGTGTAGACCAGGATGCGATAACTTTGAAAATTCATTCTCAACCTTCCTGCTGAATATATTAAAGCCAGTGTTAACATTTTAACAGGCATGTATGCCTTCTCTGCGTTTTGCAAGATTATACTGATATAGTACACTGACACTTTTTTTCTCCTTCCAAGCAAACCAAAACAAGCATTTCCAACGTTAAACTCACTTGTCCTCGGATATTATGCGATATCGCCAAATATAAGTATAAGGTTTCTCTGGGGACAGGTGACTTCAACATTGGCAATGCTTGAAGTTTTTCTTCAAAATATCATATGCCTTTTGACATTCTTCGCTCCAGCTAAACTTTTTGGCCTTCCTTAGGACTTTGAAGAGTGGGAATACTTCTCCGCCACTTTTAAGACAAAGCGGCTAAGCGCTTCCAGTGACCCCATTAGAATCAGCACCTCTTTAACTGTTCGCGTCCGGGGAAGATATACTATAGCTTGGATTTTCTCTGGGTTGGCTTTGATACCTGTTGAGGATACTTTGTATCATAAGAAATTTCCTACGACTACTCCATTACGCATTTCTTATGGTTGAGTTGCATCCCTATGGCACATAATGTGTGTAACGTTTCTTTTTAATTTGCAGCAAAGCTACCCACCTTCCTGCTCTTGATAACCATGTCATCAACACATGCCTCAACATTTTGCCCTATTTGATCACGAAATGCACTTTCGACTACTCTCTGGTACATTGCCCTCATATTTTAAAACGCAAACGCATATTTAGGCAACAAAATGTCCCAAAGCTAGTTATAAAGTCCTTTTTCTCTGCATCCTCCGGATTCATCAATATTTGGTGGTATCATTAATATGCATCTAAAAATGCCAGGAATTCATACCCTGAAATTGCTTCAACTAGTTGATCAATTTTTGGCAAAGGATAGCAGTCCTTTGGGTATGCTTAATTCAGATCCGTGAAGTCAATGCACATTCTTCAGCCTATGTCTGATTTCTTCACCATGACCGAGTTCGCTAGCCACTTTGGGTATATGACCTCTTTCAATATACTGGCTTGAATCAGTGTTGTAACTTCCTTTTCGATTGCTTTTTGCTTATCACTAGCAAAGAGACATTGCTTTTATTTAATCGGTTTAACCAAGTCACTGATATTCAAGGAATGGGTAGCGATGCTTGGGTCTACTCCTCCCATGTTTTGTAAGCTCCATGTAAAAGTATCTTTGTGACTTCGTAGGATTTCTATGACCCTTGTCTTTTCCATGTCTGTAAGATGTTCTCCTATCTTTACGCACTCGGAATTTTCTTCGTCATCTAGGCTAATCAGCTCTGTTTCTTCTCCCAGGTCTAGTGCTGATTTTGGCTGCTCTAATAACCCACCATCTGAGATAGTGTTAACCATCTTTGCCTTTTCCCCAATTTTCCCTGCCTTCATTGCGATAACCATACATTACCTCGCCGTTTGTTGGTTTCCTCTTATGGTTGCAATTCCAACCGGAGTTGGTAATTTCATTACCAGGTGGTAAGGGGACCATATCACTTTTGCTCTGTTCATCCATGGCCTACCAATGATGGCGTTAAATGTACTTGGAGTATCAATGACCACAAAGTCGCAAATGATGGTTCAATTTCTCCCACTTTCTCCAATGGTGATAGGCAACTGTATATTCCCCAAAAGCGTTTCCGCTTGCCCTGTGAATCCTACCAGTAAAGATGTGGATTTTTTTAGATCAGTTTACTTGAAACCCAACCTGTTAAAGCAATCTACGAATAGTATCTCGAATACAGTTCCATTGTCTACGAATAATCTGTGAACGGTTGCATTTCCAATTTTTGCTATAAAGAACATGGGATTGTTGTGAGGTAAAGTGTTAGGTACTGCATCTTTCTTGCTAAAGGTTATCACCTTGTTTGAACGAAGTCTTTTGTCAACAAGCTCTTGTGTTGGGGGGGGAGTATTTTTCTTTAGCCTTCCAAGCATTGTTGGACAATGAATCCGTGGATCTGTGTATGGACAAGATTACTGTTTCTAGTACTTCATTGCCTGCATCATCATTTCAATCTACTGTTGCAGTCATTTTTTGATTTTTTTACCACTGTGGTCACCGTCCTTTGGTTTCTTGCCGAGGGGTCACTGTTTTGTTAGTGTCACCATATTGGCTTCCTCTTTCCTTTCTATATTGGCTTAAGTAGCCATCCCTCAAATTTTCTTCAATTTGTCTTCTTATGTCTCTGCAATACTCAATCTCATGACCATGGTCCTTGTGGAAGGCACAATAATACACCCTGGATCTATTTTTTGGCGGTGCTAACATAGGTTCCGGTTCTCGAAATAGCTCCTTGTTTTCTTGTCATATCTCTTTCCTTGATCTTGTCAGAGGCGTATCTTGAAATGGTGCCCCTTGCGACCCTGGTTCTCTTCCATTGAAAGGGGTGTCTCCCTTTCATTTCTTCATAAACCACTTTTGCAAATCCTCTATCGTCCCCTTTTTTATCTACCCCTAGGTGAAATTACTTCGTCTTGTTATGGAATGAAATTGGATTGGTCCTAACGACGATAAGCCTTTTAACCGGTGGGATACATATACACCAGGGGTATAGATAGGAAAGGAAGGAAATATTTGTAAATGCTACGCTTGGTGAAGCTGACATTCTATCGTACCATTACCTCATCTTTAAAAGTAAAGTGTACATAAATCATATTTATGTATATTAATACTCCCCCGCACCAATTCAAAATTAACACTTGTCTTTTTAACATTATTCTCTATTAAAGTTTGACTACAGATTTGAATATATATATATATATGAATAATAATATTATCGTATATAAAATTGTTGAATTCATTATAACAAATAGTTTCTAAAAATCAACCTTTTATTTGTCGTTATTATACGTAGGTAAATATATTAATGGTCAAATATGTTTCTTGAACAAAGTAATAATGATTGTTATGCAATTTAAAATGGGGCAGAGGGAGTAATATTTTAAAGAATAATATGCATTTATACACCTCAGTTCTTGTGTTTGTTCAGATATGACCCATAATTTTTTGAAAGTGCACATATACATCTGACCTCACCTCAAAATTTGCTCAACTTTGGTCTTGGTCGAATAAATGCACTTTACCCTATTTTAACTATATAGCACAATGTCTAAAAGGTTGATATTTAGTAATTATATGTTATAGTGAATTTGACAAGATCAATTTTAATATTACAGGATGTTTTGTTTTAGACAGTCATTTTATAACTGATATAACTAACTGGGAGATTTGATGTTTGATTTCATTTAAATGAAAGCGCTAAAATAACACTATCTTTTGACGAAAGTGTTAATATAACCTTGCAAAATCATAAGGTGCCAAACTAACCCTAACTTATTGATGTATGTAACAAACTAACCCAGAGTTGCTTTCACTTCAGTAGTCAACGAGAAGTTTGGCAAGAATTTGATGGAATGACCATTTTTCCCCTTGAATAAAAAATTGGGAAATTAAAAAAAGAGTATAGCGCACTATTCATATCAAGAACACTTTCTTCCCATTTCCCCCTTATTTTTCCTTTCCTATACCTCCTGCTAAACCATTTATGCTACTCTATATTCTCTATTAATTTGCACGCCAATGGCTGTCATTGCCTCTGTCCACCTTCGCAGCGTGGATGCCATGTTCCGATCGACCGTATGATTCATGACGTCGAAGTCGCTGGAGGGGACATAGAAGCTTCTCGAGTTCACCGTCCCAAAGCTACGCTTCGTGCGGTGGTAACCTCCCTTGTTTTGCGAGTTCCCGAAGCCCAAGCGAACTTGAACTCTGCATGCCTCCTAAAGGAAAAGGACGCCGTGGTCGACGGGATTCTAGATCGTCTAAGCCACCAATGAACTGGTGGCAGAGGGTCAAGAACACCGACGATAACTCCTTGTAAGCCTGGGGGATTGGCGTGTTTATGAAGCTGCACGAGTGGTCGGAGATCGTTGTTGGGCCGTGGTTGAAAACCTTCATATGGAAGTTCAACCGGAGCGGCTACAGCATGAGCAGCATTAGCCCAAATTGGCGGTACGACCCTTTGATATATTCTCTTCTTGATTTGGACCAGTAGACATAGTGGCAGAACCAGAAATATTTTCTAGGGGAGGCTGGAGGGTGTCCGCGGCGGTAGGACGACGGCGGCGTCTAGCGTCAGGAGGCGGAGACCTGGTGGTGGTGGTGGCGGTGGCGGGAGAGAGCTGAGCTGCTGCTTCCTCTCTTCAGCTTCTTCCTTTTTCAAATTTTGGGAGAAAGAAATGTATTGGATTGGGAATTTTGTTTTGGCCCCATCCAACATATTAAAGCCTATATTTCATTTTTATTTTTTTCCCTTATGATAAATGAAACGACATCATTTTACTAACGTGAAAAAATATCGTTTTACTACTTCAGTTGCAAAAAAAAGAAGGCTGCGAAGCGGCCCTTCTTCTCTGAGCTTCTCAAACCAGTGGCCTGAATAAGTGGAAGCAGGGTGGCGGAGATGCGCTGGACGCCGGACATCGATTCCTTCGGCCTACAGCCAGTAATTTAGGTAGGATTGGAGCCCTACCTAGCGTACCATTGGTTCTGCCACTGAATAGACATAGTAACACTCTGAAAAAAGAGTTTTGGAAGAGATAGGTTGATATATATATATATACACTGTTACGAGTAGCTCACGAAGGGTGCTAATCGTGCAGCCTAGCCATGTAAAACCGTATCACGACTATGCCTAATTTCCAACGTGCGTCCCACTCAGCTTGCTTGCTTGCAGTACACCGATCCTTGGTCCAGTTTGCAGAAAAAATACACACGAGTTTAGAATAGGAGCATGACTTTGTTGGATAATCTTCTTCTGTGTTTTGTTGTAGCATTACTGCAACAGTACTTCTCTATTTTTAGTAAACTGTTGATTGGTTTTAGCTTTAGTTGTTTAGCTGCTATGGCTTAGTTATTTTTTTCTTGAAAAAGACTTCAAGTTGTTAGGATAGTTGCATGAATATAGGATTCATGTTGCATGGTTGTTGCTTGATAGTAGGATGCATGATTGTAGTTCTTTCAGTTGTTTTTCCCTTATAAGTATTGAGAAAATGCAGGAAAGCATAACAACACCAAAATCTTCTTAGCTTCTTTGGTTTTCATTTCCGTAACTTTTGGCTTCAGTTTTGTTTTCTTTTTTCCTTGCTTCTGAAACAACAAGTGGTATCAGAGCATTGGTGTTTGTTCCAAGACTCTGTCGTGTTCAAGGAACGTCAGGCATGAAAATGAGGAGCTTCCAGCGAGACAATAGCAGCAGAAGGAGAGAACACGTTCACTGTTGTTTACTCTACAAGTGAACACACTATTCCTGCAACCAAGTAAGTTGCACCAGAAGTCGAACCATGGACACCAGAGCCTACTCCATTAAAGACACAGTGGGCAACACCTCCTACACATGACGACAACATCACACTACATCAGGCTTGCAGTGTTACAGGTTGGTTACGGAATTGTACTATGCCACCAAAGAAATTAAAAATGTCGAAGAAAGTGGTCACTACTTCTTGGCCGTAGAGGAGCCAACAAGTGTTGAAGAGGCTCTTGGAGATATAGCTTGGAGAAATGCCATGAAGGAGGAAATGAAATCAATCATCGATAACAAAACTTAGGAGCTTTCATCACTTCCGGTGAGCCACCATGCTATAGGACTCAAATGGGTCTTTAAAGTTAAAAAGGATCCTTCGGGAAAAATTGTTATGCACAAGGTGAGGCTTGTCACAAAGGGGTATCCACAGCGACAGGGGGTGGACTACGAATAAGTGTTCGCTCCGGTGGTAAGAATGGAGACGGTTCAGCTATTTCTTGAACTCGCCGCACATGAAAGGTGGGAAGTACACCACATGGATGTGAAATCAGCTTTCCTAAATGGAGATCTTGTTGAGGACGTTTATATGAAGCAACCATCAGGTTTCGTTGATAGTGCTAATGATGGAAATGTGGTTAAGCTACGTAAGGCTTTGTATGGACTTCGACAAGTGCCGCGTGTGTGGAACTCAAAACTAGATCTCTCACTCACTGCACTTGGGTTCACGAGAAGCCAGCTTGAGCATGCCGTTTATCGGAGAGGTACTGCTCAAACTTTTCTGCTTGTGGGTGTTTACGTTGACGATTTAGTTATTAAGGGGATAAGTGTTGAAGAAATCATTGAGTTTAAGACCCAAATGCAGCAAGTGTTTAAGATGAGCAATCTCGGTCTTCTTAGTTATTACATGGGAATTGAGGCGCGTCAAGGTGATGGTGAAATCACGGTTTCCCATGGAGCTTATATGGCAAAGATACTGGAGTTTGCAAGTATGAGTGGTTGTAATCCATGTCTAACTACAATGGAAAATCAACTTCGTTTAAGAAAGCAAGATTGCAGCAGTTATGTGGATGCAACAAAGTATCAGAGTGTTGTTGGAAGCCTTCGTTATTTGGTGAATACACGGCCAGACTTAGCTCATGCGGTTGGCATTTTAAGTCGATACATGGAAGCTCCAAGTGCTTAACATTGGGCTGCAATTAAACAAATACTTAGGTACGTTCAAGGTACTCTAAGGTATGGATGCTGCTACAAGTCAGGTGGAGGCGATGTTAAACTAGTTGGGTACAGCGATAGTGACTTCGCCGACGACATAGATGACCGGAAAAACACTTCTAGGATAGCTTTCTTCCCTGGGAACAACATGGTTTTGTGGACTTCACAAAAGCAAAGGATTGTTGCTTTTTCTTCTTGCGAAACAGAGTATATTGCAGCAGCAAGTGTAGCATGTCAAGGCGTTTGGCTCAGTCGACTCAACAACAAACTAGTTGGGCGTGAAGAACTTGGTTTCAAAATTTTGATAGATAAAAAATCTTCTATTTCTATTACTCAGAATCTGGTGCACCATAGTTTGAGCAAACACATTGACACAAAGTTTCACCAAGGATGAATGTCGAACATGTTGGCACCAATGGGCAACTAGCTGATATCTTAACAAAAGCATTGCCAATGATCAAGTTCGTCAAGATGCGGCAGAAGCTTGGAATCATTCAAGTTTGGAATGAAGAAGAAGCTTAAGGGGGTGATTTATTGAATAATCTTCTTCCGTGTTTTGTTGCAGCATTACTGCAGCAACACTTCTCTATTTTTAGTAAACTTTTGATTGGTTTTAGCTTTAGTTGTTTTGCAGCTTTGGCTTAGTTGTTGTTTTCTTGAAAAAGACTTCAAGTTGTTAAGATAGTTTCCTGAATATAGGATTCACGTTGCATGGTTGTTGCTTGATAGTAGGATGCATGATTGTAGTTCTTTCAGTTGTTTTTCCCTTATAAGTATTGAGCAAATGCATGAAAGCATAACAGCACCAAAATATTCTTAGCTTCTTTGGTTTTCGTTTCTGTAACTTTTGGCTTCCATTTTTTTAATTTTTTCCTTGCTTCTGAAACAACATGCTTCACACACACAAGCCAACAATGCAATACAAAGCCCGACAACTGGGGAGTGAACGCTCATTTCTTTACATTTCAAAAAGGTAACCGGGTGTGGATATATATATATATATATATATATATATATATATATATATATATATATATATATATATATGGGCATATATGTATTGTATAGCTTGCAATGGATGAAGCTACATGGTGGTTCTAGTGGTTTTGTGTTTGTGAAGTTCTTGCTATCTAGATGTTTTAAGAGGGATCCAATTTGCTATTTGGGGTAGTGTGTTATTATCTATCATTATCAAATCTTAGTTAGTTTATGTACCTTTTATTGCAAGTGGTTATTCTGTAAACATCAACATTTTTATCTTTAGATATCTTATTGGAGTTGATCGTGTGAAAACAACAATTTTACCTTTAAAATTAGGTTTCCATTGTTCTGTTACTCTATTTGTTTTATTTATCAATACAAAGTAGTGTTAATTCTTAGAAATAAGTTGGTGTTTTTCCAGTAACTAAAAAATACATTTTGTTTACAATGATTTTGAAAAATGTTTAAAAATTACTCATTGACCCTGTACTTTTTTTTATAAGTGCTGATATAACCATAGACATAATAATTAAGTGCTGATATAACCCTTAGATGCTAAAATTAATTGTTGATATAACCCTATAATTCTAATGGCAAGGCGGGTAGAATCATCCCATTTTTTAAAGAAAACTAATCAGTGGTATTTTGGTCATTTCCGGGATGGGCAACAACGGATTTTCCAGGTCAATGTTGGAAATGACACAAAAGATTATAACTGCACAATTCATCTAAAATTTAGGGTTAGATTTATTACTTTTTTATTTTACAGGATTATTTTGTCACTTTCAGCCAAAGTTAGGGTTAGAAGTCTATTTTGCCCTTTCATTTATTACAACGACAATAGCGTTAGAGGGGGGGGGGGGATTAAAGGTTGTTCCACTCTACCAGAGAAGTCACTCTGTGGGCCACTCCTCTAGTCCAGTCTTTGATTATCCATGATCAAAGACAGCTTCGAGAACCGCCTTTAAAATACACCAACAAAGATAGTTACATTATTCCCTTGATGAAGGGGGTTTAGAACTGCCTCTAATCAGTTTCAATTTTGAAACCTCACTAATTGCCTCGGCTCTGTTGGCAAGCTCTAATGCTGAAAGTTAAGTCTACTTCAGACGCTGGTACTAACCTTGTAGGGGCTGCTTAGCTTCCGAAGTAGGGCCTTTTATTCGTCCCTAACCTAGATTTTATGTAACAAACCAGATTTTTTTATTTAAATGTTTCAGGTTTAGGACTTCTCTCGGGGAACTAGGTTTTGAGTTCAGAACCTTTAGTCAGGGGTCATAGTATCATTTTTGCTTGAACTTGGGAGACACTTCCAAATCCGAAAGCTTTGCCGGATGTAATGGCATAATGTATATTTCAATGCTTAAACCGTTCTGAAATAACCTCAAATAATGGAGCCAGTTTCTAGCAAATCGTGGATTATTCGAGGTTTAAAATGTGGGATATATGCAAATATAACCCTATATATTTTACTAAGTGCACATATAACCCTGATATGATTTTTAGTGCAAAAACAACCCTAACTACTAAATGAAAGTGCAAAGATAACCATATGACACTATTTCTGGAGTTTACCAACATTGAACGAATTTAAAATGAAAAAAAATACCCTCTGACCTAAAGCCTAAAAGTGTTACGACAATTTTACCATCACCACCTCAACCCCATTCCCGACCACCACCAACACCACCCAACCACCACCATCACCACCCCCACCCTCACCACTCGGCCTCTCCCATTTCTAAAAACCTTAATGAACAAGAAATCAAACCCAAAGACTATGAATGCAGAAACCCAAAACCCATGAAGCCAAAAATAATCTTTCCAATTTCGTAAACATTTTTTGTCGGCCATAGTTGAAGCTTGCCAGAAACATTACCTAGAAATCAAAACCAAAATCAACCAACACCCAACTTCAGTAAATTCGTGAATTCAGAGTGGAATAAACTAGAGGTCAAGACGAAAAGCGAGAAATTCCAACTACAAACCCGATTCATTACATAATCTAGTTTTACTCCTAATTCAGAATAAATTTACATTGAATATTGAAAAATTTCCATTGCATCATCTGAATTAATTACTTCAATCGGACTGGTCAAAAGTAGACTATATCCAAATTCAAACAATCCATTGTTTCCAAATCGATTCAGCCAAAATAACCCAGACAATCAACAAAGATGTTTCCAAATCGTATGCCACCGGGAGACGATGCTTCGGAGCGAGGCGGTACCCCACAGAGATCACGAGAGAGAAGAAGAAGCATTGAGTGAGGGTTAGGTTCATTTTATTTTATATTATTTTCAGAAGGGAAAAATGACGTTTCATTGAATTCCGACTTAAATTTTCTAGAATGGGTATTTTTTGCACTTTCCCTTATTATCTAGGTTTATATTTGCACTTTCAATTATCAGAAGGTTATATTTGCACTTATGTGAATTATATTGGGTTATGTTTTCACTTTTCTCTAAAATGTATAGATACCGCTATGGTAGCAACTATCGATACACATGAATAAAAAATAGGCCAATACACTTTCACACATAACATGTCACGAAGCTTCCCTAAAGTTACACAACATGATTACATGTTTAGCAAGGATGTATAGACAACGCTAAACAAGCAACTATCTATACATAGAAATACAAATCAAGCAAATTCTACTCCCATGTTTTTGCTTATTTCTTGTACTGATTTATAAAGATGAAACCGTGAAAATCTGAATCAAAATGACAAAATTTTATAGAATAAGGTTTATATGAATTCAAACCTTGCTTTGGACTACGTTTAAACAGTTTGTAAGATTAGGTGCATTGGTTGGAATCTCCAAAATATTTACAAATGATTGTGGTGGTTGAAAGTGCAACAAATCCATCCAGTATACACCCTTAGCGGCGGGAACAATGAACATAAATCTCCAATGGTCTCTACATAGTAAAGTAGATATTTGACAAATATTTTGGTCAACATATGTATGTATGACTATGTATATAACTCTGAATAACGCATGCATCATCTCTCAATGTATGGTGCAATGAATTTTTTTAATCTCTCTGCCATATGCTTCTGTGCACGTAATCATTCATTTCTTGCTTAGAACGCCCAATTCCTTGAGTCATCATCAGACACAAATACTCTATCCAACCATTTTGTTTTTAACTGTGAAAGTAATATATGTACCTTACACGTGACATAGTTAAAATTAGGTATAAATATATTTCACAATTTAGGTGAAATTATGAATTTTGATTAAACATTAAAAATAAGAAGGTAAGTGGTACTTACTATAGAGAGAGAGATTATCATTTGGTTGACTTGGTCACACCTCATAAGTCTTCAAAGTCACTCCACAATGCGATAATGTCTCGGTTTCGACCAAAAAACACACCCATTGCTGAAAAAATTGTATGTTGAGTTATGTTTGTGTCCTGAAATCGATTCGTACAACACTTGAACAAAAGACGGTGACTCCTTTGCAAGTCATGCTCTTGTAAGATCAATAGAATCGATAGAACATCAATAGAATCGACAACAATAGTAAGATCAATAAGACAACCTTTGTCACCAGTCATGAGATATGAGGCTTTGAAATCAAGAATCCAAGGTAAAGTGGGTTTACTTAACACTCGGTCAGAAGGATAGTTCAACTGATTAAATAAACTACGGGTCATACTCTATTGGCCAACATACAGAGCAAGGCCAAAGAGCTGATCGGTCAAGGCCGATTGGAGCTACAACCACAGGTTTAGAGGGCGGCGTCAGAACCAAACTAGCAAAATTTTGGCATCTAGGTTGAGGAGTGGTGTCGGCGACTGGTATACCGGGACCTTTGGTGGCGGTTACAGGTTGCGCAGAAGCTGGATTTCTGGTGGCTTGCTCCCTAAACTCAGTGAACCATTCTAATACCCTATGATCTTGAAACAACTAGCTTTTCATGGATTTTGAGATTACAATTGGTACATGTAAGATTCTTATGATCAGCTGTAGTGAGAGCTCCTGGTGATGGACCTTTTACCTACCCTCACTCGGGGTTTTTAAGTAGCTATCCCAAGAAAATGCATTCCTAACAGACAAGTCCCTCCAAAAGAGGGGGATACAATGAATGTGATTGTCAAAGATTAAATTTCTATTCAGCACCCAACTCACTACCAAGCTACCTATGGGGTAGTTAGTGGAAAGTCCGGGTAGATGCTAGAGTCTAATAGCCAATTGACCTACCTTCACTTGGGGTCATTAATTGTAGCTGATTAACCCGATCAAAGGATGATTAAGGTGAAAGATAAAATTTCTATTTTGCACCCAACTCTCTACTATGCTACCGATATGGTAGTTAGCGGTAAGCCCTGGGTATGTCCACAGAGATGCTAGGGCCTAAAAGTTGATAACACACAACCATGTTCGGGCTGTCAATTTGTACGTGTTGCTTATGGTAAACAAATCGGGGGGGGGGGGTTGGTTTTCAATTATCAATTACTAACATGAAAGTAAAAGGCACGTAAACTATATTAGCTAGGCACTTGAGGAATGCTTTTGTAACATGGTTGATTTAATGCTTCGATCATCGATTCATTCACATGTGAGATTTAGACAACCTAATCTAGTGGTTATGACATGTGGTTTGGTTGATGGTTTAAACTTCCCCTTACCTGACACTTGTCACGTCAGGTGCACTTGTAATCTTCCATCGACACTGCCTTCGTAATTAGGGGAGTTGACATACCCGACCCGGTTTTTGTTAAAACATGAGCCAAGGGGCTTACGGGTAAAAGATAAAGGTTTATATTCTTCACCCATTTTTACCACTAAGCTACCAAGGGGTAGTAAGTAGCAAGCCCTGGGTTTGTCCACAAGCATGATAAGGCTCAAGTACTAATTAAAATGCAACCTCGTGCGGGTCGTCAATCCGCACGAGTGAAAGGAACATCTAGTAGTGTAGACTATTACAAAGCATGCAATTGACAAACAAGTAAATTATTTATAATAGGCACTTGGGAATCATTTAGCAACATGGTAGTTCTAATGCTTCAATCTTTGATTCATTCACACATAGATATACAAAAGACCTAATAGTGTGTTCACAACACGTGGTGTGTTCGATGGCATACACTTCCCCAACTTTGTCACTGTGGATACGTTCACAATCCTTCATTGGCACCTCCATCGTAGTTAGGGGAGTAAAAAGAGGTCCGACCATCGTTGTAGGTCTGTTTCTCCCCTATGCTACTATGTTCCAGCCTTCCACCACAAATGCAACTACTCCCCCAGGTCCTATATATGCTAGGCCCAAGGTTCGTAGGCACCTTAACTGTGATACTAGGTTTTAAACACAACGCCTAGCCTGCTACTTTATCTATCTCTACTCGTAACCTCTCAGACAATAGTTATGAAGTCAGCTAAGACTGGTGCGATGGAAAATAGGTCAGAGCATTCTCGAATCCCCCGTGCACACACCCATGCAGACACATTCTCCCCTACCCATTCTAACATCTAGGTTTCTCTTCCCAAGGGGACATCAATAATTGCACCATACATGAGTATATCTCAAAGTGTGTGCTTATATGTGGTGTAATTCTAATGGATTTATAACATTCAAGATCAATCACAATAATATTATAAACACAAATATAAGATGAATCAAATAAATCTCATAAAGTATTTAGAACATACCAAGTGCTAAAATGAATCCCAAGCTAATCTAACTACTCCTAAGACATGGAATTCAAATTTAGATTTGAATTTCACATCTTTGGGAAAAATAAAGAAGAAAAGAAAAGAAAAGATTACAAAACCTACAAAAGGAAATCCTTTCTTCTCTCCAAGCTCTCTCCTCTCCAAATATGTTTCCAAATATGATCTAATCTTTTTAAATGAGTAGACTAGGGTCCTATACATAGTAGTAGGAGATTGCACCTAAAAATAGGGCAAAAATAGGCTAAATGTAGCAAAACCCTAGGTTAGCCGCCAACGTTTCACGAGCCAGCACGGATGCCACAGTCCGTGAAGCATACATAGCCACGGGGCACCAGATCTACCACGGTCCATGAATGTTCATAGCCATAGTGCATGGGATTTGGTGCGGTCCATGAAGTTGGGATTGTGCCATGGTCCGTGAAGGTTTTCACGGACCGCAAGCATCATGCGGTTTTTGCTCAGAATTTTCTCACGGTCCATGAAGGTTTTCACGGACCGTGAACAGTTTGTGGTTTCTGTTCAGAAATTTTGTCACGGCCCATGAAGGTTTTTATGGACCGGCTCCATACTCATCCAAATTCTTCAACTATTCATCCCCTTGCTTCATGGCCCGGTGCTTTTGTCATGGCCTGACACCTTGCCTTGTGCTGGTCTTATGCTGGTCTCATGCAGGTCTTCACAGAATTCCTGGATTCTTGTGTAGTGCAGACCGTGAAGACTGTCACGGGCCGCTGGTGCTTGACCATGGACGGTCCGTGACCGGCCGCTGGTGCTTCATTCGCTGTACTTCGTTTGCTTGTCGCAGGTGAACCGTTAGTCTGAATTGGGAGTTATAGTAGTCAATTTTTGTAGTACTCGAGAAGAAAAATCCAATGGAACCATTATTGAAGGCTAATTCGTCCTGGATCTTTCTCAGACTAAGGTAACACTCCTTGGACCACGATTCACCATTTCCTCCTTTGACCGTTTTGAACTCTGAAGTTGCCTATCTTTGGCTTCAATCTCCTTCTACCATGCATTGATGTTCATAGACTTCGTCTACTACCATTAAAATATGAATGGACTTCAAATATTCTACCTTTAGAAGCAAACGTCCTTTGCAAGAATGTAATGTAAAAAAAGCATTCATGGGTGACCTACTAAAGGTACTCATAATGAAGACCAAGGAGCCCCTGAACAGGAGATGTCAAGAATCACTAATTAAGTATACAAAATGCGGGATTTAGAATAGAAAACTAAACAGGGTTATCTAAACCCCTTGTCATGTAAACTCAACTAATATCGCCAAATCGGCAACCAAAATTGACTAAAAACTATGTTAAATGCATTGGTTAAAGCATGCAAAATGGTGCATATCAGACTCCCCACACTTAAACTTTTACTCGTCCCCGAGTAAATGAAATCAAAGAAAAAGGTTCAAGCAAAATGAAGCATGCAAAATAGCCAATGCATTCATACCCGAGTTCTCCCAAAAAGGTGAAAATCTCACAACTCTCATACTCTCCAAAGTTCCTAAAGCAACCAAACCACCCAAAGCAAGTAAATGTGTATGGAAAAAGATAAGTGACATAAGATCGGAATAAAGCCAAGCTTACTTTTCCTGAAGGTTCCCAAAAGAAATTAAAGATCTATCATCAAGCAAAACAATCCACAAAGGAAATTAAAAAGCTGTCGACTTAGTTGCAACATAGGGATAACTTAAGATTCTCGACCTAATTGCAACCAAGGAGTCTAATGTATTGTCAACCTAGTTTCTTGTTTCTTTTTTCATTTTTTCTCTCAATTTCTCTCATTTTGCGTAGGAGCCCTTTCGAGTTTTAATCCTAGCTTTATCCCACAAAATGTGCTCACCTCTTACCTTTTTCCACACGGCCTCTCATTTTTGTCTAGACTCGGAAGTCTAGCCGGGCCAATCCTCTCACTTTTACCTAGGCCTTTTGACCTATTCGGGCTTTTCCTCATGTTACCCAACTCGCCCTTTTAGATTTTTGACTTGTCCAGGTTGTAAATATTTTTTTTCATTTTTCAAAATTTCCAATTTTTTTTGGTGTAGTGCAAAACTGCCTCAAAAGTGAGCTTCATACCACAAAAGATAAAAAACAAACCAATACACCTCCAAATCCTAAAGCCACATTCCACATGCAAACTAAAATCCTAAAATCGTAGCATAACATGCAAACCACCAAAATTTTCCAAAAGCATCCCAATCACGAGTAACCAAAAATCTACCAAGAAAAACAAGCAAAGCATGCATGCACGGAGAAATCCATGAATGAGAAATCCTAAGTACTCACTAATCCCTTTCCCACACCTAAATAATGCACAATCCCTTATGCATTCTCATGTCAAATCAAAGGAAAAGTAGGAAAACTAGTGATACTTACGCTTCCATCCTCGAAGGGTAGGCCTCCTCATAGCTAGTGAAACACCTCTCAAGGAATCTTGTTTCTTGGATTGTGGCTTCAAGGAAATCCACCCTCGTGTTTACCTCCTCAACTTGTGCCTTCACTTCTCCAATAGCTTGAACTATATCCTGAAGCACTTGGGAAGAACTTGAGAATTGCTCCCCAAGTAGGTGTAGTTGATCCATAATGCCCGTGGAAAGATGAGATCAGCTCGAAAGTGCTCTCAAAGGTGTGTCCCCTTTGGCCTCTTCTAGGTCTATCTCTGGGTTGGCCAATAATCTATAAAAGTCCTTCTCTAATCGTGGATCGGGTTCAATGAACAAGTCATCTAGGCTGTATCAAGGTTGATAGAGGTGCGCTCCATTTGCGGAAGAACCATGAATTTACAAGTAGGTGCTCCTCCGTAAAGCCACAAAAATCTATCCTCCAAACTTGTAGTTCCAACTATGAGTGCCCTAGATAACTTCTCAATTGTATAGGTCGATCCCGACCCACCCATATTGGCCAACGCCCTATGCGAGACAGGATGTCCCAAATGTCGCACCAAAAGGCCAACCATGCCTCCCATAGGAATCTTCCCACTCTTTTACTCTCCCATAGTTATGCATTCTTGAACAAAAACACTAACCAAGTCAGGGTAGATGTTCCCCTCCATTTTCATTGCCTAAAGACCTTTTAGTATACAAGGATCATTCTTATGGAAGTTGTGGAACTCTCTGTGGGATTATGAGAGTTTCTTTATCAGTTACAGTGTTAAGAGTTTGACTTCGGGATTGCAAGTGTCCAATCTGCGATCCATCCTATGGTAACGGTCCGTCAATCGTGTTAGTATTCAATTATTACCCTTACAATAAATGTTACATATGATAACGATAATTTCCACCATATAGATTTGTGTGAAGTTATATATTCTAGGTTATTTATGAAATTAAATGGTAATACAAGTCCGTCAATGCATTTTTTTAAAAGCACAAGTACATTGTCTTGAGTAAATTGTCAACTGTGACTTATAAGTATACAAGGATCATTCGTAAGGAAGTTGTTGAACTCTCTGTGGGATTATGCGATTTTCATTGTAAGTTATGTTGTTAAAGAGTTTCACTTGGACTTGTAACTATCCCATCTGTGATCTGTCCCGGGTAAACCATCCGTAAATCGTGTTATTATTCCATTATTACCCTTGCAATAAGCGTTACATATGAGGATGATAATTTCCACCACATAGATTCGCGTGAAATTACATATTCTAGGTTATTTATCAAATTAAAATGTAATAAAAGTGGATTTTTAAAAAGCACAAGTACATTGTCCAGATCAAATTGCCGATGATGACTTATAAGTATACAAAGATCATTCGTAAGGAAGTTTTGGAATTCTTTTTGGGATTATCCAATTTTCTTTATCAGTTATGGTGTTAAAAAGTTTGACTTGGAATTGCAACTATTTCGTCTGTAATATGTCCTAGGGTAACCATCCGTCAATCATTTTATTATTCCATTATTACCCTTACAATAAGCGTTACATGTGAGAACGATAATTTCACATAAATTTGCATGAAATTTTATATTCTAGGCTATTTATCAAATTCAAAGGTAATACAAGTCCATCAATCTATTTTTAAAAAGCAAGAGTACATTATTCAGAGTAAATTGTGGATGATGACTTAAAAATTGTGAATCATACGTAAGGAAGTTTTGGAACTCTCTGTGGGATTATGCAGTTTCTTTATTAGTTATGGTGTTAAAGAGTTTGACTTGCGATTGTAAGTGTCCAATCTGCTATCCATCCCGGGGTAAGATTCCGTCAGTCATGTTAGTATTCCATTATTACTTTTACAATAAATGTTACATATGAGAACGATAATTTCCACTACATAGATTAGCGTGAAGTTATATATTCTAGGTTATTCTTCAAATTAAAAGGTAATACAAGTCTGTCAATGGATTTTTAAAAAGCACGAGGACATTGTCTAGAGTAAATTGTCGATGATGACATATTAGTATACAAGGATCATTCGTAAGGAAGTTGTGGAACACTCTTAGGGATTATGCGAGTTTCTTTATTTGTTACACTGTTAAAGCGTTTGACTTGGAATTGTAACTATCTCGTCCACGATCCGTCCCGGGGTAACCGTCTGTCAATCATATTATTATTCCATTATTAACCTTACAATAAGTGTTACATATGAAACCAATAATTTCCACCCCATCAATTCACGTGAAATTATATATCCTAAGTTATTTATGAAACTCAAAGGTAATACAAGTCCGTCAATCGATTTTTAAAAAGTACACGTACACTGTCTAGAGAAAATTGTTGATGATGACCTATTATTGTACAAGAATCATTCGTAAGAAACCTTTGGAACTCTCTATGGGATTATGCGAATTTCCTTACCAGTTACGGTGTCAAAGAGTTTGACTTAGAATTGCAAGTGTCCCGTCCGCAATCCATCCCGGGCTAAGTGTCCATCAATCATGTTAGTATTCCATTATTACCCTTACAATTAGTGTTACCTATGAGATGGATAATTTCCACCGCTTAGATTCACGTGAAATAATATAATCTAGGTTATTTATCAAATTAAAAGGTAATGCAAGTCCGTCAATCAATTTTAAAAAAGCTCAAGTACATTATCCAGAGTAAATTGTCGATGATGACTTATTAGTATACAAGTAACATTCGTAAGGAATTTGTGGGACTCTCTGTGGGATTATGTGAGATTCTTTATCAGTTACGGTGTAAAAGAGTTTCACTTGTGAATGCCGTCCACGATCCATCCCGATTAACCATCCGTAAATCGTGTTAGTATTCCATTATTACCTTAACAATAAGCGTTACATGTGAGAACTATAATTTCCACCGTAGCGATTAGCGTGAAATTATATATTCTAGGTTATTTATAAAATTAAAGTTAATACAAGTCCGTCAGTGGATTTTTAAAAAGAACAATTACATTATCTAGAGTAAATTGTCGATGATGACATGTTAGTATTCGAGGATCATTCGTAAGGATGTTGCGGAACTCTCTTTGGGATTTTGCAAGTTTTTTATCAGTTACGGTGTTAAAGAGTTTGACTTGGGATTACAAGTGTCTCATCCCCGATCCGTCCTAAGGGTAACCGTCCCTCAATCCTGTTTGTATTCCATTATTACCCTTACAATAAGCGTTACATAAGAGAATGATATGTTCCACCGCATAAATTTGTATGAGATTATATATTCTTTGTTTTTTATCAAATTAAAAGGTAATACAAGTACATCAATCAATTTTTAAAAAGCACAAGTACATTGTCCAAAGTAAATTGTCGATGATGACTTACTAGTATACAAGGATCATTCGTAAGGAAGTTGTGGAACTCTCTATGGTATTATGCGAGTTTATTTATCAATTACGGTGTTAAAGAATTTCACTTAGGGTTGCAAGTGTCCCGTCCGCAATCCGTCCGCAATCCGTCACGGTTAACCATCCGTAAATTGTGTTAGTATTCAACTATTACTTTTACAATAAGTGTTACATATGAGATCGATAATTTCCACCGCATAGATTCACTTGAAATTATATATTCCAGGTCATTTATCAAATTAAAAGGTAATACAAGTCCGGTAATGGATTTTTAAAAAGCAAAAGTACATTGTCCAGAGTAAATTGTAGATGATGACTTATAAGTACAAAAGGATCATTTGTAAGGAAGTTGTGTAACTCTCTGTGCAATTATGCGAGTTTCTTTATCATTTATGGTTCTAATAAGTTTTACTTAGGATTGCAAGTGTCCCGTCCGCGATCCGTCCCGGGGTGACAGTGGCATTACATATAAGAACGATAGTTTCCACCGCATAGATTCACGTGAAATTGTATATTCTAGGATTTTTTGAAATTAAAATGTGATACAAGTCCGTCTATTAATTTTTTAAAAGCACACGTACTTTGTCCAGATTAAATTGTTGATGATGACTTATTAGTATAAAAGAATTATTCATATAAAAGTTGTGGAACTCTCTGTGGGATTATGCGAGTTTCTTTATCAGTTACAATGTTAAAGAGTTTGACTTTCGATTGCAAGTGTCCCGCCAGCGATCCATCCCGGGGTATGCGAGTTTCTTTATCAGTTACGATGTTAAAGAGTTTGACTTTCGATTGCAAGTGTCCCGTCAGCGATCCGTCTTGGGGTAACCATATGTTAATCGTGTTTCTATTCCATTGTTACCCTTACAATAAAAGTTAAATATGAGAACGACAATTTCCACCACATAGATTTGCGTGAAAATATATATTCTAGATTATTTTTCAAATTAAAAGTTAATACAAGTTTGTCAATTGATTTTAAAAAAGCAAAAATACAATGTCCAAAGTTAATTGTTGATGATGACTTATTCGTATACAAGGATCCTTTGTAAGGAAGTTGTGGACCTCTCGGTGGGTTTATGCGAGTTTCTTTGTCAGTTACGGTGTTAAAGAGTTTGACTTAGGATTGCAAGTGTCCCATCCACGATCCATCCTGGGGTAAGCGTCCGTCAATCATGTTAGTATTCCATTATTACCCTTACAATAAGCGTTACATATGAGAGCAATAATTTCCATCACCTAAATTCGTGTGAAATAATATGTTCTAGGTTATTTGTTAAATTAAAAGGTAATACAAGTCCATTAATTGATTTTTAAAAAGGACAAGTACATTGTCCTAAGTAAATTATCGATGATGACTTATTAGTATACGATTAACATTCGTAGGGAAGTTGTGGGACTCTCTATGGGATTATGCGAGTTTCTTCATCAGTTATGATGTTAAGAATTTGACTTGTGATTGCAAGTGTTCCATCCGCGATCAGTCCTGCTTAACCGTTCGTAAATCGTGTTAGTATTCAATTATTACCTTTACAATAAGCGTTACATATGAGATCGATAATTTCCAGTGCATAGATTCACGTGAAATTATATATTCTAGGTTATTTATCAAATTAAAAGGTAATACAAGTTTGTCAGTGGATTTTTAAAAATCACAAGTACATTATCATGTGTTAATTGTCGATGATTACATATTAGTCTACATAGATAATTTGTAAGGAAGTTGTGGAACTCTCTTTGGGATTATATGAGTTTCTTTATCAGTTATGGTGTTAAAGAGTTTGACTTGGGATTACAAGTTTCCCATCCGCGATCCGTCCTGGGGTAACCGTCTGTCAATCGTGTTTGTATTTCATTATTACCCTTACAATAAGCGTTACATATGAGAACAATATGTTCCACCGCATAAATTCGTGTGAGATTATATATTCTATACTATTTATCAATTAAAAAGGTAATACAAGTCTATCAATCATTTTTTTAAAAGCACAATACATTGTTCAGAGTAAATTGTCGATGATGACTTATTAGTATACAAGGATCACTCCTAAGGAAGTTGTGGATTTCTCCATGGGATTATACGAGTTTTTTTATCCATTACAGTGTTAAAAAGTTTCACTTGTGATTGCAAGTGTCCCATCCACAAACCGTCCCGGTTAACCGTCATTAAAATGTGTTAGTATTCCATTATTACTTTTACAATAAGCGTTACATATGAGAACGATAATTTCCACCGCATAGATTAATGTGAAATTATATATTTCGGGTTACTTATCAAATTAAAAGGTAATACAAGTCCGTCAATGGTTTAAAAAAAGCAAAAGTACACTGTCTAGAGTAAAATGTAGATGGTGACTTATAAGTATAAAAGGATCATTCGTAAGAATGTTTTGGAACTCTCTATGGGATTATGCGAGTTTCTTTACTAGTTATGGTTTTAATGAGTTTAACATGGGATTGCAAGTGTCCCATCCACGATCCATCCCGGGTTAGCAGTCCTTCAATCGTGTTAATATTCCATTATTACCCTTATAATAAGCGTTACATATGAAAATGATAGTTTCCACCACATAGATTCACGTGAAATTGTATATTCTAGGTTATTTATAAAAATAAAACATAATACAAGTCCGTCAATCAATATTTAAAAAGCACAAGTACATTGTACAGAGTAAATTGTCGATAATGACTGATTAGTATAAAAGGATCATTTGTACGGAAGTTGTGGAACTCTCTGTGGGATTATGCGAGTTTCTTTATCAGTTATGGTGTAGAAGAGTTTGACTTGGGATTGCAAGTGTCCCGTCCGTGATCCGTCCCGGGGTAACCGTCCGTCAATCATGTTAATATTTCATTATTACCCTTATAATAAGCATTAAATATAAGAACGATAGTTTCCACCGCATAGATTCACGTGAAATTGTATATTCTAGGTTTTTAATAAAAACAAAATGTAATACAAGTTCGTCAATCAATTTTTTAAAAGCACAAATACATTGTCCAGAGTAAATTGTCGATGATGACTTATTTGTATGCAAGGATCATTCGTAAGGAAGTTGTGGAACTCTCTTTGGGATTATGCGGGTCTTTATTAGTTATGGCACTAAAGAGTTTGACTTGGGATTAAAAATGTCCCATCCGTGATCCGTCCTAGGGTAACCGTCCATCAATCGTGTTAATATTCCATTATTATCCATACAATAAGCGTTACATAAGAGAACGATAATTTCCACCGCATAGAATTGAGTGAAATTATATATTCCAGGTTATTTGTAAAATTAAAAAGTAATACAAGTCCGTCAATCAATTTTTAAAAAGCACATGTCTATTGTTCTGAGTAAATTGTCGATGATGACTTTTTAGTCTATAGGGAACATTAGTAAGGATGTTGTGGAACTCTCAATAGGATTATGCGAGTTTATTTATCTGTTACGATACTAAAGAGTTTGACTTGTCATTGTAAGGGTCTCATCTGCGATCTGTCCTGGGGTAACCTTCCTTCAATCATGTTTGTATTCCATTATTACCCTTACAATAAGCATTACATATGAGAACAAAAATTTCAAACACATAGATTTGCGTGAAATTATATATTCTAAGTTATTTATGCAATTAAAAGGTAACACAAGTATGTCAATCAATTTTTTAAAAAGCACAAGTACATTGTCCAGAGTAAATTTTAGATGATGACTTATAAATATACAAGGATCATTCGTAAGGAAGTTTTTGAACTCTCTGTGGGATTATGCGAGTTTCTTTATCAGTTATAGTTTTAATAAGTTTGACTTGGGATTGCAAATGTCCCGTCAGCGATCCTTTCCTGGGTAACCATCCGTCAATCGTTTCATTATTCCATTATTACCCTTTCAATAAGCGTTACATATGAGAACAATAATTTCCACCGCATAGATTTGTGGGATACTGTATATTCTAAGTTATTTATGAAATTCAATGGTACTACAAGTCTGTCAATTAATTTTCAAAAAGCACAAGTACGTTGTCCAAAGTAAATTGTAGATGATGGCTTATAAGTATAAAAGGATCATTCTTATAAAAGTTGTGGAACTCTCTGTGGGATTATGCGAGTTTCTTTATCAGTTATGGTGTTAAAGGGTTTGACTTGGGATTGCAAGTGTCCTGTCCGTAATCCATCCCGGGTCAACCGTAAGTCAATCGTGTTAATATTCCATTAGTACCCTTAGAATAAGCGTTAAATATGAGAACTATAATTTCCACTGCATAGATTTGCATGAAATTATATATTCTAGGTTATGTTTCAAATTAAAAGTTAATACAATTTCATCAATCAAATTTTAAAAAGCACAAGAACATTGTCCAGAGTAAATTTTAGATGATGACTTATAAGTATTAAGAGATCATTCGTAAGGAAGTTGTGGAACTCCCCGTGGGATTATGCGAATTTCTTTATCAATTACGGTTTTAATGAGTTTGACTTGGGATTGCAAGTGTTCCATCCGCGATCCATCCCAGGGTAACCATCCATTAATCGTGTTAGTATTCTATTATTACCCTTACACTTAGCATTACAGAGAAGAATGATAACTTCCACGGCATAGATTAGTGTGAAATTATATATTCTAGGTTATTTAAAAAATAAAAAAGTAATAAAAGTCTGTTAATCAATTTTTAAAAAGAATAAGTATATTGTCAAGAGTAAATTGTAGATGATGACTTATAAGTATACGAGGATCCTTCATAAGGAAGTTGTGGAACTCTCTGTGGATTTATGCGAGTTTCTTTATCAGTTATAGTTTTAATGACTTTGACTTGGGATTGCATGTGCCCCGTCCTCGATCCAACCCAGGGTAATCGTCCGTCAATTGTGTTAGTATCCTTACAATAAGTGTTACAAATGAGAACGATAACTTTACCGTATACATGGATCATTAGTGAATTATCGATGATGACTTATTAGCATGCATGGATCATTAGTAAGGAAGTTATGGAACTCTTTGTGGGATTATGCAAGTTTCTTTATCAGTTACGGTGTTAAAGAGTTTGACTTGGGATTGCAAGTGTCCCATCCGCAATCTGCCCCGGGGTAATTGCCGTCAATCGTGTAAGTATTCCATTATTACCCTTACAATAAGCGTTACAAATTAGAACAATAATATCACTGCATATATTCATTGTTAATTATACATTCTCGGTTATTAATCAAATTAAAAGGAAATAAAAATCCATCAATCAATTTTTTAAAAGCACAAGTATATTGATCAAAGTAAATTGGCGATGATGACTTATATGTATACAAGCATCATTCGTATGGAAGTTTTGGAACTCTCCGTGAGATTATGCGAGTTTCTTTATGAGTTCCATTTTTAATGAGTTTGACTTGGGAATGCAAGTGTCCCATCCACTATCCGTCCAGGGGTAACCGTCCATCAATTGTGTTAGTATTACATTATTACCCTTACAATAAGCGTTACATATGAGAACGATAACTTCCACCGCATAGATTCGTGTGAAATCATATATTCTAGGTTATTTAAAAATTAAAAAGGTAATACAAGTCTATTAATCGATTTTTAAAAAGCACAAGCATATAGTCTAGATTAAATTGTAGATGATGACTTCTAAGCACAATCATTCGTAAGGAAGTTGTGGAACTCTCTGTAGGATTATGTGAGTTTCTTTTTCAGTTATGATTTTAATGAGTTTTACTTGGGATTGCAAGTGTCCAGTTCGCGATCCGCCTTGGGGTAAATGTCCATCAATTGTGTTAGTATTCCATTATTACCCTTACAATAAGCGTTATATATGAGAACAATAATTTCCACCACAGAGATTCACGTGAAATTATATATTCTAGGTTATTTAACAAAACTAAAGGTAATACAAGTCTGTCAATCAATTTTTAAAAAGCACAATTATATAGTCCAGATTGAATTGTAGAAGATGACTTATAAGTATAATAATTTGTAAGGAAGTTGTGGAACTCTTTGTGGGTTTATACGATTTTCTTTGTCAGTTATGGTTTTAATGAGTTTTACTTGGGATTGCAAGTGTCCCAAGGTAACCGTTCGTCAATCGTGTTAATATTCCATTACTACCCTTAGATTTGCGTGAAATTGTACATTCAAGGTTATTTATGAAATTATATCATAATACAAGTACGTTAATCAATTTTTAAAAAGAACAAGTACATTGTCCAGAGTAAATTGTAGATGATGACTTATAATTATACAAGGATCATTCGTAAGGAAGTTGTGGAACTCTCTGTGGGATTATGTAAGTATCTTAATCAATTATGGTTTGAATGGAGTTTAACTTGGGATTGCAAGTGTCCCGTCCAAGATCCGTCCAAGGGTAACCGTCAGTCAATCGTGTTAGTATTCCATTGTTACCCTTTCAATAAGTGTTAAATATAAGAACGATAATTTCCACCGCATAGATTCTTGTGAAATTATATATTCTAGGTTATTTAAAAAATAAAAAGGTACAAGTCTGTCAATTGGTTTTTAAAAAGCACAAGTATATTGTCAAGAATAAATTGTAGATGATGACTTATAAGTATACAAGGATCATTCAGAAGGAAGTTTTGGAATTCCCTGTGGGATTATGCGAGTTTCTTTATTAGTTATGGTTTTAATAAGTTTGACTTGGGACTGCAAGTGTCCCGTCCATGATACGTCCCAGCGTAACCGTCCGTCAATCATGTTAGAATTCCATTATTACCTTTACAATAAGCGTTACATATGAGAACGATAATTTCCACCGCATAGATTCATGTGAAATTATATATTCTAGGTTATTTGTAAAATTAAGAGGTAATACAAGTCCGTCAATTGATTATTAAAAACCACAAGTACATTTCCTTGAGTAAATTGTCGATGGTGACTTATTAGTATACAAGGATTATTACTATGGAAGTTTTGGAACTCTCTGTGGGATTATGCGAGTTTCTTTATAAGTTACTGTGTTAAACAGTTTGACTTGGGATTGCAAGTGTCATGTCCGTAATCTGCCTCTGGGTAACCATCCTTTATTCGTGTTTGTATTCCATTATTACTCTTACAATAAGCGTTACATATGAGAATGATAATTTCCACTGCATAGATTCACGTGAAATTATATATTGGTGGTTATTTATAAAATAAAAAGGTAATACAAGTCCACCAATCGATTTTTAAAAAGCACAAGTAAATTGTCAAGAGTAAATTGTTGATGATGACTTATTAGTATACAAGGGTCTTTCATAGAGAAGTTGTGGAACTCTCTGTGGGATGGGATTATTCGAGTTTCTTTATCAGTTACGGTTTTAATGAGCTTGACTTGAGATTGCAAGTGTCCCATCCGCGATCCGTTCCCGGGTAACCGTCCGTCAATCATTTTAGTATTCCATTATTACCCTTTCAATAAGCGTTACATTCGTGGGAAATTGTATATTCTAGGTTATTTATGAAATTAAATGGTAATACAAGTCCGTCAATCACTTTTAAAAAGCAAAAGTACATTGTCCAGTGTAAATTATAAATGATGACTAATAAGTATAAAAGGATCATTATTATAAATGTTGTGGAACTCTCTATGAGATTATGCGAGTTTCTTTATTAGTTACAGTGTTAAAGAGTTTGACTTAGGATTGCAAGTGTCCCATCCGCGATCCATCCCAGGGTAACCGTAAGTCAATCGTGTTAATATTCCATCATTACCCTTATAATAAGCGTTAAATATGAGAACTATAATTTCCATTGCATAGATTTGCGTGAAATTATATATTCTAGGTTATTTTTCAAATTAAGAGTTAATACAATTTCGTCAATAAATTTTAAAAAGCACAAGAACATTGTAAGAGTAAATTGTAGATGATGACTTATAAGTATACAAGGATAATTCGTAAGGAAGTTGTGCAACTCTCTGTGAGATTATGTGAGTTCCTTTATCAGTTATGATTTTAATAAGTTCGACTTGGGATTGCAAGTGTCCCATCCGAGATCCGTACCGCGGTAATCATCAGTCAATATTGTTAATATTCCATTATTACCCTTAGATTCGCGTGAAATTTTATATGCAAGGTTATTTATAAAATTATATCATAATACAAGTACGTCAATCAATTTTCAAAAAGAAAAAGTATATTGTTCAGAGTAAATTGTAGATGATGACTTATAAGTATACAAGGATCATTCGTAAGGAAGTTGTGGAACCCTCTGTGGGATTATGCAAGTTTCTTAATCCATTACGGTTTTAATAAGTTTAACTTGGGATCGCAAGTGTCCCATCCGAGATCATTCCTAGGGCAACTATCCGTCAATCGTGTTAGTATTCCATTATTACCCTTACAATAAGCGTTACATATAAGAACGATAATGTCCACCACATAGATTCGTGTGAAATTATATATTCTAATTTATTTAAAAAATAAAAAGGTAATACAATCTGTCAAACGATTTTAAAAAAATCATAAGTATATTGTCAAGAGTAAGTTGTAGATGATGACTCATAAGTATACAAGGATCATTTGTGAGGAAGTTGTGGAACTCTTTGTGGGATTATGCGAGTTTCTTTATAAGTTATGGTTTTAATGTGTTTGCCTTGGGATTGCAAATGTCCCGTCCACGATACGTCCCAGGATAACCGTCCGTCAATTATGTTAGTAATCCATTATTACCTTTACAATAAGCGTTACATATGAGAACGATAATTTCCACCGTATAGACTCATATGAAATTATATATTTTAGGTTATTTGTAAAATTAAAAGGTAATACAAGTCCGTCAATTGATTTTTTTAAAACCACAAGTACATTGTCCTGAGTAAATTTTCGATGATGACTTATTAGTATACAAGGATCATTAGTAGGGAAGTTGTGGAACTCTCTGTGGGATTATGCAAGTTTCTTTATAAGTTACTGTGTTAAAGAGTTTAATTTGGGATTGCAAGTGTCCCAACCGTAATCTGCCCTAGGGTAATCGTCCTTCAATCGTGTTAGTATTCCATTATTACTCTTACAATAAGCGTTACATATGAGAATGATAATTTCCACCGCAAAGATTCACGTGAAATTGTATATTGTAGGTTATTTATAAAATAAAGAAGTAATTCAAGTACTCCAATCGATTTTTAAAAAGCACAAGTAAATTGTCAAAAGTAAATTGTCGATGATGACTTATTAGTAATCATGGTCATTCGTAAGGAAATTGTTGAGTTCTTGGTGGGATTATGTGAGTTTCTTTATCACTTACATTGTTAAAGAGTTTGACTTGGGATCTCAAGTTTCCTGTCTTCCATCCATCCCGGGGTAACCGTCTATTAATCATGTTAGTATTCCATTATTACCCTCACAATAAGCTTTATATATGGGAACAATAATTTCCACCGGATAGATTCGCGTGAAATTATATATTCTAGGCTATTTAACAAAACTAAAGGTAATACAAGTCTATCAATCGATTCAAGTGAAATTATATATTGTAGGTTATTTATGAAATTTAAAAGTACTACAAGTATGTCAATCAATTTTTTAAAAGCACAAGTACATTGTCCCGAGTAAATGGCAGATGATTACTTATAAGTATACAAAGATCATTCGTAAGGAAGTATTGGAACCTTCTGTGGAGTTATGCGACTTTCTTTATATGTTACGGTTTTAATGAGTTTGACTTGGGATTGCAAGCGTCCCATGCGCGATTCATCCCAGGGTAACTGTCCGTCAATCGTGTTAGTATTCGATTATTACCCTTACAATAAGTGTTACATATGTGAACGATAATTTCCACCGCATAGATTCGCGTGAAATTATATATTCTAGAGTATTTTTCAAATAAAAAGTAAATACAAGTCTGTCATTTGATTTAAAAAAAACATAAGTATATTATCTAGATTAAATTACAGATGAGAACTTATAATTATAAAAGGATCATTTGTATGGAAGTTGTGGAACTCTCTGTGGGATTATGCGAGTTTCTATATCAGTTATGGTTTTAATGAGTTTTACTTGAGATTGCAAGTGTTCCATCCGTGATCCGGCTCGGGGAAACCGTGCATCAACCGTGTTAGTATTCCATTATTACCCTTACAATAAGCGTTCAATATGAGAAAGATAATTTCCACCGCATAGATTCGCATGAAATTATATATTCTAGGTTAATTATGAAACTAAAAGGTTATGCATGCACATCAAACAATTTTTATAAAGCACAAGTACATTGTCCAGAGTAAATTGTCGATGGTGACTTATTCGTGTACAAGGATCATTCGTAAGGAAGTTGTGGAACTCTCTGTAGGATTCTGTGAGTTTCTTTATCAACTACGTTATTAAAAAGTTTGACTTGGGATTGCAAGTGTCCCATTCGCGATCTGTCCTGGGGTAACCATCTATCAATTGTGTTAGTATTCCTTTATTACACTTACAATAATCGTTACATATGAGAACACTAAGTTTCACTAACATTTGACTGTTATATGATTCCAGCCCATGGGTTTCGTCGTACCCTGCCTACTCGTCTTTAGTAGAGAAACCTAAATTTTTTTATTGTCATGAGTATATTGTAGATGATGACTTTTGAATATACAAGGATCATTCGTAAAGAATTTATGGAACTCTCTGTGGGATATGCGAGTTCTTTATCAGTTACGGTGTTAAAGAGTTTGACTTGTGATTGCAAGTGTCCCATCAACGATCCGTCCTGGTTTAATTGTTTGTCAATATTGCTAATATTCCGTTATTACCCTTAGATTCACGTGAAATTGTATATTCAAGGTCATTTATAAAATTATATCATAATACAAGTATGTCAATCAATTTTTAAAAAGAATAAGTATATTGTCCAGAGTAAATTGTAGATGATGACTTATAAGTATACAAGGATCATTCGTAAGGAAGTTGTGGAACCCTCTGTGGGATTATGCAAGTTTCTTAATCAATTACGGTTTTAATGAGTTTAACATGGGATTGCAAGTGTCCCGTCCGAGATCTGTCCTAGGGTAACTGTCCGTCAATCATGTTAGTATTCCATGATTACCTTTACAATAAGTGTTACATATAAGAACGATAATTTCCACCACATAGATTCGTGTGAAATTATATATTCTAGTTTATTTAAAAAATAAAAAGGTAATACAATCTGTCAAACGATTTTTAAAAAAGCATAAGTATATTGTCAAGAGTAAGTTGTAGAAGATGACTCTTAAGTATACAAGGATCATTTGTAAGGAAGTTGTGGAACTCTCTGTGGGATTATGCGAGTTTCTTCATTAGTTATGGTTTTAATGAGTTTGACTTGAGATTTCAAATGTCCTGTCTGAGATCCGGCTCGGGGAAACCGTACGTCAATCGTGTTAGTATTCCATTATTACCCTTACAATAAGCGTTACATATGAGAAAGATAATTTCCACCACATAGATTCACGTGAAATTAATTATTCTAGGTTAATTATGAAACTAAAAGGTTATACATGTACGTCAAAATTTTTTTATAAAGCACAAGTACATTGTCCAGAGTAAATTGTCGATGATGACTTACTCGTATACAAGGATCATTCGTATGGAAGTTGTGGAATTCTCGGTGGGATTATGTGAGTTTCTTTATCAGTTATGGTGTTAAAGAGTTTGACTTGGGATTGCAAGTGTCCAATCCACAATTTGCCCTAGGATAATCGTCTGTCAATCGTGTTAGTATTCCATTATTACTTTTATAATAAGCGTTACATATGAGAACGATAATTTCCACCGCATAGATTTGCATGAAATTATGTATTCCAGGTTATTTATAAAATAAAAAGGTAATACAAGTCCGTCAATCAATTTTTAAAAATCACAAGTATATTGTCAAGAATAAATTGTCAATGATGACTTATTAGTATACAAGGATCATTCGTGAGGAAGTTGTCGAACTCTCTGTGGGATTATAGATGTCTCTTTATCAGTTACAGTGTTAAAGAGTTTCATTTGGGATGGCAAGTGTCCTGTCCGCGATCCGTCCAGGGGTAACCGTCCGTTAATCATGTTAGTATCCATTATTACCCTTACAATAAGCGTTATATACGGGAATATTGATTTCCATCTCTTAGATTCATGTGAAATTATATATTCTAGGTTATTTATAAAATAAAAAGGTAATACAAGTCCATCAATCAATTTTAAAAAAGCACAAGTTCATTGCCTAGAGTAAATTGTCGATGATGAATTATATGTATACAAGGATTATTCGTATAGAAGTTGTGGAACTCTCTATGGGATTATGCGAGTTTCTTTATTAGTAACATTTTCAATGAGTTTGACGGTGGATTGCAAGTATGTCTTTGGGTAACCATCTGTCTGTGAGATTATGCGAGTTTCTTTATCAGTTATGGTTTTAATGAGTTTGACATGGAATTGCAAGTTTCATGTTCACGATCTGTCCTAGGGTAACAAGTATGTTGCATAGATTAAATTTTAGATAATTACTTATATGTATAAAAGGATCATTCGTATAGAAGTTGTGGAACTCTCTGTGGGATTATGCAATTTTCTTTATCACTTCAGGTTTTAATGAGTTTGACATGGAATTGCAAGTGTCCTCTCCTCGATCCGCTGTGGGGTAGCTGTCTGTCAATCGTGTTAATATTCAATTATTACCTTTACAATAGGCATTACGAAATATAACGATAATTTCCACTGCACAGATTCACTTGAAATCATATATTCTAGGTTAATTATGAAACTAAAAGGTAATACATGTACGTCAAACAATTTTGCAAATGCACAGGTACATTGTCCAAAGTAAATTGTCGATGGTGACTTATTAGTACAAAATGATCATTCGTATGGAAGTTGTGGAACTCTCTGTGGGGTTATGAGAGTTTCTTTATCAGTTACGGTAATAAAGAGTTTGACTTGGGATTGCAAGTGTCGTGTCCACGATCCGTCCCGGGGTATCCGTCGGTCAATCATGTTAATATTCCATTACTACCCTTACAATAGGCATTACATAAGAGAAAGATAATTTCCACCACATAGATTTACGTGAAATTATATATTCTAGGTTAATTTTCAAAGTAAAAGTTAATACAACTCCTTTCAATCGATTTTTAAAAAGCACAAGTACATTGTTTTGAGTAAATTGTCGATGGTGACTTATTCGTGTACAAGGATCATTCGTAAGGAAGTTGTGGAACTCTCTATGGGATTATGCGAGTTTCTTTATCTGTTATGTTATTAAAGAGTTTGACTTGGGATTCCAAGTGTCCCTTCCGCGATCCATCTCGGGGTAACCATGTTTCAATCATGTTAGTATTCCTTTATTACTCTTACAATAATCGTTACATATGAGAACACTAATTTTCACTAACCTTTGACTGTTATATAATTCCAGCCCACGGGCTTTGTCGTACCCTGCGCACTCATCTTTTGTAGAGAAACCTAAAAAAAGAATACCGTCATGAGTAAATTATAGATGATGACTTATGAGTATGCAAGGATCATTCACAAAAGAAGTTATGGAACTCTCTAGGGGATTATTCGAGTTCTTTATCAGTTGCGGTGTTAAAGAGTTTGACTTGGGATTGCAAGTGCCCCATCCACGATCCGTCTCGGGGTATCTGTCTGTCATTCGTGTTAACATTCCATTATTACCCTTACAATAGGCGTTAGATAGGAGAACAATAATATCCACCTCATAGATTTGCATGAAATTATATATTCTAGGTTATTTATAAAATCAAAAGGTAATACAAGTCCGTAAATCATTTTTGAAAAAGCACAAGTACATTGTCCAGAGTAAATTGTCGAAGATGAATTATATGTATATAAGTATCATTCGTACGGAATTTGTGGAACTCTTGATGGGATTATGCGAGTTTCTTTATAAGTTACGGTTTTAATGAGTTTGACGGTGGATTGCAAGTGTCCTATCCCCGATCCGTCTTGTGGTAACCGTCCGTCAATTGTGTTAGTATTCCATTATTAACCTTACAATAAGTATAACATATTAGAACAATAATTTCCACCACATTTATTCATGTGAAATTATATATTCTAGGTTATGTATCAAATTAAAAGGTAATCCAAGTCCGTTGATCAATTTTAAAAAAGCACAAGTACATTGTCAAGATTAAATTGTCGATGATGACTTATTAGTATACAAGGATCATTTGTAACAAAGTTGAGGAACTCTCTGTGGGATTATGCGAGTTTCTTTATCCATTTTAGCGTTAAAGTGTTTGGCGTGGGATTATAAGTGTCCCATCCATGATCTTTCCCGGGGTATCCGTCCGTCAATCGTGTTAGTATTCCATCATTACCCTTACAATAAGCGTTACATATGAGAACAATAATTTCCACCACATAGATTTGCATGAAATTATATTTACTAGGTTATTTATGAAATTAAAAGGTAATACAAGTCCGTCAATCAATTTAAAAAAAGCACAAGTACATTGTCCAGAGTAAATTGTCGATGATGACTTATTCGTATAAAAGGATCATTCATATAGAAGTTGTGGAACTCTCTGTGGGATTATGCGAGTTTATTTATCAGTTACACTATTAAAGAGTTTAACTTGGGATTGCAAGTGTCTCATTTGCGATCCGTCCTGGGGTATACATCTGTCAATCGTGCTAATATTCCATTATTACCCTTACAATAGGCGTTACATAGGAGAACGATAATTTCCACCGCTTAGATTTACGTGAAATTATTAATTCTAGGTTGTTATTAAAATTAAAAATCAATACAAGTCCGTCAATCAATTTAAAAAAAAGCATAAGTACATTGTCCAGATTAAATTGTCAATGATGACTTATTCGTATACAAGGATAATTCGTTAGAAACTTGTGGGACTCTCTGTGGGATTATGCGAGTTTCTTTAACAGTTAATGTACTAAAGAGTTCGACTTGAGATTGCAAGTGTCCCATCCGCGATCCATCCTGGGGTAACCGTCCGTCAATCATGTTAGTATTCCATTATTACACTTACAATAAGCATTGCATATGAGAATGATAATTTCCACCATATAGATTCAAGTGAAATTATATCTTATAAGTTATTTATGAAATTTAAAGGTAATAGAAGTACATCAATCAATTTTTAAAAAGTACAACTACATTGTCAGAGTAAATTGTAGATGATTACTTATAAGTATACAACTATTATTCGTAAGGAAGTTGTGGAACTCTCTGTGGGATTATGCGAGTTTCTTTTCATGTTACGGTTTTAATGAGTTTGACATGGGATTGCAAGTATCCCGTCAGCGATCCATCCAGGGGTAACTGTCCGTCAATTGTATTAGTTTTCCATTATTACCCTTACAATAAGTGATATATATGTGAATGACAATTTCCACCACATAGATTCACATGAAATTATATATTCTAGGTTATTTTACAAATAAAAAGGTTATACAAGTCTGTTATACAATGTTTTAAAAGCACGAGTATATTGTCGAAATTAAATTGTAGATGATGACTTATATGTATAAAAGGATCATTTGTATGGAAGTTGTGGAACTCTCTATGGGACTATGCGAGTTTCTTTATCAGTTATGGCTTTAATGAGTCTGACAGGGAATTGCAAGTGTCTTGTCCGCGATCCATCCCGGGATAACTGTCTGTCAAACATGTTAATATTCCATTATTTACCATACAATATGCATTACATAAGAGAACAATAATTTCCACTGCATAGATTCACGTGAAATAATATATTCCAGGTAAATTAAGAAACTAAAAGGTTATACATGTACGTCAAATAATTTTTAAAAAGCACAAGTACATTGTCCAAAGTAAATTGTTGATGATGACTTAAAGAGTTTGACTTGAGATTGCAAGTGTCCCGTCCGCGATCCGTCCCAGGGTATCTGTCTGTCAATTGTGTTAATATTCCTCTATTACCCTTACAATAGGTGTTACATAAGAGAACAATAATTTCCACCGCATAGATTTGCGTGAAATTATATATTCTAGGTTAATTTTCAAATTAAAAGTTAATACACGTCCATTAATCAATTTTTAAAAAGCACAAGTACATGGTCCAGATTAAATTGTCGATGATGACTTATTCTTATACAAGGATCATTTGTATCTGGAACTTTTTGTGGGATTATCCGAGTTTCTTTATCATTTACGTTACTAAAGAGTTTGACTTTGGATTGCAAGTGTCCTGTCCGCGATCCATCCTAGGGTAACTGTCTGTCAATCGTGTTAGTATTCTTTTATTACTCTTATAATAATTGTTACATATGAGAACAATAATTTCCATGCATAGATTCACATGAAATTATATATTCTAGGTTATTTATAAAATTAAAATGTATTACAAGTACTTCAATACATTTTTAAAAAGCACAAGTACATTGTCAAGAGTAAATTGTAGATGATGACTTATAAGTATACAAGGATCATTCGTAAGGAAGTTATGGAACTCTTTGTGGGATTATGCGAGTTTCTTTATCAGTTATGGTGTTAAAGATATTGACTTGGGATTGCAAGTGTCCCGTCCACGATCTGTCCTGGGATAACTGTCCGTAAATCGTGTTAATATTCCATTATTACCCTTACAATATGTGTTACATATGAGAACGATAATTTCCACCGCATTGATTTGCATAAAATTATATATTCTAGGTTATTTATGAAATTAAAAGGTAATACAAGTCCATCAATCAATTTTTAAAAAGTACAAGAACATTTTCAAGAGGAAACTGTCGATGATGACTTATTAGTATAAAAGGGTCATTCGTATGGAAAATGTGGAACTCTCTATGGGATTATGCGAGTTTCTCTTATAGTTACAGTGTTATATGATTACTTATAAGTATACAAGGATCATTCGTAAGGAATTTATGGAACTCTCTGTGGGATTATGCGAGTTTCTTTTTATGTTACGGTTTTGATGAGTTTGACTTGGCTTGCAAGTGTCCCATCCGCAATTCGTCCCGGGGTATCCGTCGGTCAATTGTGTTAATATTCCATTGTTACGCTTACAATAGGTGTTACATAAGAGAACTATAATTTCCACTGCATAGATTTGCGTGAAATTATATATTCTAGGTTAATTTTCAAATTAAAATTTAATACATGTCCGTCAATTAATTTTTAAAATGCACAAGTACATTTTCCAAAGTAAATTGTCGATGATGAATTATTCGTATACAAGGATATTTCGTAAGGAAGTTGTGGAACTCTCTGTGGGATAATTTGAGTTTCTTTATCAGTTACGTTACTAAAGAGTTTGACTTAGGATTGCAAGTGTCCCGTCCGTTACGTTACAAAAGAGTTTGACTTAGGATTGCAAGTGATACATAAGAGAACCATAATTTTCACCACATATATTTTTGTGAAATTATATATTCTAACTTATTTTTCAAATTAAAAGTCAATACAAGTTCATCAATCAATTTTTGAAAAAGCACAAGTACATTGTCCAAAGTAAACTGTTGATGATGACTTATTCTTATGCAAGGATCATTCGTGAGAAAGTTGTGGGACTCTCTGTGGGATTATGCGAGTTTCTTAACAGTAACTGTTCTAAAGAGTTTGACTTGGGATTGCAAGTGTCCCGTCCGCGATCCGTCCCGGGGTATCCATCAGTCAATCGTGTTAGTATTTCATTATTACCCTTACAATAGGCATTACATAAGAGAACAATAATTACCACCGCATAGATTTGCGTGAAATTATATATTCTAGGTTAATTATGAAACTAAAAGGTAATACATGTATGTCAAACAATTTTTAAAAAGCACCAGAACATTGTCCAAAGCAAAATTTGTCGATTATAACTTATTAGTATAAAATGATCATTCGTATGGAAGTTGTGGAACTCTCTGTGGGATTATGCGAGTTTGTATATCAGTTACGGTGTTAAGGAGTTTAACCTGGGATTGCAAGTGTCCCATCTGTGATCCATCCCGGGGAATTCGTCCATCAATCGTGTTAATATTCAACTATTACCCTTACAATAGGTGTAAAAAAAGAGAACGATAATTTCCACTGCATAGATTTGTGTGAAATTTTATATTCTAGGTTAATTTTCAAAATAAAATTTAACACGATTTTGTCAATCGATTTTTAAATAGCACAAGTACATTGTCCAGAGTAAATTGTCGATGATGACTTATTCATATACAAGGATTATTCGTAAGGAAGTTGTGAAACTTTCTGTGGGATTATGCCTTTATCAGTTATGTTACTAAAGAGTTTGACTTGGGATTACAAGTGTCCCGTCAACGATCCGTCTTGGGGTAACCATCCGTCAATCGTGTTAGTAATCCTTTATTAGTCTTATAATAATCGTTACATATGAGAACGATAATTTCCACGGATAGATTCACGTAAAATTATATATTCCAGGTTATTTATGAAATTAAAAAGTAATACAAAAACATTAATACATTTTAAATAAGCACATGTACACTGTCCGGAGTAAATTGTAGATGATGAATGCTGAGTATACAAGGATCATTCGTAAGGAAGTTATGGAACTCTCTGTGGGATTATGTGATTTTCTTTATCAGTTACAGTGTTACAGAGTTTGCCTATGGATTACAAGTGTCTCATCCGCGATCCGTCCCGGGGTATCCGTCTGTCAATCATGTTAGTATTCCATTATTACCCTTACAATAAGCATTACATATGAGAACGATAATTTCCACCACATAGATTTGTATGAAATTATATTTACTAGGTTATTTATGAAATTAAAAGGTAAGTCAAGTCCATCAATCAATTTTAAAAAAAGCACAAGTACATTGTCTAGAGTAAATTATCGATGATGGCCTATTCGTATAAAATGATCATTTGTATGGAAGTTGTGGAACTCTCTGTTGGATTATGCGAGTTTCTTTATCAGTTACGGTGTTAAAGAGTTTGACTTGGGGTTGCAAGTGTCTCATCCGTCATCCGTCCCAGGGTATCCGTCCGTCAATCGTGTTTATATTCCATTATTACCCTTACTATAGGCGACACATAGGAGAACAATAATTTCCACCTCATAGATTTGGGTGAAATTATACATTCTAGGTTTTTTATAAAATAAAAAGTTAATACAAGTCCGTCAATCAATTTAAAAAAAGCACAAGTACATTGTTCAGAGTAAATTGTTGATGGTGAATTATAGGTATATAAGGATCATTCGAATGGAAGTTGTGGAACTGTTTGTGGGATTGTACAAGTTTCTTTATTAGTTACAGTTTTAATGAGTTTAACGGTGGATTGAAAGTGTCCCATCCCCGATCTGTCCTTTGGTAACCGTCCGTCAATCGTGTTAGTATTCCATTATTAACCTTACAATAAGTATTACATATGAGAACAATAATTTCCACCACATAAATTCACGTGAAATTATATATTGTAGGTTATGTATCAAATTAAAGGTAATACAAGTCCGTCGATCAATTTTTAAAATGCACAAGTACATAGTAAAGATTAAATTGTTGATGATGACTTATTAGTGTACAAGGATCATTCGTAACAAAGTTGAGGAACTCTCCGTGGGATTATGCAAGTTTCTTTATCAATTTTAGTGTTAAAGAGTTTGGCTTGGGATTAAAAGTGTCCCGTCTGCGATCCGTCCCGGTGTATCCGTCTATCAATCGTGTTAGTATTCCATTATTACCATTACAATGAGCGTTCACAGATGTGTCTCGTCGATGATGACTTATTCGTATAAAAGGATCATTCGTATGGAAGTTGAGGAACACTCTGTGGGATTATGTGAGTTTCTTTATCAGTTATGTTACTAATGAGTTTTACATGGGATTGCAAGTGTCCCATCCACGATCCATCTTAGGGTAGCCATCCGTCAATCGTGTTAGCAATCCTTTATTAGTCTTATAATAATCATTACATATGAGAATGATAATTTCCACACATAGATTCACGTAAAATTATATATTCTCGGATATTTATGAAATTAAAAGGTAATACAAGTACGTCAATACATTTTTAAAAAGCACATGTACACTGTCCAGAGTAAATTGTAGATGATGAATCTTGAGTTTACAAGGATCATTCGTAAGGAAGTTATGGAACTCTCTGTGGGATTATGCAATTTTCTTTTTCTATTACATTGTTAAAGAGTTTGGCTGTGGATTACAAGTGTCTTGTCCACGATTCATCCTGGGGTATCCGTTTGTCAATCATGTTAGTATTCCATTATTACCCTTATAATAAGCATTACATATGAAAATGATAATTTCCACCACATATATTTGCATGAAATTATATCTACTAGGTTATTTATGAAATGAAAAGGTAATAAAAGTCTGTCAATCAATTTTTTAAAAAGCACAAGTACATTGTCTAGAGTAAATTGTCGATGATAACTTATTCGCATAAAAGGATCATCTGTATAGAAGTTGTGAAACTCTCTGTGGGATTATGCGAGTTTCTTTATCTGTTATGGTGTTAAAGAGTTTGACTTGGGATTGCAAGTGTCTAATCCGCGATCTGCCCAGGGGTATCCGTCCGTCAATCCTGTTAATATTCCCTTATTACCCTTACAATAGGCATTACATAGGAGAACGATAATTTTCACCGCATAGATTTGCGTGAAATTATATATTCTAGGTTAGTTTTCAAATTAAAAGTCAATACAAGTCCGTCAATCTATTTTAAAATAAGCAAAAGTACATTGTCCAGAGCAAATTGTCGATGATAAATTATTCTTATACAGGGATCATTCGTAAGAAAGTTGTGGGACTCTCTGTAGGATTATGAAATTTTCCTTAACAGTTACTATACTAAAGAGTTTGACTTGGGATTACAAGTGTCCCATCCGCGATCCGTCCTGGGGTAACCATCTGTCAATTGTGTTAGTATTTCATTATTACCCCTACAATAGATTTTACGTATGAGAACGATAATTTCAGCCACATAGATTTGCATGAAATTATATATACTAGGTTATTTATGAAATAAAAAGGTAATACAAGTCCGTCAATCAATTTAAAAAAAAAAGCACAAGTACATTGTTCAGAGTAAATTGTCGATGATGACTTATTCTTATAAAAGGATCATTCGTAAGGAAGTTGTGGAACTCTCTGTGTGATTATGCGAGTTCCTTTTTATGTTTCAGTTTTAATGAGTTTGACATGAGATTGCAATTGTCCTGTCCACGATCCGTCACGGGGCAACTGTCCATCATCCGTGTTAGGTTTCCATTATTTCCCCTACAATAAGTGATACATATGTGAACGATAATTTCCACCATATAGATTCAGGTGAAATTATATATTCTAGGTTATTTTACAAATAAAAAGGTAATACAAGTTTTTCATTCAATTTTTAAAAAGCACAAGTATATTGTCTAGATTATATTGTACATGATGACTTATAAGTATAAAGGATTATTCGCACGGAAGTTGTGGAACTCTCTGTGGGATTATTTGAGTTTCCTTATCAGTAATGGTTTTAATTCGTTTGACATAGGATTGCAAGTGTCATGTCCGCGATCTGTCCCGGGGTAACTGTCCATCAATCATGTTAGTCTTCCATTTTTACCCTTACAATAGGAATTACATAAGAGAACGATAACTTTCACCGCATAGATTCACGTGAAATTATATATTCTAGGTTAATTATGAAACTAAAAGTTAATACATGTACATCGAACAATTTTTAGAAAGCACAAGTACATTGTCAAGAGTAAATTGTCTATGATGACATATTAGTATAAAATGATCATTCGTATGGAAGTTGTGGAACTCTCTGTGGGATTATGCGAGAATCTTTATCAGTTACAGTGTTAAAGAGTTTGACTTGGGATTGCAAGTGTCCTATCTGTGATCCGTCCCGGGGAATCTGTCTGTCAATCGTGTTAATATTCCACTATTACCCTTACAATAGGTGTTACAAAAGAGAACGATAATTTCCACAGCATAGATTAGCGTGAAATTATATATTCTAGATTAATTACCAAATTAAAAGTTAATACAAGTCTGGCAATCGATTTTTATAAAGCACGGTACATTGTTCAGAATAAATTGTCGATGATGACTTATTCGTACATAAGGATCATTCGTATGGAAGTTGTGGAACCCTCTTTGGGATTATGCGAGTTTCTTTATCAGTTACGTTACTAAAGAGTTTGTCTTGGGATTGCAAGTATCCCATCCACGAATCATCTTGAGGTAACCGTCCATCAATCGTTTTAGTTTTCCTTTATTAGTCTTACAATAATCGTTACATATGAGAACAATAATTTCCATGCCTAGATTTTATCGTAAAGTTATATATTCTAGGTTATTTATGAAATTAAATTGTAATACAAGTGCATCAATACATTTTTAAAAAGCACAAGTACATTGTCCAGAGTAAATTGTAGATGATGAATTATTAGTATACAAGGATTATTCGTAAGGAAGTTATAGACTCTCTGTGGGATTATGCGAGTTTCTTTATCAATTATGATGTTAAAGAGTTTGGCTTGGGATTACAAGTGTCCCTTTCGCGATCTATCCTGGGGTATCCGTCCGTCAATCGTGTTAGCATTCCATTATTACCCTTACAATAAGCATTACATATGAGAACGATGATTTTCACCACATAGATTTGCATGAAATTATATTTACTAGGTTATTTATGAAATTAAAAGGTAATACAAGTCCGTCAATCAATTTTTTAAAAAGCACAAGTACATTTGCCAGAGTAAATTGTCGATGATCACTTATTCGTATAAAATGATCATTCGTATGAAAGTTGTAGAACTCTCTGTGGGATTATGTGAGTTTCTTTTTCAGTTACTGTGTTAAAGAGTTTGATTTGGGATTGCAAGTGTCCCATCCATGATCCATCCTAGGGTAACCGTCTGTCAATTGTGTTAGTATTCCATTATTACCCTTACAATAAGCGTTACATATGAGAATGATAATTTCCATCACATAGATTCAAGTGAAATTATATATTCTAGGTTATATATGAAATTTAAAGGTAATATAAGTACGTCAATTAATTTATAAAAACTTCAAGTAGATTGTCCAGAGGAAATCTTAGATGATTACTTATAAGTATACAAGGATCATTCGTAATGAAGTTGTGGAACTATCTGTGGGATTATGCAAGTTCCTTTTTATGTTACAGTTTTAATGAGTTTGACATGGGATTGCAAGTGTCCCATCCACGATCCGTCATGGAGTAACTGTCCCTCAATCGTGTTAGTTTTCCATTATAGGTTGTTTTACTAATATAAAGGTAATACAAGTATGCTATTCAATATTTAAAAAGCACAAGTATATTGTTCAGATTAAATTGTAGATGATGAATTATAAGTATAAAAGGATCATTCGTATGGAAGTTGTGAAACTCTCTATGGGATTATGCGAGTTTCCTTATCAGTAATGGTTTAAATGAGTTTGACATGGAATTGCATTTGTCCTGTACGCGAACCGTCCCAGGGTAACTGTCCATCAATCGTGTTTATATTCCATTATTACCCTTACAATAGACGTTACATAAGAGAATGATAATTTCAACCGCATGGATTTTCGTGAAATTATATATTCTAGGTTAATTATAAAACTAAAAGGTAATGCATGTATGTCAAACAATTTTTAAAAAGCATAAGTACATTGTTAAGAGTAAATTGTTGATGATGACTTATTAGTATAAAATGATCATTCGTATTGGAGTTGTTGAACTCTCGGTGGGATAATGCGAGATTTTTTATCAGTTACGGTGTTAAAGAGTTTGACTTGGAATTGCAAGTGTCCCATCCGCGATCCGTCCCGGGGAATTCGTCTGTCAATCGTGTTAATATTCCACTATTACCCTTACAATAGGCATTACAAAAGAGAACGATAATTTCCACCGCATAGATTTGCATGAAATTATATATTCTAGATTAATTTTCAAATTAAAAGTTCATACAAGTCTGTCAATCGATTAGCAAAAAGCACAAGTACATTGTCTAGAGTAAATTGTTGATGATGACTTATTCATATACCGGGATCATTCGTAAGAAAGTTGTGGAATCCTCTGTAGGATTATGCGAGTTTCTTTAAAGAGTTTGAGTTGGGATTGCAAGTGTCCCATCCACAATCCGTCTTGGGGTAACTGTCCGTCAATCGTGTTAGCATTCCTTCATTAGACTTACAATAATCGTTACATATGAGAACGATAATTTCCATGCCTAGATTTGCATGAAATTATATTTTCTAGGTTAATTATGAAATTAAAAGGTAATACAAGTACATCACTACATTTTTAAAAAGCATAAGTACATTGTCCAAAGTAAAATCTAGATGATGAATTATGAGTATACAAGGATTATTCGTAATGAAGTTATGGAACTCTCTATGGGATTATGCGAGTTTCTTTTATCAGTTACGGTGTTGAAGAGTTTGGCTTGGGATTACAAGTGTCCCATCCGCGATCTGTCTCGGGGTATCCGTCTGTCAATCGTGTGAGTATTCCATTGTTACCCTTACAATAAGCGTTACATATGAGAACGATAATTTTCACCACATAGATTTGCATGAAATTATATTCTCTAGGTTATTTATGAAATTAAAAGGCAGTACAAGTGCGTTAACCAATTAAAAAAAAGCACAAGTACATTGTCCAGAGTAAGTTGTCGATGATGACTTGTTCGTATGGAAGTTGTGTAACTCTCTGTGGGATTATGTGAGTTTCTTTATTAGTTAAGGTGTTAAAGATTTTGACTTTGGATTGCAAGTGTCTTGTCCGCGATCCGTTCCGGGGTATCCATCTGTCAATCATGTTAATATTACCCTTACAATAGGTGTTACATAGGAGAACGATAATTTCCACTGCATAGATTTGTGTGAAATTATATATTCTAGGTTATTTTACAAACAAAAAGGTAATACAAGTCCGTCATTCAATTTTTTAAAAGCACAAGTGTATTGTCCAGATTAAATTGTAGATGATAACTTATATGCATCAAAGGATCATTAGTATGGAAGTTGTGGAACTCTCTATGGGACTATGTGAGTTTCTTTATCGGTATGATTTTAATGAGTTTGACATGGAATTGCAAGTGTTCTATCTGCAATCCGTCTCGGGGTAATAGTTTGACAATCATGTTAATATTCCATTATTAACTTTTTAAAAGGTGTTACATAAGAGAACGATAATTTCCACGACATAGATTTGCGTGAAATTCTATATTCTAGGTTAATTTTCAAATTAAATATTAATACAAGTCTGTCAATCAATTTTTAAAAAGCACAAGTACATAGTCTAGAGTAAATTGTCGATAATGACTTATTCATATACAAGGATAATTCGCAAGGAAGTTGTGGAAGTCTCTGTGGGATTATGTGAGTGTCTTTATATGTTACGTTACTAAAGAGTTTGATGTGGGATTGCAAGTGTCCCGTCCACAATCCATCTTGGGGTAACTGCCCGTCAATCATGTTAGTATTCCTTTAATACTCTTATAATAATCGTTACATATGAGAACGATAATTTCCACGCATAGATTCACGTGAAATTATATATTCTAGGTTATTTATGAAATTAAAAGGTATTACAAGTACTTCAATACATTTTTAAAAAGAATAAGTACGTTGTATAGAGTAAATTGTAGATGATGACTTATAAGTATACTAGGATCATTCGTATGGAAGTTATGAAATCTCTGTGGGATTATGCGAGTTTCTTTATCAGTTACGGTGTTACTGAGTTTAACTTGGGATTGCAAGTGTCCCATCCATGATCCGTCCTGGGATAACTGTCTGTCAATCGTGTTAGTATTCCTTTATTACTCTAATAATAATTGTTATATATGAGAACGATAATTTCAACGCATAGATTCACGTGAAATTATATATTCTAGGTTATTTATGAAATTAAAAGTTATTACAAGTACTTTAATACATTTTTAAAAAGAACAAGTACATTGTCCAGAGTAAATTGTAGATGATGACTTATGAGTATACAAGGATCATTCATAAGGAAGTTATTGAACTCTCTGTGGGATTATGTAAGTTTCTTTATCAGTTACGGTGATAAAGAGTTTAGCTTGGGATTGCAAGTGTCCCGTCCACGATCGTCCCGGGATAATTGTCCGTCAATCGTGTTAATATTCCATTATTACCCTTAAAATATGTGTTACATATAAGATTGATAATTTCCACTGCATAGATTTGCATGAAATTATATATTATAGGTTATTTATGAAATTAAAAGGTAATACAAGTCCGTCAATCAATTTTTAAAAAAGCACTTGTACATTGTCCAGAGTAAATTGTCGATGATGACTTATTCGTATAAAAGGATCATTCGTATAGAAGTTGTGGAACTCTTCGTGGGATTATGCGAGTTTCTTTATCAGTTACAGTGTTAAAGAGTTTGGCTTTGGATTTCAAGTGTCTCGTCTGCGATCCGTCTCGGGGTATCCATCCGTCAACTGTGTTAATATTCCATTATTATCATTACAATAGGCGTAACATAGGAGAACAATAATTTCCACCGCAAAGATTTGCATGAAATTACATATTCTAGGTTATTTATGAAATTAAAAGGTAATACAAGTCCACCAATCAATTTTAAAAAGCACAAGAACATTGTCTGGAGTAAATTGTCGATGATGACTTAAAGAGTATGATTTAGGATTGCAAGTGTCCCGTCCGCGATCTGTTCCAGGGTATCCGTCTGTCAATCGTGTTAATATTAAACTATTACCCTTACAATAGCTGTTACATAAGGGAACGATAATTTCCACCGCATAGATTTGAGTGAATTTATATATTCTAGGTTAATTTTAAAAATTAGAAGTTAATAAAAGTCCATCAATCGATTTTTAAAAAGCACAAGTACATAGTACAGAGTAAATTGTCGATGATGACTTATTCATATAAAAGGATCATTCGTAAGGAAGTTGTGGAACTCTCTGTGGGATTATGCGAGTTTCTTTAACAGTTACATTACTAAAGAGTTTGACTCTGGATTGGAAGTGTCCCGTCCGCGATCCGTCTTGGGCTAACTGCTTGTCAATCGTGTTAGTATTCCTTTATTACAGTTATAATAATAGTTACGTATCAAAAAAAATATTTCCATGCATAGATTCACGTGAAATTATATATTCTAGGTTATTTATAAAATTAAAAGGTTTTACATGTACTTCTATACATTTTTAAAAAGCACAAGAACATTGTATAGTGTAAATTGTAGATAATGACTTATGAGTATACAAGGATCATTTGTAAGGAAGTTATGGAACTCTCTCTGGGATTATACGAGTTTCTTTATCAGTTATGGTGTCAAAGAAGTTGACTTGGGATTGCAGATGTCCCGTCCATGATCCGTCCTGGGATAACTATCTGTCAATTGTGTTAATATTCCACTATTACCCTTAAAATATGTGTTACATATGAGAACAATAGTGTCCACCACATAGATTCACGTGAAATTATATATTCTAGGTTAATTATGAAACTGAAAGGTAATACATGTACGTCAAACAATATTTATAAGGCACAAGTACATTGTCAATAATAAATTGTCCATGATGACTTATTCATATAAAAGGATCATTCGTATGAAAGTTGTGGAACTCTCTGTGGGATTATGCGATTTTCTTTATCGATTACGTTACTAGAGAGTTTGACTTGGGATTGCAAATGTCCTGTCCACGATTCATCCTGGGGTAACTGTCCGTCAATCGTGTTAGTATTCCTTTATTACTCTTATAATAATCGTTACATATGAGAACGATAATTTCCATTTATTGATTCACATTAAATTATATATTCAAGGTCATTTATGAAATTAAAAGGTATTAGAATTACTTCAATACATTTTTAAAAATCACAAGTACAATGTCCAGAGTAAATAGTAGATGATGACTTATGAGCATACAAAGATCATTTGTAAGGAAGTAATGGAACTCTTTGTGGGATTCTGCATGTTTCTTTGTTAGTTACGGTGTTTTTTTTTTTTTTAAATAAACCATCATAGATGGAGGAATTTGTATTGGCCTTCCCAAGCCGTAATAAAACACAAATAAAGAAGCCAAAAGGCTAAGTTACTGTACATTCTGAGCGGATTGCTCTTGAAGCAACCATTAATTGCTTCCAAAAGAATAAACTAGAGTATGAGGATGCTATAGGATGGGCTCTCGAACTTCTTAGTGAATCAACATAGAGACACAGGTCAGTCAGAGAGAATAACCATACGCATAACCTCTTAATGTTGCATAACAAAAGAAAAAAACTAGCAGATTGATAGAGGAAGAAGAAAGCTGAGGTGAGCTTTGTTGTTGCCCTACTCCAAAATGGATGTTCAGAAATGTCCGTTGCAAGGTCATTCAAAAGCTTGTAACTTGAGAATCTTGAAGGCCATGAGTAGACTGTTGAATCAAAAAGGAGGCAGTTGTGCAGCATAGACTTGAAACCTGCAACCAAGAGTAAGAATGAGTAGCATCCGAACTAAAAGATTCGTAGCTCAGGGATGCCAATTTGATCTAGTCTGATTAGCCCCCTAACCGTGTTCGGAAGTTCAGATAAATCAATAAAAGATGAATCACATTCTAATTGTAAACAAAGCTTAGCAAGTGTATGGGCCACAAGGTTAGCCTGTCTATATATATGTACCAGATTGATGTCATGTAGTGATTGATGGATCTCATCAGCTAATGAAAAACATTTCCAGTGAGAACGGAGTGGATCAGTAGAAAAGAGAACCGCGGAAAGACAATCAGATTCCATATGAAGGGGGCCAGTTAAATCCTGTGCAATCTGGATGGCAAACTTAATAGCCTTCAATTCAGCTTCTAGAGGTGAAAGAGCTACCGTAAATAGAGTGTAAGCTCCCACGAGCTCCCCTGTAATGTCTCTAATGATCACTCCAATCCCACACTTCTCAGTATTGCATGACCAGGAGGCATCAACATTAATCTTAAAACCTGATGAAGGCTTAGTCCAAGCAATTTTCCAGATTTTTGGCTTTGGTGAACGTTTAAGAAGTGGTAGAAAGGAATGATCAGCAATACTCACATCTAGAGGAGATGATATGTGAACTGGATTTGCACTGAAGGAGAAAAAAATCTGATCTCTAATAAGCTGGAGCACTAGGGTGGTGGAAGGCTTGGTAGATTCAAATAAGTATCTGTTTCTCATCTTCCAAATATTCCAAAATGTGAAGATGGCAGCAGTACGGATCATAGTAGCATGTAAGGGGGTTAGAGCTAGCAAAGTCAAGTAGTATGAAATTCTTTCCCAAACCGAGGGGAATGCTCTATCATGAATACCCATAAACTGATGAATGACTTTCCAAACAGATAGAGAGAAATGGCATGAGTTGAAAAAATGCTCCAAAGAGTCCTCATGGTTATTGCACATACAGCATTTAGAAGCCAGACTAAATCTAAGTTTCCTGATTATGTTATCAAAAGGCAGCAGAGAATTCACAACTTTCCACATGAAAACAGAGATTTTTTTCTCAAACCTGGGATTCCAAAGAAGTTTTGCAGAGGAAAACAAACCTGAGTGGTTACTTAGCAACTTATATGTGTCTTTGAAGGAGAAGTTTCCAGAGATACCTGGTTTCCAAATTAGTCTATCAGCTCTGTGTGGGAAGAGTTTTGACTCCTGCAAAAGATTGATAATGTGAGATGGCAGAAATGGCTCAATTTTTGTAATAAGAAAAACTTTGTTAGATATGAATTCAGATACTGAACATTCAGCATCAATATCCACCCTATTGTGGTCACACACATCAATTAGTGCACCTACATCCAGCCAGTTTGAGGTCCAAAAATTACAATCACCTCTCCCTATGATGACTCTAGCATTAGCCTCTGCCCAATTATTAACTGAACAGATTCTCCTCCAGTTAGGAGAAGACCTATAGGATTGAGGGAGGGCAGCCATTAGGTGAGTCCAGAGGGCATCACCAATTTGATACTTCCACCACAATTTAACCGAGCATGTCTTAATTATTGTACTGATCGATCTAAAGCCTAGGCCATTCTGATCAGTTGGGAGACACAAATCAGACCACTTTTTCCATGATCTCTTAGGTTTTAAATCATCCCCCCAAAAGAAATTGCTCATTTTTTTCTCAATGATGGAAATAATCAATTTTTTTGGTTTGATAACTTGCCAGATGTGTTGTGGAATGGCATATATGCAAGACTCAATCAATGTAATTTTCCCTCCCATAGAGATCCATCTATTTTTCCAATTACCAATCTTATTATCAATAAGTTCAAAGAGTGGTTGAAAGTAAATTTTTTTTGCCACACCAGTAAAGATTGGAACTCCTAAATAGGTAAAAGGAAAGGAACCCAATTTCATTCCAAGTATCCTTTTAATGTGGTTCACTTTATGTTCTGTAGCATGTTTGCTTATGTAGATGTCACTCTTGTTGTAATTAATAGACTGACCAGTGACCTCCTCAAAGATAGACAAGAAAGCCTTTAATCTAACCAAGGTTAATTTTGTAGCTTTAAAGAAAATGACAGTATCATCAGCATAAGATAAGTGAGAAATTCTTGGAGGATTACCTGGGAGATCAAAGTAGTCTAGCTTACCTTTGTCAAAAATGTAGATCAGGCTCCTTGAAAAAGACTCAGAAAAAATATTAAACAAGAATGGAGATAGAGGATCACCCTGTTTAATGCCCCTAGAAGACTGAAAAAATCCCACAGGCTTACCATTAATTAGAATAGAGAACCAAGCCTGTGACAAGTTTTTCATAACAGTGAAAATGAATTTTGCATGGAAACCAAATTTTGACAGAATTTTATATAAAAATGACCATCTAACCCTGTCAAAAGCCTTTTTGAGATCAAGTTTAATTATGCAATTCGGATCCCTTCTTTTTCTGTTAATGAGTCTAACCATTTCCTGTAGATGAATGACATTATCAGAAATATCCCTACCATGTAAAAAAGCTGTTTGGTTAGGAGAAATAATCCTAGGCATAATAGGTTTAAGTCTTTCCATAAGCATTCTAGAACAAATCTTATTAATCACATTGGAGAGACTTATAGGCCTATAGTCATCAAATGAGGATGGGGTTTTCTTTTTTGGGATAATGGTAATCCAGGTACTACTTATGCCCCTAGGCAGGTTTGATGAAGATTGGAAATCCTGGACAGCTAGAAGAAGATCATGTGATATTATGTCCCAAGATTTCATGTAGAATTTGGCCGTAAAACCATCCGGACCTGGAGAGCTTGACTTGTTAAGGCTAAACACTATCTTCTTAAGCTCCTCCATAGTGACTGGTTTTAATAGGTTGTCATTATCTTCCTGAGTAACCATCTTGGGTATATGGTTGAGAAAATGAGATGTGAATGGAGAGCAATCAGTGAGGCAGTCTTCACTCAGTAAATCTTGATAATAACTAATTGCTTCCAACTCCACATCCAGTGTGTTTTCGAACCATTGACCATTTCTACCTTTGATTTTTGTGATCCTCAATCTATTATTCTTGTCCTGTACAGATCTATGAAAGAAAGATGTATTATTATCTCCATCTTGTAGCCACTTTATCTTAGCCTTGTGTTTCCAAAAATTCTTTTGTTCAGACATGGCCTTAACTAAACTAGCCCTAGCCTTCCTAAGATTAACCAGATTATTAACAGAATCATCCTGATCAGTTAAAGCTTCCTGTGCCTGCAAGGCTAATTCAGCCTGAAGAACATTGTCATGAATGTTACCAAAATGTTCTTTGTTCCAGGTTTTTAAGGCTTTCTTAAGTCTGACTAGTTTTAAATAAAAAGCTAGCAGTCCAGATTTATGCATAGGAGTATCCCAATCCTTCTTAATTACTTCATTAAATTCTTTCCTCTTGTACCATGTATTTAAGAACCTAAAGGGCCTCGGATTAGATGGGATGTCACTTCCTACAGTTAGCAACAAGGGATTGTGATCGGAGCTAACTCTATTTAAGATCTGAATTGTAGAGGAAGGAAAAGAATGAGTCCATGATGAAGTGCATAATCCTCTATCTAGTCTTTTAACTGTAGGAGATCTTAAGCGATTATTAGTCCAAGTAAACAAGTTTCCAACAGTATTAATTTCTTCCAACCCCAGTCCATTAATAAAATCATTAAAATCTCTAATACTACCAATTTTTGGATTGGATGGACCTCTGTATTCGGATATAGATGAAATGCAGTTGAAATCTCCAATAAACAAGGATTCAGAATGGTTAAGTGAACTAAGTTCAGACCAGAGATCCTTTCTTCCTAATCTGGTTCTCAGACCATATATAAAAAAGGCCTCCATTGGCTTAATGAGAGTAGAACTAGTTAGGTGAACTCCAAGAAATTGAAGATTATCATTCCTAACTGTCAGAGCAATGCTTGAAGACCAAAAAATCCATATCTGACCATTAGTAGCAGAGAAGCAATTATCAAACCTCAACATTTGTCTATATTGATCACATTGTGAGTTATCATGTTTAGGTTCAATTAAACAAATGAGTTCAAATTTATGTCTATTGATGAGATTAGAGAGTCTAAGCATAGATGTATCCATTCCTCTAATATTCCAAACCAGCATTTTAATTCTGACAGTTGCACTATTCATAATGAAACATTAGAGGAGCTTTTTGATCTAGTCATAATGGTGTTCTTCTGTGTGAAAAAGGTGTCATTATGTGGTTTACTCTTCATAACAGACTTACCTTTTTTCAACTTACTTGGATCTGAAGGAGGAACACTGTGTCCCTGTGATTGGTCAGCTCCAATTTCAGGAGCAATATTCAAACAGGTGGATTCTTCTTCAGTAGCAGAGAGTTCAATTTGGGTGCCCTCATCTCCGGATGATTCCTCACCAGCTAAGGGTAGAAATCTGTTGGACCTATTTTTCTGCTGAGAGAAAATAAAATTTTTTGCTGCAATGATGGAGCTGAAAGGGGAGAATGATTTACCTCGTTTACTTGGTAGATCATCTTTGGCAAAAACTGACCTAAAATTAGGTGGGGCAGATTGAGGATGCCTATCTTGTGTCCCAAATGATTTAGGTTCCATGGGAAAGGCTCGAGGGGAGGGGGAGGGAATTAATTTTTCAGGTTGAGGGGATAGAGGACAATCTTTCTCTGTCACCACATCCTCTGTGCTACTAGCTACAATGGTTGGCAGGTCAACAATACTGGGAGTGAGTTTCTGCACCTCAGGTATTATAGGATCAACCAGGGGGTCAGGGCTAGTTAGATCATTAGTTTCCTGCACTGCATCTAGACTTTGCTGTTTCTTAGGAACATAGATAAATTTCTGAGACTGATAACCCCTTTGTTTTTCTGTTATTGAGATCCCTGAACTCTCTTCTCCTAAATTACCAGTCTTAATACTATTTGAGTTCCCTTTTGTCTGTCCCATCAAACCTTTCAAGTGGGAGTCATTTAAAATTACAGAATCATTTTTCCTAGCCGAGGATCTCTTTAGTTCCGGATGCAGATAGATACAATGATTATCCTCATGCCCTATACATTTACAATGTAAACAGTAGGGGGGTATATCCTCAAAATCTAGGGGGAGCTTAACAACATTGAATTCATTACCATCCTCCTCAATTCCAACTCTAATGCAAGATGGTAATTTCTTTTTTAGATCGATTTCAACACACATTTTTACACAGGAAGGTCTAGATAAAGCCTCAGTCGCAGCATCAACTTTGATAAAGTTCCCAATTTGGTTACCCATGGTTTCAAGCATAGCTGAATTATAAAAGTAGATGAGGAATTGTAACCCATACCGGGACTATGGATGATTCAGCCTCCGGAGAGAAATCAGAATTCCATTTCAATACCTTCATTTGCGCATTATTGAATACCCAGTGACCTTTGAGCCATAATCTCTGGTAGTCTTCTTTTTCCTGGAATCGAACTAGGACATGCCGGAAGTCGATGGATCCTAATTGAAATTTGCCTTTGAATCCTACAGAATTAAAAGATTCATTTAGTTGGACCATAGAAGGCTTTCCTCTAGCAAACTTACCGATCAGAGCATTCCGATAATGTGAAGAGAGAGTGTCTGCATCCTTGCAACTGACGAGACATGAGATTTCTCCTTTGTACTGGGTTTTGGGGATGATTTCCGGGTTTGATGGAAGAGAAGCTTGTAATGGCGGAGGTCGATTAGCAAGCGCTTGAAGGAATGATTTGGTCCCCCCTTGGCTTCGATCGGCCGGCGGGAGAGCCGCCATGGCGGCGGCAAACGGAACAGAGTTGAGAAATAAAATATGACCGTTATCAGTAAGATGACTGAGAGAGGGAGAGGAAGAAAGGTGAAAACGACGAAGAATCACGCGTTTTGGTTAATTCGCACACAAATCGCACGTAGTAGGAGAAAATAAAATTACTTGAACATTAGTTAGTTACGGTGTTAAAGAGTTCTACTTGGGATTGCAAGTGTCCCGTCCATGATCCGTCCCGGGATAATTGTCCGTCAATCATGTGTATATTTCATTATTACCCTTAAAATATGTGTTACATGTGAGAACGATAATTTCCACCGCAAAGATTTGCATGAAATTACATATTCTAGGTTATTTATGAAATTAAAAGGTAATACAAGTCCGTCAATCAATTTTAAAAAGCACAAGAACATTGTCCAGAGTAAATTGTTGATGATGACTAAAAGAGTTTGACTTGGGATTGCAACTCTCCCGTCCACGATCCATCCCAGGGTATCCATCTGTCAATCGTGGTAGCATTCAAATATTACCCTTACAACAGGCATTACATAAGCGAACAATAATTTCCACTGCATAGATTTGCGTGAAGTTATATATTCTAGGTTAATTTTAAAAATTAAAATTTAATACAAGTCCATCAATCGATTATTAAAAAGCACAAGTATATAGTCCAGAGTAAATTATTGATGATGACTTATTCGTATACAAGGATCATTCGTAAGGAATTTGTGGAACTCTTTGCGGGATTGTGCAAGTTTTTTTATCAATTACATTACTAAAGAGTTTTTTTTGGGATTGCAAGTGTCCCATTCGTGATCCGTCTTGGGGTAATTGCCTGTCAATCGTGTTAGTATTCCTTTATTACTCTTATAATAAACACTACAAATGAGAACAATAATTTCCACGCATAGATTCACGTGAAATTATATATTCTAGGTTATTTATGAAATTAAAAGGTATTACAAGTACTTAAATGCATTTTTAAAAAGAACGTGTACATTTTCCAGAGTAAATTGTTGATGATAACTCATGAGTATACAAGATCATTCGTAAGGAAGTTATGGAACTCTCTGTGGGATTATGCAAGTTTCTTTATCAGTTATGGTGTTAAAGAAGTTGACTTGGGAATGCAAGTGTCCTGTCCAGGATCCGTCCCGTGATAACTGTTCGTCAATCGTGTTAATATTCCATTATTACCTTTAAAATATGTGTTGCATATGAGAACAATAATTTTCACCGCATAGATTAGCATGAAATTATATATTCTAGTTTAATTATGAAACTAAAAGGTAATACATATATGTCAAACAATTTTTATAAAGCACAAGTACATTCTCCCATGTAAATTGTAAATGATGACTTATTCGTATAAAAGGTTCATTCGTATGGAAGTTATGGAACTCTCTGTGGGATTATACGAGTTTCTTTATCAGTTAAGGTGTTAAAGAGTTTGACTTGGGATTGCAAGTCTCTTGTCCGCGATCCATTCCGGGGTCTCCGTCTGTCAATCGTGTTAATATTCCATTATTACCCTTACAATAGGCGTTACATAGAAAAATGATAATTTCCACTGCATAGATATGAGTGAAATTACATATTCTAGGTTATTTTTCGAATAAAAAGTCAATACAAGTTCGTTAATCGATTTAAAACAAAGCACAAGTACATTGTCCAGAGTAAATGTCGATGATGGCTTACTCGTATATAAGGATCATTTGTAAGAAAGTTGTGGGACTCTCTGTGGGATTATATGAGTTTCTTTTATAGATACTGTACTAAAAAGTTTGACTAGGGATTGCAAGTGTCCCATTCGTGATCCGTCCTGGGGTAACCGTTCGTCAATCGTCTTAGTATTCCATTATTACCCATATAATAAGCGTTCCATATGAGAACGATAATTTTCACCGCATAGATTCAAGTGAAATTATATATTCTAAGTTATTTATGAAATTTAAAGGTAATAAAAGTACGTTAATCAATTTTTAAAAAGCAAAAGTACATTGTCCAGAGTTAATTGTAGATGATTACTTATTAGTATACAAGGATCATTCGTAAGGAAGTTTTGGAACTCTCTGTGGGATTATGTGAGTTTCATTTTATGTTATGGTTTTAATGAGTTTTACATGAGATGGCAAGTATCCCGTCCATGATCCATCTCGGGGTAACTGTCCATCAATCGTGTTAGTTTTCCATTATTACCATTACAATAAGTGATACATATATGAACTATAATTTCCACCACATAGATTCACTTGAAATTATATATTCTACGTTATTTTACAAATAAAAAGGTAAAACAAGTTTGTCATTCGATTTTTTAGAAACACAAGTATATTCTCCAGATTAAATTGTAGATGATGACTTATATGTATAAAAGGATCATTCGTATGGAAGTTGTGGAACTCTCTATGGGACTATGCGAGCTTCATTATCAGTTATGGTTTTAATGAGTTTGACATGGGATTGCAAATGTCCAGTCCACGATCTGTCCCAGGGTAACTGTCTATTAATTGTGTTAATATTCTATCATTAACTATACAATAGGCGTTACATAAGAGAATGATAATACATGTACGCATAGATTTGCATGAAATTATATATTCTAGGTTAATTATGAAACTAAAAGGTAATACATATACGTCAAACAATTTTTATAAAGCACAAGTGCATTGTCCCAAGTAAATTGTAGATGATGACTTATGAGTATACAAGGATCATTCGTAAGGATGTTATGGAATTCTCTGTGGAATTATGCAAGTTTCTTTATCAGTTACGGTGTTAAAGAGTTTGACTTGGGATTGCAGGTCTTTCGTCCGTGATCCATCATGGGGTATCCGTCTGTCAATCGTGTTAATATTCCATTATTACCCTTACAATATGCATTACATAGGAAAACAATAATTTCCACCGCACAGATTTGCGTAAAATTATATATTCTAGGTTATTTTTTGAATAAAAAGTCAATACAAGTTCGTTAATCGATTTTTAAAAAAGAACAAGTACATTGTCCAGAGTAAATTGTCGATGATGACTTATTCGTATACAAGGATCATTCGTAAGAAAGTTGTGGGACTCTCGATGGGATTATGCAAGTTTCTTTATTAGTTATGGTGTTAAAGAAATGACTTGGGATTGCAAGTGTCCCGTCCACGATCCGTCCCGGGATAACTGTCTGTCAATTGTGTTAATATTCCATTATTACCCTTAAAATATGTGTTAAATATGAGAAATTTAATTTCCACCGCATAGATTCACGTGAAATTATATATTCTAGGTTAATTATTAAACTAAAAGGTAAATCATGTACGTCAAACAATTTTTATAAAGCACAAGTACATTGTCAAGAGTAAATTGTCGATGATGACTTATTCATATAAAAGGATCATTCGTATGGAAGTTGTGGAACTCTCTGTGGGATTATGCGAGTTTCTTTATCGGTTACGTTACTAAAGAGTTTGACTTGGGATTGCAAGTGTCCCGTCTGCGATCCGCCCTAGGGTAACTGTCCGTCAATTGTGTTAGTATTCCTCTATTACTCTTATAATAATCATTACATATGAGAGCGATAATATCTATTCATAGATTAATGTTACATTATATATTCTAGGTTATTTATGAAATCAAAATGTATAACAATTACTCCAATACATTTATAAAAATCACAAGTACATTGTCCAGAGTAAATTGTGATGACTTATGAGTATATAAAGATCATTCGTAAGGAAGTTATGGAACTCTCTATGGGATTCTGCAAGTTTCTTTGTCAGTTACGGTGTTAAAGAGTTTGACTTGGGATGGCAAGTGTCCCGTCCACGATCTGTCCCCGGATAATTGTCCATCAATAGTGTTAATATTCCATTATTACCCTTAAAATATGTGTTACATATGAGAACGATAAATTCCACCGCAAAGATTTGCATGAAATTTTATATTCTAAGTTATTGATAAAAATAAAAGGTAATACAAGTCCGTCAATCAATTTGAAAAAGTGCAAGAACATTGTCCTGAGTAAATTGTCGATGATGACTAAAAGAGTTTGACTTGGGATTGCAAGTGCCCCGTCCACGATCCATCTATCAATCATGGTAATATTCAACTATTACCCCTACAATAGGCGTTACATAAGAGAACGATAATTTCCACTGCATAGATTTTCATAAAATTATATATTCTAGGTTAATTTTAAAAATTAAAAGTTAATACAAGTCCGTCAATCGATCATTAAAAAGCACAAGTACATATTCCAGAGTAAATTGTCGATGATGACTTATTCATATACAAGGATCATTCGTCATGAAGTTGTGGAACTCTCTGTAGGATTATGCAAGTTTCTTTATCAGTTAATTTACTAAAGAGTTTGTCTTTGGATTGCAAGTGTCCCGTCCGCGATCCGTCCTGGGGTAAATGCCTGTCAATCGTGTTAGTGTTCCTTTATTACTTTTATATTAATTGCTACATATGAGAACAATAATTTCCATGCATAGATTCAAGTGAAATTATATATTCTAAGTTATTTCTGAAATTTAAAAGTAATACAAGTACGTCAATCAATTTTTAAAAAGCAGAAGTATATTGTCCAGGGTTAATTGTAGATGATTACTTATAAGTATAGAAGGATCATTCGTAAGGAAGTTTTGGAACCCTCTATGGGATTATGTGAGTTTCTTTTTATGTTACGGTTTTAATGAGTTTTACATGGGATTGGAAGTGTCCCGTCCATAATCCGTCTCGGGGTAACTGTTCGTCAATCGTGTTAGTTTTCCATTATTACACTTTCAATAAGTGATACATATATGAACGATAATTTCCCCCACATAGATTCATGTAAAATTATTTATTCTAGGTTATTTTATAAATAAAAAGGTAATACAAGTCTATCATTCAATTTTTTAAAAGCACAAGAATATTGTCCCAATTAAATTGTAGATGATGACTTATATGTATAAAAGGATCATTCGCATGGAAGTTGTTGAACTCTCTATGGGACTATGCGAGCTTCACTATCAGTTATGGTTTTAATGAGTTTGACATGAAATTACAAGTGTCATGTGTGCAATCCGTTCCAGGGTAACTATCTGTCAATTGTGTTAATATTCCATCTTTAACTTTACAATGGGCGTTGCATAAGAGAACGATAATTTTCACCTCATAGATTTGCGTGAGATTATATATTCTAGGTAAAATTTTAAAATTGAAAGTTAATAACAGTCTGTCAATCGATCTTTAAAAAGCACAAGTACATAGTACAGAGTAAATTGTCGATGATGACTTATTCATATATGAGAACAACAATCCGTCTCGGGGAAGTGTCCCGTCCATAATCCGTCTCGGGGTAACTGTTCGTCAATCGTGTTAGTTTTCCATTATTACACTTTCAATAAGTGATACATATATGAACGATAATTTCCCCCACATAGATTCATGTAAAATTATTTATTCTAGGTTATTTTATAAATAAAAAGGTAATACAAGTCTATCATTCAATTTTTTAAAAGCACAAGAATATTGTCCCGATTAAATTGTAGATGATGACTTATATGTATAAAAGGATCATTCGCATGGAAGTTGTTGAACTCTCTATGGGACTATGCGAGCTTCATTATCAGTTATGGTTTTAATGAGTTTGACATGGAATTGCAAGTGTCATGTGTGCAATCCGTTCCAGGGTAACTATCTGTCAATTGTGTTAATATTCCATCTTTAACTTTACAATGGGCGTTACATAAGAGAACGATAATTTCCACCTCATAGATTTGCGTGAGATTATATATTCTAGGTAAAATTTTAAAATTAAAAGTTAATAACAGTCTGTCAATCGATCTTTAAAAAGCACAAGTACATAGTACAGAGTAAATTGTCGATGATGACTTATTCATATATGAGAACAACAATTTCCACCGCATAGATTCACGTGAAATTATATATTCTAGGTTAATTATGAAACTAAAAGGTAATACATGTACATCAAATAATTTTTATAAAGCACAAGTACATAGTCAAGAGTAAATTATCGATGATAACTTATTCGTATAAAAGGATCATTCGTATTGAAGTTGTGGAAATCTCTGTGGGATTATGCGAGTTTCTTTATCGGTTATGTTACTAAAGAGTTTTACTTGGGATTGCAAGTGTCCCATCCGCATTTCGTCTTAGGGTAATTGTCTGTCAATTGTGTTAGTATTCCTTTATTACTCTTATAATAATCGTTACATATGAGAACGATAATATCCATGCATAGATTCACGTTAAATTATATATTCTAGGTTATTTATGAAATTAAAAGGTATTAAAATTAGTTCAGTACATTTCTCAAAATCACAAGTACATTGTCCAGAGTAAATTGTAGATGATGACTTATGAGTATATAAAGATCATTCGTAAGGAAGTTATGGAACTCTCTGTGGGATTGTGCAAGTTTCTTTGTCATTTACGGTCTTAAAGAGTTTGACTTGGGATTGCAAGTGTCCTGTCCACGATCCGTATCGAGATAACTGTTCGTCAGTCATGTTAATATTCCATTATTACCCTTAAAATATGTGTTACATATGAGAATGATAATTTACAAAGCATAGATTTTCATGAAATTATATATTCTACATTATTTATGAAATTAAAGGGTAATACAAGTCTGTAAATCAATTTTTAAAAAAGCACAAGAACATTGTTCAGAGTAACTTGTTGATGATGACTTATTAGTATGAAAGGATCAATCGTATGGAAGTTTTGGAACTCTCTGTGGGATAATACGAGTTTCTTTATCAGTGTTGGTGTTAAAGAGTTTGACTGGGGATTACAAGTGTCCCATCCACGAACTGTCCCAGGGTATCCCTCCGTCAATCGTGTTAATATTCCATTATTACCCTTACAATAGGCGTTACATTGGAGAATGGTAATTTCCTCCTCATATATTGCGTGAATTTATATATTCTAGGTTATTTATAAAATAAAAAGGTAATACAAGTCCGTCAATTAATTTTAAAAAAAGCACAAGTACATTGTCCAGAGTAAATTGTCGATGATGACTTATATGTATATAAGGATCATTCGTATGAAAGTTGTGGAACTCTCCGTGGGATTATGCGAGTTTATATATTAGTTACAGTTTTAATGAGTTTGATGGTGGATTGCAAGTGTCCCATCCCCAATCAATCCTGGAGTAACCGTCCGTCAATCGTGTTAGTATTCTATTACTAACCTTACAATAAGTATTACATATGAGAACAATAATTTCAACAACATAGATTTACGTGAGATTATATATTCTAGGTTATAAAAACCACAAGTATATTGTTTAGATTAAATTGTAGATTATTGCTTATAAGTACACAAGGATCATTCGTAAGGATGTTGTGGAACTCTCTGTAGGATTATACGAGTTTCTTTTTATGTTATATTTTTAATGACTTTGACATGGGATTGCAAGTGTCCCATCCGCAATCCGTCATGGGGTATATGTCCATCAATCATGTTATTTTTCCATTATTACCCTTACAATAAGTGATACATATGTTAACGATAATTTCCACCACATAGATTCGCATGAAATTACATGTTCTAGGTTATTGTACAAATAAAAAGGCAATACAAGTCTATCATTCAATTTTTAAAAAGTACAAGTATATTGTTATCATTAAATTGTAGATAATGACTTATAAGTATAAAAGGATCATTCATATGGAAGTTGTGGAACTCTCTGTGGGATTATGCGAGTTTGTTTATCAGCTATGGTTTTAATGAGTTTGACATGGAATTGCAAGTGTGATGTCCGTGATCCTTCCCGGGGTAACTGTCCGTCAATTCTTTTAATATTCCATTATTACCCTTACAATAGGCGTTACATAAGAGAATGATAATTTCCACCACATAGAATCACGTGAAATTATATATTCTAGGTTAATTATGAAACTAAAAGGTAATACATGTATGTCAAAAAAATTTAAAAAAGCATAAGTACATTTTCCAAAGTAAATTGTCGATGATTACTTATTAGTATAAAATGATCAATCGTATGGAAGTTGTGGAACTCTCGGTGGGATTAGACATATGGAGTTTCTCTAAAAGTTACGGTGTTAAAGAGTTTTACTTGAGATTGCAAGTGTCCCGTCCGCGATCCGTCCTGGGGTATCCCTCTGCCAACCGTGTTAATATTCCACTATTACCCTTACAATTGGCATTACATAAGAGAACGATAATATCCACCACATTGATTTGCGTGAAATTATATATTCTTGGTTAATTTTCAAATTAAAAGTTAATACAAGTCTGTCAATTGATTTTTATAAAACACAAGTACAATGTCAAGAGTTGTCGATGATGACTTCTTTGTATACAAGGATCATTCGTAAAGAAGTTGCGGAACTCTCCCTATGATTATGTAGGGTTCTTTATCAGTTACGTTACTAAAGAGTTTGACTTAGGATTTCAATTTTCCCATCCATGATCCATCCCGGGATAACTGTCCATCAATCGTGTTAACATTACAATTATAACTTTTACAATATGTGTTACATATGAGAACGATAAATTCCACCGCATAGATTTGTACAAAATTATATATTCTAGGTTATTATAATATTAAAAGGAAATACAAGTCCAACAATCAATGTTTAAAAAATTACAAGTACATTGTCCAGAGTAAATTCTCAATGATGACTTATTCGTATAAAAGGATCATCCGTAAGGAAGTTGTGGAACACTCAGTGTGATTATGCGAGTTTCTTTATTAGTTGCGTTACTAAAGAGTTTGACTTGGGATCGGAAGTGTCTCGTCCGCGATCCATCCTGGGGTAACCGTCCATCAATCGTGTTAGTATTCAATTATTTTTTTACCATAATCGTTACATATGAGAACGATAATTTCAATGCATAGATTAATGTGAAATTATTTATTCTAGGTTATTTATTAAATTAAAAGGTAATACAAGTACGTCAGTATATTTTAAAAAGCACAAGCACATTGTCAAGAGTAAATTGTAGATGATGAATTATGAGTATACAAGGATTATTCGTAAGGTAGTTATAGAACTCTCTGTGGGATTGTGCGAGTTTCTTTACCAGTTACGGTGTTAAAGAGTTTGACTTGGGATTGCAAGTTTCCCGTCCATGATCTGTCCCGGGATAACTGTCCTACAATCATGTTAATATTCCAATTATAACTTTTACAATATGTGTTACATATGAGAATGATAATTTCCACCGCATAGATTTGAACAAAATTATATATTCTAGGTTATTTTTCAAATTAAAAGGTAATGCAAGTTAGTCAATAAATGTTTTAAAAAGTACAAGTACATTGTCCAGAGTAAATTGTCGATGATGACTTATATGTATATCAGGATCATTTTTATGGATGTTGTTGAACTCTCTGTGGGATTATGCAAGTTTCTTTATTAATTACTATTTTAATGAGTTTGACGGTGGATTGCAAGTGTCCTATCCCATATCCGTCCCGGGGTAACCGCTCGTCAATCGTGTTAGTATTCTATTATTAACTTTAAAATAAGTATTACATATGAGAATGATAATTTCCACCGTATAGACTTGCGTGAAATTATATATTCTGGTTTATGTATCAAATTAAAAGATAATACAAGTCTGTCAATCAATTTTAAAAAAACACAAGTACATTTTCAAGATTAAATTGTCGATGATGATTTATTAGTATACAAGGATCATTCGTAACAAAGTTGAGGAACTCTCTTTGAGATTATGTGAGTTTCTTTATCAGTTTTGGTGTTAATGAGTTTGGCTTGGAATTACAAGTGTCCCGTTCGTGATCCATCCCATGGTATCGGTCCGTTAATCGTGTTATTACTTCATTATTACCCTTACAATAAGTGTTACATATGAGACGATAATTTCCACCACATAGATTTGCATGAATTTATATATATTAGGTTATTTATAAAATGAAAAGGTAATACAAGTCCGTCAATCAATTTTTAGGAAAGCACATGTACATTGTCCAGAGTAAATTGTTGATGATGACTTATTCGTATAAAAGGATCATTCCTATGAAGTTGTGGATCTCTCTGTGGGACCATGCAAATTTATTTATCAGTTACGATGTTAATGAGTTTGACTTGGGATTGCAAGTGTCTCATCTGCCATCTGTCCTTGGGTGACCGTCCATCAATTGTGTTAGTTTTCCATTATTACTCTTACAACAATTGTTACATATGAAAACGATAATTTCCATTCACAGATTAAAGTGAAATTATATATTCTAGGTTATTTATTAAATTAAAACATAATACAAGTACGTCAACACATTTTAAAAAAGGACAAGTACATTGTCAAGAGTAAAATGTAGATGATGAATTATGAGTATACATGGATCATTCGTAAGGTAGTTATGGAACTCTCTGTGTGATTAAGTGAGTTTCTTTATCAGTTACAGTGTTAAAGAGTTTGTCTTGGGATTGCAAGTTTCCCATCCACGATCCGTCCTGGGATAACTGCCATCAATAGTGTTAATATTCCAATTATAACTTTTACAATATGTGTTACATATGAGAACGATAATTTACACCCCATAGATTTGAAAGAAATTATATATTCTAGGTTATTTATGAAATTAAAAGGTAATGCAAGTCCGTCAATCAATTTTTAAAAAAGTACAAGTACATTTTCCAGAGTAAATTGTCAATGATAACTTATATGTATATAAGGATTATTTGTATGAAAGTTGTTGAACTCTTTGTAAGATTGTGCGAGTTTCTTTATTTGTTACTATTTTAATGAGTTTGACGGTGGATTGCAAGTGTCCCATCCCCGATCTGTCCTAGGGTAACCGCTCATCAATCGGGTTAGTATTCCATTATTAACCTTAAAATAAGTATTATATATGAGAACGATAATTTCCACGGCATAGATTTGCACAAAATTATATATTCTAGGTTACTTATGAAATTAAAAGGTAATACAAGTCCCTCAATCCATTTTTAAAAAAGTACAAGTACATTGTCCTGAGTAAATTGTTGATGATGACTTATTCGTATAAAATGATCATTCATAAGGAAGTTGCGGAACTCTCTGTGTGATTATGCAAGTTTCTTTATTAGTTACGTTACTAAAGAGTTTGACTTGGGATCGCAAATGTCTCGTCCGCGATCCGTCCTGGGGTAACCGTCCATCAAACGTGTTAGTATTAAATTATTTTTCTTACCATAATCGTTACAAATGAGAAAGATAATTTCAATGCATTGATTAACATGAAATTATTTATTCTAGGTTATTTATTAAATTAAAAGGTAATACAAGTACGTCAATACATTTTTCAAAAGCACAAGTACATTGTCAAGAGTAAATTGTAGATGATCAATTGTGAGTATAAAAGGTTTATTTGTAAGGTAGTTATAGAAATCTCTGTGGGATTGTGCGAGATTCTTTACCAGTTACGGTGTTAAAGAGTTTGACTTGGGATTGCAAGTTTCCCGTCTATGATCCGTCCTGGGATAACTGTCTGTCAATCATGTTAATACTCCAATTATAACTTTTACAATATGTGTCACATATGAGAACGATAATTTCCACCGCATAGATTTGAACAAAATAATATATTCTAGGTTATTTTCCAAAATTAAAAGGTAATGCTCAATTCGTCAATGAATTTTTAAAAAGTATAAGTACATTGTCCATAGTAAATTGTCGATGATGATTTATATGTATATAAGGATAATTTATATGGAAGTTGTTGAACTCTCTGTGGGATTATGCAAGTTTCTTTATTAGTTACTATTTTAATGAGTTTGACGGTGGATTGCAAGTGTCCTATCCCTGATCCGTCCCAGGGTAACCGCTCGTCAGTCATGTTAGTATTCCATTATTAACTTTAAAATAAATATTACATATGAGAACAATAATTTCCACCGCATAGACTTGCGTGAAATTATATATTCTAGGTTATGTATCAAATTAAAAGGTAATACAAGTCCATCAATCAATTTTTAAAAAAGCAGGTACATTTTAAAGATTAAATTATCGATGATGATTTATTAATATACAAGGATCATTCGTAAAAAAGTTGAGGAACTCTCTTTGGGATTATGCGAGTTTCTTTATCAGTTTCGGTGTTAATGAGTTTGGCTTGGAATTACAAGTGTCCCGTCCATGATCCATCCCGTGGTATCCATCTGTCAATCGTGTTATTATTTCATTATTACCCTTACAATAAGCGGTACATATGAGATGATAATTTCCACCACATAGACTTGCATGAAATTATATATACTGGGTCATTTATAAAATTAAAAGGTAATAAGTCCATCAATCAATTTTTAAGAAAGCACATGTACATTGTCCAGAGTAATTTGACGATGATGACTTATTCATATAAAAGGATCATTCCTATAGAAGTTGTGGAACTCTCTGTGGGATTTCTTTATCAGTTACTGTGTTAAAGAGTTTGACTTGGGATTGCAAATGTCTCATTTGCAATACGTCCCAGGTTATCCATTCGTCAAATGTGTTAATATTCCATTATTACCCTTACAATAGGCGTTACATAGGAGAACGATAATTTCCATTGCATAGATTTGCGTGAAATTATATATTCTAGGTTAATTTTAAAATTAAAAGTCAATACAAGTCCGTCAATCGATTTATAAAAATAGCACAAGTACATTGACTAGAGTAAATTGTCGATGCTGACTTATTCGTACACAAGGATTCGTAAGAAAGTTGTGGGAATCTCTGTGGGATTATGCTAGTTTCTTTAACAGTTACTGTACTAATGAGTTTGACTTGGGATTGCAAGTTTCACGTCCGCGATCTATCTTGAGGTAACCTTCAGTCAATCATTTTAGTATTCCATTATTACTCCTATAATAAGCTTTACATATGAGAACAGTAATTTCCACCGCAGAGATTCAAGTGAAATTATATATTCTAGGTTATTTATGAAATTTAAAGGTAATACAAGTATGTCATCAATTTTTAAGAAGCACAAGTACATGTCCAGAGTAAATTGTAAACGGTTACTTATAAGTATATAAGGATCATTGTAATGAAGTTGTGGAACTCTCTGTGGGATTATGCGAGTTTCTTTTTATGTTATGGTTTTATTGAGTTTGACATGGGATTGTGAGTGTCCAATCTGCGATCCTTCACGGGGTAACTGTCCGTCAATCGTGTTAGTTTTCCATTATTACCCTTAAAATAAGTGATACATATGAGACAGATAATTTCCACCACATAGATTTGCATAATATTATATATACTAGATAATTTATGAAACTAAAAGGTAATACAAGTCCGTCAAACAATTTTTAAAAAAGCACATGTACATTGTCCAGAGTAAATTGTCGATGATGACTTATTTGTATAAAAGGATCATTCCTATGGAAGTTGGGGAACTCTTTGTGGGATTATGCAAGTTTCTCTGAAAGTTACGATGTTAAAGAGTTTTACTTGGGATTACAGGTGTCCCTCCCGCGATCCATCCCAGGGTATCCGTCTGTCAATCATGTTAATATTCCACTATTACAATAGGCATTGAATAAGAGAACGATAATTTCCACCACATAGATTTGCATGAAATTATATATTCTAGGTTAATATTCAAATTAAAAGTTAATACGAGTTTGTTAATTGATTTTTAAAAAACACAAGTACATTGTCCAGAGTTTTCGATGATGACTTATTTGTATACAAGGATCATTCGTAAAGAAGTTGTGGAATTCTCTGTGTGACTATGCAAGTTTCTTTACCAGTTACCTAACTAAAGGGTTTGACTTGGGATTGATAGTTTCCCATCCACGATCCATCCCGGGATAACTGTCCATCATTCGTGTTAATATTCCAATTATAACTTTTACAATATGTATTACGTATGAGAACGATAATTTCCATGGCATAGATTTAAAAAACTATATATTCTAGGTTATTTATGGAATTAAAAGGTAATACAAGACCATCAATCAATTAAAAAAAATTACAAGTACATTGTCAAGAGTAAATTGTCGATGATAACTTATTTGTATAAAAGGATCATTTGTAAGGAAGTTGTGGAACTCTCTGTTTGATTATGCAAGTTTCTTCATTAGTTACATTACTAAAGAGTTTGACTTGGGATTGCAAGTGTCCCATCTGTGATCCATCCTGGGGTAACCGTCCATCAATTGTGTTAGTATTCCATTATTACTCTTACAATAATCGTTACATATGAGAACGATAATTTCCATGCATAGATTAACGTGAAATTATATATTCTAGGTTATTTATTAAATTAAAATGTACACAAGTACGTCAATATACTTTTAAAAAGCACAAATACACTGTCAAGAGTAAATTGTAGATGATGAATTATGTGTATACAAGGATCATTTGTAAGGTAGTTATGGAACTCTCTGCGGGATTATGCGAGTTTCTTTATCAGTTACATTGTTAAAGAGTTTGAATTGGGATTACAAATTTCCAGTCCCCGATCCGTCCCGGGATAACTCTCTGTCTATTGTGTTAATATTCCAATTATAACTTTTACAATGTGTGTTAGATATGAGAACGATAATTTCCACCGCATAGACTTGCACAAAATTATATATTCTAGGTTATTTATGAAATTAAAAAGTAACACAAGTCCGTCAGTCAATTTAAAAAAAAGTACAAGTACATTGTCTAGAGTAAATCGTCGAAGATACCTTATAAGTATATAAGGATCATTTGTATGGAATTTGTCGGACTCTCTATGGGATTATACGAGATTTATTATTAGTTACTATTTTAATGAGTTTGATGGTGGATTGCAAGTGTCCCATCCCCGATCCGTCTTGGGGTAACCGCTCGTCAATCGTGTTATTATTCCATTATTAACATTAAAATAAGTATTACATATGAGAACGGTAATTTCCACCTCATAGATTTACGTGAAATTATATATTCTAGGTTATGTATTAAAATAAAAGGTATTACATGTTTGTCAATCAATTTTTAAAAAGCACAAGTACATTTTCAAGATTAAATTGTCCATGATGACTTATTAGTATACAAGGATCATTTGTAACAAAGTTGAGAAACTCTTTGTGGGATTATGCGAGGTTATTTATCAGTTTCTATGTTAAAGAGTTTGGCTTGGAATTACAAGTGTCCCGTCCGTGATCCGTCCCAGGGTATTCGTCCGTCAATCATGTTATTATTCCATTATTACCCTTACAATAAGCGTTACATATGAGAATGATAACTTCCACCGCATAGATTTGCCTGAAATTATACATACTAGGTTATTTATGAAATTAAAAGGTAATAAAAGTCTGTCAATCAATTTTTAAGAAAGCACAAGTACATTGTCCAGAGTAAATTATCGATGATGACTTATTCGTATAAAAGGATCATTCCAATGGAAGTTGTCAAACTCTCTGTGGGATTATTCGAATTTCTTTATCAGTTATGGTGTTAAAGAGTTTGATTTGGGATTGCAAGTGTTTCGTCTGCAATCCATCCTGGGTTATCCTTCAATCAATCGTGTTAATATTCCATTATTACTCGTACAATAGGCTTTACATAGGAGAATGATAATGCCACTGCATAGATTTGCGTGAAACTATATATTCTAGGTTAATTTTAAAATTAAAAGTCAATACAAGTCTGACAGTCGATTTTAAAAAAATGAACAAGTACATTGTCTAGAGTAAATTGTCGATGCTGACTTATTCGTACAGAAGGATCATTCGTACGAAAGTTGTGGGACTCTTTGTGGGATTATGTGAGTTTTTTTTAACAGTTACTGTACTAACGAGTTTGACTTGGGATTTCAAGTGTCCCGTCCGCAATCCATCCTGGGGTAACCTTCTCTCAAACGTGTTATTATTACATTATTACCCTTATAATTAACATTACATATGAAAATGATAATTTCCACAACATAGATTTAAGTGAAATTATATATTCTAGGTTATTTATGAAATTTAAAGGTAATACAAACACGTCAATCAATTTTTAAGAAGCACAAGTACATGTCCAGAATAAATTGTAGATGATTACTTATAAGCATACAAGGATCATTGTAAGGAAGTTGTGGAACTCTCTATGGGATTATGCGAGTTTCTTTTTATGTTACAGTTTTAATGAGTTTGACATGGGATTGTGAGTGTCCAATCTGCGATCCTTCATGGGGCAACTGTCCGTCAATCGTGTTAGTTTTCCATTATTACCCTTACAATAAGTGATACATATGAGAACGATAATTTCCACCACATAGATTTGCATAATATTATATATACTAGGTTATTTATGAAATAAAAAAGTAATACATGTTCGTTAATCAATTTTTAAGAAAGCACATGTACATTGTCCAGAGTAAATTGTCGATGATGACTTAATCATATAAAAGGATCATTCCTATGGAAGTTGTGGAATTCTCTTTGGGATTATGCGAGTTTCTCTAAAAATTACGATGTTAAAGAGTTTTACTTGGGATCGCAAGTGCCCCGCCTGCGATCCGTTCCGGGGTATCCATCTGTCAATCGTGTTAATATTCCACTATTACCCTTAGAATATGCATTACACAAGAGAACGATAATTTCCACCGCATAGATTTGCATGAAATTATATATTCTAGGTTAGTTTTCAAATTAAAAGTTAATACGAGTCTGCCAATCGATTTAAAAAAACATAAGTACATGACTTATTTGTATACAAGGATCATTCATAAAGAAGTTGTGAAACTCTCTGTGTGATTATGCCAGTTTTTTATTAGTTACGATACTAAAGAGTTTGACTTGGGATTGCAAGTGTCTCATCCGCGATCCGTCCTGGGGTAACCGTCCATCAATCGTGTTAGTATTCCATTATTACTCTTACAATAATCGTTACATATGAGAACGATAATTTCCACACATAGATTAATGTGAAATTATATATTCTAGGTTATTTATTAAATTAAAAGGTAACACAAGTACGTCAATACATTTTTAAAACACACAAGTACATTGTCAAGAGTAAATTGTAGATGATGAATTACGTGTATACTAGGATCATTCGTAAGGTAGTTATGGAACTCTCTGTGGGATTATGCGAGTTTCTTTATCAGTTATGGTGTTAAAGAGTTTGACTTAGGATTGCAAGTTTCCCATCCACGATCCGTCCCGGGATAACTGTGTATTAATCGTGTTAATATTCCAATTATAACTTTTACAATATGTGTTACATATGAGAACGATAATTTCCACTGCATAGTTTGCACGAAATTATATATTCTAGGTTATTTATGAAATTAAAAAGTAATACAAGTCCGTCAGTCAATTTAAAAAAAATTACAAGTACATTGTCAAGAGTAAATTGTCGATGATAACTTATGTATATATAAAGATCATTTTTATGGAATTTGTTGAACTCTTTGCGGGATTATGTGAGCTTCTTTATTAGTTACTATTTTAATGAATTTGACGGTGGATTGCAAGTGTCCCATCCCCGATCCGTCTTGGGGTAACCGCTCGTCTATCATGTTAGTATTCCATTATTAACCTTAAAATAAGTATTACATATGAGAACGATAATTTCCACCGCATAGATTTGCATGAAATTATATATTCTAGGTTATGTATCGAACGAAAGGTAATACAAGTCCGTCAATCAATTTTAAAAAATCACAAGTACATTTTAAAGATTAAATTGTAGATGATGACTTCTTATTATACAAGGACCATTCGTAACAAAGTTGAAGAATTTTCTGTGGGTTTATGCGAGTTTCTTTATCTGTTTTGGTGTTCAAGAGTTTGGCATGAAATTACAAGTGTCTCATCCGTGATCCGTCCTGAGTTATCCATCTGTCAATCGTGTTATTATTCCATTATTACCCTTACAATAACCATTACATATGAGAACGATAATTTCCACCACATAGATTTGCATGAAATTATAAATAGTAGCTTATTTATGAAATTAAAGGTAATATAAGTCCGTCAATCAATTTTTAAGAAAACACAAGTACATTGTCCAGATTAATTTGTCGATGATAACTTATTCGTATAAAAGGATCATTCCAAAGGAGGTTGTGGAACTCTCTGTGGGATTATGCAAATTTCTTTATTAGTTACGATGTTAAAGAGTTTGACTTGGGATTGCAAGTGTCCCGCCTGCAATCCATCCTGGGTTATCCATCCATCAATCGTGTTAATATTCCATTATTACTCTTACAATATGCGTTACAAAGGAGAACGATAATTTATACTGCATAGATTTGCGTGAAATTATATATTCTAGGTTAGTTTTAAAATTAAAAGTCAATATAAGTCTGCCAATCAATTTTTTAAAAAGCTCAAGTACATTGTCCAGAGTAAATTTTCGATGATGACTTATTCATACACATGGATCATTCGTAAGAAAGTTGTAGGACTCTCCGTGGGATTATGCGAGTTTCTTTAACAGTTAATGTATTAAAGAGTTTGACTTGGGATTGCAAGTGTCCCATCGGTGATCCGTACTGGGGTAACCTTATGTCAATCGTGTTAGTATTCCATTATTACCCTTACAATCAGCGTTACATATGAGAACAATAATTTCCAGTGCATAGATTCAAGTGACCAAAGAACAAAGAGGGAGATGGATCTTAACAAAGAGGGAGATGCTACAATACAACCAATTTCTCAGGCTCAAAACAACAAGGAGTTCAGTGGGGAAACCAGCCCGGATAGACACCCCGCCTATGGAGATACAATAAGACCAATGCAAGGTGCATGAATCATACCGGAGAGCATGCTGCATCCGGAGGCAAGACGGAGTAACCCCCCAAGAGCAGGGAGACCCCCAAAGCCAAAATCACAAATCACGGGGGGGGGGGGGGGGGGGGAGAAAGCTGACCACGGGAAATTCCAGAACCAGATCATCTTCCATTTTGCTCAACCTGTTGAAGAAGACTTATCAAAAAGTGGCTGAAGTAGCGAAGAGCTCATCGTCAACTGATAGTAGCAAAGGCGGTGGTCCGAGGCCAAAAGGGACCTTTAGTTCCCAATGAATGCGGCCTGCCTCAACATCAGGGGTCTTGGTGCCCCGGAAAAAAGGAGATGGGCGAAAAACATCATCTATGAAAACAATATTGGTCTACTGGGTATTCTAGAAACAAAGGCAAGTGAACAAATGCTGAACATCTTCATGAAGAGTCTCAAAGGATGGAGATACATCCACTTAGTTTGGGATCACAAAAAGTTTTTCATAGTTTGGAATCCCAAATTTTTTTTGTTGAGATAACAGGCAGAATGGAGCAGCTGATTTACCTAAAAGTACGCAGCCTGACGTTGAGCGTGCAATTTCTATGCACTTACACCTATGGGAATAGTATCGGAAGAGTACACAGATTGCCTCTTTGGGCAGAATTAAAGAGATACGGCACAAACCTAGACTCACCATGGATGGTACTTGGTGACTTTAATGCCATTCTCAGTGGATATGCTCACATGGGAAATACATCCCCCAGAATCTACCAAATGAGGGAATTTCAAGAAGCTTGCACTGCATGTGAGCTCAGAGACGCTCCAGCACTGGGCGAACACTTTACATGGCATAATGCAGATTACATAATGTGGCACAATGCAGATTACATAATCAGGCACAAACTGAACCATGTCCTGCTCAACCACAAATGGGACGGTGACTCGTGCCGCACCACCTTTCATCCTAGATTGGCACTCTCTGATCACCTACCATTCGTAATATCACTGGCGCAAGATATAGACAAGCTAAACAGGCCCTTTAGGTTCCAAAACATGTGGAACGCACATCCGAGGTCCAAAAAGGTTGTACATGATCACTGGTCATCAGAGTTACAGGGATTCAAACAATTTGCTTTATGTCGCAAGCTACAGAGGTAGAAGAAACCCCTAAAGGAACTGGGGAAAAATATTTCAATCACATTTCAGAAAAGGCAAAAAGAGCAAACAAGGAGTATGCGGTAGCATTGAAGAATCTTACATCGGCGAATGCATCACCTATGCTGGTACATCAGCTGACTGTCTTAAAGCAAAACGCACTGCTCCTCTACACAGCGGAGTCGAAGTTCCTTTCCCAAAAGGGAAGAATAAACTTTGTCACCATGGCAGATAAGGGAACAATATTTTTTCACGGTTTGGTGGCCAACAGAAAAGGGGGCGGGATTCAGGCAATCCTGGATGATGAAAATAGGATAGTCACATCCAGTGAAAGAAATAGGACACTATTGGCTGAATTCTACAGGGGATTGTTCGATATAGATGTTCCACGAACTTCTATAGACATAGATACACTCCGCTCAGGTCCCTTACTCAACGATATGGAGAGAGCAATACTGAGCCAAGATATAGAGAGACATGAAATAAAGTCTGCCCTCTTCTCTATGTCTGATGACAAAGCACCAGGCCCAGATGGTTTCACAGCAGCTTTCTTCAAGACTCATTGGGAGACCGTAGGTCAAGATGTCACGGAATCAGTCTTGGAATTCTTCTAAAATGGAGATCTACTGAAAAAACTCAACCATACAGCTGTTGCACTCATACCCAAGAAGGAAGATAATCTAGGAGGATACAGCAATTCAAGATCACCCCCCGCTGTTTAATTATGGTCGACCTTGCAAAAGCATTCGACACGGTGTCTTGGGACTTCATACAAGAGGTACTTACCGGCCTGGGCTTCTCGCACTTGTTGGTTGACAGAATTATGGAATGTGTAACAACTGCGACTTTCTCCATTGCGATCAGCGGCAAATTATGTGACTTCTTCAAAGGCAAAATGGGTGTTTGTCAGGGCGACCCGCTCTCCCCCTACTATTTTTCATATGGATAGAATACCTCTCCAGGCTGTTGAAAAGGAAGACAGAATCCACTCGGTTCTCGTTTCACCCCAGATGCAAAAAATTGAAAATCACTCATCTAGCTTTTGCGGATGATTTGATGCTCTTCTCAAAGGTGGATTGAGACTAGGTTCATGCCATCATGTCTGTTCTCAATGATTTTCAACAGACCTCCTGCTTGGCCATCAACGCCGCAAAGTCGCAATTCTTCGGGGTGGGTATAAAAGATGACTTAAGCTTCACAGGCATACCTTGGGCCACCTTCCCGGTAAGATATTTAGGCATCCTGCTGGACTCCAGTAAATTGAAGGTCTCTCAGTTTCATAAACTCCTTGACAGTGTCGACAATGAGATTGCAAAATTCAAAGGGCACACGCTATTATATGCGAGAAAACTGGAACTCATCAAATCCGTGGTCCAGGGCATCATTGGTTTCTGGATACATCACTTCATCATACAGGGTATTTTCATGGAATCACAAGAAAAAAAATGTAAACATTTCCTATGGGGACAAAAGAAACAGAATAAGGTATCCTGGAAGAGGCTATGTACTTTTAAAAGTGATGGGGGTCTGGGAATTTGGGACTTCAAGATATGGAATATGGCAGTCATCGCACAACAGTTATGGGATATACACTCAAAGAAGGATTCGCTCTGGATCTGATGGGTTCACTCATAATTCCTGACCACCAGCAATATTTGGCTTGCACATCCAAGGGCTCCATGTGGCAGAATCTTGGAAAAATTTTCACTCTACTTCACCAATCTCTGTGAACTCTGGGACAAATTTATCATCATATTAGGTGGCTCAGTCGACTCGTTCAAGGACATGCTGGCGGTTTGGGCAGGATCAGGAAAATTCACAGCGATGGCCCATGATCACATACATAGGTATACCTACCCTCACTTATAAGATATACCCACCCTCCCAAGGGCCAGGTTTTACAACTCCCTTTGGCGTGGATCCATTCCCCCGGTTCTCGTTCATTACCTAGCTTACTTCTCTTGGTCGACTCCAAACCAAAGTCAGGTTCCATGGAGGTGAAGATCAACACACAGATCATATCTGCTCCCTATGTCGTTCGGAGGTAGAGTCGCACGATCACTTGTTCTTCTGGTGCGATTTTGCCCGAACTCTATGGGATAGGGTGCAAATCTGGATAGGTTTAAGAAGAGCCACAGAGTCCATTACAGCCTCTAAAAAATGGATCCGAAGACAGGTCCGAGGATCGAAGCTGAAAAGGAATATGGGACCTCTGGCTTTGGCAACTACTGTATACTACATATGGAGTGAAAGGAACAAAGTACTCAAGAAAGGTCTTCGCCTGGATTCAACAAGGGCATTCAAGCTTATTAAAAAAGATTGCTACCTCATCCTCGAAAGATTATTTCCTCATGAGCTTCTGTTCTAACAAATGGCACAATTGCGGCTAACCTTGGTCGGCAATTTTCTCAAAATTCTATTTTCCAGGTAAACTCACTGGCGGACTTTGGAAGCCCATCCGAGCGGTAAGCACTTTGTACAGGTAAGTAAAAGGACGGTAAATATTCCCTACGGTTTGGACCACCTATTTGCCAGGAGATTGTTCTTGGAAGGCCAGCAACACCACAACAAATTTAGATGTATATGGTAGAACCGGTCTACACCACTTCATCTTTTTGCAGAAGTGGCATGAAGGCGCCATCCCATCCAATATTTTTGCAGGACTGGGGTAAGTAAAAAAAAAGAAAAAAAAGAGAAAAAGAGTGATGGTTCGAGAGTTATGAAGGCTTTCGAGGGCTCGAAGAGGCATCCGAGTCCTGGAGGCTTTCGAGTCCTAGAGGCATTCGAGGGGTATGGTGGTCAGAATAGGTATTCGACCCCTGGAGGGCATTCGAGACATGGAGATGCCACTGTGCAGGACGTGTTTGAGCACTGGGAACAGGCTTTAGTGTGCTAGAGGTCTACGAGCGCTCCAGAGAGGCATTTTGAGTCATAGAGGTGTTCGTGTGCTGGAGGTCTTCAAGTGCTCGAGGGTTCATTCAAGAGCTGGAGATCCTCAAGTGCTCTAGGTGCCTTTCAAGTGTTAGAGGCTATTCGTGTACTCGAGGGGGCATACGAGTGATGGAGGTGAGTTTTTGAGTCCGCAAATGGGAAATTAAACACATGGATGATCGACGGGTATGGTGGTTCCAGGATATCTTGAGTTTTTAGACCTCGAAGGAGTTATACCGTCAAAGAGGCTCTACCCTCGAAGGGGTTATACCCTCGAGGGGGCTCTAACAGGTTATACCCTCGATGGGGCTCTGCCCTCCAAGGAGTTATACCCTCGAAGGGGCCCTGTCCTCGAAGGGGTGATACCCTCGAAGGGGCTCTGCCCTCGAAGGGGTTATACCCTCGAAGGGGCTCTGCCCTCGAAGGGGTTACACCCTCGAAGGGGCTCCACCCTTAAATGGGTGATACCCTCGAAGGGCTGATACCCTCGAAGGGATTTTTGAGTCTTGGGGGCATTCAAGGAGTATGGTGGTCCGAACAGGCTTTAGACCCCTGGAGGGTATTCAAGAGTTGGAGATGCTAGTGTGCTCGACATGTTCGAGTGCTGGGAAGGGGCCTTCATGTGCTGGAGGTCTGCGAGCACTCTAGGGGGACATTTTGAGTAATGTAGGTGTTCGTATGCTGGAGGTGTTCAAGCGCTCGAGGGTTCATTCGAGAGCTGGAACTCCTCGAGTGCTCGAGGTGGCTTTCGAGTGCTGGAGGCTTCTCGTGTACCCAAGGGGGCATTTGAGGGATGGAGGTGATTTCGAGTGTGCGAATGGGACATTAGACATATGGATGATCGACAGGTATAGTGGTTCGAGGACATTTTGAGTTCGAACCTCGAAGGAGTTATACCCTCGAAGGGGTTATACCCTTGAGGGGGCTTTCCTCTCTAAAGGGTTACACCCTCGAGGGGGCTCTGCCCTCGAAGGGGTTACACCCTCGAAGGAGTTATACTCTCGAAGGGGCCATTCCCTCGAAGGGGTTTCTCTCTCGAAGGGGTCATACCCTCGAAGAGGCAAAAAATTTTTTAATCTCTTCATCTGACCACAAGGATTCCCACTGTTACTTACATGGCCATTTGGCCAGGAAGGCCGAGCTCGCTCTAGGTCTGGAAGGCCATCGCCACAACTTAGCGACGGTTAGACTCACACCTGTGGGGAACAGACCACGATTCGAGAACCGGTTCACACGTCCGGTTGTATGGAAGCCGTCCTGTTTGGTTGCGCTATTTACCAGGGTCAGGATGCCCGAGTTTGCGATATTTTCCTGCGCTGCACTGAAAAGTGCTAAATGGCATCAGGCTGTCCATTTGCCCAAAATGGAAAGAACGGTTACAAAACCGTTACGTGGGGCATGCGCGGTAGAAGTCATGCCCGATCTCTCACCATTAGGAGGTCTTTTCGCGGGGAGCACTTGAGAGCACCACTGACCACGGTTAACTAGCTCTCAATCCCAAAGAAAGAACCTCAGCACCCGCACAGAGATTGTTATCGAAGGCCAATAACACCCCTTTATCTTCATCTTAGGGGTGTACATGGTAGAAGCGGTGTACCAACTCTTCCAGGAGGTGACACATTGCTTCATTCACTGGAAGGTCGAGACTACTCTTGGTTTCAAAAGCCGTCACTATACATCAGCGATGGTAAGGATACACACGTGGGGAACAAACCACGGTTCAAGAGCCGATTACCATTCCCAGTTGTTTGGAGGCTGCATGGAGTGTGGGGTCAATGAGTCTGTTCTCATACCCCTATGTTTTTCTTAGATGTTTTCTACAGTCCCCGGCTAACATCGCAGGGCAAACATTTTAGTCTTCTAGTCATTGTATGTAGACTAGGGGTGCCGTAAAATTTTTGGGCCACCTGGCGGTATCATCTAGTCCAGGGGTAGCTTAGTAGGTATCATGTATTCATGGAGTGGGACAAGGTCCTCATTCCCGTAGTCTTCTCCGGTTCCTTCTGGGCCACCTGATTGTACCACCTAGATCGGGGGTAGTTTAGAAGGTTTCATTGTATCACGGGAGTGGGACAATGTTCCCACTCCCGTAGACTCTCACGGTTTCTTTCTATTTACCTTTACTTTCAACTAGTGACTAAAATGGCTTTAACTAATCAACGGTCAAACTTTACTCGACTTTCAATATATATACACTTATAACTAGGTTGACTCTGTCTAATCAACGGTCAAGCTTTACTTGACTTTCAATAAATAAACACTAATAACAAAGTTGACTTTAACTAATTAACGGTCGAACTTTATTTGAATTAGTATATAATGAATACAAATAAAAGTGTTTGACTTTGTCTAATAAACGGTCAAACCATACTTGACTTTTAATATATAAACACTAATAATAAAGTTGACTTTAACTAATTAACGGTCTAACTTTATTTGAATTAGTATATAACAAATACTAATAAAAATGTTGTATTTGTCTAATCAACGGCCAAACCTTACTTGACATTCAATAAATAAACACTAATAACAAAGTTAACTTTAACTAATTAACGGTCAAGCTTTATTTGAATTAGTATATAATGAATACTAATAAAAATGTTTGACTTTGTCTAATCAACAGTCAAACCTTACTTGGCTTTTAGTAAATAAACACTAATAACAAAGTTGACTTTAACTAATCAACGGTCAAACTTTACTTGACTCTCTCTATATAGAAACTCTAGTGACTAAGCTGACTTTAACTAATCAATGGTCAAATTTTACTCGACTTTCAATGTACGTGTTCCAACGGAATTTTCTCTGCGTGCGAAAAAAGTGCGAAAAACACACTAATATCACATTTTCCACTGTTCCTCTTCCTTCTTCCTCCTTTCTGCCTAACGGCTCTTTGATTGTTATACTTTTTCTCTGCGTTTTCCTCCACCCCATCCATGGCGGCTCCTCCGCCTGGCCGTGGTGGACAAGCGCCGGCCAAATCATTTTTACAAGCTTTAAACAACCGATCACCTCCACTATCAGTCTCACTCCCATCTAATCCCGAGATAATTCCTAAAACCAATTACAAAGGTGAAATCTCTTGCTTGGTAACTCGGAAGGAGGCAGAGACTCTGGCCTCTCACTACCACAACGCTTTGGTGGGAAAATTCGCGCGTGGGAAGCCTTCTATGGTTGCTCTCAACGGCGCTTTCAATTCAGTCGGATTCAAAGGTAAATTCCAACTGGGTTCCATAGACTATCGACACATTCTGATACGCTTCCAGGACAAGGAAGATTACCAGCGTCTTTGGATTAAAGGTCAGTGGAATTTTAACAATGCCCAAATGAAAGTTCTAAAATGGACAACTGATTTTTCTCCTGAAATTGAGTCGTCCATAGTTCCGGTTTGGGTTACTATTTATCATGTGCCAGTTTTTTTCTATAACCTTGCTATGCTAGAATCCATGGGTAATCAGATTGGGAATTTTATTAAGTTGGATTCTGCTACTGCTGGCTTAACTAGACCATCCGCAGTGAAGATGTGTGTAGAAATAGATTTGAAAAAAAGACAACCATCTTATATTAGAGTGGGCATTGAGGAAGATGGCTTTGAATATAATGTATCTAAACTGCATCTTCAGTTTGATGATCTTCCTTTATATTGTCATCACTGTAAGGTTATTGGTCACGATGACAATCTATGCATCTACTTACATCCGGAACTGAGAAAACCAAAGATGAATAAAATGGATAACACTAATCCTATGCAAAGTGTCCTTGGAAAGGATCACAAAAAGCCAATAGATGCTCAGGAACAGGAGGTTGTTAATCAGTTTCATGATAAAGTTAACAAAGCTGGAGGGTCTGGTCTCTCAGTAACTGACAAGTTTAATGCTATGTCAACTCAAAACCTTAGATATGTACCTAAACAGAAGGTAGGAAAGGATAACATCAATAACCAAAACCAGTCTGATGTTTTCAGTCTAGTACAGGATAAATCTCCTACTCATGTGACTGAGCAAGCAGACCCTGTCATTTCTAATTATGATACTGGGAAAGATGTCCCTGGGAATCCTGAGAAGGTTAGTGTCTCTGAGAAAGCCCCTGGAATTGACTGTACTATGCAGAATCCTGACCTAACTTCAAACCTAGACACCTCAGATGTAATACATGTTCATTCTGATTCCATGGATAACCCTATTACTTCTCATGTACTTCCTGATCCTGTACTTCAGTCTCCTATTCCTTTGTACAAACTATCTCTATCAGCTCCTCCCCAACTCCACAAAAAGGTAGGCCTCGCAAAAGATGACATCTCAGGTATAAGAAGTAAGTCTTCCTCTCCTTTTAACCCAATTGCTGCAGCAAAAAATTTCATTTTTCCTCAACACAAGCATAGGCAAAACAGATTTCAAGCTCTGGATTGTGAGGAAATGCCAACCCAAGTGGTTTCCCCTGCTGTCACCACACACTCTGCATCTTCTGAATATGGAGATGGTTCTGGGGAGTTTCTGGGCATTCAGGTTATCTCTTCAAACTCTCCATCTGGTTCTTCCAAATTGAAAAAGGATAAACAGAAAAAGCTAGTTTCTAATCATAGGAATGAGACCTATTTAACACAGTTAAATACTATCATGACTAGATCAAAAAGCTCTAACAATGTTTCCTTATGAGTAATACAACAATTCAGATAAAGTTCTTGGTGTGGAACATTAGGGGAATGGATACTTCTATGTTAAGACTCAAAAATCTGATTAATAGGCACAGATTTGATCTAATATGCTTGATAGAGCCAAAACATGATAACTCTCAATGTGAAGGTTACAGGCATGCTTTACATTTTGATAATTGTATGTATGCTAGTAGTGGTCAAATTTGGCTCTTTTGGAATTCCAACATTTCTTTGACACTAAAGTGTGATAACCTGCAGTTTCTTGCTGTCAATGTGATAAGTTTAACTCTCAACAAGAGCATGGATGCTTTTTTTGTTTATGGCCTACGGACCAGAAATGGGAGGAAGTCCCTTTGGTCAGATTTAAAATCACTGAATCATTCTGACTCCATTTTTATTGGAGATTTTAATGCCATAACATCAATAAATGAATATAAAGGTCCTGCTACTCCTAAACTAGGTAGTATGAAGGATTTTAATGATTTTATTAGTGTCATGGCATTAGAAGTAATCAATACTGTTGGGAATTTGTTTACATGGAGTAATAACAGGCTGAGGTCCCCTACTATTCAAAGACTGGATAGGGGATTATGTAATTCCTCCTGGTCTTCTAATTTTCCTTCCTCATCAGTACACATTCTGAATAGAATCTCATATGACCATAGTCCCATGTTGCTTACTATTGGTAGTGATGTCCCCTCTTCTCCTAGACCTTTCAGGTTCATTAATACATGGTATAAAAGGAGAGAATTCACTCAGGTGATCAAAAATAATTGGGAAATGCCTATGAATAACTATGGTATGTTGAGGTTTTTTCTTAAGCTGATTAGATTAAAAAAGGAGCTCAAGATATGGAACAGAGAAAAATTTGGTAACATTACTGATAATGTTACAAATGCAGAAACTGATCTCCTAGCTCATGAACAGAACTATGACCAGGTTAATTCTGATCTGAACTTACTGAAACTGAAAGAAGCCAGAGCTAAATTAGTAAGATCACTTATAGAGCAGAAAAGTTTTTGGAAGCATAAGGCAAAGGTCAAATGGCTTAAAGAGGGGGATAATAACACAAGTTTTTTCCACAAATCTGTTAGTGAGAGAAACTGTAGACTAAAGATTACAAAAATCAAAAATAGTAATGGCCTATGGGTTGATACTGCTCAGGAAATTGAAAATGAGGCCATTCACTATTACAATAATCTTTTAGCTGAGGACAGCTCTTCAGATTTTAATCTCTACACATCACACTTCCTCAGTCAAATTCCTAAACTGATTACTCAGGAGGATAATGATGGTTTAGTGAAACCAGCCTCTCTTAATGAACTTAGAGACATTGTGCTTAATTTAAATAAGCTTAGCAGTCCGGGCCCTGATGGTTTTACTGCTAAATTTTATATGCACTCTTGGGATATTATTGCAGATGATTTATTGTCTGCTGTAAATGATTTTCTATCTGCTTCAAATATTCCCAAAGGTATAAGCAGCACCTGGATTACTATTATCCCCAAAAAATTAACTCCTACATCATTTGATGATTATAGACCAATTAGCCTTTCCAATGTTATAAACAAAATCTTTTCAAAGGTACTGATGGAAAGGCTAAAGTCTATAATGCCAAAAATTATTTCACCACATCAAACTGCCTTTCTTAAAGGTAGAGACATTTCTGATAATGCCATCTACCTACAGGAAATGATAAGGTTTTTAAACAAAAAGAAAAGAGATCCCAATTGCATTGTTAAACTTGATCTTCAGAAAGCTTTTGATAGGGTTAAATGGTTATTTCTATACTCAATTCTTGCTAGATTTGGTTTTTCTGCTAGATTCATTTTTATCATCATGAAGAACTTATCTCAGGCATGGTTCTCAATCCTCATAAATGGTAAGCCGGTTGGTTTCTTTCAGGCCTCTAGCGGAATTAAACAGGGTGACCCCCTTTCCCCTTTTCTCTTTAATATATTTTCTGAATCCTTCACAAGGAGCTTAGCTTACATTTTTCTGAATGGTAAGCTATCATACTATCATCTTCCAGGTAACACCTTTCCAGTTTCTCATTTATCTTATGCTGATGATACTGTTATTTTTCTAACTGCAAATAACCAATCTTTGATCAGATTTAAAGCTTTTCTTACCAAGTTTGAGGAGGTCAGTGGACAAAGGATTAATTACTCAAAGAGTGACATCTTTTTAGGAAAGCATGTTTCAGTAGACAGGATCAGTAATATCAAAAGGGTGTTGGGTATGAAAATAGGCAGATTCCCCTTTACATACTTAGGGGTTCCAATTTTTACAGGATCACCCAAAAAAATCTATTTCCAACCTATAATTGAACAGATTGAAAACAAAATAGGGGGTTGGAAGAACAGGTGGCTTTCTATGGGGGGTAGGATCATCTTAATCCAGTCATGTATATACTCCATTCCCCAACATATTTGGTCAGTTTTAAAACCTACAAATGAAGTTATCCTCACCATTGAGAAAAAACTTAGTAGGTTTTTCTGGGGTACAACTGATCAAGGATAAAAAAGAACATGGAGAAAGTGGGACTTACTCTGTTATCCCATTGATCAAAATGGTCTTGGGTTTAGATCTATTCATACAATCCTAAAGACATGTTCTGTTAGGTTGTGGTGGAAATTCCAAAAGGGAGAAGTACTTTGGTCTTCCCTTCTGGCATCTCTACCTTCATCCTACAGGACCTCTCAAAATTGGAGGAGAATTTGTGATATTAATAGTTGGGCAGAAGCTAACTCTAGGGTTATAGTCGGAAACGGAGACTGTAATTTTTGGACTTCAAATTGGTTAGGTATAGGATCGGTTGAGGATTGGTGTAATCCTATTACTGTAAATATCCCTCAATCAAGCACTGTTTCTGACTTCATCACACATAAAGCTTCTTGGCTTCAAGAAATTGCTCCTTTTCTCCCTTCTCATGCTGCCACTTTATTGCAGGAAGCAACCCTATCTCCGCATAGAAAGGATAGACTCATTTGGAAACCAGGTACAAACGGGGACTTCTCCTTTAAAGCTACTTACACACTGCTACGACATCAAAGAGGTAATATCCAATCTGCTCAGTACCTGTGGAACACTAGAATTGAGAAAAAAATTTCTATTTTTGTGTGGAAAATGATGAATTCTTTGCTCCCTTTCGATAATGTGCTGCGCAAACTGAGATTCTCATTGACTTCAAGATGTTGTATGTGTAATAATCATGAGGACTCTTTAGACCATTTTTTCAACTCCTGCACATTTTCAATACAAATTTGGGAAACTGTTCATTCATTCATGGGGATTACTGCTGCTGCTTACTCCTCTATTTGGGAGAGACTCTCTTGCTATCTAACTATCTCGGGTACAAGTGCCCTTCATAATGATATCATAAAATCTGCAGCTGTTATAACTTGTTGGAAATTGTGGAAAATAAGAAATAGAATCATTTTTGATTCAGCTTTTCCTATGACAGGTGTGGTGATAGCAAGCATTAAAGAACAAATTTTCTATATGTTCACTGCTAAACCTGCTTTCATTAGATCAAATTTTGACAAAGATATTGCAAATCACTCTTTTCTGCCACTGATCAAGCTCCCTCCTAAACCGAAAATCTTTAAAATTGCTTGGTCTAAACCTATCAGGGGATATAAACTAAATGTTGATACTGCTTGGAATTCCCATCTGAACTTGACTGGAGTTAGCATGATCCTAAGAGATAGTAGGGGTAATTTTATTGTTGCTCATACTCAAAATTCAAATGCTAAATCTCCTCAAGAGGCTGAAATGAGGGCAATACAGTTTGCCACATCAAAAATTGATGGTTCTATGGTAAATGTATACATAGAATCCGATTGTAAGAATGCTGTCTTGTCAGTATCAGATCCGTTGCTTGCCCCTTGGCAATTGTTCCAACTTGCGGATGAAATTAAACAATCTTTGAGTCCATTCAAACTTACTCATATTTTGAGGCAAGCAAATCTTGTAGCTGATGCACTAGCAAAGAAATGCCTCAAAGATGGGACAAGTGAATCCTTTTTCTCCTTTCATATGTTACCTAATCATATTCAGGGTCTGATTAGACTTGATCAATTAGGGACTCCCTCCTTAAGAATTTCACATAGTATGGATGCTACTGATTAAATGTTTTCACCGTTTGTAGGCACAAGGAGGCAGTTTGATTTTACTACGACCACAACGATGCACAACATGGAGAATTTTCCATGAAGATTCAGGAATGTGCTATGGTTTTCTTCATTGCTGATTTGCTTGATGCACAACATTGCTGATTTGCTTCATCCACAACATTGCTGATTTGCTTGATGCATAACTTTGCTAATTTGCTTGATGCTTGCTGATTTGCTTGACGCACAACATGGTGAATTTTTCATGAAGATTCAGGAATGCGCAATGAATTTCTTCATTGCTGATTTGCTTGAAACATTGCTGATTTGCTGGATTTTTTCATTGCTCATTTGCTTTTGGGCTTGATGCACAACAGAGCTCATTTGATTGATGCTTGAGGGATGCTACTAGATGATTCATGACTGCTCCCGGTTACAGTGATGTCTTTCCACTGTTTATCTTTATAGGAGATAAGACTCTTAGTTTTAGATGGGGTGATTTTGACTGACCAGTGTTTCGTCATTACGATCCACTAATAAGTTCGATGATCTCCATTTTCAACTAAGTGTTTTATTATTCCCCTCACAATTAGCTATACTTTTTTATTCATTTTGGAAGCAACAAATGTTGCTTCAATGAGCCTATGGGTCACAAATGTACATATAAACTAAGCCAATGGCTTCTCTCTTTCTTTAACTTTCAGTTTCTGTTTATTTTAAGGCTTGGGAAGGCCTAATATAATTTCCCCCATCTATGGATGGTTTAATTAAAAAAAAAATACTCGACTTTCAATAATATATAAACACTATAAACTAGGTTGACTTTGTCTAATCAACCCTTACTTGACTTTCAATACACAAACACTAATAACAAAGTTGAATTTAACTAATTAATGGTCAAAATTTATTTGAATAAGTATATAATAAATACTAATAAACTTTACCTCTGATTCCCCTTATGGAGTTGCTTTCATTAGTTGTTTGAGATTTTGGGGGTAAAATGTGCGAATGAGGGTGAATTTTCTAGGGTTTATATTCTTTTTTTGAATTTTGCTTGTTTTATTGTGATTTATGGGCTTGTGGAGATGTTAGCATATCATATGATCCAATAAAGTCCTGGGTTTTGCTTGCTCATTTGTCAAGCATAGCAAAACTTACTAATGAACTTTACAATTTGTCTGATTCATCAATGGTTTCACATTTCTAGAGAACAATTTTAGCTTATATACAGTAACTAAGTAAGAGGCTTAAGATATTATTTACATACCCTCTCTTTTGTCTCAGTCAGAAGTTATCACTTTGCATGTACTTGTCCACTTGTACCTTATTGCATTTCCTAACTAGTGTCATTTAATTTTAATATTCAGCTCATAAAGCTAAATCTGTAACCTGATGCAAAGGGTTCCTATGTAGAATTACTGGAAAGATATGTAAATTTGGGGTAAATAGTAGACTTTTGTGTGGTTGATCTTGAGAGGCAGGGTAAAGGACATGTTGTAACTTTCTCATGAGCTTACAAAGATGGTTCTCTGCGTATTATACAAATTGGGATCGGTATTAATGAACAGGTTTGGATTTTCTAAAATTATGTGATATCATATATAAAATCTACTTCATGTACTTTGAAATCTGAGGTCCTATTTTTTTGTCTTACAGGCATCTGTTGAACTTCAAGGTATTAAAGGGATGTGGTCACTTAGATCAGCCACAAACGATCCTTACGACACCTTTCTTGTGGTTAGCTTCATCAGCGAGGCACATATTTTAGCAATGAATCATGAAGATGAGCTTGAGGAAACAGAGATAGAAGGTTTTCATTCTGAAGTTCAGACATTGTTTTGCCATGATAGTGTACACGAGTAGCTTGTACATGTCTATTTGCATTCTGAATGAGTATTATTTCCTTCTTCAAGTTGCATGTTACTTTCAATGATACCTCCTTTTATCTGCATTCATTGTTCCAAAAAAAATTTGCGTGTTCAAAAAAAATATTTGCGTGCATCTTCTATTATTGAATCACTTCATATGCAAAAACTTTCTATATTTAGATTCTGTGGTACTGGCTTTTCTGTCAATGTTGCTACAGCTAATGCAACTCTGTTCATACAGTGCTGGTTCAATCCTATTTTTTAAATATTTTTTTATCAAGGCATCCTTTATGAGTAGTTAATATGTTAGAAATTGTTTGCTGATTGGTTTAAACTAGAAATAATTGAGGTGTAGTTTCTGGTAGGACTCCTATGTATAAAACATAAACACACTGGGCAATGGAACAACTGGGGGCTAATTTATATGCAGTTCAACTTGTGGAAAAATTAATATACTTCTCTCCATTTGTATAAACATAACTAGTAGGTGGAATATGACCAATTTTTGCCCGAGACCTTGTTTCTTTAGCAAAATTAATGATATAATTAATTTGCTACTTTGTTGAACTAGCCAACATTCTTGGCCATGTTTTGAATCTTTTGTAGTTGGTTACTTCTTTTTATATTATATTTTTTTTGGAGATTGTGGTTCAATTTTATATCTGGAAATCATTTTAGGAAATTTAGTCGCAGGGATGTTATCTATGGTATATAACTGTTACATATTAGAATTTTCTAGTTTTTATTTTCTTTCGTTTGTACCCATATAGGTTTGTAAAGTTCAATGCCAAGAGCCAGTTTCTCATTTTCATTTCTGCCTTTTGCCAATTCTGTTTTGATGAGTTTGTGATATCTTTGTATTCTGCTATAAAAGGTTATACTGGCTTGGTTTATCTTGAAATTGGTGATAGAGTGCTAACATAAGTAAAGCATGCTCAATTGGAATATGATATCTCATGTTTGGATATAAATCCAATTACTAATAATCCAAATCACAGTATCATAGTTGCTGTTGGAATGTGGACAGACATAAGTGTGAGAATATTTTCACTTCCTGATTTGAATCTCCTCACAAAGGAGTTGCATACATAACAGATTAGAATTTTCTTAGTCAATGTTATCTGTTTTGTGCATTTGAAATGAAATGAGTGCTAGTTATCGACTGACTTATAAGGTATAAATCGTACAGATTGAATTGGTATATGTAGCACAAACAAAGAGCCTGTAGCCTCCTCACAAATACGTCCCATGGCTAACTGTGGATGGACAGCCACTTTACGAAGTAAGTTTCTAGAATTCCATTATCTTTTAATCTGTGATTCAACGAGTTTTGACCACTATTCTGAGTATCTATTGGATACTAATGTGTGTTACTTGTTATAGATGGAAGGATGATTCTTCCTTCAGTCTTTAACGCCTTGGTACTATCAATTGGAATTGTAATATTTAAGGCTCCGGCATTGTTCTTTGGATCAGGAGTTTTTCCTAGCATGATGGGTATATCAATAGTATGATTTTCTTCTCCACTGTCGGACTTTAGTTGTAATTAGGACCTATACTAAAATGCAGCTTTGTTCATAGGCTTCTCTGATGAGAGTTCTAGCTGACCATTTTCGCAGCATCTCATCTTCTCTCTCAAAGCCTTGTCCCTTTTCCTTCGACGGATAGAACTCACGGTTCGCTAATATCTAAATATTCTGAATTATTTTAGTCATTTTGGATGTAGAGTCTTTTTGTGATTTTCTCGTGTATGTAGAGTCTTATTCGTTGACTGTAGGTTTGCTGTTGTTCCGGGGTGAGGGTGCACAGTCACTAGTGGTGAGATTGATTCCTCTGCAAGGTCTCTGCCGCATAGTTTAGTATCATAGATTATTAATTTTGTATCATAATATTTTTGGTTTTATTTTTATACTATCAATTTTGTGAAGTTAATTTTACTATTAAATTAATATCCTACTAAATTGTTAATTTTGGGTCTTTGCTGCCACTTTCAGAGGAAGGGACTTTTTTAAATTGTCATAAATATTTTAGCACCAGTTAAAAAACCAGTGCTAACAAAAAAACCGGTGCTAAAAGTAGGGATTTAGCATCGGTTTTTTCCAACCGGTGAAACCATTTCATCGGTTACTTAGGCATCGGGTTTTTTTTAACGAAAAAACCTGTGCTAGAACAAAAAAATGGCGCTAAAGGGGGGTTCCTGTGATTGTGAAATAAGTGTTACATATGAACGATAATTTCCACCACATAGATTCAAGTGAAATTACATATTCTAGGTTCTTTAAGAAATTTAAAGGTAAAACATGTACGTCAATCAGTTTTTGAAAAGCACAAGTACATTTTCCAGGGTAAATTGTAGATGATTAGTTATAATAAGTATACAAGGATTATTCGTAAGGAAGTTGTGGAACTCTCATTCAGATTATTCGAGTTTTTTTAAAGTTATGGTTTTAATGAGTTTGACATGAGATTGCAAGTGTCCCGTCCGCGATCCATCCCTGGGTAACTATCCATCAATCATGTTAGTATTCTATTATTACTCTTAAAATAAGTGTTACATATGTGAACGATCAATTCCACCGCATAGATTCACGTGAAATTATATATTATTGGTCATTTATCAAATTGAATGGTAATACAAGTCCGTCAATCAATTTTAAAACCACAAGTACATTGTCCAAAGTAAATTGTCGATGATGACTAATTAGTATACAAGGATCATTCGTAAGGAAGTTTTGGAACTCTGTGTGGGATTATGCGGGTTTTTTTATAGTTACGGTGTTTAAAAAATTGACATAGAATTGCAACTGTCCCGTACGTGATCCATCCCGAGGAAACTCTCCACCAATCATGTTAATATTCCATTATTACCCTTACAATATGAATTACATATGAGAACGATAATTTCCACCACATAGATTCACGTGAAATTATATATTTTAGGTTATTTATGAAATTAAAAGGTAATACAAGTACGTCAATCAATTTTTAAAAAGCACAAGTACATTGTCCAAAGTAAATTGTAGATGATGGCTTATGAGTATACAAGGATCATTCGTAAGGAAGTTGTGGAACTCCTTGCGGCATTATGTGAGTTTCTCTATCAGTTACGGTGTTAAAGAGTTTGACTTGGGATTGCAAGTGCCCCGTCCGCGATCCATCCCGGGATAACTGTCCGTCGATCGTGTTAATATATTATCACCCTTACATTATGCGTTACATATGAGAAAATAATTTGCACCACATATATTCGCATGAAATTATATATTCTGGGTCATTCATCAAATTAAAAGGTAATACAAGTCCGTTAAACAATTTTTAAAAACCACAAGTACATTGTCCTGAGTAAGTTCTCGATGATGACTAATTAGTCTACAAGGATCATTCGTAAGGAAGCTGTGGAACTCTATGTGAGATTATGCGAGTTTCTTTATCGGTTACAGTGTTAAAGAGTTTAACATTTAATTGCAAGTGTCCCGTACGCAATCCATCTCGAGGAAACCATCTACCAATCGTGTTAATATTCCATTATTACCCTTACAATATGTGTTACATGTGAGAACGATAATTTCCACCACATAGATTCACGTGAAATTATATATTCTAGGTTATTTATGAAATAAAACGGTAATACAAGTACGTCAATCAATTTTTAAAAAGCACAAGTACATTGTCCAAAGTAAATTGCATATGATGACTTATGAGTATATAAGGATCATTTGTAAGGAAGCTGTGGAACTCTATGTGGGATTATGCTTGTTTCTTTATCAGTTATGGTGTTAAAGAGTTTGACTTGGGATTGCAAGTGTCCCGTCCATGATCTGTCCCTTGATAACTGTCCGTCAATCATTTTAATATACTATTATTACCCTTACAATATGCGTTACGTATGAGAACAATAATTTCCACCACATAGATTTTCGTGAAATTATACATTCTAGGTCATTTATCAAATTAAAAGGTAATACAAATCTGTCAAACAATTTTTAAAAACCACAAGTACATTGTCAAGAGTAAATTGTCGATGATGACTAATTAGTATACAAGGATCATTCGTAAGGAAGTTCTGGAACTCTATGTGGGATTAAGCGAGTTTTTTTATCAGTTACGGTGTTAAAAAGTTTGACATGGAATTGCAACCCGTACGTGATCCATCCTGCGGAAACCATCCACTAATCGTGTTATTATTTCAATATTACCCTTATAATATGCATTACATATGAGAACGATAATTTCCACCCCATAGATTCACGTGAAATTATATATTCTAGGTTATTTATTAAATTAAAAGTTAATACGAGTACGTTAATCAATTTTTAAAAAGCTCAAGTATATTGTCCAGAGTAAATTGTAGATGATGACTTATGAATATACAAGGATCATTCGTAAGAAAGTTGTGGAACTCTCTGTGGGATTATTCGAGTTTCTTTATCAGTTATGGTGTTAACGAGTTTGACTTTGGATTGCTAATGTCCCGTCTGTGATCCATCCCAGGATAACTATCCGTCAATTTTTTTAATATACCATTATTACCCTTATAATATGCGTTATATATGAGAACGAAAATTTCAACCACATAGATTCACATGAATTTATATATTATTGGTCATTTATCAAATTAAAAGATAATACAAGTCTGTCAATCATTTTTTAAAAACCACAAGTACATTGTCCAGAATAAATTGTCGATGATGACTAATTAGTATACAAGGATCATTTGTAAGGAAGTTGTGGAACTCTGTGTGGGTATATGCGAGTTTCATTTTTAGTTACGGTGTTAAGGAGTTTGATTTGGGATTGCAAGTGTCTCATCCGCGATCTGTCCCAGGATAACTGTCCGCCAATCATGTTAATTTTCCATTATTACCCTTATAATATACGTTACATATGAGAATGATAATTTCCACCACATAGATTCACGTGAAATTTTATATTCTAGGTTATTTATGAAATTAAAAGGTAATACAAGTACATCAATCAATTTTTAAAACACGTAAGTACATTGTCTAGAGTAAATTGCAGATGATGACTTATGAGTATACAAGGATCATTCGCAAGGAAGTTGTTGAACTCTCTGTGGGATTATGCTAGTTTCTTTATCAATTATGGTGTTAATGAGTTTGACTTGATATTTCAAGTGTCACGTCCGTAATCCATCCCTGGATAACTGTCCGTTAATCATTTTAATATACCATTATTACCCTTACAATATGTGTTACATATGTGAACAATAATTTCCACCACATAGATTCGCGTAAATTGTATATTAAAAATCATTAATCAAATTATATGGTAGTACAAATCCATCAAAAAACTTTTAAAAAGCACAAGTACATTGTCTAGAGTAAATTGTCGATGATGACTATTAGTATACAAGGATCATTCGCAAGGAAGTCGTGGAACTCTATGTGGGATTATGCGAGTTTCATTATCAGTTACAATGTTAAAGAATTTGACATGGAATTGCAAGTGTCCCGTACGCGATCCATCCTGAGGTAACCGTCCATCAATCGTGTTAATATTTCATTATTACCCTTACTATGTGCATTACATATGAGAATGATAATTTCTACTGCATAGATTCACGTGAAATTATAAATTCAAGGTTATTTATTAAATTAAAAGGTAATACAAGTCCCTCAATCAATTTTGAAAAAGAACAACTACATTGTCCAGAGTAAATTGTCGATAATGACTTATTCGTATGCAAGGATCATTCGTAAGGATGTTGTGGAACTCTTTGTTGGTTTATGCGAGTTTCTTTATCAGTTACGTTACTAAAAGGATTTGACTTGGGATTGCAAGTTTCCCATCCGCGATCCGTCCTGGGGTAACCGTCCGTCAATCTTGTTAGTATTCAATTATTACTCTAACAATAATTGTTGCATATGATAGCGATAATTTTCACCGCATAGATTCACGTGAAATTATATATTCTAGGTTATTTATGAAATTAAAAGGTAATATAGGTACATCAATAAATTTTAAAATGCACAAGTAAATTGTCAGAAGTAAATTTTAGATAATGACTTATGAGTATACAAGGATCATTTGTAAGGAAGTTGTGGAACTCTCTATGGGTATATGCGAGTTTCTTTTTCAGTTACATTGTTAAAGAGTTTGACTTGGGATTGTAATTGTCTTATCCGTGATCTGTCTCTGGATAACTGTCTGTCAATTGTGTTAATATTCCATTATTACCCTACAATATGCGTTACATATGAGAACAAAAATTTCACCCCATAGATTCGCGTGAATTTATATATTATTGGTCATTTATCAAATTAAAAAGTAATACAAGTTCGTCAATCAACTTTTAAAAACCACAAGTACATTGTCTAGAGTAAATTGTCGATGATGACTAATTAGTATACAAAGATCATTTGTAAGGAAGTTGTGCAACTCTATGTGGGATTATGTAAGTTTCTTTATCAGTTACGGTGTTAAAGAGTTTGACATGGAATTACAAATGTCCTGTACGCGATCCATCCTAAGGAAACCATCCACCAATCGTGTTAATATTTCTTTATTACCTTTACAATATGCATTACATATAAGAACGATAATTTCCACCTCATAGATTCATGTGAAATTATATATTCTAGGTTATTTATTAAATTAAAAGGTAATACAGTTACGTCAATAAATTTTAAAAAAGCACAAGGACATTGTGCAGAGTAAATGGTAGATGATGACTTATTAGTATACAAGAATCATTTGTAAGGAAGTTTTGGAACTCTCTGTGGGATTATGCGAGTTTCTTTAACAGTTACGTTTTAAAGAGTTTGACTTGGGATTGTAAGTGTCTCGTCCACAATCCATCCCTGGATAACTGTCTGTCAATTGTTTTAATATACCATTATTACCCTTACAATATGCGTCACATATGAGAACAATAATTTCCACCACAGAGATTTGCGTGAAATCAAATATTGCAGGTCATTTATCAAATTAAAGGGTAATAGCAGTCTGTCAATCAATATTTAAAAACAACAAGTACATTTTCCAGACTAAATTGTCGATGATGACTAATTAGTATACAAGGATCATTAGTAAGGAAGTTGTGGAACTCTATGTGGGATTATGTGAGTTTCTTTAGAAGTTACGATGTTAAAGAGTTTGACATGAGATTTCAAGTGTCCCAGCGCGATCCTTCCCGAGGTAACCTTCCATCAATCGTGTTAATATTCCATTATTGCCCTTACAATATGCATTACATAATAGAATTAATTTCCACCGGATAGATTCATGTGAAGTTATAAATTCAAGGTTATTTATTAAATTAAAAGGTAATACAAGTCCGTCAATCAATTTTTAAAAAGAATAACTACATTGTCCATATCAAGTTATCGATAATGACTTATTCGTATACAAGGATCATTCGTAAGGATGTTGTGGAACTCTCGGTTTGATTATGCGAGTTTCTGTATCAGTTACGTTACTAAAGAGTTTGACTTGGGATTGCAAGTGTCCCATCCATGATCCGTCCCGGGGTAACAGTCCGTCAATCGTATTAGCATTCCATTATTACTCTAACAATAATCGTTGTATATTATTTCTGAAATTAAAAGGTAATACAAGTACATCAATCAATTTCTAAAATTCACAAGTACATTGTCCAGAGTAAATTTTAGATGATGACTTATAAGTATACAAGGATAATTCGTAAGGAAGTTGTGGAACTCTCCTTTTCAGTTACGATGTTAAAGAGTTTGACTTGGAAGTGTCTCATTCGCGATCTGTCCCAGGATAACTGTCTATCAATCATGTTAATATCTATTATTACCCTTACAATATGTGTTACATGTGAGAACGATGATTTCCACCGCATAGATTAACGTGAAATTATATATTCTAGGTTATTTATGAAATAAAAAGGTAATACAAGTACGTCAATCAATTTTTAAAAAGCACAAGTACATTGTCCAAAGTAAATTGTAGATGATGACTTATGAGTATACAAGGATCATTTGTAAGGAAGCTGTGGAACTCTATGTGGGATTATGCGAGTTTCTTAATCAGTTACAGTGCTAAAGAGTTTGACTTGGGATTACAAGTGCCCCCTTCCGCGATCTGACCCGGGATAACTGTTCGTCAATCATTTTAATATACCATTATTACCCTTACAATATGCGTTATGTATGAGAACTATAATTTTCACCACATAGATTCGTGTGAAATTATATATTCTAGGTCATTTATCAAATTAAAAGGTAATGCAAGTCAGTCAATATTTTTTTAAAAAAACCACAATTACATTATCCAGATTAAATTGTCGATGATGACTAATTAGTATACAAGGATCATTCGCAAGGAAGTTGTGGAACTCTATGTGGGATTATGCATGTTTCTTTATCAGTTACGATGTTAAAGAGTTTCACATTGAATTGCAAGTGTCCCGTACGCGATCCATCTCGAGGAAACCGTCCACCAATCATGTTAATATTCCATTATTACCCTTACAATACGCATTACATATGAGAACGATAATTTCCACGGCATAGATTCATGTGAAATTATATATTTTAGGTTATTTATGAAAATAAAAGGTTATACAAGTACGTCAATCAATTTTTAAAAAGCACAAGTACATTGCTCTGAGTAAATTGTAGATGGTGACTTATGAGTATACAAGGATCATTCGTAAGGAAGTTTGGGAATTCTCCGTGGGATTATGTGAAGTTCTTTATCACTTATGGTGTTAAAGAGTTTGACATGGGATTGCAAGTGTCCTGTCCGCGATCCATCCCGGGATAACTGTCCGTCAATCATATTGATATACAATTATTACCCTTACAATATGTGTTACATATGAGAACAATAATTTTCACCATGTAGATTCACATTACATTATATATTCTAGGTCATTTATCAAATTAAAAGGTAATACAAGCCCGTTAAACAATTTTTTAAAACTGGAAATACATTGTCCAGAGTAAATTGTCGATGATGACTAATTAGTATACAAGGATCATTTGTAAGGATGTTGTTGCATATATGTGAGATTATGTGAGTTTCTTAACGAGTTAAAGTGTTAAAGAGTTTTACATGGAATTACAAGTGTTCCGTACGCAATCCATCCCGAGGTAACGTCCATCAATCGTGTTAGTATTCATTTATTACCCTTACAATATGCATCGCACATGAGAACAATAATTTCCACCACATAGATTCACGTGAAATTATATATTCTATGTTATTTATCAAATTAAAAGGTACTACATGTCCGTCAATCAATTTTTAAAAAGCACAAGTACATTGTCCATAGTATATACAAGGATCATTTGTAAGGAAGTTGTGATGTCACGACTCGTGATGGATGGGTGGCCAGCACCTTTCATACGTTTTTTCCTATAAATACTAAATCCTATCCTCTCCTCATACCCTCTTCCTCTCCTACAATTTTCTGGGTTCAAACCCCAGTTTTCCTTTCTTTCTTTTCTTAGTTTTTGTAGGTTAATCATGTATTATTATTATCTAGGTTAGTTTAATCTTGGGAGCAATTGATTGAAACTTCCTTGCTAATGTCTTCAGAACCATATCTATCTATTTATTGCCTTTTCTATTGTGCATTTATTGAGCTTTGAATGTTAATTGTTAATTGCATTAATGTTTTTGGATGTTCGAGTATATGAATTGCTTATATGATTACTTGTTAGGGTTTGAAGAAAGTAGCTAATTATCCCCTCTTTTGATATAGAATCCAAGATCATGAGTTGGAGCTTCTAAATGATATTAATGTGTTGATAATTCCTAGATGAATGTGATAATGTCAAACTCTCTGCCATGTTTGTTTATTGTAACAAATAGGAGATGTCTATGAGTGTTGAACATTCTTGACTAATCTTATGTAAATGCATGAATTGGTTAAATGCTTAGACACGGTGTAGTGTTTAGAAGTGTTGCCAAGCTTGTTGATTCTTCGTGCTCAATGCCATCAACGGGATACTTTTAGTCGTGTTTTGACTAAGGGAGTCATTAGTGAGGTTTGACAAGAGATATCAAATTCACTCTTGCAAACTACTATCTATGAAGGATAGAAGATTTATCTTCACTACAAATAGTGAAAGAAGTCAGTAGATTGTTTCACTCGTTCTTGAAGTCTTTGTTATTTAGTATTCAAGTTTCCTTAATGCCATGATTTACTTCATTATTAGTGAGTAGATTTATCTTTATAGGCCTAGGGTTATAGCATTCAAGGTGTAGACCCTTAGACATAATCGTACGGGGGAGAAACAGATCTTCACAATAGCAGGGACATTGTTGCACTCCCCTAATTATAGAGGCAGTGTTGATGGAAGATTGCAAGAGAACCCCACGTGACAGATATGGGGAAGTGCTTACCATCGACCACACCACTTGTTATGAGCACCAGATTAGGTTTTTGAGGACTTATATGTGATAGAATCAACCATGTTACACAAATATTTTCCAAATGCCTGCTTATATAGTTTAATCTCATTTTATCTTTCATGTTTGTAGTTGTTGATTGAAAAATCTAAAACCCCCCATTTTACTATATTAGCTATTCCCAGTACACAGAAGGATTAACAACTCGTACGTGATTGTGTGTAATTGGCTATTAGACTCTAGCATCTCAGTGGACAAACCCAGAATTTCCACTAACTACCTCATAGGTAGCTTAGTAGTGAGTTGATTGTAGAACTATAAATTTAAATTTTAGACCAACCCCTTTACATCCTCTTTGGACTACTGTTTGGAACGCCTTCACTTGGGTTGGTTTAGCTACGACTTTGACGACCCTGAGTGGAGGCTGGTCACTTGTTCTAGTTCATCCCATCCCCTAGCCTCTGATCATATGGTTTGACCCAAATCATGGGGGAATTTGCTACTATATGAGTGAACCTAGTTACCCCTAAGAAACTATCTTGACCATTCCATTTTCCCACAGGGAGACATTAGAGAGAATGTAGATATGGGAGTTAATGTTAGTATTTTTTAGGAAAGAAGGACTTGAGCACTTCTTGACCTGGTTTCATGTGACCTATGCCACACTTACTGTGGAATTCCTCACCACACTGGAGAACGTAGAGTATGGGGAGGGCATGTTTGTCATATTCCACCTTGATGATATGAGATATAAGCTGAGTTATGTGGACTTAGCACATATTTTTGGATGGGAGATTGGTACTGGGGTCGGTGATTATACCACAACCACTGGTTATAATGATAACTCTTTCTGGCCGGCTATCAATGGGAGACCGTGAGACAGGAAGGACAACCTTTCGATCATTATCCACCCAGCTCTTTGTTTTACTCACTGACTGTTATCCATACTGATCTTATGACATGATGATCAAACTCAGATTCCCAACTTTGATGTGAAGTGCCTTTAGGCCATGACTTCAGAGAGGCAAGGCCACCCAAATTGGGCGAACACTTGGGTGACATGCTGCATTGATGTTTCCCGATCCGATAAGGGGAACATTATCACAGGCGGTATGGTGGATCACATTGGGCATTACTCGAATGTCCCCACACTGGACACGATTAATGGGGGTCAATATCTCTCGGGAAATTGTATCTATAACCTCAAGGGGCTTATTAGTGCCAAGCTGCTGCACGACACTTCTAGTTCATTCATTTGGATGTATGGAGGGCTATAGGATATAAAGTTCATTGTGCCACCGCAGGCGTGCCTAGCCATCATTGAGTTCACACCGGCTCGGGCATTGTAGGTCAACCTAGACCTAGAGTTCACAGAGTATTTCTCACCGGCATAAAATGCTAGCAACTACGGACTCCAAGACTCACCTGTGTCTCCATGTCTCCCACCTGAAGACCAGCCAATTGACCACAAGGACCAGCCCGTTGCACCCAATCTCGCCCAGGGGGTGTCTCACATCAAGCAGCACTACACCATGTGAACTGACAAGCTTGCTCATTTGGAGGGTCGAATTGACTATTTTCACCAGGATATGACTCAGTCGTTCAAATAGTGCCATAATCATTACATTACCCAGCAGGAGATAGCTGACCACACATTTGGTGGATTGGAGGATGGTGTTGACACCATCATTTCTCTGATGTGTTCACTGTATGATCGACCCTTCTGTTGACCCGGAGGTTCGCCACGCTTGTAGGTATGAGGAGAGGGCCTAAAGGTAAGCTCGTCGGTTGGGAGGAGCAGGACCTGAGTGGTCTTAGTTGTGAGTATTTTTCTCTTTCCTTTATTCCACATTTATGCTTTGATCGATTATATGCATTAGGGACAATGCTAGATTTTAAGTGTGGGGTGCAGGAATTCGTTAAGCTCATTACTAGCATGTACTTTGTTTGATATTTCTCATTTTTTTACTGTAATTAATAACTTCTTAGGAGGTTAAAAAATAATTTGAAAAATTAATCTCGCTAATTTGAAAACCTGCTCGCGGGAAATTTAGGAAAAAATGAGGGGATCGGATAGATTGAAAACCCAAAAGGGAGATCTATGCAGAAAAGAGAGGCCTAAAATGTATGGGAAAAGGTGAGGCGTGAGGCAAAAATAATGAGAAGCTAGGATGAAAACCTGAAAGGGCTCCTAGGAAAAGTGAGAGAAATTAAGAGAAAATGAACAAATTGAAGGCTCAATTTTCCACTTTGGAAATTCTTTGATAGATTCAACTTCTTTTTCATTATTTTTGGATGATGAGAACCTCACTTGGATGCAATACTATTTTGGGAATTTTGCAGGGTAGGCTATTTTAGGCACAAATATGGGGATCGGTAGTCTTTCATGTTTAGGGTTAAAGGAATTCTCAAGGGAAAGGTTTTGAATGTGTCATGGGGTAAAACAAATCTAGGAGCCACCTTAGGCTTTAATCATCTTTACTCGAGGATGAGTAAGGGTCCAAGTGTGGGTTTTTTGATGTGCTCAATTTATATCTAACCCACCTTCACTCATGGTCGTTAAGTGAGCGTAGCTAACCCAAACCAAGGCATTGTGTAAGTCAAACGGAATGAATGAGAGATGGTCAAATTTAAACGTATATTCTGCTCCTAAACTTACTACTAAGCTACCATTGGGATAGTTAGTTGAAACACCGAGTTTGTTCACAGAGATGCTAGGGTTTAATAGCCTACTACACACAACCACGTATGGGTTGTCAATCCATCTATATCCTAGGAATAGCTAGATATTGCAAAATGGGGGGGGGGGGGGTTTGGGGTTTTCAACTAACAGATATGAACATAACAAATAATACAAGAGAAACCTATAAATGCAAGCACTTGGGGAATATTTGTGTAACATGATCGACTAAATGTTTTGATCCTCGATTCAATCACATGCAAGACATTAAATCTTATTCTATTGTTCATAACAAGTAGTGTGATCGATGGTCAACAATTCCCCATACCTGTCACATAGGTGCTCTTGCAATATTTTATTGGCATGCATTCATAATTAAGGGAGTGCAGCAATGGCCCTGCCGTTGTGCATATTTGTTTCTCCCCCGTACAATTACGTCATGGGCACTACAACACAAATGTTCTATTTCTAGGCCTACATAGGCAAAGGAGACCAGGCCCCTTATTGAAGGCTATAGGGTTTCTAAACCCTAGTTTGCTACAAAGTGCTATCTCTACTCACACCCTTTGGGTTAACTTGCCGGCTAAGACTAGTGCATTGTCATCGTAGCGATTAAACCCAGAAAAAACATATGTGAACACACCCACGTGGACCTGGACCCTGCTGCCTATATCACATCTAGGTTTCCCTCCCTGGGGGTATCAATAGATGCACCAACATGAATGTAGACTAGGGTGTGTTCTAATTATAGTGTATCATTCATGCAGTTCATAAGTAATTCAAGAACAAGCCAACATAATATCATAAACACATAGACATAGGTGGATCTAATGAATCTCACAAAACATAAGTCAAATCCTGAATACAAATACTATCCCCAAGCTATTAAACTACTCGCTAAGCCTTGAAACTAAATATTTCATTGGATTCAATGCCTTTGGGCAAAGTAAAAATAAATATATGAAAAGAAGAAATTCTAGAGAGAAAGAAGAGCTCCTTTCTCTTTCTACCCTACTCTTCAAATCTAAAAATAACATAAAATTTAAAACCTAGTAGAAAAAGGTCCAAATATAACGTAGTAGGGAATTGGGCCTAAAAATTGGCCCAAAATAGGCCAAAAATCCAAAAATCCTAGCAGCCGCAAATGGCATGAGGGGTAGTGTCTGGACGGCCCGTGCTGACTGAGGGACGTTCATGCTTGTATGGGATGTCACTCCTGGCACAGGCTATGCACCTCATGTCGGAGCAGTCTGTTAGTCATGCCAAGGAATGTGAGCCTCGTGCTAGCGCGATCTTTGTTATCTGACATGGGTCGTCATCTGGAGTTCCTTTTTTGGACTTTTAACTTGTACACTGTGTCATTTATAGCGGACCGTCAACTGGATCCTCATTTTTCACAGTATCTTAGCATGGGCCGCATCTTTCTTCACATCCCATGGGCTGGTCCTGACATTTGTGACTTGAAACAATGTGGACCGTGTGAAATGGAACGGTCTGCACCTGTGCATAGCCAATATTGTTTAGCAAAATGAAACTTGTGGCACACAGCAAGCTAGAAATGGGATGGTCCATGTTGGGGCTTGTCATGACCTATGTTGGATGGAACAGTTTGTGCCAAAGACCCCTGACATGGGCTGTGTTGCTTGGAATGGGCCATGCTAGGTCTAGCCTCGTGTTAGTCTTGTGCGGTCCGTGCTGGCAGTGGCTAGTTTGGCTAGCTGACTTATTTTCTCCACTACAGATGAACCATTAGTCTGATTTGAGAGTTCTTGTAGTCAATTTTATAGTGCTCAAGAACACAAATCCAATTATGTTACCCTTGAGGGCTGATTCTTCTTTGATCTTTCCCAAAACTTTGTGCAACACTCGGACAACAATTTCTCTGCTTATTCCTTGGCCTCTTTGAACTTCATATATACCTTTCTTAGGATCAATCCATATACTACCAGGCTTTAGAGTCTGTGGCCTTCAATCTAATACCATTCCTACGAATGGACTTCGATATATTCTACCATTATGGCGAATGACATTCTATAAATATAATGAAAAGTACCCACAAGCAACCTACTAATGACATCACAAAGAAAGATCTGGGTGATCGTGGATAAAATGTGTTCATTAGTATCAATTAAGTCCACAAAACTCGGGATTTTGGTAAAATAAAACAAACATGACCGTCTAAACCCTTTCTCATGTAAACCTAAGTAAAACTAGCAATCCAACAAGTAAAACATGTCAATTATTATGCCGCAGAATGCAATATGGTTCACATCAATCCCCCCACACTTAAACCTTTACTCGTCCTTGAGTAAATAATAACAACAAAAGGTCTAAGTGAAGTGTATCATGCAAAGATAAGTTAGTCATTGCATTCAACTTATTCCCAAGCAACCTTTGTTCCCCTAAAGAAGTAATAATCTCATAACTCTCACACTCCCTAAACATCCTAAAGTAACCTAACCATCCAAAATACAGTGAAAAAAAGGTAAGAAATAATGATGAGTGTTGAACTAGCTTACTCTCCCAATAGTTCCCCAAAAGCAATCCAAGAATCATTGCCAAAAATCCACCAAGGAAATCCAAAAGATCCTCAACTTGATTGTAACCAAGGATAACTCTATATTCTCAACTTAACTACAACCAAGAAAAATTCTAAAGTATCGTCAACTTAGTTTCCATTTTCTCTCAATTTCTCTCATTTTGCCTAGAAGCCCTTTCGGTTTTTCATCCTAGCTTTCACACATGTTAAGCTCACATCCTCCCCTTTTTCCACACGGCCTCTAATATTTTCCTAGGTTTGTAAACCTAGCCTGGCATAGCCTCTCATATTTACCTAGACCTTTCGACCTATCCGAGCTTTTCCCATTGTCGCCTAAGTAATCATTCCGGGTTCCCATCTTAGTCGGTTATATATATATTTCACTTTTTCATTTTTTTGGTGTAGCACAAAATGCCCCAAAGGTGGGCTTCATACTACATGAAGATAAGAAAAACAAAAATAACACCATCAAAGGTTTCTAAAAAAACTACCCCAAGACAAACTACAAATGCTACGGAACAAATCACACCACCAAATTTGCATCCAAAACATCCCGAAAATAAATCAACACTAGAAACACAAAGGAATATCAAGATGAAAAGTCCTAAGTACCCAACTACTCCCTCCCTCGCACTTAAATCATGTGTTGTACCCAATGCATCATGAAAAATGGAACTCATAAGTGGAGTTGGGAAAATAGTGTCACTTACTCTTGCAGGCCCGAAGGGACTTCCTTCACTTGCCTCGTCTATTCCCTCTCAATGTACCCGATAGCTTGTATGGTGGCCTCCATAGAATCCAACCTAGTACTATAATCCTCTAATTGTAACTCCATGCCCCCTACATCAAGACAAACCTCTTGCACAACTTGGGTAGAGTGCACAATTGGTCAAGGAGGTCTGTAGGTAGTTGAGTGCGCTAGGTGGCGCTCTAGATGAAGTCCCACCATTCTCCTCATCGATCTATATCTCAGGGTTGGATAGAATCCTATAGAACTCCAATTGTGGGTCGGGCTCTAGAAATAAATCTTCCAATCAAGTCTCATGGTCAATAGTGGTGTGCTTTAGCAGTGGAAGGACCATGAAGTTGCAAATTGTTACACCGCCATGCAACCATAAAAATCGGTCGTCCGAGGTTGTAGTTGAGATCGTAGAAGCCCGAGATAACTTCTCTATATTAAACCTTGTCCCCAAATGTCCGAAACTCGCTAATGCCAATGGAGAAGGGATTGGATGGCCCAAATGTTGAGCCAAGAGCCCTACAATGCCTCCCGTTGAGATCTTTCCACCTTTCGTGTCTCTCATTGCTAAAAAATCTTGCACAAAGGCTCTTATGTGCTTCATTATGCGTGTGTTAACCATTGCATTCGGCGTAATAATTGGCTTATTTTATATGTTGGATTACTAGTATTAGTTGAGTTTACATGAAAAGGGGTTTAGATGGCCATGTTTGGTTTTCTTGTCTAGATCCCGCATTTTGTAGGATTAATTGGTACTAATGGACACCTTGTATCCAAGGGAACCTAGATCTTCCTTTGAGATAATCCTTAGTAGTTTGCTCGTGGATAATTTTGTTACATTCTATGTGAAGGTCGTTTGCAAGGACAATAGAAGATATTAAGGCCGTTTGCAAGGACGGTAGAAGAGCTCGAAGGATATTCACATTAGAATGGTAGTAAATGAAGGCCAAGAATATCAGTTCATGGTAGTAGAAGGATGTAGCCAAAGATAGGCGGCATTAGAGTTCAAAACGGCCAAGGAAGAAATCGAGAATCATGGTCCGAGAGTTGCACCGAATTCTAGTAATTATCCAAGAGGAATAATCCTTCAAGGATGGTTTCATTGTATTTTTCTCCTCAAGAACCATGAAATTTACTACAAGATCTCTAAAAAAGGACTAACGTTTCATCTATAGCAAAGGAAAGAGGTTCAACCGACCGAAGCACAAACGGGTAAGCGCAGACCGCTCATGAGTGGCACCAAGCGATGCACCAATGGCCCATGCTGTATGACACGGCCCATGCCAAGGGTCTCTGGCAGGAGCCATGCCAAGTTCCAGCGTAGACCATGCCAATCCCAATAGGCCGCATGCTCAAGTGCAATTTTTCACTCAAAAATGGCTAAGTATGGATGCGGACCGTCCCAATTTTTATGAGTGCAAAATGTTAAGACCAGCTGGAAATATATGAAGAATTGAGTGGACTGTGCTAAATTACTGAGCAAAATAAGGATTATGATGATGACCCATGCCAATCGACACGGCCCGTTGATCAGAAGTGCAAAAAATGACCATCACGATGATGGGTTACGCTAGACCATGTGGATCATGCCCAATGATGAGAGCCGTGCCAGACATGACCGGTGCCAAGAAGGAGGCATGGACTATACCAGATCATGCAGCCCGCACTGGTGCGGATCAAATGGGCCGCGCCTGATATGGCACCCCAAGCAGGCACGAGCAGCTGAACTAGTGTTTTACACATTTTTGGCCTATTTTGGGGCCATTTATAGGTCTAGTCCCCCACTACTAGAAATATAGCCTTAGTCTACTAAGGTTAGAGAGTGGGATCATTTTTTAGTGAGTTCACTTGTAATTTGGAGAGCATCTAAGAGGGAGAAACATTCTCTATTCTTTCTTTCTTTCCTTTATATTTTTCTTTAATCCTATGATGTGGAATTCAAAACTATATTTGAATTCCATTGTATTTATGTGTTGATTTATGCTTCTGTGAGATTATTAGTTCATCATAATTATTGTGCTTGTGATATTTTTGTGACTTGTTCTTGAATGTTAGAATTGCATGAATAGTACACTCTATTAGTGCACACTCTAGTATATATTCATGTTGGTGGAAGTATTGAGAGAAACCTTGGATGTGTTACGGGTACCAGGGTTTGGGTCTGTGTGGGTGTGTGCACGTACGTCTTTTTTGAGTTTTACTATTACATTGCAAGCACACCAGTCTTACCTAACTATTTAAAGTAGTATAAAGGGTTACACGTAGATGTAAAAAAAAGTACCAAGCTAGAGTTGTAAGAGGTCCTAGTATCATAGATAAGATACCTACCTCCCTTTGCCTCGTTTATAGGCCTCGAGAATAGAGCATTCATGGGGGAGTGCCCGGGATATAATCGTATGGGGGAGAAACAGACTTACAACAATAGTTAGACCTTGTTGTGTTCCTCTAATTACAGAGGCAGTGTCAATGGAAGATTACAAGTACACCCAACGTGACAGGTAAGAGGAAGTGTTGATCATTGATCACACCACATGTTATGAGCACTAGATTAGGCTGTCAAAATCCCACATGTGAATGAACCTAGGATCGAAGCATTAATTCAACCATGTTACGCAAGCATTCCCCAAGTGTTTAGCTAATATAGTTTATGTGTTTTTTTTACTTTTCATGTTAGTAGTTGTTAACTGAAACACCAAATCCACCCCCTTGTTTACCATACTATCTATTCCTAGCAACAAGAATAGATTGACAACCCGAATGTGGTCGTGATTGACTTTTAGGCCCTAGCATCTCTGTGGACATAGCCAAGGCTTACTGCTGACTACCCTATCAGTAGCATATTAGTGAGTTGGGTGTAGAACGATAAATTTAAATTTGAACCCCTTTGACCTTGGTGCCTTCACTCGGGTTAATTAACTACAATTAACGAGTCCCAATTGAGGCAGATTGAATTTTGGCACCGTTACCGGGGATGCTAATCATTCAAATTTTCAATTAGCATAACGTGTTAGTAGACTAGTTAGTATTGCTTTTGTTTATCTTTGTATATATTTTTTATTGCTTTTGGTTGAATCTATTTGTTGGTTATCTTGTTGCCTTTTGAATAGTTTGCTAGTGTTTTCTTCGGAAAGGTACTGTTAGCCACTAGTTTATGGTGTATACTCATACCACAAAATAAGGTGTTTTGCATTACTAGACTGATAACATAGGTAATCGAAAAAAAATGAAGTTGAGAGGTAGAGTAGAGGTTCAACCTTGAATGGTTGTGTTGGTAGAGAAGCTGCAAGAGATGGCGGAGGATAACATGACATTGAGGGCTCATGGCCCCTAATCTGGAGATGCAACTATTATGGTTCACGTTCCCCCTATTACCAGCGAATGTGAGCTACAAGCTGAAAAGCGGAATGATTCATTGTCTTCCCATCTTTCATAGAATTTGAGGGAAAGACCCAAGCAAGCACTTATCGGAGTTCCACTTGGTTTGTACAAACATGAAGCCTTCAGGTGTTTCTGAGAATGACTATAATCTGAGGGCATTTCCTTTCTCTCTTCAGGATGTAGTTAAGGATTGGTTGTACTACTTAACTCCCAGGTGTATAGGCTCATTGATGGATATAAAGCAGAGATTTTTAGAGAAGAATTTTCTGGCATCCAAATCTGCCAGACTGAAGAAGCAGCTATCCAATATCTCCCAGGGAGCTACGGACTCACTCTACGACTATTGGGAGCATTTCAAGAGGTTTCTCGCAAGCTGTCCATGCCTTTTTTCAAGTAGGGAGACCTATTTTACTACTTTTTCGAAGGGTTGTGTGATGAAGACATGTGGATGGTGAATGCTCTGCATATAATGGATTAACTACCAATAAAATCCCTAAGGATGCAATGGATCACTTTGAAGAAATGGCCAATGGTATGTGACATTTTGGCACAAGGTCAAGGGTTATGGTCTTGGATGAACCCTCGCAATCACCTAAGTTGGAGGAGAAAGTCCAAGCTCTTGCTTCTATGATGGAGAATCTCCTACGATGGAAGGTTCATCAAGTCAAAGTGTGCAGGTTGTGCAACCTTGACCATAAAAATGAGGCACGTATCAAAGTTGTATAAGATTTACAAGAAGTACATGCAATAGAGTACAACAACAGAAAGGGACCACAATTTTCTAGGGGTCAACAACAAGGGTTCCTGGGGAACCAAAGAGATGCATGCCAAGATCCCTACGTAAAATCATTCAGCCCAAGGTACTAAGACCATCTGAATTTTTGATAGAGGGAAGATAATCAACCTTAAGGATACCGGGGTGGAAAAGCTCCACCTTAACCATACACGAGAGGTAAAGACCCTTTCAACGACCATGCCTCGATCTACAAATCATATCGAGAAGAGATATTAGAAGCCACTGGTCAATTGGGGAAGAAATATGAAGTTTTCATGGAAAAAACAAGGCATGAGATTGAAGACCTTGGCAATAGGGATTTCTCAAGTATCAATAACCTAGAAGTTCAGGTCGAGCAACTCGCCACCTCGGTGAGCCAACTTAAGGCCAAGGAGTCTGGAAAAATCCCTTCCTAACTGGAGTTCAACCTATGGAACGTGAGTGCACTCAATTTGAGAAGTGGGAAGGAAGTTTGTGAATCCAAGAAGAAGGTGATGCAAGAAGATGATAGGGTATTGGAGGCAAAGAAGGCAAACTTCGAAGAGGATGAGATCGTGGTCAAGGAAGCACCATCTAATGAGCTTTCACCACCCAAAGCACAAGTAACTATCCCACATCCATTTCCAAATACTTTATGTGGTGACCAATGATGCTAGCATTCAAAGGATCTTCGAAAAAAAGTCGAGGTAACAATCCCTAATTGAAAATGTGCCATCGTATGCTATGTTTCTTAAAGTTTCATGCACAAAAAAGAGAAGTAGACCAATTAAGAAGGTAGGACATTTAAAAATTGGGGGAGTCACCACTTTAAACAATAAAAATTTGCTTAAGAAATGTGACGACCCCAGAATGTTCTCAATCCCTATCTTCTTAGGTGGAAAACTTGTTAAAAATGCCATGATAGATTTAGGCGCATCCATAAATGTGATCTTAATTAGTTTTTATGAATGCCTAGAGATAGGTGAGCTTAGGGAAACTATATTGAGTTTCCAACTTGCCGATCACTCCAAAGCTAGCCCTCGTGGACTAGTAAAGGATGTGATAGTGCACGTCAGACTTTTATGTCCTAGATGTAGCTCGCGATAGAAGTGCACCCCCAATACTTTTGAGGAGAAAATTTCTTAAAATTTCTAGGACTAAAGTTGATGTTAATTTGGGAACCTTAACTCTAGAATATGATGTGGACAAAGTGTAATTTGTCATCTATAAGTCCAGGCGAGATTCAACTTATTCTTCTTTTATGTGCAAAGGCGTGACCCTATGTGATGAGCATGATTTACATGAATCTTCTTGTGTTACAAATGAGCATGAATACTTGGATGAATTCCATTTTGATGATATTGTTTTTGACTCTGATGAATTGCATGATTCGTGTGACAATATATCTGTGCTAGACTGCTTTTCCATGCTAACTAACTTGCAGTGAGAAAGGAAAAATTTCGAGGGCTTAAAACCCCCTCGACCTCCTCTTAACCCCAAAGTGATGTTTACAGACTCAACCTTAGCAAGCCATGGTGATTCATTTCTTCTGACGGACAATGGGTCTGAAGGTAAGGGTGACACATCGTGGAGACCACTCCACAACGATGTCATCGTGGGTGGAGTCGCAATGGCAATTCTAGAGATCCAAAGTCAGGTGGTTCTAACTAAAATTTCATAAACATGATATAATTCGTGAGGACGACAATAAATATATGTTGCATCTATTTGCTTTGTTTGTGTATTGAGTATTGATTAGATAGATTTTACATGTTCTTGTTTTTTATGAGGATTTTTGAGATGAAACTCTTGCTGGATTTGTAAATTTGAGTTTGAGTCCCGTGATATTATTTGGATGGATTTAGGCTCCAGGGGTGACATAGGTTTTTTGAAAAAACACGAAAAAAACAAAGGAAATAGGTCAAAATTTGTAGTAGCCTCGCACCAAGAGCTGGGGTTGCGCCAAGCCAATGTTCCGTGCCAAGCAACCTTGGCACGAGGAGCCTCACGCCATGATTTGACACGGACTGCACCAGGCTAATGGTCTATTCGCGGGGTTATTAGCGCGAGGGGGGGTGGGTCTGTGCCAGGTACCTTCGGCGCGAGGGTATCTTTGCCATTTCCCCAGTTGCGCTGTCAAATTGTTCCAAAAATGCAAATTTTTAAAAATTCTAAATTTCAAACTAAAAAATGCATTTTGGGTTCATAAATTTTGAAATTCCCTATTTCCTTAGGATTTTTTTTATGCAAATAGTACTTCCAACGTACCTTGTGAATTAATTGATTTGTACTATTGTCCCTTAGTTTGCAATTTTCAAAATTCCATTCTTATCATAATTGTACCTCTCTCCCTTATCACCTATTCTGAAATTTCTAGATCCTCGGTGTATTTCTTCACCTCAATGAAGCATATGACAAATTAAAGCTTTTCAAGAAACACTCACTCACACACACTCCTTGTGAACTTGAAAATTTAAATCTTTTCTCTCAAAAATTAGCAATTTTTTCTTCTTCTTGTATGGATCTGGAAACTCTTAGCTTCAAATTCCGGATCATCCATTGAACTCTTTGTTTCTTTGCTTTATTAACATTGTGGTGGTGTTATATAAAGCATGATTCTTGAATGAGTATGTGTTGTTGAGAAATGTATTTGGGTTTGTATGCATGATCTTGTGTTGAAGAAAGTGTGGGTGGTTTGATGTGCCATTATGCTTGGATGATATGTTCTTCATATGTTGGGTGATTTAGGAGTGGATGAATCTTGATTGCATGATCTTATTGATGGGTTAGTATCACTACAAGAGACAACACATTTTATCTCGGTTCTAGAGGGGTTTTTACCTCGGTGTTTTATCCAAGAATATTGAGGTAAATCCTGCTAGAGTAAAAAGTGGATTTTTTACCGTGGTTTGGAATCGAGGTAAAAAGGTGCCTGTTATCTTAGTTTTCAACCGACATCGGTTGAAAATTTTAGCAACGTCAGTTATAGATACAAGGCCGCCGACTAAAGAACGTATGTGCGACTTCGTTCAAGGCAACGATGGGTTTCACAAGATGCAAGGTTGTTGAATGTCCGGATGCAGTCGAAGGTGAATGAAATGTGGTGATGTCATCTAAACCGATGACAATCCACACAGCGTGCAAGATCGCATGATGTTGAACACTCACGTCTTGGGCTAGCTGATGTGGAACCTATACAAAAACTATTTCATTTTGAATTGCCGAGGTCAAATATAAAAACTGCCGATACCTGCATGCCGGTCACGTAACGTCTGGGTTTAGGGTAGGATGTCGCATCGGTCACACTTCCTTTTTTCTTAATATTTTAATAATTATTATCTGATTGTTAAATGATTAAATGCCATACCACATTCAATTGTTTTCAATTAATTTGGGAAAGAATGGCATGTTCAAACCTTAAAAATTATAACATATAATACAAATAAATGTCATCACATAATGAAATGCATAAAGTAAATTTGAGATGAACTAATTGTTTGAATTGAAACACCATTTTCTACTGTTCACGCCATTAAAACTGTCCGGACGACTAGTAAAATGATATGCCTATCCATCCACATGCTGAAGGTCCATCGATGACTCTCATCAAGTTTTTTAATATCATTACATAAAAAACAAAATTCACATTAGAATTGGGTAGTCCTCAAATGAAATACACATACAGTAGTAAAACTTAGATGACATTAAATCTGATATGGTAAAATAAAATAGAACTGGAGACATGCGACATCGTGGATTATAAATGAAGACATTACTATTACCAAATATATAGTGACGTCGGAAATTCATTCACATGACAACAATATGAGGTGTTATGCGACATCCGTAAAGGTTTGGTAACATTTCCCACGGGACGATGGCATGTTACCAACGTTGCACATTCATACTATGTTCATAGAAATTTCATGATCTTTATTCATAATCGAAACAGATATGGTACTATCTTGGAAAGAATAATAAAAAATATATATAACATGTAACTCAAGCCTCATACCTCATGTAATGTAAGAATCTTTTATCTATTTTTGAGTAAATAAACATGTAGTAGGAGCATCAAATACTCTGTGATTGAACATGGAATAGATGAATAATCTACCTCAATTAATTAGTAATCGAAAATTCTTCATCCTTGGACACTTGATGATGTTTTAGAGAATCATGTTGAATATATTTTTTAAATGTTGTAAGGTTGTGAATGAAATAGATGGTGAGAGTTTGGGTTCTAAGACTGGTGTTGGAAATTGGAAATGGGTGTTAGTGCTGAAATTTATTGGATTGAAATAAGGTGGGGGGAAATTTTGGGTTCAAAATTTTGGCTGAAAATTTGAATTCCCGCCTGAATTGTTTTTGTGACCGGCGTCGGTTACCATTCGTTTCTATGTTGTATGATTCGACATGTCTGCAACTTTGCCGGTAATTTAATTCGCAGGGTTAAGTAACACCATTACAAACACTGTTTCAAGAATGCAACATGTCAATCGTCGTGTTCATGATTGAAGTTGAACTTTATTGTTAACAAAATTCGAATAAAAAATATTTGGTTGAAATTATCATTCTCATATGTAATGCTTATTGTAAGGGTAATAATGGAATACTAACACAATTGATAGACAGTTACCTGGGGACAGATCACAAACCAGACAATTGCGATCCCAAGTAAAACTCATAATCACTGTAACTGATAAAGAAACTCGCATAATCCCATAGAGAGTACCACAACTTACTTACGAATGATCCTTGTATACTTATAAGTCATCATCTATAATTTACTATGGATAATGTACTTGTGCTTTTTAAAAATTGATTAACGGGCTTGTATTACCTTTTAAATTGATAAATAACCTAGAACGTACAATGTCATGCAAATCTATGCAGTGTAACTTATATGTAATGCTTATTGTAAGGGTAATAATGGAATACTAACACGATTGATGGATGGTTACCCCAGGACGGATCGCGGATGGGACACTTGCAATCCCATGTCAAACTCTTTAACCCCGTAACTAATAAAGAAACTTGCATAATCCCACAAAGATTTCCACAACTTCCTTACAAATGATTCTTGTATACTTATAAGTCATAATCAACAATTTACTCAGGACAATGTACTTGTGTTTTTAAAAAATTGTTGAACGGACTTGTATTACCTTTGAATTTGATAAATAACTTAGAATTTATAATTTTACACGAATATATGCTATGGAAATTATTGTTCCCATATGTAAGGCCTATTGTCACGGTAATAATGGAATGCTAACACGATTGGTAGACGGTTACCCCGGGACGGATCACGAACGAGACACTTGATATCCTAAGTCAAACTCCTTAACACTGCAACTGATAAAGAAACTCGCATAATCCCACAAAGAATTCCACAACTTCCTTAAGAATGATCCTTGTATACTTATAAGTCGTCATCAACAATTTACCCTGGAAAATGTACTTGTACTTTTTAAAAATCGATAGACAAACTTGTATTACCTTTTAATTTGATAAATAACCTAGAATATATAATTTCATGTGAATTTATACGTTGGAAATTATTGTTCTTATATGAAAGGCTTACTGTAAGATTAATAATGGAATACTAATACAATTAGCGGATGGTTACCCTGGGACAGATCGCTGACGGGATACTTACAATCCTAAGTCAAACTCTTTAACACTGTAACTTATAAAAAACTTGCACAATCCCACAGAGAGTTTCACTACTTCCTTACGAATAATCCTTATATATTTATAAGTCACCATCTATAATTTAATCTAGACAACGTACTTGTGCTTTTTAAAAATTGATTGATGGACTTTTATTACATTTTTAATTGATAAATAACCTAGAATATACAATTTCACGTGAATCTATCCAGTAGAACTTATCGTTCTCATATGTAATGCTTATTGTAAGGGTAATAATGGAATACTAATATGATTGACGGACGGTTACCCCAGGAAGGATTGTTGATGGGACACTTGCAATCCCAAGTCAAACTCTTTAATGTCGTAACTGATAAAAAAACATGCACAATCCCACAGAGAGTTCCACAACATCCTTACGAATGATCTTTGAATACTAATAATCCATCATCTACAATTTACACCGGATAATGTACTTGTGCTTTTAATAAAATCATGGACGGACTTGTATTACCTTTTAATTTGAAAGATAACCTAGAATATATAATTTCACATGAATCTATGCGGTGGAACATATCGTTCTCATACATTACGCTTATTGTTAGGGTAAAAATGGAATACTAACACAATTGGCGGACGGTTACCCCAGGATGGAGCGCTGACGTGACACTTGCAATCCAAGTAAAACTGTTTAACACCATAACTGATAAAAAAACTCGCATAATCCCACAGAGAGTTTATCAACTTCCCTACAAATGATCCTTGTATACTTATAAGTCATTATCTACAATTTACTCCAGACAACGTATTTGTGTTTTTATAAATAAATTTACAGACTTGTATTTCCTTTTAAATTGATAAATAACCTACAATATACAATTTCACGTGAATCTATGTAGTGGCACTTATTGTTCTCATATGTAACGCTTATTGTACGGGTAGTAATTGAATACTAACATAATTGATGGATGGTTACCCCAGGATGGGTCGCTGATGGGACACTTGCAATCCCATGTCAACCTTTTTAACACCGTAACTATTTAAAAAAACATGCAAAATCCCACAGAGAGTTCCACAACTTACTTACAAATGATCCTTGTATACTTATAAGTCATTATCTACAATTTACTTTGGACAGTGTACTTGTGCTTTTTAAAAACCGATTGACAGACTTGTATTACCTTTTAAATTGATAAAGAACCTAGAATATACAATTTGACAGGAATCTATATTGTGGAACTTATTGTTCTCATACGTAACGCTTATTGTAAGGGTAATAATGGAATACTAACACAATCGGCGGAAGTTAACCCAATATGGATCGCGGATGGGGCACTTGCAATCCCAAGTCAAAATTTTCAACACCATAACTATTAAAGAAACCCACATAAACAGACAGAGAGTTCCACAACTTCCTTACGAATGATCCTTGTATAGTTATAGTCATCATCTACATTTTACACTGGACAACATACTTGTGCTTTTTAAAAATTAATTGACGGACTTTTATTACCTTTTAAATTGATAAATAACCTAGAATATACAATTTCACACAAATCTATGATGTGGAACTTATCATTCTCATATGTAACGCTTATTGTGCAGGTAGTAATGGAATACTAACACGATAGGCGGATGTTACCCCGGTATGGATCGCGGACAGGACACTTGCAATCCAAAGTCAAACTCTTTAACACCGTAACTGATAAAGAAATCGACATAATCCCAGAGTGATTTCCACAACTTCCTTACGAATGATCCTTGTATACTTATACTTCATCATCTACAATTAACTCTGGACAAGGTACTTGTGCTTTTTAAAAATTCATGGACGGACTTGTATTACCTTTTAATTTGATAAATAACCTAGATTATATAATTTCACGTGAACCTATGCCAAGGAAATTATCATTTTTATATGTAAGGCTTATTGTAAGGGTAATAATGGAATACTAACAAGATTGGCGGACGGTTACCCCAGGATGGATCGCGGACGGGACAGTTGCAATCTCAAGTCAAACTCTTTAACCCCGTAACTAATAAAGAATCTGACATAATCCCATTGAGAGTTCCATAACTTTGTTACGAATGATCCTTGCATATATATAAGTCATCGTTTACAATTTACTCCGGACAATGTACTTGTAATTTTAGAAATTGTTTGATGGACTTGTATTACATTTTAATTTGATAAATAACCTAGAATATGTCATTTTACGCTAATCTTAGCCATGGAAATTGTCGTTCACATATTTAAGGCTTATTGAAGGGTAATAATGGAATATTAACACAATTTAAGGACTATTACCCTAGGACGGATCGTGGATGGGACCATAGCACTCCCGGGATAGAACACTTGCAACCCCAAGTCAAACACTTTAACACCCTAACTAATAAAGAAACTCGCAAAATCCCACAGAGAGATCCACAACTTCCTTATGAAGGATCCTTGTGTACTTAAAAGTCATCATCTACAATTTCCTCAGGACAACATACTTGTGCTTTTTAAAAATTAATTGACGGACCTTTATTACCTTTTAAACTAATAAATAATCTAGAATATACAATTCCACGTGAATCTATGACGTGGAACTTATCGTTATGATATGTAACACATATTGTAAGTGTAATAATGGAATGCTCACACAATTGACAGATGGTTACCCTGGGATGGATTGCAAATGAGAAACTTGCAATTCCAAGTCAAAATCTTTAACACCGTAACTGATAAATAAACTCGCATAATCCCACAAAGAGTTCCAAATTCTTGTATACTTATAAGTTATCATCAACAATTTACTATGGAAAATGTACTGGTTCTTTTTAAAAATAATTGGACGGACATTGATTAACTTTTAGTTTGTTAAATAACCTACAACCTATATTTTTTCGTGAATCAATGCCGTGGAAATTATCGTTCTCACAAGTAACACTTATTGTTAGGGTAATAATGGAATACTAAAACGATTGACATAGGGGTACCCCGGGATGAATCGCGGATGGGACACTTGCAATCCAAAGTCAAAATCCATAACTAATAAAGAAATTATCATAATCCTAGAAAGAGCTCCACAAATTCCTTATGAATTATCCTTGTATACTTAGAAGAAATCATCTACAATTTACTCCAGACAATGTATTTTGCTTTTTAAAAATCGATTGATGGACCTGTACTACCTTTTAATTTAATAAATAACCTAGAATATATAATTTCAAGTGAATTTATGCGGTGTAAATTATCGTTCCTATTTGCCAGGCTTATTGTAAGGGTAATAGTAGAATACTAACACGATTGACAAACATTTACCCCGAGATGGTTTGTGGATAGGACACTTGCAATCACTCGTCAAACTCTTTAACACAATAATTGATAAAAAACTTGAATAATCCTACATCGAGTTCCACAACTTCCTTACGAATGATCCTTGTATACTTATAAGTCATCATCTACAATTTACTCCAGACTAATTACTTGTGCTTCTTAAAAATTGTTAGACATACTTATATTACCTTTTAATTTGATAAATATCTAGAATATATAATTTCACGCGAATCTATGCTGTGAAAATTATCATTTTCATATCTAACACTTATTGTAAGGGTAATAATGGAATACTAACACAATTGGTGGATGGTTACCCCGGGATGGAGCGCTGATGGGACAATTGCAATCCCAAGTCAAACACTTTAACACCGTAACTGATAAAGAAACTCGTAAAATCCCACGGAGAGATCCACAACTTCCTTATGAAGGTTACTTGTGTACTTATAAGTAATCATCTACAATTTCCTCAGGACAACATACTTGTGCTTTTTAAAAATTAATTGATGGAATTTTATTACCTTTTAGATTGATAAATAATCTAGAATATATAATTTCACACGAATCTATAATGTGGAACTTATCGTTATGATATGTAACACTTATTGTAAGTGTAATATTGGAATGCTCAAACAATTGACAGATGGTTACCCTGGGATGGATTGTAGATGAGACACTTGCAATTCCAAGTTAAAATCTTTAACACCGTTACTGATAAATAAACACGCATAATCCCACCAAGAGTTCCAAATTTTCCTTAAGAATGATTCGTGTATACTTATAAGGTATCATCAACAATTTACTGTGGAAAATGTACTAGTGCTTTTTAAAAATCAGTGGATGGGCTTTGATTACCTTTATAATTTGATAAATAACCTAGAACATATAATTTTTCGCGATTCAATGCCGTGGAAATTATCGTTCTAACAATTAACACTTATTGTGAGGGTAATAATGGAATACTAACACGATTGACATAGGGGTACCCTGGGATGAATCGCGGATGGGACACTTGCAATCCAAAGTCAAACTTTTAATAACCTTAAATAATAAAAAAATTATCAAAATCCTAGCAAGAGTTCCACAAATTCCTTTTGTATACTTATAAGTCATCATCTACAATTTACTCCAGACAATGTACTTGTGCTTTTGAAAAATTGATTGACGGACTTGTGCCACCTTTTAATTCGATAAATAACCTAGAATATATAATTTCAAGTGAATCTATGTGGTGTAAATTATCGTTCCTATATGCAAGGCTTATTGTAAGGGTAATAGTAGAATACTAACACGATTGACAAAAATTTACTCCAGGATGGTATGCGGATAGGACACTTGAAATCACTCGTCAAACTCTTTAGCACAATAATTGATAAAACAAACTTGCATAATCCTACATAGAGTTCCACAACTTCCTTACGAATGATCCTTGTATACTTATAAGTCATCATCTACAATTTACTCCAAACTAATTACTTGTGCTTTTTAAAAGTTGTTAGACAGATTTATATTACCTTTTAATTTGATAAATAACATAGAATATGTAATTTCACGCGAATCTATGCTGTGAAAATTATCATTTTCATATCTAACACTTATTGTAAGGGCAATAATGGAATACTAACACAATTGGTGGATGGTTACCCCGGGTTGGAGCGCTGATGGGACACTTGCAATCCCAAGTCAAACACTTTAACACCGTAACTAATAAAGAAACTCGCAAAATCCCACGGAGAGATCCACAACTTCCTTATGAAGGATCCTTGTGTACTTATAAGTCATCATCTACAATTTCCTCAGGAAAACATACTTGTACTTTTTAAAAATTAATTGACGGACTTTATTACCTTTTAAATTGATAAATAATCTAGAATATACAATTTCACATGAATCTATGATGTGGAACTCATCGTTATGATATGTAACACTTATTGTATGTGTAATAATGGAATGCTCACACAATTGACAGATGGTTATCCTGGGATGGATTGCAGACGAGACACTTTCAATTTCAAGTCAAAATCTTTAACACCGTAACTGATAAAGAAACTCGCATAATCCCACAAAGAGTTCCAAATTTTCCTTAAGAATTATTCTTGTATACTTATAAGTTATCATCAACAATTTACTATGGAAAATGTACTGGTGCATTTTAAAAATAATTGGACGGACGTTGATTACCTTTTAATTTGACAAATAACCTAGAACATATAATTTTTCGTGAATCAATGCCGTGGAAATTATCGTTCTCACAAGTAACACTTATTGTAAGGGTAATAATGGAATACTAAAACGATTGACATAGGGGTAGCCCAGGATGAATCGCGGATGGGACACTTGCAATCCAAAGTCAAACTTTTAATAACCATAACTAATAAAGAAATTATCATAATCCTAGAAAGAGTTCCACAAATTCCTTATGAATTATCCTTTTTTTAAATGGAAAGACACCCGAGGGTGGGGGTTGATATATTGGTACCCCAAGCCAAAAGAACCATAGTATAGTGGCTAAACTTTACAGAAGGCAACCGAATTGCCCGCAAAATATTAGACAGCCTAAGCTAAGAACTGTACATGATGAGAAATATCAGTCAAGTTTAGTTAGTTGCGATTCCAAAGCTACGAATCTCCACACCCCGTGTTAATTCACACTTTGGCCAGGCAACTAACTAGGAAGTAGTCAGGTATAAAATGATATAGCAAAAATGGGAGAACCCATGCTGATGGAGTCTGAGAAACAATCTCCGAGAGAGCACCAAGCAGCAGCGCAGCAAGGTAAGTAATGGAAGGGAGATTTCCAAAGTGAGGTCAGTCAAAAAAGTACCTGCATGAATAAAAACCATCAGCATTATCAATCCTATCCCAAGCAATTGGAGAGAATTCTAATCTGGGGAGTTTGTTTCTTATCAAGTGCAATAAGACCCCTAATATGCACAGGTACATTACTGAGATTCAAAGTCTGATTATGTGCAGAATGATATTTAGCTATTGCATCTGCCACCAAATTACCCTCCCTAGGCACATACATAAGCACAACGCCACAAAGAAGATGATTGACTTTGTAGGCAACATTAAATAAAGGCCAATGAGCAGTATATGGATCACATATCATCTTGACTGCCAATAAAGAATCCGATTCAATGATAACAGATTCATCCAAGTTGGTATAACTTTGACAAGCAATTTTCACCGCAATAATTTCAGCAAGAAGGGATGATTCAGCAGAGATGGATGCAGAGTTAATCAGTATGGGTGAACCACTACAATTCCTTATTACTACCCCTGCAGCCTTATCCGGGAACCAAGATGCGTCAGTATTGATCTTAATGCAATGTTCTGGAGGTCTCTCCCAGCATACAGTTCGAATAATCAGTTTAGGAGGGGGCCTCAACTGAGGCAAAAGATTTTTTATTGGATGAGGCATGCCATTTGAGGATTTCAGATATGTAGGATTAGAGAATAGTGCTAGCCTGATAAGATCAATAGCTTCCTTACAGATGTAATCGACAAAATAGGGGATTTGTTCAAAAAGATATCGAGTCCTAGCTTTCCAAAGGCACCAGCAAGTAATGGGAGGGAGTATGTTACATAACAGCTGGTGGCCTTTAGGTAGATCCTTACAATTCCAAAAAATGAAGAAGGTTTGAGCTATGGAATGAGGTTCATGTATTTGGAATTTAACTAAAGAAGACATATAACACCATACAGATTTGGCCAGAGGGCATGCAATGAAAAAATGTTCAAGTGAATCCATATGGCAACAAATAAGACATTTCGATGCAAGAGAAAAACCACAGGAAATTAGCACATCATCAAATGGGAGAAGGGAATGTAACATCTTCCAAGCAAAAATAGATATCTTTTTTTCGTAAAGCCCTATGCCATAAAAATTTGAAGGCCAGAGAACTACCCGAAGGACCTGTAATTGCGCTATATGCAGATTTAGATGAAAACTTTCCAACAGGATCAGGCTTCCAGATGAATTATCCTTGTATACTTAGAAGTCATCATCTACAATTTACTCCAGACAATGTACTGGTGCTTTTTAAAAATCGATTGACGGACTTGTGCCACCTTTTAATTCGATAAATAACCTAGAATATATAATTTCAAGTGAATCTATGCGGTGTAAATTATCGTTCCTATATGCAAGGCTTATTGTAAGGGTAATAGTAGAATACAAACACGATTGACAAAAATTTACTCTGGGATGGTATGCGGATAGGACACTTGAAATCACTCGTCAAACTCTTTAGCACAATAATTGATAAAAAAACTTGCATAATCCTACATAGAGTTCCACAACTTCCTTACGAATGATCCTTGTATACTTATAAGTCATCATCTACAATTTACTCCAGACTAATTACTTGTGCTTTTTAAAAGTTTTTAGACAGACTTATATTACCATTTAATTTGATAAATAACCTAGAATATGTAATTTCACGCGAATCTATGCTGTGAAAATTATCATTCTCATATCTAACACTTATTGTAAGGGTAACAATGGAATACTAACACTATTGGTGGATGGTTACCTCGGGATGGAGCACTGATGGGACAATTGCAATCCCAAGTCAAATACTTTTACACCGTATCTGATAAAGAAACTTGCAAAATCCCACGGAGAGATCCACAACTTCCTTATGAAGGATGCTTGTATACTTATAAGTCATCATCTACAATTTCCTCAAGAAAACATACTTGTGCTTTTTAAAAATTAATTGACGGACTTTTATTACCTTTTAAATTAATAAGTATTCTAGAATATACAATTTCACGCAAATCTTTGATGTGGAACTCATCGTTATGATATGTAACACTTATTGTAAGTGTAATAATGGAATGCTTACGTAATTGATAGATGGTTACCCTGGGATGGATTGCAGACGAGACACTTGCAATTCCAAGTCAAAATCTCTAACACCGTAACTGATAAATAAACTCGCATAATCCCACAAAGAGTTCCAAATTTTCCTTAAGAATGATTCTTGTATACTTATAAGGTATCATCAGCAATTTACTATAGAAAATGTACTGGTGCTTTTTAAAAATCAATGGATGGGCTTTGATTACCCTTTCATTTGATAAATAACCTAGAATATATAATTTTTCGTGATACAATGCCGTGGAAATTATCGTTCTCACAATTAACACTTATTGTAAGGGTAATAATGGAATACTAACACGATTGGCATAGGGGTACCCCGGGATGAATCGCGGACGGAACACATGCAATCCAAAGTCAAACTTTTAATAACCATAAATAATAAAGAAATTATCATAATCCTAGAAAGAGTTCCACAAATTCCTTATGAATTATCCCTGTATACTTATAAATCATCATCTACAATTTACTCCAGACAATGTAATTATGCTTTTTAAAAATCGATTGATAGACTTGTACCACCATTTAATTTGATATATAACCTGGAATATATAATTTCAAGTGAATCTATGCGGTGTAAATTATTGTTCCTATATGCAAGGCTTATTGAAAGGGTGATAGTAGAAAACTAACACGATTGACAAAAATTTACTCCGGGATGGTTTGCGGATAGGACACTTGCAATCACTCATCAAACTCTTTAATACAATAATTGATAAAAAAAACTTGCATAATCCTACATAGAGTTCCACAACTTCCTTACGAATGATCCTTGTATACTTATATGTTATCATCTACAATTTACTCCAGACAAATTACTTGCACTTTTTAAAACTTGGTTGACAGACTTATATTACCTTTTAATTTGATAAATAGCCTAGAATATGTAATTTCACGTGAATCTATGCTGTGAAAATTTTCGTTCTCATATCTAACACTTATTGTAAGGGTAACAATGGAATACTAACACAATTGGCGGATGGTTACCCCGGGATGGAGTGCTGACGGGACAATTGCAATCCCAATTCGAACACTTTAACACCATAACTGATAAAGAAACTCACAAAATCCCACGGAGAGATGCACAACTTCCTTATGAAGGATCCCTGTGAATTTATAAGTCATCGTTTACAATTTCCTTAACACAACATACTTGTGCTTTTTAAAAATTAATTGACTTACTTTTATTACCTTTCAAATTGATAAATAATCTAGAATATACAATTTCACGCGAATCTATGACGTGGAACTCATCGTTATGATATGTAGCACTTATTGTAAGTGTAATAAAGGAATGCTCACACAATTGACAGATGGTTACCCTGGGATGGATTGCAGACGAGACACTTGCAATTCCATGTTAAAATCTTTAACACTATAACTGATAAAGAAACTCGCATAATCCCACAAAGAGTTCCAAATTTTCCTTAAGAATGATTCTTGTATACTTATAAGCTATATCAACAATTTATTATGGAAATTGTATTGGTGCTTTATAAAAATCAATGGACGGACTTTGATTACCTTTTAATTTGATAAATAACCTAGAACATATAATTTTTCGTGAATCAATGCTGTGGACATTATCGTTCTCCCAAGTAACACTTATTGTAAGGATAATAATGGAATACTAACACGATTGACATAGGGGTGCCCCGGGATGAATTACGGATGGGACACTTGGAATCCAAAGACAAACTTTTAATAACCATAACAAATAAAGAAATTATCATACTCCTAGAAAGAGTTCCACAAATTCCTTATGAATTATCCTTGTATACTTAGAAGTCATCATCTACAATTTACTCCAGACAATGTACTTGTGCTTTTAAATAATCAATTGACGGACTTGTACCACCTTTTAATTTGATAAATAACCTAGAATATATCATTTAAAGTGAATCTATGTGGTGTAAATTATCGTTCCTATATGCAAGGCATATTGTAAGGGTAATAGTAGAATACTAACACGATTGACAAACATTCACCCCGGGATGGTTTTCGGATAGGACCCTTGCAATCACTCGTCAAACTCTTTAACACAATAATTGATAAAAAAAACTTGCATAATCCTACATAGAATTCCACAACTTCCTTACGAATGACCCTTGTATACTTATATGTCATCATCTACAATTTACTCCAGACTAATTACTTGTGCTTTTTAAAAATTGTTGGACAGACGTATATTACCTTTTAATTTGATAAATATCCTAGAATATGTAATTTCACATGAATCTATGCTGTGAAAATTATCATTCTCATATCTAACACTTATTGTAAGGGCAATAATGGAATACTAAAACAATTGGCAGATGGTTACCCCAGGATGGAGCGCTGACTGGACAATTCCAATCCCAAGTCAAACACTTTAACACCGTAACTGATAAAGAAACTTGCAAAATCCCACGGAGAGATCCACAACTTCCTTATGAAAGATCCTTGTGTACTTATAAGTCATCATCTACAATTTCCTCAACACAACATACTTGTGCTTTTTAAAAATTAATTGACGGACTTTTATTACCTTTTAAATTGATAAATAATCTAGAATATACAATTTCACGCGAATCTATGACGTGGAACTCATCGTTATGATATGTAACACTTATTGTAAGTGTAATAATGGAATGCCCACACAATTGACAAATGGTTACCCTGTGATGGATTACAGACGAGACAGTTGCAATTCCATGTCAAAATCTTTAACACCGTAACTGATAAAGAAACTCGCATAATCCCACAAAGAGTTCCAAATTTTGCTTAAGAATGATTCTTGTATACTTATAAGATATCATCAACAATTTACTATGGAAAATGTACTGGTGATTTTTAAAAAACAATGGATGAACTTTGATTACCTTTTACTTTGATAAATAACCTAGAACATATAATGTTTTGTGAATCAATGCCGTGGAAATTATCGTTCTCACAAGTAACACTTATTGTAAGGGTAATAATGAAATACTAACACGATTGACATAGGGGTACCCCGGGATGAATTGCGGACGGGACACTTGCAATCCAAAGTCAAACTTTTAATAACCATAACTAATAAAGAAATTATCATAATCCTAGAAAGAGTTCCACAAATTCTTTATGAATTATCCTTGTATACTTATAAGTCATCATCTACAATTTACTCCAGACAATGTACTTGTGCTTTTTTAAAATCGATTGATGGACTTGTACCACCTTTTAATTTGATAAATAACCTATAATATATAATTTCAAGTGAATCTATGCGGTGTAAATTATCGTTCCTATATGCAAGGCTTATTGTAAGGTTAATAGTAGAATACTAAAACGATTAACAAACATTTACCCCGGGATGATTTACGAATAGGACACTTGCAATCACTCGTCATACTCTTTAACACAATAAATGGTAAAGGAAACTTGCATAGTCCTACATAGAGTTCCACAGCTTCCTTACCATCATCTACAATTTACTTCTGACTAATTACTTGTTCTTTTTTAAAATTGTTGGACAGACTTATATTACCTTTGAATTTGATAAATAACCTAGAATATGTAATTTCACGTGAATCTATGCTATGAAAATTATCGTTGTCATATCTAACACTTATTGTAAGGGTAACAATGGAATACTAACACAATTGGCGGATGGTTACACCGGGATGAAGCGTTGACGGGACAATTGCAATCCCAGTCAAACACTTTAACACCATAACTGATAAAGAAACTCGCAAAATCCCACGGAGAGATCAACAACTTGCTTATGAAGGATCCTTGTGTACTTATAAGTCAACATCTACAATTTCCTCCGGACAACATACTTGTGCTTTTTAAAAATTAATTGATGGACTTTTATTACCTTTTAAATTGATAAATAATCTAGAATATACAATTTCACGCAAATCTATGACATGGAACTCATGGTTATGATATGTAACTCTTATTGTAAGTGTAATAATGGAATGCTCACACAATTGACAGATGGTTACCCTGGGATGGATTGCAGACGAGACACTTGCAATTCCAAGTCAAAATCTTTAACACCGTAACTGATAAAGAAACACGCATAATCCCACAAAGAGTTCCAAATTTTCCTTAAGAATGATTCTTGTATACTTCTAAGGTATCATCAACAATTTACTATGGAAAATGTACTGGTGCTTTTTAAAAATCAATGGACGGACTTTAATTACCTTTTAATTTAATAAATAAACTAGAACATATATTTTTTTGTGAATCAATGCCGTGGAAATTATTGATCTCACAAGTAACACTTATTGTAAGGGTAATAATGGAATACTTACACGATTGACATAGGGGTACCTTGGGATGAATCGCGGATGGGACACTTGCAATTCAAAGTCAAACTTTTAATAACCATAATTGATGAAGAAATTATCTTAATCCTAGAAAGAGTTCCACAAATTCCTTATGAATTATCCTTGTATACTTAGAAGTCATCATCTACAATTTACTCCAGACAATGTACTTGTGATTTTTAAAAAGAAAAAAGTGCTTTTATAACCCTACCTAGTTGACATAAGTACCAATATAACCTTTCAATATTTGAAAGTGCCAATATAACCCTATATAGCTAGTGAAGTGCCAATATAACCTTATAAGTTTTAAGGATGTGCTGAAATAACCCTACAAATATTAGAAATATGCTAATATAACCCTACAAACATTAGGAATGTGCTGATATAACCCAATAAGATTGCATAATGTGCTGATATAACCCTACCTAATTTCAGCGAACTATGGCGGTTCGGCGAACTATGAGGGTAAAATTGTCCACCTAATTTCAGAGTTAGCCCAAAAGGGTATTTTGGTTAATTTACATAGAGTCAGCGCTGGAAAATTGAGGTCAATGCCGTAAATGAGGTATGAGGGTTATATTGGCACTTTCATTAACTAGTTAGGGTTATATTTGCACTAAAAATTATCATAGGGTTATATTGGCACTTACTCAAGTAGATAGGGTTATATTGGCACTTATCCCTTTTAAAAATTGATTGACGGACTTGTACCACTTTTAATTTGATAAATAACCTAGAATATATAATTTCAAGAATCTATACGGTGCAAATTATCGTTCCTATATGCAAGGCTTATTGTAAGGGTAATAGTAGAATACTAACATGATTGACAAACATTTACCCCATGATGGTTTGCGGATAGGACACTTGTAAACACTTGTCAAACTCTTTAATACAATAATTGATAAAACAACTTGCATAATCCTACATAGAGTTCCACAACTTCCTTACGAATGATCCATGTCTATCTATAAGTCATCATCTATAATTTACTCCAGACTAATTACTTGTGCTTTTTAAAAATTGTTCGATGGACTTATATTACCTTTTAATTTGATAAATAACCTAGAATATGTAATTTCACGTGAATCTATGCTGTGAAAATAATAAATAACCTAGAATATGTAATTTCACGTGAATCTATGCTGTGAAAATATCATTCTCATATCTAGCACTTATTGTAAAGGTAATGATGGAATACTAACACAATTGGCGGTTGGTTACCCCGGGATGGAGTGCTGACGGGACACTTGCAATCCAAATCAAACTCTTTAACACCATAACTAATAAAAAAACTTGCATAATTCCACATAGATTTTATCAACTTCCTTACGAATAATCCTTGTATACCTAAAAGTCATTATCTACAATTTGCTCCATACCACGTACTTATGCTTTTTTAAAATCAATTTAAGAACTTTTATTTCCTTTTAAAATTGATAAATAACCTAAAATATAAAATTTCATGTAAATCTATGCAATGGAACTTATCGTTCTCATATGTAACGCTAATTGTAGAGGTAATAATGGAATACTAACACGATTGACGGACGGTTACCCCAGGACGGGTCACTGAAGGGACACTTGTAATCCCATGTCAAACATTTTAACACTGTAATTGTTAAAAAAAACTCGCATAATCCCACAAAGAGTTCCACAACTTCTTTACAAATGATCCTTGTATACTTATAAGTCATGATCTACAATTTACTTTGGACAATGTACTTGTGCTTTTTAAAATCCAATTGATGGACTTGTATTACCTTTTAAATTGATAAAGAACCTAAAATATAAAATTTCAAACGAATCTATGTTGTGGAACTTATTGTTCTCATATGTAACGCTTATTGTAAGGGTAGTAATGAAACACTAACACGTTTGGCAGATAGTTACCCCGATATAGATAACGGACGGGACACTTGCAATCCCAAGTCAAATTCTTTAACACCATAACTGTTAAAGAAACCCACATAAAAACACACAGAGTTCCACAACTTCCTTACGAATGATCCTTTTATACTTATAAGTCATCATCTACATTTTACACTGGACAACATACTTGTGCTTTTGAAAAATTAATTGACGGACTTTTATTGCCTTTTAAATTGATAAATAACCTAGAAAATACAACTTCATGCAAATCTATGATGTGGAAATTTTTGTTTTCATATGTAACGCTGATTGTGAGGGTAATAATGGAATACTAACCCGCTCGGCGGACGTTACCCCGGTATGGATCGCAGATGGGACACTTGCAATCCAAAGTCAAACTCTTTAACACCATAAATGATAAAGAAACCCACATAATCCCACAGAGAGTTCCAAAACTTCCTTACGAATTATCCTTGTATACTTATAGGTCATCATCTACAATTAACTCCAGACAATGTACTTGTGTTTTTTAAAAATTAATGGACGGACTTCTATTACCTTTTAAATAGATAAATAACCTAGATTATATAATTTCACGTAAATCTATGCCATGGAAATTATCATTTTTTATGTAAGGCTTATTGTAAGGGTAATAAGAGAATACTAACCTGATTGGCGGACGGTTACCCCGGGATGGATCACGGACGGAACACTTGCAATCTCAAATCAAACTCTTTAACCCCGTAACTGGTAGAAAATCTCACAAAATCCCACAGAGAGTTCCAAAACTTTGTTACGAATTATCCTTGGATAAATACAGGTCTTCATCTACAATTTACTCCGGACAATGTACTTGAGATTTTTAGAAATTTATGGATGGACTTGTATTACATTTTAATTTGATAAGTAACCTAGAATATATAATTTTACGTGAATCTATGCCGTGGAAATTGTCGTTCTCATATATAAGGCTTATTGTAAGGGTAATAATGGATTACTAACATGATTTACGGACTATTAACTCGGGACGGATCGTGGATGGGACCATAGCACTCTTGGGATGAGACACTTGCAATCCTAAGTCAAACTCTTTAACACCGTAGCTGATAAAGAAACTCGCATAATCCCACGGAGAGTTCCACAAATTCCTTACGAATGATCCTGGTATACGTATAAGTCATCATCGGCATTTTCCTCTGGACAACATACTTGAGCTTTTTAATAATTAATTGATGGACTTTTATTACCTTTTAAATTGATAAATAACCTAGACTATACAATTTCATGCGAATCTATGATGTGGAACTTATTGTTATCATATGTAACGCTTATCGTAATTGTAATAATGGAATGCTCACACAATTGGCAGACGGTTACCCCGGGATGGATTGTAGATGAGGCACTTGCAATTCCAAGTCAAAATATTTGACACCGTTACTGATAAAGAAACTCGCATAATTCCACAAAGAGTTCAAAATTTTCCGTAAGAATAATTCTTGTATACTTATAAATTATCATCGTACTGGTGCTTTTTAAAAATCAATGGATGAACTTGTATTACCTTTTAACTTGATAAACAACCTAGAACATATTATTTCTCGTGAATCAATGATGTGGTGGAAATTATCGTTCTCACGTGTAACACTTATTGTAAGGGTAATAATGAAATACTAACACAATTGACAGAGGGGCACCCTAGGATGAATCGCAGACGGGACACTTCCAATCCCAAGTCAAACACTTTATAACTATAACTAATAGAGAAATTATCATAATCATAGAAAGAGTTCCACAAATTCCTTATGAATGATCCTTGTATACATCTAAGTCATCATCTATAATTTACTTCAGGCAATGTACTTGTGCTTTTTATAAATTAATGGACAGACTTGTACTACCTTTTTATTTTGATAAATAACCTATTATATAAATTCACGTGAATCTATGCAGTGGAAATTATTGTTCTTATATGCAAGGCTTATTGTAAGGGAAATAATAGAATAATAACATGGTCGACAAACATTTACCCCGGGACGGTTTGCGGATAGGACACTTGCAATCCCAAGTCAAACTCTTTAATACCCTAATTGATTTAAAAAACTCGCATAATCCTATAGAGAGTTCCACAACTTCCTTACGAATGATCCTTGTATACTTATAATTCATCATCTAAAATTTACTATAGACAAATTATTTGTCCTTTTTTAAAAAAATTGGACAGACTTATATTACCTTTTAATTTGATAAATAAGCAAGAATATGTAATTTCACGTGAATCTATGTTGTGGAAATTATCGTTCTCATATGCAACACATATTGTAAGGGTACTAATGGAATACTAACACAATTGATGGACGGTTACCCCGGTATGGATTGCAGACGAGACACTTACAATTCAAAGTCAAACTCTTTATCACCGTTACTGATAAAGAAACTTGTTTAATCCCACAAAGAGTTCCAAATTTTTCTTACGAATGATTCTGGTATACTTATAAGTTATCATCAACAATTTACTCTTGACAATGTACATGTGGTTCTAAAAATCAATGGATGAACTTGTATTACCTTTTTAACTTGATAAATAACCTAGAACATATAATTTCTCATGAATCAATGCCATGGAAATTATTGTTCTCACGTATAACACTTATTGTAAGGGTAATAATGCAATACTAACACAATTGATAGAGGGGTACCCTGGAATGAATTGTGGACAAGACACTTGAAATCCCAAGTCAAACTGTTTATAATCGTATCTAATAAAGAAAATTTTATAATTCTATAAAGAGTTCCACAAATTCCTTACGAATGATCCTCGTATACATATAAGTCATCATCTACAATTTACTCCACACAATGTACTTGTGTTTTTTTAAAATCGATGGACGGACTTGTACTACCTTTTAATTTGATAAATAACCTAGAATATATAATTTCATGTGAAACTATGCGGTGGAAATTATTGTTCTTATATTTAAGGCTTATTGTAAGGGTAACAATACAATACTAACATGATTGACAAATGTTTACCCCGGGATGGTTTAAGGACAGGACACTTGCAATCCCAAGTGATACTCTTTAACATCGTAACAGATAAAAAAATTTGCATAATCCTACAGCGAGTTCCACAACTTCCTTACGAATAATCCTTGTATACTTATAAGTCATCATGTACAATTTACTCCAGACAACTTACTTGTGCTTTTTAAAAATCGATGGACAGACTTATATTACCTTTTTATTTGATAAATAACCTAGAATATGTAATTTAACCCAAATCTATGCTGTGGAAATTATCATTCTCATATGTAACACTTATTGTAAGGGTAATAATGGAATACTAACACAATTGACGGACAGTTAACCCGTGATGGATTGAAGATGAGATACTTGCAATTCCAAATTAAACTCTTTAACACCATAACTGATAAAGAAACTCGCATAATCCCACAATGAGTTCCAAATTTTCCTTACAAATGATTATTGTATACTTATAAGTTATCATCAACAATTTACTCTGGACAATGTAGTTGTGCTTATTAAAAATTAATGGACAGACTAGTATTACCTTTTAAATTGATTAATAACCTAGAATATACAATTTCGCTTGAATCTATGCGTGGATGTTATTGTTTTCACATATTACGCTTATTGTAAGGTTAATTATGGAACACTAACACGATTGGCGGACAGTTACCCCGGTATGGATCGCGGACGTGACACTTGCAATCCTAAGTCAAACTCTTTAACACCATAGCATATAAAGAATCCCACATAAACCCATAGAGAGTTCCACAACTTCATTACGAATGATTCTTGTATACTTATAAGTCATCATCTATAATTTACTATAAACAACGTACTTGTGCTATTGTAAATTAATTGACGGACTTGTAATACCTTTTAAATTGATAAATAACCTAGAATATACAATTTCATGTGAATCTATGTTATGGAACTTATAGTTCTCATATGTAATGCTTATTGTAATTGTAATAATGGAATACTAACACAATTGACGGACGGTTACCCCATGATGGAATGCAGACGAGACACTTGCAATTCTAAGTCAAACTCTTTAACACCGTAACTGATAAAGAAACTCGCATAATCCCACAAAGATTTCCAAATTTTCCTTACGAATGATTCTTTTAAACTTATAGGTTAACATCAACAATTTACTCTGGACAAGATACTTGTGCTTTTCAAAAAATCAATGGACGGACTTGTATTATCTTTTAATTTGATAAAAACCTAGAAAATATAATTTCTTGAAAATCTATGTCATGGAAATTATCGTTCTCACATGTAACACTTATCGTAAGGGTAATAATGGAATACTAACACGATTGATAGAGGTGTACACCAGGATGAATCACAAACGAGACACTGCAATCCCAAGTCTAACTCTTTATAACCGTAACTGACAAAGAAATTTTCATAATCGTAGAAGGAGTTCCACAAATTCCTTACCAACAATCCTTGTATACTTATATGTCATCATCTACAATTTACTTCAGAAAATGTACTTGTGTTTTTAAAAATCAATGGACGGACTCGTATTACCTTTTAATTTGATTAATAACCTAGAATATATAATTTCACATGATTCTATATGGTGGAAATTGTAGTAGTTATATGTAAGGGTAATAATAAAATATTAACACGATGGACAGACGTTTACCCCGGGACAGTTTGCGGACAGGACACTTTCAATCCCAAGTAAAACCCTTTAACACCATAATTGACAAAAAAACTCGCATAATCCCAAAGAGATTTCTACAACTTCCTTACGAATGATCCTTGTATACTTATAAGTCATCATCTACAATTTACTCCAGACAACTTACTTGTGCTTTTTTAAATTAGATTGACGGACTTGTATTTCCTTTTAAATTGATAAATTACCTAGAATATACAATTTCACGTGCATCTATGCAGTGGAACTTATCGTTCTCATATGTGACGCTTATTGTAAGGGTAATAATGGAATACTAACATGATTGATGGATGGTTACCCCGAGTCGGGTCGCTGACGGGATACTTGCTATCCCAAGTCAAACTCTTTAACACCGTAATAGATAAAGAAACTCGCATAATCCCATAGAGAGTTCCACAACTTCCTTATGAATGATCCTTGTGTACTTATAAGTCATCATCTACAATTTACCCTGAGAAATGTACTTGTGCTTTATAAAAATTGATGGACTTGTATTACCTTTGAATTTGATAAATAACCTAAAATATGTAATTTCAAGCAAATCTATGATGTGGAATATATTGTTCTCAAATGTAATGCTTATTGTAAGTGTAATTATGGAATTCTAACACAATTGATGGATGGTTACTTCGGGATGGATTGCTGGCGAGAAACTTGCAATTCCAAGTCAAACTCTCTATCACTGTAACTGATAAAGAAACTCGCATAATCCCACAAAGAGTTCCAAATTTTCCTTACGAATGATTCTTGTACAGTTATAAGTTATCTTCAACAATTTACTCTGGACAATGTACTTGTGCTTTTCAAAAATCAATGGCCGGACTTGTATTATCTTTTAATTTGTTAAATAACCTAGAACATATAATATCTCGTGAATCTAGGTCATGGAAATTATTGTTCTCATGTGTAACACTTATGGTAAGGGTAATAATGGAATACTAACACGATTGACAGAGGTGTACCCTAGGATGAATCGCGGACGAGACACTTGCAATCTCAAGTCAAACTCTTTATAACCCTAACTGATAAAGAAATTTTCATAATCCTAGAGAGAGTTCCACAAATTCCTTACGAAAAAGCCTTGTACACTTATAAGTCATAATCTACAATTTACTCCAGACAATGTACTTGTGCTTTTTAAAAATCGATGGACGGACTTGTATTACCTCTTAATTTCATAAATAACCTAGAATATATAATTTCACATGAATCTATGCGGTGGAAATTATCGTTGTTATATGTAAGGCTTATTGTAAGGTTAATAATAAAGAATTAACACGATTGACAGATGTCTACCCCGGGACGGTTTACGAACAGGACACTTGCATTCCTATGTCAAACTCTTTGACACCGTAACTGATAAAAAACTAGAATAATCCCACTGAGATTTCCACAACTTCCTTGTGAATAATCCATGTATAGTATAAGTTATCATCTACAATTAACTCAAGATAAAAAAAACTCGCTTATTGCCACAATGAGTTCCAGAACATCCTTCTGAATGATCCTTGTATACTTATAGGTCATGATCTTTAATTTAGTCTTGACAACATACTTGTGCTTTTTAAAAATTGATTGAAGGACTTATATTACCTTTAAAATTAATAAATAACCTAGAATATACAATTTCAAGTGAATCTATGATGTGGAACTTATCGTTCTCATATGTAACACTTATTGTAAGGGTAATAATGGAATACTAACATGATTGGAATTTGTGGTTACCCCAGTACGGATCGTGGATGGGACCCATGCAATCCCAAGTCCAACTCTTTGACACCGTAACTGATAAAAAAAACCCACATAATCCCACATAGAGTTCCACAACATTCTTACGAATGAGCCTTGTATACTAATGAGTCATACTCTACAATTTACTCCGGACAATGTACATGTGGTTTTTAAAAATTAATGGACGGACTTGTATTACCTTTTAATTTGATAAATAACCTAGAATAAATAATTTCACGCGAATATATGCGGTTGTCATTATCTTTGTTATATGCATGGCTTATTGTAAGGGTAATAATGATATACTAACACAAGTGGTGGACGGTTACCCTAGGACGGATCACTGACGGGACACTTGAATCCCAAGTCAAACTCTTTAACTCCATAACTAATAAAGAAACTCGCATAATCCCACAGAGAGTTCCACAACTCTCTTACGAATGATCCTTGTATACTTATAAGTCATCATCTACAATTTACTTCGGACAATATACTTGTGCTTTTTAAAATAGATTAATGGTCTTGTATTACCTTTTAAATTAATAAATAAACTAGAATATACAATTTCACGTGAATCTATGCAGTGGAACTTTTTGTCCTCTTATGTAAGCCTTATTGTAAGGGTAATATTGGAAAACTAACATGATTGACGGACTGTTACCCCAGGACGGATTGCAGATGGGATACTTGCAATCCCAAGTCAAACTCTTTAACATTGTAGCTAATAAAGAAACTCGCATAATCCTACAAAGACTTCCACAACTTCCTTATTAATGATTCGTGTATACTAATAAGTCATCATCAACAATTAACTCTTAAAAATGTACTTGTGCTTTTTAAAAATTGATGGACGGACTTGTATTACCCTTTAATCTGATAAATAAACTAGAATATAAACTTTTACGCGAATCTATGCTGTGGAAATTATCGTTCTCATATGTAACACTTAATGTATGGGTAATAATGGAATACTAACACGATGACGGATGGATCGTGGACGGGACACTTGCAATCCCAAGTCAAACTCTTTAACACAGTAACTGATAAAGAATTTTGCATAATCCCACAAAGAGTTCCACATACGAATGATCCTTGTATACTTATAAGTCATCATCATTAATTTACTCTCAACAATGTACTTGTGCTTTTTAAAAATTGATTGACGGGCTTGTATTACCTTTTAATTTGATAAATAACCTGGAATATATAAATTCACGTGAATCTATCCTGTGGAAATTATCGTTCTCATATGTAACACTCATTGTAAAAATAATAACACAATTGACCGACGGTTACCCCAGGATGTATCGTAGACTGAACACTTGCAATCCCAAGTCAAACTCTTTAACACCGTAACTTATAAAGAAACTTGCATAATCCCAGAGAGAGTTCCACAACTCTCTTATGAATGATCCTTGTATACTTAAAAATAATCATCTACTCTGGACAATGTACATGTGCTTTTAAAAAACTGATGACAGACTGGTATTACCTTTTGATTTGATAAATAACCTAGAATATATAATGTCATGTAAATCTATGCGGTGGAAATTATCTAACTTATATGTAAGGCTTATTGTAAGGGTAATAATGAAATACAAACCCGATTGGCGGATGGTTACCCCGGGATGAATTGCTGACGGGACACTTGCAATCCCAAGTCAAACTCTTTAAATCCAAAACTGATAAAGAAACTCACATAATCCCAAAGAGAGTTCCATAACTATCTTACAAATGATTATTATTTATAAGTCATCATCTCCAATTCACTCCGGACAATGAACTTGTGCTTTTTAAAGATTCATGGACGAACTTGTATTACCTTTTAATTTGATAAATAACCTAGAATATATATTTTCACGCAAATATATGTGGTTGAAATTATTGTTCTCATATGTAAGGCTTATTGTAAGGGTAATAATATAATACTAACATGATTAGCGGACGTTTACCCAGGGATGGATCGCGAATAGGACACTTGCAATCCCAAGTTAAAATCTTTAACACCGTAACTGATAAAGAAACTGGCATAATCTCACAGATTGTTGTACACATTCCTAACAAATGATCCTTACATACTTTTAAGTCATCATCTACAATTTACTCCGGACAATGTACTTGTGCTTTTTAAAAATTGATGGACGGACTTCTATTACCTTTTAATTTAATAAATAACCTAGAATATACAATTTCACGTGAATCTACGCGGGGGAAATTATCATTTTTATATGTTAGGTTTATTGTAAGGGTAATAATAGAATACGAACACCATTGGCAAACGTTTACCCTGGGACGGATTGCTGATGGGGCACTTGCAATCCCAAGCCAAAGCCTTTGATACCGTAACTGATAAAAATACTTGCATAATCCCACAGAGTTCCACAACATCCTTATGAATGATCCTTGTATACTAATAATTCATCATCTACGATTTACTCCAGACAACGTACTTGTGCTTTTTAAAAATTGATTGACGGTCTTGTATTACCTTTTAAATTAATAAATAACCTAAAATATACAATTTAACGTGAATCTATGCAGTGGAACCTTTTTTCCTCATATGTAATACTTATTGTAAGAGGAATAATGGAAAACTAATACGATTGACGCATGGTTACCCCAAGACGGATCGCGGATGGGATACTTGCAATCTCAAGTCAAACTCTTTAACATCGTAACTGATAAAGAAACTTGGATAATCCCACAAAGAGTTCCACAACTTCTTTACGAATGATCCTTGTATACTAATAAGTCATCATCAACAATTTACTCTTGACAATGTACTTGTGTTTTTAAAAATTGATGAACGGACTTGTATTTCCTTTAAATTTGATAAATAGCCTAGAATATAAAATTTCACGTGAATTCATGCCGTGGAAATTATCTTTCTCATATTTAACACTTAATGTATGGGTAATAATGGAATACTAACACGATTGACAGACAGTTACCCCTGGATGAATCGTGGACGGGACACTTGTAACCCTAAGTCAAACTCTTTAACACAGTGACTGATAAAGAAATTCACATAAACCCACAAAAATTTCCACATACTAATGATCCTTGTACTTATAAGTCATCATCATCAATTTACTCTTGACAATGTACTTGTGCTTTTTAAAAATTGATGGACGGACTTTTTTTTTTAATGAGAAACACCCGAGGGTGGGGGAGAGTATATTAGAGGTTCCCCAAGCCTCAATCAAACTAAGTAAGATTTACAAACATAGCATATTTTCTGTAGTTCGAGATGAGGCAACATGGTTTCCCCCCAAAAGTCCTACCAATACTAAATATCTACCTGCGTAAACAGCTATCCTAGCAAGAAAAGGTTAGATGATGAAGTTGCCATCCGGCTGAGAGAATCTCCACCCCCTGTGTTAATTCTCACCACCGGCCAGGCAACTTCAATTACAAGGAGTGATGTCTTAAAGTTAAAATTTCTGAACCTAAATTCCCAAAAGAAATGCAACCGGTCCATAGCAGATATGTGCAAAACTGGAGCTGATAGAGGCCAGAAAGTGAAGTGGAAGATCCAGACCCGCCTCCTCACTGATGTAGCAATTTGCTGCCAAGGTCAGTATAGCGATGACTATCGTAAGTACCGGTAGTAGATATCCAGTAAGAGTGTTATCCTCCTGATAAAAAAATAGGGTTCCACAAGGATCGTTGAACTCGCCACAGCTGAACTGTAGCAATAAAGCAAATACCAAACCTGCATGAGCAAAAACATCTTTATTAGCAGTATCAATCCTTAGGCAAGGCATGTTAATGCATTCGAACTTGCGGTATGTGAAACATATCTAATGCAATCAAGCCTTTGATATGCTGGGGAATGTTATTTAAATTAAGACATTGAAGATGACCAGTACGATGCTTTGCAATAGCATTTGCAACAGAATTTCCTTCTCTGAAAACATGAATAAGATGAGCACACCCTAATATGGTTTTAAGCTTGTAAGCCAATTCAAACAGATTCCAATTTGCAGAATAAGGGTCATATATCATGTTAATAACTAACCTGCAATCAGTTTCGAAGATGCATTGTTGGCCTATGTCACTTAAATTTTCGCAAGCAAATAGCAATGCCTTCAGTTCGGCTTCTAAAGGTGAAGCAGCAGATATAAAAGTAGAAGCTAGATTAATCAAAGCCCCCGAGCTATCTCGGACAATAAAACCAGCAGCTGCCTTATTATGAAACCATGAAGCATCTATGTTTATTTTTATTGACCCCAGTGGAGGTCTCTCCCAGTAAACAGTAGATATGTTAGGTTTCGGGGGAGGTCTAATGAAAGGGATCCAATGGCTGAGAGGTGATGCAATAGTAGCATGAGAGAAATAAGTCCTTGGAGTAGTTAAAAAGGCTAGCTTAATCAAATCTTGTACTTCCTTGGAGATTATCTCTGAAGAGAAAGGCTTATTATCAATAAAATTATTCCTAGCTTTCCAAAGCGACCAGCAAGTAAGAGATGGAATGATTTTACAAATAAAATGCTTCCAGCCAGTTAAATCATGAGTATTCCAAAAGATAAAAAATCTGTGAGTAAGGGAATGATCAGGACTTAGATGAAAGTGTACTATAGATGCTATGTTATTCCAGACAGTCTGAGCCATAGGACATGAAATAAAGAAATGCTGAATTGAGTCTGAACTAAAACAGGCCAGGCACTTAGAAGCTAGACTAAAACCACAAGTAATAAGCACATCATCAAAGGGAAGGAAAGATTGCAGCATTTTCCAGGTAAAAATGGATACCTTTTTTCTGTAGAGATTTATTCCATATGAACTAGTAAGCAGGAAAATTACTTGGTTCATGAGTAAGAGCCCTATATGTAGACTTAAATGTGAAGTTACCCGAGGTTTCAGCCTTCCATATCAGTCTGTCTTCCCTATCAAGAGTCAGTTCTGCCACTTGAAGAAAAGACAAAGTATCATGTTCGAGGAAAGCACCAATCTGAGTTAAAATAGTTGCCCTGTTGCTAATAAACTCTGCCACTGCCAGATATGGCCTTTCAGCAACTATATGCTCAGGGATAATATTACATAAAGGACCTCTAGGGCACCAATTAGCAGACCAGAAACCACAGGTTCCCTTGCCATGAATGATTAATGAGTTATGTTCAGCAAAAGAATTAATGGACAAGATTCTCTTCCAAGTTACTGATTTCCTATAGGAATGAGGAAGAGCCCAAAGTAGCTTAGACCAAAGAGTGTTCCCTAATTGACTCTTCCACTAGAGTTTAGCTGAACATGTATCAATAATGGCCTTAACAGATCTAAAACCAAGTCCATTTAATTCAGTTGAGACAGCAATGGCAGACCATTTTTTCCAACTTTTATTATTTTTTCCATTTGATTCCCCCCAAAAAATCTTGCTAATCTTCTTTCAAATGTTCGAATTATTATTTTAGGGGGATTAGTAACAGCCCATAAATGTTGTGGCAGAGAGTATAGGCAGTGTGTAATTAAAATCAGCTTGCCCCCAGCACTTAACCACCTATTATTCCAACTTTGAAGTTTAGTATCCAGGCTGGCCATTAGTGGTTGGAAGTATCTCTGAAGAGTTCTACCTTGGAAAATGGGACAGCCAAGGTACTTAAATGGGAAAGAGCCTTTTTTCATTTTTAGTATAGATCTAACCTGATTACACTTTAAAATCGAAGCCCTTTTGCTAAGATAAAAATCATATTTTTCAAAATTGAACTTCTGTCCCGAGGTGACCTCAATTATATCTAAGAATGCTTTTATTTTTATGAGATTAGACTTAGATGCTTGCATAAAGATTATGGTGTCATATGCATACATTAAGTGGGAAACAGCAGGGATTGAGGCAGGTATTTGGAAATGAGTAAGACTATTATTAGAAAAAATAAAAGACAGACTCCTAGAGAATGCTTCAGTAAAAATATTGAAAAGGAAGGGAGAGAGTGGATCACCTTGTTTGATACCTCTAGTAGCTTTGAAAAAGCCTACTGCGTTCCCATTTACAAGAACAGAGAAGTAAGCCTGAGATAAATTACTCATAACAGCAGTTAAAAAGGTTCCATCAAAACCAAATTTAGTTAGAATCTTCCTAAGAAATTACCAGTTGACTCTGTCAAAGGCTTTCATTAAGTCTAATTTCAGAATACAATTAGGGGATCTATTTTTTTTTTCTAAAAATCTGACCATTTCCTGAAAGTACAGGATGTTATCAGAAATATCTCTTTTCCTCAAGAATGAAGATTGGTTTGGAGAGATAAGTGTGTCCATGTAAGGCCTTAGTCTTTCCATTAAAACCTTAGAGCAGATTTTGTTAAGTTCATTAGATAAGCTGATAGGTCTAAAGTCCGCAAAAGAGCAAGGTGTAGCTTTCTTGGGAATTAGTGTAATCCAGGTACTAGATATTCCTTTCGGGATATTAGAGCCTAAGATGAAATCATTAACAGCCTCCATTAGATCATGTTTAATGAAAGACCAGCATTTTCTATAAAATTTGGGTGTGAATCCATCTGGCCCTGGACTGCTGTTACTATTTAAACCTTTTATGACTGCTTCTAACTCAGATTCTAGCACAGGCATAGCTAAAGTTTGGTTATCCGTGGCAGTTATTAATTTTGGGATTTGACTAAGAAATTGAGAGCAATATGTATCATCCATATTATTGTCAGGCACAGTTAATAATTCAGAAAAGAAAGCAACTGCCTCCTTCTGAATGTCAGTGTATGTTGTTAACCACTGTCCTGCATGATTTTTGATTTTATTAATCTGCATCTTACAATTATTTTCCTGGACAACTTTATGAAAAAGTTGAGTATTGTTATCCCCCAACTTATGCCATTTTAGTCTCGCTTTCTGTTTCCAGAACTTTTCTTTCACCTTTAGAGCCCTGAGCAGTAGTGCTTTTTTTCTGGTTTAACTTTACAAGTTCAGTCACAGTTGGACTTAAATCATAAGCTAGTTCTTGCATTCTAAGGGCTTCCTCAGCAAGTAATACGTTAGAATCAATATTTCCAAAAGACTCTCTATTCCATGTTTTAATCACCTTTTTAAGCCTAACCAATTTTAAGTAGAACCTGATCATGCCCCTGTTTTGAATTGGAATTTCGTAGTTATCCTGAATTAAACCAATAAAGTCAGTCCTTTGGAACCAGGCATTAATAAACCTAAAAGGCTTTGGAAAAAAGGGAACTAGGTTAGACAATTGCAGGAGGAGAGGTGAGTGGTCCGACGTATGTCTATTAAGAATCTGGATGGAGAAAATGGAAATTTAGTGCTCCATGTAAGTGTACAAAGTCCTCTATCTAACCTTTTAGATGTAGGTTTTCTCAGCCTAGAATTACACCAAGTAAACAAATTACCCACTGGAACTAATTTCCTGATGGACGGACTTGTGTTACCTTTTAATTTGATAAATAGCCTAGAATATATAATATCCCGCGAATAAATGTTGTGGGAATTATCGTTCTCATATGTAACACTCATTGTAAATGTATTAACACGATTGACAGATGGTTACCCCTAGATGGATCGTGGACGGGACACTTGCAATCCCAAGTCAAACTCTTTAACACCGTAACTTATAAAGAAACTTGCATAATCCTAGATAGAGTTCCACAAATCTCTTTGGAATGATCCTTGTACACTTAAAAATCATCATCTACAATTTACTCCGGACAACGTACTTGTGCTTTTCAAAAATTTATTGACGGACTTGTATTACCTTTTAATTTGATAAATAAGCTAGAATATATAATTTCACACGTCACTATGCGGTGGAAATTATCGTTCTTATATGTAACGATTATTGTAAGGGTAATAATGGAATACTAACACGATTGGCGGGCAGTTACCCTGGGATGGGTTGCTGACGGGATACTTCCAATCCCAAGTCAAACTCTTTAACTCTGTAACTAAAAAAAAAACTCGCACAATCCCATAGAGAGTTCCACAACTCCCTTACGAATGGTCCTTGTATACTTATAATTCATCATCTACATTTTACTATGGACAAAGTACTTGTGCCTTTTGAAAATCAATTGACAGAATTGTTTTACCTTTTAAATTGATAAATAATCTAGAATACGCAATTTCATGCAATCTATGAAGTGGAACTTATCGTTCTCATATGTAATGCTTATTGTAATGGTAAGAATAGAATACTAACATGATTGATGGATGGTTACCCTGGAACGGATCGCGGATAAGCCACTTGTAATCCTAAGAAAACTCTTTAAACTCGTAACTACTAGAGAAACTCGCATGATCCCACAGAGAGTTCCTCAACTTCCATACTAATGATCCATGTATACTTATAAATTATCATCTACAATTTACTTCGACAATGTATTTGTGCTTTCTAAAAATTGATGGACGGAATTTTATTTCCTTTTAATTTGATAAAATAACCTAGAATATACAATTTAATTTGATAATAATGGAATACTAACACGATTGACGGATGGTTACCTCAGGATGGATTGCAGACGAGATACTTGCAATTCAACCTCAGACTCTTTAACACTGTAACTAATAAAGAAACTCGAATAATCCCACAAAGATTTCCAAATGTTTCTAACGAATGATTCTTATATACTTATAAGTCATCATCAACAATTAACCTAAACAATGTACTTGAGCTTTTTAAAAATTGATGGATAAACATGTATACCATTTTAATTTAGAACATAAAATTTCAAATGAGTTTATGCCGTGGAAATTATCGTTTGCATATTTAACACTTATTGTAATGGTAATAATGGAATACTAACATGACTGACTGACGGTTACCCCAGGATGGGTCACCAACTTGACACTTGCAATCCCAAGCAAAACTCTTTAACACAGTAATGGATAAAGAAATTTTCATGATCCTAGAGAGAGTTCTACAAGTTTCTTACGAATGATCCTTGTATACTTATAAATCATCTTCTACAATTTACTCCAGACAATGTACTTATGCTTTTTAAAATTGATGGACAGACTTGTATTACCTTTTAATTTAATAAATAACCTAGAATATATAATTTCACATGAATCTATGCGATGGAAATTATCGTTGTCATATATAAGGCTAATTGTAAGGGTAATGATAGAATACAAACACGATTGGTGGATGGTTACCCTGAGACGGATCCCAAACAGGACACTTGTAATCCCAAGTCAAACTCTTTAACACTGTAACTGATCAAGAAACTAGCATAATCCCACAGAGAGTTGCACAACTTGCTTATGGATGATCCTTGTATACTTTCAAGTCATCATCTACAATTTGCTCCAGACAATGTACTTGTGCTTTTTCAAAATTGATTGAGGCACTTGCATTACCTTCTAATTTGATAAATAACCTAGAATATATAATTTCACATGAATCTTTGTCGTGGAAATTATCATTCTCGTATGTAAGGCTTATTGTAAGGGTATTAATATATTACTAACATATTGACAGACAGTTACCCCTGGATTGATTGTGGATGGGACACTTGCAATACCAAGTCAAACTCTTTAACATCGTAACTGGTAAAGAAACTCGCATAATGACACATAGAGTTCCACAACTTCCTTACGAATGACCCTTGTATACAAATAAGTTGTCATTAACAATTTACTCTTGACAATATACTTGTGCTTTTTAAAAATCAAAAGACGGACTTGTATAATCTTTTAATTTGATAAAAAACACAGAGCATATAATTTCACGTGAATCTATGTCGTGGAAATTATCGTTCTCATATGTAACACTTATTGTAAAGGTAATAATGGAATACTAACACGATTGACAGACGATTACCCTGGGATGGATCACGGACGGGACACTTGCAATCCTAAGTCAAACTCTTTAACACTGTAACTGATAAAGAAATTTGCATAATCATAAGAAAGTTCCACAAATTCCTTCCGAATGATCCTTTTATACTTATAAGTCATCATCTACAATTTACTCCAGACAATGTTCTTGTTCTTTTTAAAAATTGATGAATGGACTTGTATTACCTTTTAATTTGATAAATAACCTAGAATATATAATTTCACGCAAATCTATGATGTGAAAATTATCGTTCTCATGTGTAAGGCTTATTGTAAGGGTAATTATAGAATACTAACACACTTGCTGGACATTTACCCCATGACGGATCGCGAATAGGACACTTACAATCCCAAGTCAAACTCTTTAACATCGTAATTGATAAAGAAACTAGCATAATCCCACAGAGAGCTCCACAACATCCTTACGAATGATCCTTGTATACTTATAAGTCATCAGCTACAATTTACTCCGGACAATGTACTTTTGCTTTTTAAAAATTGATTGACGATCTTGTATTACCTATGCAGTGGAACTTTTTGTCCTCATATGTAACACATATTGTGAGGGAAATAGTGGAAAACTAACATGATTGATTGATGGTTACCCCTGGATGGATCGTGGATGGGATACTTGCAATCCCAAGTCAAAATATTTAACATTGTAACTGATAAAGAAACTTGCATAATCCCACAAAGAGTTCCACAACTTCCATATGAATGATCCTTGTATACTAATTTCAGTCGAATCTATGTTGTGGAAATTATCGTTCTTATATGTTACACTCATTTTAAAGGTAATAACACGATTGACAAACGGTTACCCCTGGATGGATAATGGACGGGACACTTGCAATCCCAAGTCAAACTCTTTAACACAGTAACTTGTAAAGAAACTTGCATAATCTCAGAGAGAGTTCCACAACTCTCTTACAAATGATCCTTGTATACTTAAAAATCATCATCTACAACTTACTCCAGACAATGTACTTGTGCTTTTTAAAAATTGATGGACGGACTTGTATTACCTTTTAATATGATAGATATGCAAGAATATATAATTTCACACTAATCTATGCGGTGGAAATTATCGTTCTTATATGTAAGGATTATTGTAAGGGTAATAATTGAATACTAACATGATTGGCTGGTGGTTACCCTGGGGCAAGTCGCTGACGGGACACTTGCAATCCCAAGTCAAAATCTTTAACTTTGTAACTGATAAAAAAAAACTCACAAAATCCCATAGAGAGTTCTATAACTTCCTTACGATTGGTTCTTGTATACTTATAATTCATCATCTACAATTTACTCTGGGCAACGTACTTGTGCCTTTTGAAAATCAATTGACAGACTTGTTTTACCTTTTAAATTGATAAATAACCTAGAATATACAATTTTGCGCTAACCTATGCAGTGCAACTTATCGTTCTCATATGTAATACTTAAAGTAAGGGTAAGAATAGAATACTAACATGATTGATGGATGGTCAGCCTGGGACAGATCGCAGATGAGATACTTACAATCCAAAGTCAAACTCTTTAACCTCTTAACTGCTAAAGAAACTTGCATAATCCCACAGAGTTCCACAACTTCAATATGATTAATCCTTTTATACTTACTTTTAAGTCATCATCTACAATTTACTCCGGACAATGTATTTTTGCTTTTTAAAAATTGATGGACGGAATTGTATTACCTTTTAATTTGATAAAATAACCTAGAATATACAATTTTACGCGAATCTATGCACCAGAACTCATCGTCCTCATATGTTAAGCTTATTGTAAGGGTAATAATGGAATACTAACACGATTGATGGACAGTTACCCCATGATGGATTGTAGACGAGATACTTGCAATTCAAAGTTAGACTCTTTAACACTGTAACTGATAAAGAAACTCGCATAATCCCACAATGATTACCAAATGTTTCTTACGAATGATTCTTGTATACGTATAAGTCATCATAAACAATTTAATCTAGACTATGTACTTGTGCTTTTAAAAAATTGAAGGACTAACATGTATAAAATTTTAATTTGATAAATAACCTAGAAAATAATATTTCACGTGATTCTATGCCGTGGAAAATTTTTTTCTCATATTTAACACTTATTGTAATGGTAATAATGGAATACTAGCACGATTGACAGACAGTTACCCCGGGATGGGTCACGAATGTGACACTTGCAATCTAAGTCAAAATCTTTGACACAGTAACTGATAAAGAAATTTTCATAATCCTAGAGAGAGTTCCACAAATTCCATATGAATGATCCTTGTATACTTATAAGTCATCATCTACAATATACTCCAGACAATGTACTTGTTCTTTTTTAAATTGATGAACGGACTTGTATTACCTTTTCATTTGATAAATAACCTAGAATATATAATTTCACGCAAATCTATGTGGTGGAAATTATCGTCCTCATATCGAAGGCTTATTATAAGGGTAATAATAGAATACCAACACAATTGGAGGATGTGTACCCTAAGACGGATCGCGAACAAGACACTAGCAATCCCTAGTCAAACTATTTAAAACCGTAACTAATCAAGAAACTAGCATAATCCCACAGAGAGTTGCACAACTTCCTTACGAATGATACTTGTATACTTTTAAGTCATCATCTAGAGTTTACCCCGGACAATGTACTTGTGCTTTTTAAAAATTGATTGACGAACTTATATTACCTTTTAATTTGGTAAATAAACAAGAATATATAATTTTACGCGAATGTATGTGGTGGAAATTATCATTCTTATATATAAGGCTTATTGTAAAGGTAAAACTGGAATACTTACACAATTGGTGGACGTTTACCTCGGGATGGATCGTTGACGGGACACTTTCAATCCCAAGTTAAACACTTTAACACTGTAACTGATAAAAAAACTCGCATAATCCCTTAGAGAGTTCCACAACTTCCTTATCAATGATCTTTTTATACTCATAAGTCATCTTCTACTATTTACTCTGGAAAACGTATTTGTGCTTCTAAAAATCGATTGAAGGTCTTGTATTACCTTTTAAATTGATAAATAACCTAGAATGTGAAATTTCACACAAATCAATGAAGTGGAACTTATCGTCTTCATTATGTAATGCTTATTGTTAAGGTAATAATGGAATACCTACACGATTGAATGACGGTTACCCTGGAGCGAATTGCTAATGGGACACCTGCAATCCCAAGTCAAACTCTTTAACCCCATAACTGATAAAGAAACTTGCATTATACCAAAGAGAGTTCCACAATTTCCTTACGAATGAACCTTTTATACTTGTAAGTTATCATCTACAATTTACTCCGGACAATGTACTTGTGTTTTTTAAAAATTGTTGTATTACCTTTTAATTGGATAAATAACCTAGAATATGTAATTTCACATGAATCTATGCCATGGAAATTATCGTTCTCATATGTAACGCTTATTGTAAGGATATTAATGGAATACTAACCCAATTGACAAACGGTTACCCCGGGATTGATTGTGGATGGGACACTTGCAATACCAAGTCAAACTCTTTAACATCGTAACTTGTAAAGAAACTTTCATAATCCCACAAAGAGTTTCACAACTTCCTTACGAATGATCCTTGTATACAAATAAGTTATCATCAACAACTTACTCTTGACAATGTACTTGTGCTTTTGAAAAATCCATGAACAGGCTTGTATTACTTTTTAATTTGATAAATAACCTTAAACATATAATTTCACGTGAATCTATGCCATGGAAATTATCATTCTCATATGTAACACTTATAGTAATGGTAATAATGGAATACTAACACGATTGACCTACGATTACCCCGAGATGTATCATGGATGTGACACTTGCAATCCAAAGTCAAACTCTTTTACATCGTAACTGATAAAGAAATTTGCATAATCCTAGAGAGAGCTCCACAAATTCCTTCCGATTAATCCTTGTATACTTATGAGTTATCATCTACAATTTACTCCTGCAATGTACTTGTGCTTTTTGAAAATTGGACGGAATTTTACTACATTTTAATTTGATATATAACCTAGAATATATAATTTCACAAAAATATATGTGGTGGAAATTATTGTTCTCATATGTAAGGCTTATTGTAAGGGTTATAATAGAATACTAACACGATTGGCGGACGTTGACCCCGGGACATATATCGAACAAGACACTTGCAATCCCAAGTCAAACACTTCAACACCATAACTGATAAAAAAACTTGCATAATCCCACAGAGATTTCCACAAATTTATTACGAATTATCCTTGTATACTTATAAGTCATCATCAACAATTTACTCTGGACAACGTACTTGTACTTTTTAAAAATCAATTAACTTTCTTGTATTACCTTTTAAATTGATAAATAACCTAGAATATACAATTTCACAAGAATCTATGAAGTGGAACTTGTCGTCCTCATATGCAACGCTAATTCTAAAGGTAATAATGGAATACTAACACGATTGACGGACAGTTACCCCGGGACGGATCGCTGACGGGACACTTGCAATCCCAAGTCAAACTCTTTAACCCCATAACTAATCAAGAAACTTGCATAATCCCACAGAGAGTTCCACAATTTCCTTAAGAATGATCCTTTTGTGCTAGTAAGTCATCATCTACAATTTACTCCGGACAATGTACTTGTGCTTTTTAAAAATTGATGGATGAAATTGTATTACCTTTTAATTTGATAAATAACATAGAATATATAATTTCATGAAAATGTATGATGTGGAAATTATTGTTCTCATATGTAATGCTTATTGTAAGGTTATTAATGGAATACTTACCCGATTGACAGACGGTTACCCCAGGATTGATTGCGGACGGGACACTTGTAATATAAAGTTAAAATCTTTAAGATCGTAACTGATAAAACAACTAGCAAAATCCCACAGAGTGTTGCACAACTTCCTTACGAATGATCCTTGTATACTTTTAAGTCATCTTTACAGTTTACTCCGGACAATGTACTTGTGTTTTTTTAAATATTGATGGATGGACTTGTGTTACTTTTTAATTTGATAAATAACCTAAAATATAAAATTTCACGCAATTCTATGCTGTGGAAATTATCATTCTTATTGTTACTCTTGTTTTAAGGGTAATAATGGAATACTAACACAATTGGCGAACGTTTACCCCTTCACGGATCACTGATGAGACACTTGAAATCCCAACTCAAACACTTTAGCACTGTAACTGATAAAAAAAGTCGCATAATCCAACAAAGAGTTGCATAACTTCCTTACGAATGATTATTGTATACGCATAAGTCACCATCTATAATTTACTCTAGAATACGTACTTGGTGCTTTTTAAAAAAGGATTGATGGTCTTGTATTACCTTTTGAATTGATAAATAACTTTCAATATAAATTTTCACATAAATCTATGCAGTGGAACTTATCGTCCTCATATGTAACGCAATAATGGAATACTAAAACGATTGACGGACGGTTACCTCGGGATGGATCACTGACGAGACACTTGCCATCCTAAGTAAAACTCTTTAACCCTGTAACTGATAAAGAAATTCGCATAATCCCACAGAGAGTTCCATAATTTCCTTACAAATGTTCCTTTTATACTTTTAAGTCATCATCTACATTTTAGGACAATGTGCTTGTGCTTTTTAAAAATTGTTGGATGAACATGTATTACCTTTTAATTTGATAAATATTCTAGAATATATAATTTCATGCTAATCTATGCCGTGTAAATTATCATCATCATATGGAACGCTTATTGTAAGGGTATTAATGGAATACTAACTTGATTGAAGGACGGTTACCCCGGGATTGATTTCTGATGGGACACTTGTAATACCAAGTCAAACTTTTTAACATCGTAACTTATAAAAAAACTCGCATAATCCCACAAAGAGTTCCACAACTTCCATACTAATGATCCTTGTATAATAATAAGTTTTCATCAACAATTTACACTTGATAGTGTACTTGTGCCTTTTAAAATCTATGGTCATACTTGTATAACAATTTAATTTTATAAATAACCTAGAACATTTAATTTCACGTGAATGTATGCTTTGAAAATTATCATTCTCATATGTAATACTTATTGTAAGGGTAATAAAGGAATACTAACATGATTGACAAACGATTACCCCAGAACGGATCACGGACGGGACACTTGCAATCCCAAGTCAAACTATTTAACACCATAGCTAATAAAGAAATTTGCATAATCCTGGAGATAGTTCCACAAATTCCATACGAATGATCCTATTATACTTATAAGTCATCATCTACCATTTACTCCAAATAATGTATTTTTACTTTTTAAAAACTGATGAACGGACTTGTGTTACTTTTTAATTTGATAAATAACCTAGAATATATAATTTAAAGCGTTCTATGTGGATGAAATTATCGTTCTTATATGAAAGTCTTACTGTAAGAGTAATAATGGAATACTAACACAATTGACGGATGTTTACCCCGAGACGGATCGCTGACAAGACTCTTTAAATCCCAACTCAAACTCTTTAACACTGTAATTGATAAAAAAAGTCACATAATCCCACAAAGAGTTGCACAACTTCCTTACGAATGATCTTTGTATACTTATAAATCACCATCTACAATTTACTCTGGAATGCGTACTTTGTGCTTTTTAAAAATTGATTGACGGTCTTGTATTACCTTTTGAATTGATAAATAACCTTCAGTATACAATTTCACACAAATCTATGCAGTGGAACTTATTGTCCTCACATGTAACGCTTATTGTAAGGGTAATAATGGAATACCAAAAAGATTGACGGATGGCTACCCCGAGATGGATTGTTGATGGGACACTTGCAATCCCAAGTCAAACTCTTTAACCTCGTAACTGATAAAGAAACTCGCATAATCCCACAAAGAGTTCCACAATTTCCTTACAAATGATCCTTTTATACTTTTAAATCGTCATCTACAATTTACTCCGGATAATGTACTTGTGCTTTAAAAAAATTGATGGATGAACTTGTATTGCCTTCTAATTTGATAAATAACCTAGAATATATAATTTCACGCGAATCTGTGCCATAGAAATTATCGTTATCATATGTAATGCTTATTGTAAGACTATTAATGGAATACTAACCTAATTGACGGATTGCTACCCCAGGATTGATTGCTGATGGGACACTTGTAATACAAAGTCTAACTTTTTAACATTGTAATTGATAAGGAAACTCGTATAATCCCACAAAGAGTTCCACAACTTCCTTACGAATGATCCTTGTATAATAATAAGTTATCATCAACAATTTACACTTGACAATGTACTTGTGCTTTTTAAAATCCATGGACGTACTTGTATAACCAATGAATTTGATGAATAACCTGAACATTTAATTTCATGTGAATCTATGCCTTGGAAATTATCGTTCTCATATGTAATACTTATTGTAAGGGTAATAATGGAATATTAATATGATTAACAGGCGATTACCCCAGGATGGATCACGGACTGAAAAAGAAATTTGCATAATCCTACAGAGTGTTGCAAAACTTCCTTACGAATGATCCTTGTATACCTTTAAGTCATCATCTACAATTTACTCCGGATAATGTACTTGTGCTTTTTAAAAATTAATGGACGGATTTGTGTTACTTTTTAATGTGATAAATAACCTAGAATATATAATTTCACGTGATTATATGCGTTGGAAATTATCGTTCTTATATGTAAATCTTATTGTAAGGGTAATAATGGAATGCTAACACAATTGGAGGACGTTTACACCGAGACGGAACAATTGAAATTCCAAGTCAAACACTATAACACCGTAACTGATAAAGAAAAGTGGCATTATCCCACAATTAGTTCCACAACTTCCTTACGAATGATCCTTGTATACTTATAAGTCATCACCTACAGTTTACTCTGAACAATGTACTTGTGTTTTTAAAAATTTACGAACGGACTTATATTACTTTTTAATTTGATAAATAACCTAGAATATATAATTTCACCTTAATCTATGCATTGGAAATTATCGTTCTCATATGTAAGGCTTATTTTAAGGGTAATTATTGAAAACTAACATGATTGGCAGACGTTTACCTCAAGACGGATCGTGAATATGACACTTGCAATCGAAAGCAAAACTCTTTAACACCGTAACTGATAAATCAACTAGCATAATCCCACAGAGTGTTACATAACTTCCTTACGAATGATCCTTGTATAATTTTAAGTTATCATCTACCATTTACTTCGAAAAAGGTACTTTTTCTTTAAAACAATTGATGGACGGACTTGTGTTACATTTAAAATTTGATAAATAACCTAGAATATATATTTTTATGCTAATCTATGCGGTGGAAATTACCATTCTTATTAGTAAGTCTTATGTAATGGTAATAATCGAATACTAACACAATTGGTAGACGTTTACCCCGGGACAGATCACTAACGGCACACTTGCAATCCCAAGTCAAACACTTTAAAACTGTAACTAGTAAAAAACCTCGCCTGATCCCACTGAGAGTTTCACAACTTCCTTACGAATGATGGAATAATAACACAATTGGTGGATATTTACCCCAGGATGGATAGCTGACGACACATATGCAATCCCAAGTCAATCACTTTAACATTGTAACTGATAAAAAAACTTGCATAATCCCACAGATTGTTTCAAAACTTCCTTACAAATGATCCTTGTATACTTATAAGTCATAATCTACAATTTACTCTGGACAACGTACTTGTGATTTTTAAAATTGGATTGACGGTCTTTTATTACCTTTTAAATTGATAAATAACCTAGAATATACAGTTTCACGAGAATCTATGAAGTGGAACTTATCGTTCTCATATGTAACACTTATTGTGCGGGTAATAATTAAATACTAACCCAATTGAGAGACGGTTACCCCGGGATTGATTGAGGATGGGGCACTTGCAATACCAAGTTAAACTCTTTAACACCGTATCTGATAAAGAAATTTGCATAATCCGGGAGAGAGTTTAACAAATTCCTTACGAATGATCCTTGTATACTTATAAGTAATCATCTACAATTTACTCCAGACAATGTACTTGTGTTTTTTAAAAATTGATGGACGGACTTGTAATACCTTTTAATTTGATAAATAACCCAGAATAAATAATTTCATGCGAATCTGTGCAGTGGAAATTATCGTTCTCATTGTAAGGCATATTGTAACCGTAATAATAGAATACTAACACGATTGGCCAACATTTACCCCAGGACGGATCGAGATCAGGACACTTGCAATCCAAGTTAAACTCTTTAACACCATAACTGATAAATAAACTAGCATAATCCCATAGAGTGTTGCACAACTTCCTTATGAATGATCCTTGTGCACTTTTAAATCATCATCTACAATTTACCTCGGACAATGTACTTGTGCTTTTTTAAAATTGATGGACGGACTTGTCTTACATTTTAATTTGATAAGTAATCTAGAATCTATAATTTCACGTGAATCTCTGCGGTGGAAATTACCGTTCTTATATGCAAGTCTTATTGTAAGAGTAATAATGGAATACTAACACAATTGGCAAACATTTACCCCAGGACAGATCGCTGACAGCACACTTGCAATCCCAATTCAAACAGTTTAACACCGTAACTGATAAAAAATCTCGTGTAATCCCACAGAGTGTTCTGCAACTTCCTTACGAATGATACTTGTATACTTATAATTCATCATCTTTAATTTACTCTGTACAACGTACTTGTGCTTTTTAAAAATCGATTGATTGTCTTGTACTGCCTTTTAAATTGATAAATAACCTAGAATATACAATTTCATGCAAATCTATGAAGTGGAACTTATAGTCCTCATATGTAACGCTTATTGTGTGGGTAATAATTGAATACTAACCCGATTGACGGAAGGTTACCCTGGGATTGATTGCGGATGGGACTCTTGCAATATCAAGTTAACCCCTTTAACACCGTATTTGATAAAGAAATTTACATAATCCTGGAGAGAGTTTAACAAATTCCTTATGAATGATCCTTGTATACTTATAAGTAATCATCTACAATTTACTCCAGACAATATACTTGTGCTTTTTAAAAAATGATGGACGGACTTGTAATACCTTCTAATTTGTTAAATAACCTAAAATAAATAATTTCACACGAATCTATGCGGTGGAAATTATTGTTCTTACATGTAAGGCTTATTGTAAGCGTAATAATAGAATACTAACATGATTGGCAGACATTTACCCCAGGACGGATCTCGATTAGGACACTTGCAGTCCAAGTCAAACACTTTAAAACTGTAACTGATAAAGACAGTAGCATAATCCCACAGAGTGTTGCACAACTTCCTTACGAATGATCCTTGTGTACTTTTAAATCACCATCAACAATATACCCCGAACAATGTGCTTGTGGTTTTAAAATTTGATGGATGGACTTGTGTTACATTTTAATTTAATTAGTAATCTAGAATCTATATTTTCACGTGAATCTATGCGGTGGAAATTACCGTTCTATATGTAAGTCTTATTGTAAGAGTAATATTGGAATACTAACACAATTGGCAAACATTTACCCCTGGACGGATCACTGACAGCACACTTGCAATCCCAAGTTAAACACTTTAACACCGTAACCAATAAAAAACTCGCGTAATCCCACAGAGTGTTCTGTAACTTCCTTACGAATGATACTTGTATACTTATAATTCATCATCTTTAATTTACTCTGGATAACGTACTTGTGGTTTTTAAAAAATTGATTGACGGTCATGTATTACCTTTTAAATTGATAAATAACCTAGAGTATACAATTTCACGCGAATCTATGAAGTGGAACTTATCGTCTTCGTATGTAATGCTTATTGTGCGGGTAATAATTGAATACCAACCCGATTGAAGGACGGTTATCCCGGGATTGATTGCGGATGGGACACTTGCAATACCAAGTGAAACTCCTTAACACCGTAATTGATAAAGAAATTTGCATAATCCTGGGGAGAGTTTAACAAATTACTTACGAATGATCCTTGTATACTTATAAGTAATCATCTAAGATTTATTCCAGACAGTATACTTGTGCTTTTTAAAAATTGATGGACGGACTTGTAATACCTTTTAATTTGATAAATAACCTAGAATAAATAATTTCACACGAATCTATGAGGTGGAAATTATCGTTCTTATATGTAAGGCTTATTGTAAGCGTAATAATAGAATACTAACATGATTGGCTGACATTTACCCCAGAACGGATCGCGATCAGGACACTTGCAATCCAAGTCAAACTCTTTAACACCATAACTGGTAAATAAACTAGCATAATCCCACAGAGTGTTGCCCAACTTCCTTATGAATGATCCTTGTGCACTTTTAAATCATCATCTACAATTACATCGGACAATGTACTTGTGCTTTTTAAAAATTTATGGACGGACTTGTCTTACATTTTAATTTGATAAGTAATCTAGAATCTATAATTTCACGTGAATCTCTGCGGTGGAAATTACCGTTCTTATTTGTAAGTCTTATTGTATGAGTAATAATGGAATACTAACACAATTGGAAAACATTTACTCCAGGACGGATCGCTGACAGCACACTTGCAATCCCAAGTCAAACACTTTAACACCGTAACTGATAAAAAATCTCGTGTAATCCCACAGAGTGTTCTGCAACTTCCTTACGGATGATACTTGTATACTTATAATTCATCATCTTCAATTTACTCTGGACAATGTACTTGTGCTTTTTAAAAATCGATTGACGGTCTTATATTACCGTTTAAATGTATCAGTAACCTAGAATATACAATTTCACACGAATCTATGAAGTGGAACTTATCGTCTTTGTATGTAACGCTTATTGTGCGGGTAATAATTGAATACCAACCCGATTGACGGACGGCTACCCTGGGATTGATTACGGATGGGACACTTGCAATACCAAGTGAAACTCCTTAACACCGTAATTGATAAAGAAATTTGCATAATCCTAGAGAGAGTTTAACAAATTCCTTACGAATGATCCTTGTATACTTATAAGTAATAATCTAATATTTACTCCGGACAATATACTTGTGCTTTTTAAAAATTGATGTACGGACCTCTAATACCTTTTAATTTGATAAATAACCTAGAATAAATAATTTCACACGAATCTATGCGGTGGAAATTATCGTTCTTATATGAAAGGCTTATTGTAAGTGTAATAATAGAATACTAACATGATTGGCTGACATTTACCCTAGGACGGATCGCGATCTGGACACTTGCAATCTAAGTCAAACTCTTTAAAACCGTAACTGATAATTAACTAGCATAATCCCACAGAGTGTTGCACAACTTCCTTACGAATGATCCTTGTGTACTTTTAAATCATCATCTACAATTTACCCTGGACAATGTACTTGTGCTTTTTAAAAATTTATGGACGGACTTGTGTTACATTTTAATTTGATAAGTGATCTAGAATCTATAATTTCACGTGAATCAATGCGGTGGAAATTACCATTCGTATATGTAAGTCTTATTGTAAGAGTAATAAAGGAATACTAACACAATTGGTAAACATTAACCCCGGGACGGATCGCTAATATCAAACTTGCAATCCCAAGTCAAACACTTAAACACCGTAATTGATAAAAAAAATTTGCATAATCCCATAGAGTTTTCCGCAACATCCTTACGAATGATACTTGTATACTTATAATTCATCATCTTATATTTACTCTAGACAACGTACTTGTGCTTTTTAAAAATTGATTGACGGTGTTGAATGACCTTTTAAATTGATAAATAACCTAGAATATACAATTTCACGCGAATCTATGAAGTGGAACTTATCGGCTTCGTATGTAAAGCTTATTGTACGGGTAATAATTGAATACCAACCTGATTGACAGATGGTTACCCCGGGATTGATTGCGGATGGGACACTTGCAATACCAAGTGAAACTTTTTAACACCGTAATTGATAAAGAAATTTGCCTAATCCTGGAAAGAGTTTAACAAATTCCTTACAAAATATCCTTGTATACTTATATGTAATCATCTAAAATTTACTCCAGAAAATATACTTGTGCTTTTTAAAAATTAATGAACGAACTTGTAATGCCTTTTAATTTGATAAATAACCTAGAATAAATAATTTCACACGAATCTATGCGGTGGAAATTATCGTTCTTATATGTAAGGCTTATTATACTAACTTGATTGGCAGACATTTACCCCAGAACGGATCGCGATCAGGACACTTGCAATCCCTGTCAAACTCTTTAACACCATAACTGATAAATAAACTAGCATAATCCCACAGAGTGTTGCACAAATTCCTTATGAATGATCCTTGTGCACTTTTAAATCATCATCTATAATTTACCTCGGACAATGTACTTGTGCTTTTTAAAAATTGATGGACGGACTGGACGGACTTGTCTTACATTTTAATTTGATAAGTAATCTAGAATCTATAATTTCACGTGAATCTCTGCGATGGAAATAACCATTCCTATTTTTAAGTCTTATTGTATGAGTAATAATGGAATACTAACACAATTGGAAAACATTTACCCCAGGACGGATCGCTGACAACACACTTGCAATCCCAAGTCAAACACTTTAAACCGTAACTGATAAAAAATCTCGCGTAATCCCACAGAGTGTTCTTCAACTTCCTTACGGATGATACTTGTATACTTATAATTCATCATCTTTAATTTACTCTGGACAACGTACTTGTGCTTTTTAAAAATCGATTGACGATCTTGTATTACCTTTTAAATTGATAAATAACCTAGAGTATACAATTTCACGCGAATCTATGAAGTGGAACTTATCGTCTTCGTATGTAATGCTTATTGTGCGGGTAATAATTGAATACCAACCCGATTGACGGACGGTTACCCCGGGATTGATTGCGGATGGGACACTTGAAATACCAAGTGAAACTCCTTAACACCGTAATTGATAAAAAAATTTGGATAATCCTGGAGAGAGTTTAACAAACTCCTTACGAATGATCCTTGTATACTTATAAATAATCATCTAAAATTTACTCCAGACAATATACTTGTGCTTTTTAAAAATTGATGTACGGACCTCTAATACCTTTTAATTTGATAAATAACCTAGAATAAATAATTTCACACGAATCTATGCGGTGGAAATTATCGTTCTTAGATGTAAGGCTTATTGTAAACGTAATAATAGAATACTAACATGATTGGCAGACATTTACCCCAGGACGGATCACGATCTGGACACTTGCAATCCAAGTCAAACTCTTTAAAACCGTAACTGATAAATAAACTAGCATAATCCCACAGAGTGTTGCACAACTTCCTTACGAATGATCCTTGTGTACTTTTAAATCATCATCTACAATTTACCCCAGACAATGTGCTTGTGCTTTTTAAAAATTGATGGACGGACTTGTGTTACATTTTAATTTGATAAGTAATATAGAATCTATAATTTCATGCGAATGCGGTGGAAATTACCGTTCTTATATGTAAGTGTTATTGTAAGAGTAATAATGGAATACTAACACAATTGGCAAACATTTACCCAAGGACGGATCGCTGATATCAAACTTGCAATCCCAAGTCAAACACTTTGACACCGTAATTGATAAAAAAACTCACGTAATCTCACAGAGTGTTCCGTAACATCCTTACGAATGATACTTGTATACTTATAATTCATCATCATATATTTACTCTGGAAAACGTACTTGTGATTTTTAAAAATTGATTGACGGTCTTGAACTACCTTTTAAATTGATAAAGAACCTAGAATATACAATTTCACGCGAATCTATGAAGTGGAACTTATCGGCTTCGTATGTAAAGCTTATTGTGCGGGTAATAATTGAATACCAACCCGATTGACGGACGGTTACCCCGGGATTGATTGCGGATGGGACACTTGCAATACCAAGTGAAACTTTTTAACACCATAATTGATAAAGAAATTTGCCTAATCCTGGAAAGAGTTTAACAAATTCCTTACAAAAGATCCTTGTATACTTATATGTAATCATCTAAAATTTACTCCAGACAATATAACGGACTTGTAATACCTTTTAATATGATAAATAACCTAGAATAAATAATTTCACAAGAATCTATGCGGTGGAAATTATCGTTCTTATATGTAAGGCTTATTGTAAGCATAATAATAGAATACTAACATGATTGCCTGACATTTACCCCAGAACAGATCGCGATCGGGACACTTGCAATCCAAGTCAAACTCTTTAATACCATAACTGATAAATAAACTAGCATAATCCCACAGAGTGTTGCACAACTTCCTTACAAATGATCCTTGTGTACTTTTAAATCATCATCTACAATTTACCCCAGACAATGTGCTTGTGCTTTTTAAAAATTGATGGACGGACTTGTGTTACATTTTAATTTGATAAGTAATCTAGAATCTATAATTTCACGCGAATCAATGCGGTGGAAATTACCGTTCTTATAGGTAAGTCTTATTGTAAGAGTAATAATGGAATACTAACACAATTGGAAAACATTTACCCAAGGACGAATTGTTGATATCAAACTTGCAATCCCAAGTCAAACACTTTGACACCGTACTTGATAAAAAAACTCGCGTAATCCCACAGAGTGTTAAGCAACATCCTTACAAATGATACTTATATACTCATAATTCATCATCTTATATTTACTCTGGACAACGTACTTGTGCTTTTTAAAAATTGATTGACGGTCTTGAATTACCTTTTAAATTAATAAATAACCTAGAATATACAATTTCACGCAAATCTATGAAGTGGAACTTATCGGCTTCGTATGTAAAGCTTATTGTACGGGTAATAATTGAATACCAACCCGATTGATGGACGGTTACCCCGGGATTGATTGTGGATGAGACACTTGCAATACCAAGTGAAACTTTTTAACACCGTAATTGATAAAGAAATTTGCCTAATCCTGGAAAGAGTTTAACAAATTCCTTACAAAAGATCCTTGTATACTTATATGTAATCATCTAAAATTTCCTCCAGACAATATACTTGTGCTTTTTAAAAATTGATGGATGGACTTGTAATACCTTTTAATTTGATAAATAACCTAGAATAAATAATTTCACAAGAATCTAATAATAGAATACAAACATGATTGGCAGACATTTACCCCAGGATGGATAGCAATTAGGACACTTGCAATCCAAGTAAAACTTTTTAACACCGTAACTGATAAAGAAATTAGCATAATCCCACAGAGTGTTGCACAACTTCCTTACGAATATCCTGGTTTACTTTTAAATCATCATCTACAATTTACCCCGGACAATTGTACTTGTGCCTTTTAAAAATTGAAGGACGGATTTGTGTTCCATTTTAATGTGATAAGTAATCAAGAATCTATAATTTCACGTGATTCTATGCAGTGGAAATTGCCGATCTTATATGTAAGTCTTATTGTAATAGTAATAATTGAATACTAACACAATTGGCGAACATTACCCCTGGATGGATCGCTGACAGCACACTTGCAATCCCAAGTCAAACACTTTAACACCGTAATTGATAAAAAAAACTCGAGTAATCACACAGAGTGTTCCGTGACTTCCTTACGAATGATACTTGTATATTTATAATTCATCTTCTTCAATTTACTCTGGACAACGTACTGTGCTTTTTAAAAATAGATTGACGGTCTTGTATTACCTTTTAAATTGATAAATAACCTAAAATACACAATTTCACGCGAATCTATGAAGTGGAACTTATCGTCCTCATATGTAACGCTTATTGTGTAGTTAACAGTTGAATACTGACCCGATTAATGGACGTTTACCCCGGGATTGATTACGGATGGGACACTCGATACCAAGTCAAACCCTTTGACACCGTAATTGATAAAGAAATTTTCATTATCCTCGAGAGAGTTTAACAAATTCCTTACGAATGAACCTTGTATACTTATAAGTAATAATCTAAAATTTACTCCAGACAATATACTTGTGCTTTTTAAAAATTGATGGACGGAATTTTAATACCTTTTAATTTGATAAATAACCTAGAATAAATAATTTCACAAGAATCTATGCGGTGGAAATTATCGTTCTTATATGTAAGGCTTATTGTCAGCGTAATAATAGAATACTAACATGATTGGCTAACATTTACCCCAGAACGGATCGCGATCAGGACACTTGCAATCCAAGTCAAACTCTTTAACACCATAACTGATAAATAAACTAGCATAATCCCACAGAGTGTTGCACAACTTCCTTATGAATGATCATTGTGCACTTTTAAATCATCATCTACAATTTACCTCGGACAATGTAGTTGTGCTTTTTAAAAATTGATGGACGGACTTGTCTTACATTTTAATTTGATAAGTAATCTAGAATCTATAATTTCACGTGAATCTCTACGGTGGAAATTACCGTTCTTATTTGCAAGTCTTATTGTATGAGTAATAATGGAATACTAACACAATTGGCAAACATTTACCCCAGGACGGATCGCTGACAGCACAATTGCAATCCCAAGTCAAACACTTTAACACCATAACTGATAAAAAAACTCACGTAATCCCACAGAGTGTTCCGCAACTTCCTTATGAATGATACTTGTATACTTGTAATTCATCATCTTCAATTTACTCTGGACAACGTACTTGTACTTTTTAAAAATTGATTAACGGTCTTGTATTACCTTTTAAATTGATAAATAACCTAGAATATACAATTTCACGCAAATCTATGAAGTGGAACTTATCGTACTCATATGTAACGCTTATTGTGGAGTTAATAATTGAATACTGACCCGATTGATGGACGGTTACCCCAGGATTGATTGCAGATGGGACACTTGATACCAAGTCAAACCCTTTGACACCGTAATTGATAAAGAAATTTTCATAATCCTGGAGAGAGTTTAACGAATTCCTTATGAATGATCCTCATATACTTATAAGTAATCATCTACAATTTACTCTAGAAAATATACTTGTGCTTTTTAAAAATTGATGGACAGACTTGTAATACCTTTTAATTTGATAAGTAACCTAGAATAAATAATTTTACACAAATCTATGCGGTGGAATTTTTCGTTCACATATGTAAGCCTTATTGTAAGCGTAATAATAGAATACGAACATGATTGGCAGACATTTACCCCAGGATGGATAGCAATTAGGACACTTGCAATCCAAGTAAAACTTTTTAACACCGTAACTGATAAAGAAATTAGCATAATCCCACAGAGTGTTGCACAACTTCCTTACGAATATCCTGGTTTACTTTTAAATCATCATCTACAATTTACCCCGGACAATTGTACTTGTGCCTTTTAAAAATTGAAGGACGGATTTGTGTTCCATTTTAATGTGATAAGTAATCAAGAATCTATAATTTCACGTGATTCTATGCAGTGGAAATTGCCGATCTTATATGTAAGTCTTATTGTAATAGTAATAATTGAATACTAACACAATTGGCGAACATTACCCCTGGATGGATCGCTGACAGCACACTTGCAATCCCAAGTCAAACACTTTAACACCGTAATTGATAAAAAAAACTCGAGTAATCACACAGAGTGTTCCGTGACTTCCTTACGAATGATACTTGTATATTTATAATTCATCTTCTTCAATTTACTCTGGACAACGTACTGTGCTTTTTAAAAATAGATTGACGGTCTTGTATTACCTTTTAAATTGATAAATAACCTAAAATACACAATTTCACGCGAATCTATGAAGTGGAACTTATCGTCCTCATATGTAACGCTTATTGTGTAGTTAACAGTTGAATACTGACCCGATTAATGGACGTTTACCCCGGGATTGATTACGGATGGGACACTCGATACCAAGTCAAACCCTTTGACACCGTAATTGATAAAGAAATTTTCATTATCCTCGAGAGAGTTTAACAAATTCCTTACGAATGAACCTTGTATACTTATAAGTAATAATCTAAAATTTACTCCAGACAATATACTTGTGCTTTTTAAAAATTGATGGACGGAATTTTAATACCTTTTAATTTGATAAATAACCTAGAATAAATAATTTCACAAGAATCTATGCGGTGGAAATTATCGTTCTTATATGTAAGGCTTATTGTCAGCGTAATAATAGAATACTAACATGATTGGCTGACATTTACCCCAGAACGGATCGCGATCAGGACACTTGCAATCCAAGTCAAACTCTTTAACACCATAACTGATAAATAAACTAGCATAATCCCACAGAGTGTTGCACAACTTCCTTATGAATGATCATTGTGCACTTTTAAATCATCATCTACAATTTACCTCGGACAATGTAGTTGTGCTTTTTAAAAATTGATGGACGGACTTGTCTTACATTTTAATTTGATAAGTAATCTAGAATCTATAATTTCACGTGAATCTCTACGGTGGAAATTACCGTTCTTATTTGCAAGTCTTATTGTATGAGTAATAATGGAATACTAACACAATTGGCAAACATTTACCCCAGGACGGATCGCTGACAGCACAATTGCAATCCCAAGTCAAACACTTTAACACCATAACTGATAAAAAAACTCACGTAATCCCACAGAGTGTTCCGCAACTTCCTTATGAATGATACTTGTATACTTGTAATTCATCATCTTCAATTTACTCTGGACAACGTACTTGTACTTTTTAAAAATTGATTAACGGTCTTGTATTACCTTTTAAATTGATAAATAACCTAGAATATACAATTTCACGCAAATCTATGAAGTGGAACTTATCGTACTCATATGTAACGCTTATTGTGGAGTTAATAATTGAATACTGACCCGATTGATGGACGGTTACCCCAGGATTGATTGCAGATGGGACACTTGATACCAAGTCAAACCCTTTGACACCGTAATTGATAAAGAAATTTTCATAATCCTGGAGAGAGTTTAACGAATTCCTTACGAATGATCCTCATATACTTATAAGTAATCATCTACAATTTACTCTAGAAAATATACTTGTGCTTTTTAAAAATTGATGGACAGACTTGTAATACCTTTTAATTTGATAAGTAACCTAGAATAAATAATTTTACACAAATCTATGCGGTGGAATTTTTCGTTCACATATGTAAGCCTTATTGTAAGCGTAATAATAGAATACGAACATGATTGGCAGACATTTACCCCAGGATGGATAGCAATTAGGACACTTGCAATCCAAGTAAAACTTTTTAACACCGTAACTGATAAAGAAATTAGCATAATCCCACAGAGTGTTGCACAACTTCCTTACGAATATCCTGGTTTACTTTTAAATCATCATCTACAATTTACCCCGGACAATGTACCTGTGCCTTTTAAAAATTGAAGGATGGACTTGTGTTCCATTTTAATGTGATAAGTAATCTAGAATCTATATTTTCACGTGAATATATGCGGTGGAAATTCCCGATCTTATATGTAAGTCTTATTGTAATAGTAATAATTGAATACTAACACAATTGGCGAACATTACCCCTGGATGGATCGCTGACAGCACACTTGCAATCCCAAGTCAAACACTTTAACACCGTAATTGATAAAAAAAACTCGAGTAATCACACAGAGTGTTCCGTGACTTCCTTACGAATGATACTTGTATATTTATAATTCATCATCTTCAATTTACTCTGGACAACGCACTTGTGCTTTTTAAAAATAGATTGACGGTCTTGTATTACCTTTTAAATTGATAAATAACCTAAAATACACAATTTCACGCGAATCTATGAAGTGGAACTTATCGTCCTCATATGTAACGCTTATTGTGCAGTTAATAGTTGAATACTGACCCGATTAATGGACGGTTACCCCGGGATTGATTACGGATGGGACACTTGATACCAAGTCAAACCCTTTGACACCGTAATTGATAAAGAAATTTTCATTATCCTCGAGAGATTTTAACAAATTCCTTACGAATGAACCTTGTATACTTATAAGTAATAATCTAAAATTTACTCCAGACAATATACTTGTGCTTTTTAAAAATTGATGGATGGAATTTTAATACCTTTTAATTTGATAAAAAACCTAGAATAAATAATTTCACACGAATCTATGCAGTGGAAATTATCGTTCTTATATGTAAGACTTATTGTAAGCGTAATAATAGAACACGAACATGATTGGCAGACATTTAACCAAGGATGGATCGCGATTAGGACACTTGCAATTCAAGTCAAACTCTTTAACACCGTAACTGATAAAGAAACTAGCATAATCCCACAGAGTGTTGCACAAATTCCTTACGAATATCCTGGTTTACTTTTAAATCATCATCTACAATTTACCCCGGACAATGTACTTGTGCCTTTTTAAAATTGAAGGACGGACCTGTGTTCCATTTTAATGTGATAAGTAATCTAGAATCTATAATTTCACGCGAATCTATGCGGTGGAAATTGCCGTTCTTATATGCAAGTCTCACTGTAAGAGTAATAATTGTATACTAACACAATTGGAGAACATTTACCCCTGGACGGATCACTGACAGCACACTTGCAATCCCAAGTCAAACACTTTAACACCGTAATTGATAAAAAAAAACTCGCATAATCCCACAGAGTGTTCTGCAACTTCCTTACGAATGATACTTGTATACTTATAATTCATCATCTTCAATTTACTCTGGACAATGTATTTGTGCTTTTTAAAAATTGATTAACAGTCTTGTATTACCTTTTAAATTGATAAATAACCTAGAATATACAATTTCAAGTGAATCTATGAAGTGGAACTTATCGTCCTCATATGTAACGCTTATTGTACATGAAATAATTGAATACTAACCCGATTGACAAATGGTTACCCCGGGATTGATTGCGGAAGGGACACTTGCAATACCAAGTCAAACCCTTTGACACCGTATTTGATAAAGATATTTGCATAATCCTGGAGAGAATTGAACAAATTTCTTACGAATGATCCTTGTATACTTATAAGTAATCATCTACAATTTACTCCAGACAACATATATACTTGTGCTTTTTAAAAATTGATTGACAGACTTGTAATACCTTTTAATTTGATAAATAACCTAGAGTAAATAATTTCACACAAATCTATGCAGTGGAAATTATCGTTCTTATATGCAAGTCTTATTGTAAGCGTAATAATAGAATACTAACATGATTGGCAGACATTTACCCCAGGATGGATTGCGGTCAGGACACTTGCAATCCAAGTCAAACTCTTTAAAACCGTAACTGATAAAGAAACTAGCATAATCCCACAGTGTGTTGTACAACTTCCTTACGAATGATCCTTTTGTACTTTTATATCATCATCTACAATTGACCACAGACAATGTACTTGTGCATTTTAAAATTTTATGTATGGACTTGTGTTACATTTTAATTTGATAAGTAATCAAGAATCTATAATTTCACGCAAATCTATGCGGTGGAAATAACCGTTCTTATATGTAAGTCTTATTATAAGAGTAATAATGGAATACTAACACAATTGGAGAACAATTACCCCAGGACGGATCGCTGACAGCACACTTGCAATCCCAAGTCAAACACATTAACACCGTAACTGATAAAAAAACTTGCGTAATCCCACAGAGTGTTCCGCAACTTCCTTACGAATGATACTTGTATACTTATGATTCATCATTTTCAATTTACTCTTGAAAAGGTACTTGTGCTTTTTAAAAATCGATTGACAGTCTTGTATTACCTTTTAAATTGATAAATAACCTAGAATATACAATTTCACATGAATCTATGAAGTGGAACTTATCGTCGTCATATGTAACGCTAATTGTGCAAGTAATAATTGAATACTAACCCGATTGACGGACGGTTAACCCGAGATTGATTACGGAAGGGACACTTGCAATACCAAGTCAAACCCTTTGACACCGTAATTGATAAAGAAATTTGCATAATCCTAGAGAGAATTTAACAAATTCCTTACGAATAATCTTTGTGTACTTATAAGTAATCATCTACAATTTACTCCAGACAACATATATACTTGTGCTTTTAAAAAATTGATTGACGGACTTGTAATACATTTTAATTTGATAAATAACCTAGAGTAAATAATTTCACACGAATCTATGCAGTGGAGATTATCGTTCTTATATGTAAGTCTTATTGTAAGCGTAATAATAGAATACTAACATGATTGGTAGACATTTACCCCAGGACGGATTGCGATCAAGACACTTGCATTCAAAGTCAAACTCTTTAACACCGTAACTGATAAAGAAACTAGCATAATCCCACAGAGTGTTGCACAAATTCCTTACGATTGATCCTTGTAATTTTAAATCATCATCTACAATTTACCCCAGACAATGTACTTGTGCTTTTTAAAAATTTATTGACAGACTTGTGTTACATTTTAATTTGATAAGTAATCTAGAATCTATAATTTCACACGAATCTATGCAGTGGAAATAACCGTTCTTATATGTAAGTCTTATTGTAAGAGTAATATTGGAATACTAACACAATTGGTGAATATTTACCCCAGGACAGATCTCTGACAGCACACTTGCAATCCCAAGTCAAACACTTTAACACCGTATCTGATAAAAAACTCGCGTAATCCCACAGAGTGTTCCGCAACTCCCTTACGAATGATAATTGTATACTTATAATTCATCATCTTCAATTTACTATTGACAACGTACTTGTGCTTTTTAAAAATCGATTGACGGTGTTTTATTACTTTTAAATTGATAAATAACCTAGAATATACAATTTCACGTGAATCTATGAAGTGGAACTTATCGTCCTCATATGTAACACTTATTGTGCGGGTAATAATTGAATACTAACCCGATTGAAGGATGGTTACCCTGGGATTGATTGCGGATTGGACACTTGCAAAACCAAGTCAAACCCTTTAACACTGTAATTGATAAAGAAATTTGCATAATCCTGGAGAGAGTTTAACAAATTCCTTACGAAGGATCCTTGTATACTTATAAGTATTCATCTGCAATTTTACTCCAGACAATATACTTGTGCTTTTTAAAAATTGATGGATGGACTTGTATTACATTTTAATTTGATAAACAACCTAGAGTAAATAATTTCAGGTTGTGATTGTCTAGAAATAAGCTTCGGGTTCAAGAGCAATTCTATGCCAACGTCACTGATAACGGTCTATACTACTGATAATGGTCCCTTTTCAGGCTAATTTTTACCAAAAATCTCTTCCCATGGTGGAACCTCCACAGCCTGGGGTCCCTAAAACCTTCCTATCTGCTCTCACCACTCATTCTGCTCCCCTCTGCTCTCTTCCAAATAACCCCAATCTCAATCCGAAAAGGGAGTACCTGGGAGATATGGCTTGTCTATACACTGAAGAACAGGTCCAATTACTATCCTCTCACTACTCAAACGCATTGATTGGCAAATTTACTAGAGGTCGCCCAATGATGGAGCAACTGGAATTGGCCTTCAGGACTGTGGGTTTTCAAGGGCGATATCAATTAGGTTCGATTGATTACAAACATGTGCTGATAGGTTTCGAGAAAATGGATGATTTTCAGAGGTGCTGGATAAAAGGGATGTGGCTCTTCAATGGTCGTCCGATGAAGGTTCTCCGGTGGACTCCAGACTTTTCTCCGAATACTGAATCCTCCATTGTTCCACTCTGGGTAACTGTTCGTGAAATTCCTATTTTTTCTATAACATGGGCACAATTAAGGATGTTGGTAACACAATTGGATCATATATTAAAATGGATGCAGCCACTGAAGGAATTACCCGACCTTCGGCCATCAAAATTTGTGTTGAATTTGATCTCCTAAAACCTCTGAAACCTATTATCAGACTTGGTACTGAACGGAACCATTTTAAATGCAGGGTGGAATATGAAAATGTTCCATCCTACTGTAGCTATTGTTCTAGGATTGGCCACTCTGATAGATATTGTAATTCTAACCCTAGCGTGCAGCCACCTATAAATCCTCCCGCTAGACACCAAGACCCCCCTGTCATAGCTCCTAAATAGAAACCTACAGGTAGTAAGCTACCACATCGCCCATCCATTTTTTATGGAATGGAGACTGAGAAAATTTCACTACAGGTTGAGAATCTGTCATTAGTTAATGTGACAACTAACCCCCTATCCAACCCTACACTGTATAGACCTGTTACACCTCCTGAAATGGTCTCTTTTACTGCTGCAACTCAGAATACAGGCCTTTCTGATGATACGCCTATGGAAGCCAATTTTGCTAAGGAGGTTGTTACTGATCACAATGCTTCTGATATGGTGTTTAGGGAGGTTTCACGGGATGCTCTGACTATTTCTGAAAATGCGGTTTCTTCTGTGGTTTCTGAACCTAGACTCCCAATGATCCCAACCCTTACCACTCCCTCCAATAATACTGATGAAGGACATGTTTTGGATGCTCAAATTATACAGAAACAGTGTACCCCCTCTCAAATAACAGATGTTTCACTTATTGGTTTTTCTGAGCCTGTGAGAAGAAGGGAACCAAGATATGCGATTGACGATATTCAGATTCCCAGCAGTGAGATCTTCCCCTCCTACAGTCCTTATGTTGCTGCTCAGAAACTCTTCCACTCTCAGCAGGGGTCCTCATACAATAGATTCCTGCCACTAAATTACACAGGTGAAAACATGGAGACTCAAGATGACCCACAGGAAACTCCTATCATTTCTGAGACACCAGCAGATATTGCTGTACACCCTTTACAGAAGAACGACCAGGTCACTCAGGTCACACAGGTAAGTCCTCAAAATCCTGTTAAAAAACATGCTTAGAAGAAAAAAAAACCTCAGACTGATACCTTTTTAACTCAGTTAAATAGGATTATGACTAGGTCAAAAAGATGCTCCAATGTTTTCTATGATTAGTACAACTATGAAACTTAAATTCTTGGTGTGGAACATTAGAGGTATGGACTCTTCTATGAAAAGACTATACATTTTAATAAAGACACACAGATTGGATTTCTCTGTTTAATTGAGCCTATGCATGATAATTTGCAATGTGATTTGTATAGGTTCTTATTACAATTTGATAAATGTATGCATGTGAACACTGGTCAGATTTGGTTATTCTGGAATAATGATCTAATTTTATCCCCTATGACTGATAATCAACAGTTTCTATCAGTCCTTATTCACAGCCAAAAAATGAATATTGTAATGGAGGCAATTTTCATTTATGGGTTGAGAACTAGAAAAGGTAGGCAAAATTTGTGGTCTGATCTTAAATCTAGAACTAGTAGTGCTACAGTCTACATAGGTGATTTCAATGCTATAACTTCTGTAAATGAATATAAAGGTCCTTGCACTCCTAAATTAGGTAGTATTAAGGAATTTAATGAGTTTATTGAAGTTATGGAACTGGAAGAAATTAATACAGTTGGCAATTCTATTACATGGAGCAATAACAGGTTAAAAAGGCCAACCATCCAGAGGCTAGACAGAGGCCTCTGCTCTGTTGAGTAGAGCTCTAGGTTCCCTTCCTCCTCCATTCAAGTGCTTAATAGAAGCACTTTGGATCATAACCCACTATTGCTAACAGTAGGTAGCTCTGTACAATCCATTCCTAGACCTTTCAGATTTCTTAATGCATGGTATAAAAGGCATGATTTTAATGAATTTGTTAGTCAAAATTGGAGTCCTCCTATCTCAGAGTCAGGAATGCTAGGCTTTTTCCTTAAAATGATCAGGCTTAAAAAAGCTCTAAAAATCTGAAATAAAGATCATTTTGGAAATGTACATGACAATGTGAAAAAGGCTGAGGAAGAACTATGTATTCAGGAGGTACAATATGATTTGAACAGCTCCCCTACTGAACTTCTTAAGCTCAAAAAAGCTAAAGCAAACCTTCTTAGAGCCATTAAAGTTCAAAATAGTTTCTGGAAATAGAAGTGAAAAATAAAATGGTTAAAAGAAGGGGATGATAACACTCTTTTGTTCCATAACTCTGTCAAGGAAAGGAGAGGCAGATTGAACATTACTAAAATCAAAAGTAGTGATGGTAGATGGCTAAATAAACCTATTGATATTGAAAATGAGGCCATTCACTATTATGAAAAGTTGCTAACTGATGAAAATCATGAGCCTGGTATTTTCCAATCTCATTTTCTCAGCCAGATTCCCAGTCTTATTGATGACAGTGATAATGCCAGTCTCATTAAATTAGCATCTTTACAAGAACTGAGGAGTGTAGTTTTTAATCTCAATAAGAATAGTAGTCCTGGTCCTGATGGATTCACTTCAAAATATTTCATAAAATCCTTGGAAATCATTGCTACTGACCTTCTTTCTGCTGTAAATAATTTTCTTTCTGGTCATGATATTCCCAGAGGTGTTGCGAGTACCTGCATCACTATTATCCCTAAAAAGGATATACCTATCTCTTTTGATGATTTTAGACCTATAAGTCTTTCCAATGTTTTAAATAAGATTTGTTCTAAATTATTAATGGAAAGACTGAAACCCCTGATGTATAAAATCATCTCTCCCCATCAGACTGGTTTTATGAAAGGTAGAGACATCTCTGACAATGTCATCTATCTACAAGAAATGGTGAGATTTTTAGATAGGAAGACTAAGGATCATAACTGCATAGTTAAATTAGATCTTAAGAAGGCTTTTGATAGGGTAAAATGGTCTTTTCTGTCTAGTATTCTTTTCAAATTTGGCTTTCATTGACAGTTTGTATATAACATAATGAAAAATCTATCCCAAGCTTGGTTTTCAGTGTTACTAAATGGAAAACCGGTAGGTTTTTTTCAGCCATCAAGAGGTATTAAACAAGGTGACCCCCTATCTCCTTTTCTCTTTAATATCTTCACTGAAGCTTTTACAAGAAGTCTTGCTTTTATCTTTGAAACTGGTAAGCTTCAGTACTATGATCTCCCTTCTAATGCTCTAAATATTTCCCATCTTAGCTATGCTGATGACACTGTGGTATTCATTAAATCCAGCACCAATACTCGTGTTAGATTTAAGGCCTTGTTGGCTACATTTGAGGAAACTTCTGGACAGAAAATCAATTTTGAAAAAAGTGATGTTTTCACTAGCAAGCATGCCTCTGTTTCACACATTTCTCATATCAAAAGGATTTTAGGCATGAAATCGGGCTGTTTTCCTTTCAAATATCTTGGTGTTCCTATCTTAAAAGGTGCTGTGAAAAACATATACTTTCAACCATTAATTGAGCAGCTTGATAAAAGACTCAATAATTGGAAAAATAAATGGCTTTCTACGGGAGGTAAGATCACTCTTATTCAATCTTGCATTTATTCATTGCCTCAGCACATTTGGTCTATCCTCAAACCTCCAAAACATATCATTAAACAAATTGAAAGGAGGTTGAGTATTTTTTTCTGGGGTCAGACTGAGTTCAGTCCTAAAAAGTCCTAGAAAAAGTGGGATGCTTTATGTTTCCCTCTTGACCAGAATGGATTAGGTTTCAGGTCTATTCATACCATCATTAACGCATGTTCTGTAAAACTATGGTGGAAGTTTCAAACTGCAAAGGCCCTATGGACTCATTTTATAGCATCCCTGCCTAGGTCTTTTCAATGCTCCCAAACCTGGAAGAGAATTTGTTTGGTTAACTCCTGGTCTGAATCTCACACCAGAGTTATTCATGGTGTTGGTAGCTGTAATTTTTGGACATCAAATTGGTTGGATAAAGGCCCTATCATGGATCATTATAACCCGAACTTTACTTCCATTCCTGAGGATTGTACAGTAGCCTACTTTTTTCACAACAGGGGCAATTTCTTGCCCCAACTTATACCTATACTTAATCCTGATATTGTTTTTCTTTTGCAGGATTTCAGTCTGTCTCCTCACCGAGAAGATAGACTTATTTGGAAGGCTGACACTCACGGATCTTTCACCTTTAAATCGGCCTACAGATTGCTCAGGGAACAAAGAGGTAGTATTTCCTCAATTAATCATATTTGGAATCCAAGACATGAGAAGAAGGTTTCAATGTTTACGTGGCAAATGATTAACTCCCTTCTACCTTTTGATAACATCCTTAAATGTATGAAGTTCAATCTTCCGTCCAAATGCTGTATGTGTGAAAATGAGGACTCCATAAATCATTTTTTTAACTCTTGCATCTTCGCTGTGAAAGTGTGGAAGGTTATACATAATTTTATGGGTATTGCTGATAGATTTTTTTCCTCACTTTGGGAAAGATTATCCTTCTACTTTACTTTTCCTGGCCTATCTAGTTTCCATAACCTGCTCTTGCGTTTGACTCCATCAATTACATGTTGGTTTCTCTGGAAAGTGAGGAATATATGGTTGTATGAAAATGTTAAACCTCACACCTCATCAGTCCTTAAACAGATTAAGGAGTATCTATTTTATCTCTTCTCTGCAAAGCCTTTTTTTATTTCAAATCAGATTGATACTGAAATTGCAGACCACAGTTTTCTCCCCACTGCAAAAAAACCACCCAAACCCTGGTTTGTCAAAGTTGTTTGGTCCAAACCCAGTTCTGGTTTAAAAATAAATGTTGATGCTTCTTGGTGTAAATTATCTCAGAGGGCAGGGATTAGTTTGGTGGTGAGGAATAACATGGGTGCTTTCATTTCAGCTCAAGGCTCTTATATTCATGCTAATTCTCCTTTAGAAGCAGAGATGAAAGCTATTAAATTAGGACTCCAAGTTGCTTGCTCTTACTCTGATCCTATCATTATAGAATCTGACTGTCTCAATGCTATCTCTCATGTTTTGAATCCTATAACAGCACATTGGAAACTTTTTCAGTTAGCTGATGAGATACATCACATGCTCAAAACATGCTCTTTAGTTCATATCTATAGGGAAGCAAATAAGACAGCTGATGCACTTGCTAAGTCTATTTTGTCATCAAAATCATTAAGAATTTTTTTTAGGTCTCTTCCCATACCTGTCCAGGGTATAATTAGATTAGATCAAATGATGACTCCCTCACTGAGAATAATTTAGAATGGATGCTACTGATTCTACCTGTTTTTTACAGGTGCTCATTATATACTGAAGTTTACGAAGGTTTCCTGCTCAGATGCTCTGGATTTCCAGCTGCTATACTGGTACTCAGGATGGGTTTCCATCTCCTTCTCATTTACAGATGATGAGAAGGAATTTCCAGCTGCTATACTACTTGTGGTATACAATCTATCCTTATTTTAGCTCAACCTTTTGACTAAATTGTGCTTCGTTTTTTCAATCACTAAATTGTTTGAAGGTACAGAGCTAAAATCTGTGATCATAGGAAGCTCCTGTATAGGCTTAACTCTTTCTTAGCATGAATATTTCCTATTTTTCATCTCACTAACATAGGTTAGTCCCTTTTCTTTTGGAACCAACTATAGTTGGTTCGAGAGTTTTTTAGCTCTCACATGTAATTATACAATCCAAACTTAGCTGATGGCTACCTGTATTTCTGTTATTTATATTTTAATGGCTTAGGGAAGCCAAATATACATTCCCTCCATCTTCGGATGGTTTCATCTAAAAAAAAGAGTAAATAATTTCACACGAATCTATGCGGTGGAAATTATTGCTCTTATATGTAAGGCTTATTGTAAGCGTAATAATAGAATACTAACATAATTGGCAAACATTTACCCCAGGACGGATCGTTATCAGGACACTTGCAATCCAAGTCAAACTCTTTAACATTGTAACTGATAAAGAAACTAGCATAATCCCACAGTGTGTTGCACAACTTCCGTACGAATGATCCTTGTGTACTTTTAAATTATCATCTACAATTTACCCCGGACAATGTACTTGTGCTTTTTAAAAATTGATGATCAGACTTGTGTTACATTCTAATTTCTTAAGTAATCTAAAATCTATAATTTCACGTGAATCTGTGCGGTGGAAATTGCCATTCGTATAAGTAAGTCTTATTGTAAGAGTAATAATTTAATACTAACACAATTGTAGAACATTTACCCCAGGACGGATAGCTGACAGCACACTTGCAATCCCAAGTCAAACACTTTAACACCGTAATCGATAAAAAAACTTGCGTAATCCCAAAGAGTGTTTTGCAACTTCCTTACGAATGATACTTGTATACTTATATTTCATCATCTTCAATTTACTCTGGACAACGTACTTGTGCTTTTTAAAAATTGATTGACGGTCTTGTATTACCTTTTAAATTGATAAATAACCTAAAATATACAATTTCACGTGAAACTATGAAGTGGAACTTATTGGCCTCATATGTAACTCTTATTGTGCAGGTAATAATTAAATACTAACCCTATTGACGGACGGTTACCCTAGGATTGATTGCGGAAGGGACACTTGCAATAACAAGTCAAACCCTTTGACACCGTAATTGATAGAGAAATTTGCATAATCTTGGAGAGAGTTTAACAAATTCCTTACGAATGATCCTTGTATACTTATAAGTAATCATCTACAATTTACTCCAGACAACATATATACCTGTGCTTTTAAAAAAATTGATTGACGGACTTGTAATACCTCTTAATTTGATAAATAACCTAGAGTAAATAATTTCACATGAATCTATGCGGTGGAAATTATTGTTCTTATATGTAAGTATTATTGTAAGCGTAATAATAGAATATTAACATGATTGGTAGATATTTACCCGAGGACGGATCGCGATCAAGACACTTGCAAAACAAGTGAAACTCTTTCACACCGTAACTGATAAAGAAACTAGCATAATCCCACGGAGTGTTGCCCAAATTCCTTACGATTGATCCTGGTGTAATTTTGAATCATCATCTACAATTTACCCCAGACAATGTACTTGTGCTTTTTAAAAATTTATGGACAGACTTGTATTACATTTTAATTTGATAAGAAATCTAGAATCTATAATTTCACGTGAATCTATGCAGTGGAAATAACCGTTCTTATATGTAAGTCTTATTCTAAGAGTAATAATGGAATACTAACATAATTGGCGAACATTTACCCCAGGATGGATCGCTGACAACACACTTGCAATCCCAAGTCAAACACTTTAACACCGTAATAGATAAAAAAAACTTGCGTAATCCCAAAGAGTGTTTCGAAACTTCCTTACGAATGATACTTGTATACTTATATTTCATCATCTTCAATTTACTCTGGACAACGTACTTGTGCTTTTTAAAAATTGATTGATGGTCTTGTATTACCTTTTAAATTGATAAATAACCTAGAATATACAATTTCACGTGAATCTATGAAGTGGAACTTATCGTCCCCATATGTAACACTTATTGTGCGGGTAATAATTGAATACTAACCCGATTGAAGGACGGTTACCCCGGGATTGATTGCGGATTGGACACTTGCAAAACCAAGTCAAACCCTTTAACACCGTAATTGATAAAGAAATTTGCATAATCCTGGAGAGAGTTTAAGAAATTCCTTACTAAGGATCCTTGTATACTTATAAGTAATCATCTATAATTTACTCCAGACAATACTTGTGCTTTTTAAAAATTGATGGATGGACTTGTAATACCTTTTAATTTGATAAACAACCTAGAGTAAATAATTTCACACGAATCTATGCGGTGGAAATTATTGCTCTTATATGTAAGGCTTATTGTAAGCGTAATAATAGAATACTAACATAATTGGAAAACATTTACCCCAGGACGGATCGTTATCAGGACAATTGCAATCCAAGTCAAACTCTTTAACACTGTAACTGATAAAGAAACTAGCATAATCCCACAGTGTGTTGCACAACTTCCGTACGAATGATCCTTGTGTACTTTAAAATTATCATCTACAATTTACCCCAGACAATGTACTTGTGGTTTTTAAAAATTGATGGACAGACTTGTGTTACATTTTAATTTCTTAAGTAATCTAAAATCTATAATTTCACGCGAATCTATGCAGTGGAAATTGCCATTCGTATATGTAAGTCTTATTGTAAGAGTAGTAATTTAATACTAACACAATTGTAGAACATTTACCCCAGGACGGATTGCTGACAGAACACTTGCAATCCCAAATCAAACACTTTAACACCGTAATCGATAAAAAACTTGCGTAATCCCAAAGAGTGTTTTGCAACTTCCTTACGAATGATACTTGTATACTTATATTTCATCATCTTCAATTTACTCTGGACAACGTACTTGTGCTTTTTAAAAATTGATTGACGGTCTTGTATTACCTTTTAAATTGATAAATAGCCTAAAATATACAATTTCACGTGAATCTATGAAGTGGAACTTATCGTCCTCATATGTAACACTTATTGTGCAGGTAATAATTGAATACTAACCCAATTGACGGACGGTTACCCCGGGATTGATTGCGGAAGGGACACTTGCAATACGAAGTCAAACCCTTTGACACCGTAATTGATAAAGAAATTTGCATAATCCTGGAGAGAGTTTAAAAAATTCCTTACGAATGATCCTTGTATACTTATAAGTAATCATCTACAATTTACTCCAGACAACATATATTCTCGTGCTTTTAAAAATTGATTGACGGACTTGTAATACCTTTTAATTTCATAAATAACTTAGAGTAAATAATTTCACACGAATCTATGCTGTGGAAATTATTGTTCTTATATGTATGTCTTATTGTAAGCGTAATAATAGAATACTAACATGATTGGTAGACATTTACCCCAGGACAGACCGAGATCAAGACACTTGCAATCCAAGTCAAACTCTTTAACACCGTAACTGATAAAGAAACTAGCATAATCCCACAGAGTGTTGTACAAATTCCTTACGAATGATCCTTGTGTACTTTTAAATTATCATCTACAATTTACCCCAGACAATGTACTAGTGCTTTTTAAAAATTGATGGACAGACTTGTGTTACATTTTAATTTCATAAGTAATCTAGAATCTATAATTTCACGCGAATCTATGCGGTGGAAATAACCGTTCTAATATGTAAGTCTTATTTTAAGAGTAATAATGGAATACTAACACAATTGGCGAACATTTACCCCAGGACGGATCGCTGACAGCACACTTGCAATCCCAAGTCAAACACTTTAACACCGTAATTGATAAAAAAACTTGCGTAATTCCAAGGAGTGTTTTGCAACTTCGTTACGAATGATACTTGTATACTTATATTTTATCATCTTCAATTTACTCTGGACAACGTACTTGTGCTTTTTAAAAATTGATTGACGGTCTTGTATTACCTTTTAAATTGATAAATAACCTAAAATATACAATTTCAAGTGAATCTATGAAGTGTAACTTATCGGCCTCATATGTAAATCTTATTGTGCAGGCAATAATTGAATACTAACCCAACTGACGGACGGTTACCCCGGGATTGATTGCGGAAGGGACACTTGCAATACCAAGTCAAACCTTTTGACACCGTAATTGATAGAGAAATTTGCATAATCCAGGAGAAAGTTGAACATATTCCTTACGAATGATCCTTGTATACTTATAAGTAACCATCTACAATTTACTCCAGACAACGTATATACTTGTGCTTTTAAAAAATTGATTGACGCACTTGTAATACCTTTTAATTTGATAAATAACCTAGAGTAAATAATTTCACACGAATCTATGCGGTGGAAATTATCGTTCTTATATGTAAGTCTTATTGTAAGCGTAATAATAGAATACTAACATGATTGGCAGACATTTACCCCAAGACGAATTGCGATCAGGACACTTGCAATCCAAGTCAAACTCTTTAACACCGTAACTGATAAAGAAACTAGCATAATCCCACAGTGTGTTGCACAACTTCCCTACGAATGATCCTTTTGTACTTTTATATCATCATCTACAATTGACCACGGACAATGTACTTGTGCATTTTAAAAATTTATGTATGGAATTGTGTTAAATTTGATAAGTAATCATGAATGTATAATTTCACGCGAATCTATGCAGTGGAAATAACCGTTCTTATATGTAAGTCTTATTATAAGAGTAATAATTGAATACTAACACAATTGGTGAACATTTACCCCAGGACGGATCGCTGACAGCACACTTGCGATCCCAAGTCAAACACTTAACACCGTAACTGATAAAAAAAATTGCATAATCCCACAGAGTGTTCCGCAACTTCCTTACGAATGATACTTGTATACTTATAATTCATCATCTTCAATTTACTCTGGAAAAGGTACTTGTGCTTTTTAAAAATCGATTGACAGTCTTGTATTACCGTTTAAATTGATGAATAACAAGGAATATACAATTTCACATGAATCTATGAAGTGGAACTTATCGTCCTCATATGTAACGCTTATTGTGCAGGTAATAATTGAATACTAACCCATTTGACGGACGGTTACCCCGGGATTGATTGCGGAAGGGACACTTGCAATACCAAGTCAAACCCTTTGACACCGTAATTGATAAAGAAATTTGCATAATGCTGGAGAGAGTTTAACAAATTCCTTACGAATGATCCTTGTATACTTGTATGTAATCATCTACAATTTACTCTAGACAACATATATACTTGTGCTTTTAAAAAATTGATTGACGGACATGTAATACCTTTTAATTTGATAAACATTCTAGAGTAAATAATTTCACACGAATCTATGCAGTGGAAATTATTGTTCTTATATGTAAATCTTATTGTAAGCGTAATAATAGAATACTAACATGATTGGTAGACATTTACCCCAGGATGGATCGCGATCAAGACACTTGCAATCCAAGTCAAACTCTTTAACACCGTAACTGATAAAGAAACTAGCATAATCCCACAGAGTGTTGCCCAAATTCCTTACGATTGATCCTTGTGTAATTTTAAATCATCATCTACAATTTACCCCAGACAATGTACTTGTTCTTTTTAAAAATTTATGGACAGACTTGTGTTACATTTTAATTTGATAAGTAATCTAGAATCTATAATTTCACGCGAATCTATGCAGTGGAAATAACCGTTCTTATATGTAAGTCTTATTGTAAGAGTAATAATGGAATACTAACACAATTGGTGAACATTTACCCCAGGACAGATCGCTGACAGCACATTTGCAATCCCAAGTCAAACACTTTAACACCGTATCTGATAAAAAACTCGCGTAATCCCACAGAGTGTTCCGCAACTTCCTTACGAATGATATTTGTATACTTATAATTCATCATCTTCAATTTACTATGGACAACATACTTGTGCTTTTTAAAAATCGATTGACGGTGTTGTATTACCTTTTAAATTGATAAATAACCTAGAATATACAATTTCACGTGAATCTATGAAGTGGAACTTATCGTCCTCATATGTAACGCTTATTGTGCGGGTAATAATTGAATACTAACCCGATTGAAGGACGGTTACCCCGGGATTGATTGCGGATTGGACACTTGCAAAACCAAGTCAAACCCTTTAACACCGTAATTGATAAAGAAATTTGCATAATCCTGGAGAGAGTTTAAGAAATTCCTTACTAAGGATCCTTGTATACTTATAAGTAATCATCTATAATTTACTCCAGACAATACTTGTGCTTTTTAAAAATTGATGGATGGACTTGTAATACCTTTTAATTTGATAAACAACCTAGAGTAAATAATTTCACACGAATCTATGCAGTGGAAATTATTGCTTTTATATGTAAGGCTTATTGTAAGCGTAATAATAGAATACTAACATAATTGGCAAACATTTACCCCAGGACGGACCGTTATCAGGACAATTGCAATCCAAGTCAAACTGTTGAACACTGTAACTGATAAAGAAACTAGCATAATCCCACAGAGTGTTGCACAACTTCCTTACGAATGATCCTTGTGTACTTTTAAATTATCATCTACAATTTACCCCAGACAATGTACTTGTGGTTTTTAAAAATTGATGGACAGACTTGTGTTACATTTTAATTTCTTAAGTAATCTAAAATCTATAATTTCACGCGAATCTATGCAGTGGAAATTGCCATTCGTATATGTAAGTCTTATTGTAAGAGTAATAATTTAATACTAACACAATTGTAGAACATTTACCCCAGGACGGATTGCTGAAAGCACACTTGAAATCCCAAGTCAAACACTTTAACACCGTAATTGATAAAAAAAACTTGCGTAATCCCAAAGAGTGTTTCACAACTTCCTTACGAATGATACTTGTATACTTACACTTCATCATCTTCAATTCACGCTGGACAACGTACTTGTGCTTTTTAAAAATCGATTGACAGTCTTGTATTACCTTTTAAATTGATGAATAACAAGGAATATACAATTTCACATGAATCTATGAAGTGGAACTTATCGTCCTCATATGTAACGCTTATTGTGCAGGTAATAATTGAATACTAACCCATTTGACGGACGGTTACCCCGGGATTGATTGCGGAAGGGACACTTGCAATACCAAGTCAAACCCTTTGACACCGTAATTGATAAAGAAATTTGCATAATGCTGGAGAGAGTTTAACAAATTCCTTACGAATGATCCTTGTATACTTGTAAGTAATCATCTACAATTTACTCCAGACAACATATATACTTGTGCTTTTAAAAAATTGATTGACGGACATGTAATACCTTTTAATTTGATAAACATTCTAGAGTAAATAATTTCACACGAATCTATGCGGTGGAAATTATTGTTCTTATATGTAAATCTTATTGTAAGCGTAATAATAGAATACTAACATGATTGGTAGACATTTACCCCAGGATGGATCGCGATCAAGACACTTGCAATCCAAGTCAAACTCTTTAACACCGTAACTGATAAAGAAACTAGCATAATCCCACAGAGTGTTGCCCAAATTCCTTACGATTGATCCTTGTGTAATTTTAAATCATCATCTACAATTTACCCCAGACAATGTACTTGTTCTTTTTAAAAATTTATGGACAGACTTGTGTTACATTTTAATTTGATAAGTAATCTAGAATCTATAATTTCACGCGAATCTATGCAGTGGAAATAACCGTTCTTATATGTAAGTCTTATTGTAAGAGTAATAATGGAATACTAACACAATTGGTGAACATTTACCCCAGGACAGATCGCTGACAGCACATTTGCAATCCCAAGTCAAACACTTTAACACCGTATCTGATAAAAATCTCGCGTAATCCCACAGAGTGTTCCGCAACTTCCTTACGAATGATATTTGTATACTTATAATTCATCATCTTCAATTTACTATGGACAACATACTTGTGCTTTTTAAAAATCGATTGACGGTGTTGTATTACCTTTTAAATTGATAAATAACCTAGAATATACAATTTCACGTGAATCTATGAAGTGGAACTTATCGTCCTCATATGTAACGCTTATTGTGCGGGTAATAATTGAATACTAACCCGATTGAAGGACGGTTACCCCGGGATTGATTGCGGATTGGACACTTGCAAAACCAAGTCAAACCCTTTAACACCGTAATTGATAAAGAAATTTGCATAATCCTGGAGAGAGTTTAAGAAATTCCTTACTAAGGATCCTTGTATACTTATAAGTAATCATCTATAATTTACTCCAGACAATACTTGTGCTTTTTAAAAATTGATGGATGGACTTGTAATACCTTTTAATTTGATAAACAACCTAGAGTAAATAATTTCACACGAATCTATGCAGTGGAAATTATTGCTCTTTTATGTAAGGCTTATTGTAAGCGTAATAATAGAATACTAACATAATTGGCAAACATTTACCCCAGGACGGACCGTTATCAGGACAATTGCAATCCAAGTCAAACTGTTGAACACTGTAACTGATAAAGAAACTAGCATAATCCCACAGAGTGTTGCACAACTTCCTTACGAATGATCCTTGTGTACTTTTAAATTATCATCTACAATTTACCCCAGACAATGTACTTGTGGTTTTTAAAAATTGATGGACAGACTTGTGTTACATTTTAATTTCTTAAGTAATCTAAAATCTATAATTTCACGCGAATCTATGCAGTGGAAATTGCCATTCGTATATGTAAGTCTTATTGTAAGAGTAATAATTTAATACTAACACAATTGTAGAACATTTACCCCAGGACGGATTGCTGAAAGCACACTTGAAATCCCAAGTCAAACACTTTAACACCGTAATTGATAAAAAAAACTTGCGTAATCCCAAAGAGTGTTTCACAACTTCCTTACGAATGATACTTGTATACTTACACTTCATCATCTTCAATTCACGCTGGACAACGTACTTGTGCTTTTTAAAAATCGATTGACAGTCTTGTATTACCTTTTAAATTGATGAATAACAAGGAATATACAATTTCACATGAATCTATGAAGTGGAACTTATCGTCCTCATATGTAACGCTTATTGTGCAGGTAATAATTGAATACTAACCCATTTGACGGACGGTTACCCCGGGATTGATTGCGGAAGGGACACTTGCAATACCAAGTCAAACCCTTTGACACCGTAATTGATAAAGAAATTTGCATAATGCTGGAGAGAGTTTAACAAATTCCTTACGAATGATCCTTGTATACTTGTAAGTAATCATCTACAATTTACTCCAGACAACATATATACTTGTGCTTTTAAAAAATTGATTGACGGACATGTAATACCTTTTAATTTGATAAACATTCTAGAGTAAATAATTTCACACGAATCTATGCGGTGGAAATTATTGTTCTTATATGTAAATCTTATTGTAAGCGTAATAATAGAATACTAACATGATTGGTAGACATTTACCCCAGGATGGATCGCGATCAAGACACTTGCAATCCAAGTCAAACTCTTTAACACCGTAACTGATAAAGAAACTAGCATAATCCCACAGAGTGTTGCCCAAATTCCTTACGATTGATCCTTGTGTAATTTTAAATCATCATCTACAATTTACCCCAGACAATGTACTTGTTCTTTTTAAAAATTTATGGACAGACTTGTGTTACATTTTAATTTGATAAGTAATCTAGAATCTATAATTTCACGCGAATCTATGCAGTGGAAATAACCGTTCTTATATGTAAGTCTTATTGTAAGAGTAATAATGGAATACTAACACAATTGGTGAACATTTACCCCAGGACAGATCGCTGACAGCACATTTGCAATCCCAAGTCAAACACTTTAACACCGTATCTGATAAAAATCTCGCGTAATCCCACAGAGTGTTCCGCAACTTCCTTACGAATGATATTTGTATACTTATAATTCATCATCTTCAATTTACTATGGACAACATACTTGTGCTTTTTAAAAATCGATTGACGGTGTTGTATTACCTTTTAAATTGATAAATAACCTAGAATATACAATTTCACGTGAATCTATGAAGTGGAACTTATCGTCCTCATATGTAACGCTTATTGTGCGGGTAATAATTGAATACTAACCCGATTGAAGGACGGTTACCCCGGGATTGATTGCGGATTGGACACTTGCAAAACCAAGTCAAACCCTTTAACACCGTAATTGATAAAGAAATTTGCATAATCCTGGAGAGAGTTTAAGAAATTCCTTACTAAGGATCCTTGTATACTTATAAGTAATCATCTATAATTTACTCCAGACAATACTTGTGCTTTTTAAAAATTGATGGATGGACTTGTAATACCTTTTAATTTGATAAACAACCTAGAGTAAATAATTTCACACGAATCTATGCAGTGGAAATTATTGCTCTTTTATGTAAGGCTTATTGTAAGCGTAATAATAGAATACTAACATAATTGGCAAACATTTACCCCAGGACGGACCGTTATCAGGACAATTGCAATCCAAGTCAAACTGTTGAACACTGTAACTGATAAAGAAACTAGCATAATCCCACAGAGTGTTGCACAACTTCCTTACGAATGATCCTTGTGTACTTTTAAATTATCATCTACAATTTACCCCAGACAATGTACTTGTGGTTTTTAAAAATTGATGGACAGACTTGTGTTACATTTTAATTTCTTAAGTAATCTAAAATCTATAATTTCACGCGAATCTATGCAGTGGAAATTGCCATTCGTATATGTAAGTCTTATTGTAAGAGTAATAATTTAATACTAACACAATTGTAGAACATTTACCCCAGGACGGATTGCTGAAAGCACACTTGAAATCCCAAGTCAAACACTTTAACACCGTAATTGATAAAAAAAACTTGCGTAATCCCAAAGAGTGTTTCACAACTTCCTTACGAATGATACTTGTATACTTACACTTCATCATCTTCAATTCACGCTGGACAACGTACTTGTGCTTTTTAAAAATCGATTGACAGTCTTGTATTACCTTTTAAATTGATGAATAACAAGGAATATACAATTTCACATGAATCTATGAAGTGGAACTTATCGTCCTCATATGTAACGCTTATTGTGCAGGTAATAATTGAATACTAACCCATTTGACGGACGGTTACCCCGGGATTGATTGCGGAAGGGACACTTGCAATACCAAGTCAAACCCTTTGACACCGTAATTGATAAAGAAATTTGCATAATGCTGGAGAGAGTTTAACAAATTCCTTACGAATGATCCTTGTATACTTGTAAGTAATCATCTACAATTTACTCCAGACAACATATATACTTGTGCTTTTAAAAAATTGATTGACGGACATGTAATACCTTTTAATTTGATAAACATTCTAGAGTAAATAATTTCACACGAATCTATGCGGTGGAAATTATTGTTCTTATATGTAAATCTTATTGTAAGCGTAATAATAGAATACTAACATGATTGGTAGACATTTACCCCAGGATGGATCGCGATCAAGACACTTGCAATCCAAGTCAAACTCTTTAACACCGTAACTGATAAAGAAACTAGCATAATCCCACAGAGTGTTGCCCAAATTCCTTACGATTGATCCTTGTGTAATTTTAAATCATCATCTACAATTTACCCCAGACAATGTACTTGTTCTTTTTAAAAATTTATGGACAGACTTGTGTTACATTTTAATTTGATAAGTAATCTAGAATCTATAATTTCACGCGAATCTATGCAGTGGAAATAACCGTTCTTATATGTAAGTCTTATTGTAAGAGTAATAATGGAATACTAACACAATTGGTGAACATTTACCCCAGGACAGATCGCTGACAGCACATTTGCAATCCCAAGTCAAACACTTTAACACCGTATCTGATAAAAATCTCGCGTAATCCCACAGAGTGTTCCGCAACTTCCTTACGAATGATATTTGTATACTTATAATTCATCATCTTCAATTTACTATGGACAACATACTTGTGCTTTTTAAAAATCGATTGACGGTGTTGTATTACCTTTTAAATTGATAAATAACCTAGAATATACAATTTCACGTGAATCTATGAAGTGGAACTTATCGTCCTCATATGTAACGCTTATTGTGCGGGTAATAATTGAATACTAACCCGATTGAAGGACGGTTACCCCGGGATTGATTGCGGATTGGACACTTGCAAAACCAAGTCAAACCCTTTAACACCGTAATTGATAAAGAAATTTGCATAATCCTGGAGAGAGTTTAAGAAATTCCTTACTAAGGATCCTTGTATACTTATAAGTAATCATCTATAATTTACTCCAGACAATACTTGTGCTTTTTAAAAATTGATGGATGGACTTGTAATACCTTTTAATTTGATAAAAAACCTAGAGTAAATAATTTCACACGAATCTATGCAGTGGAAATTATTGCTTTTATATGTAAGGCTTATTGTAAGCGTAATAATAGAATACTAACATAATTGGCAAACATTTACCCCAGGACGGACCGTTATCAGGACAATTGCAATCCAAGTCAAACTGTTGAACACTGTAACTGATAAAGAAACTAGCATAATCCCACAGAGTGTTGCACAACTTCCTTACGAATGATCCTTGTGTACTTTTAAATTATCATCTACAATTTACCCCAGACAATGTACTTTTGGTTTTTAAAAATTGATGGACAGACTTGTGTTACATTTTAATTTCTTAAGTAATCTAAAATCTATAATTTCACGCGAATCTATGCAGTGGAAATTGCCATTCGTATATGTAAGTCTTATTGTAAGAGTAATAATTTAATACTAACACAATTGTAGAACATTTACCCCAGGACGGATTGCTGAAAGCACACTTGAAATCCCAAGTCAAACACTTTAACACCGTAATTGATAAAAAAAACTTGCGTAATCCCAAAGAGTGTTTCACAACTTCCTTACGAATGATACTTGTATACTTACACTTCATCATCTTCAATTCACGCTGGACAACGTACTTGTGCTTTTTAAAAATCGATTGACAGTCTTGTATTACCTTTTAAATTGATGAATAACAAGGAATATACAATTTCACATGAATCTATGAAGTGGAACTTATCGTCCTCATATGTAACGCTTATTGTGCAGGTAATAATTGAATACTAACCCATTTGACGGACGGTTACCCCGGGATTGATTGCGGAAGGGACACTTGCAATACCAAGTCAAACCCTTTGACACCGTAATTGATAAAGAAATTTGCATAATGCTGGAGAGAGTTTAACAAATTCCTTACGAATGATCCTTGTATACTTGTAAGTAATCATCTACAATTTACTCCAGACAACATATATACTTGTGCTTTTAAACAATTGATTGACGGACATGTAATAACTTTTAATTTGATAAACATTCTAGAGTAAATAATTTCACACGAATCTATGCGGTGGAAATTATTGTTCTTATATGTAAATCTTATTGTAAGCGTAATAATAGAATACTAACATGATTGGTAGACATTTACCCCAGGATGGATCGCGATCAAGACACTTGCAATCCAAGTCAAACTCTTTAACACCGTAACTGATAAAGAAACTAGCATAATCCCACAGAGTGTTGCCCAAATTCCTTACGATTGATCCTTGTGTAATTTTAAATCATCATCTACAATTTACCCCAGACAATGTACTTGTTCTTTTTAAAAATTTATGGACAGACTTGTGTTACATTTTAATTTGATAAGTAATCTAGAATCTATAATTTCACGCGAATCTATGCAGTGGAAATAACCGTTCTTATATGTAAGTCTTATTGTAAGAGTAATAATGGAATACTAACACAATTGGTGAACATTTACCCCAGGACAGATCGCTGACAGCACATTTGCAATCCCAAGTCAAACACTTTAACACCGTATCTGATAAAAATCTCGCGTAATCCCACAGAGTGTTCCGCAACTTCCTTACGAATGATATTTGTATACTTATAATTCATCATCTTCAATTTACTATGGACAACATACTTGTGCTTTTTAAAAATCGATTGACGGTGTTGTATTACCTTTTAAATTGATAAATAACCTAGAATATACAATTTCACGTGAATCTATGAAGTGGAACTTATCGTCCTCATATGTAACGCTTATTGTGCGGGTAATAATTGAATACTAACCCGATTGAAGGACGGTTACCCCGGGATTGATTGCGGATTGGACACTTGCAAAACCAAGTCAAACCCTTTAACACCGTAATTGATAAAGAAATTTGCATAATCCTGGAGAGAGTTTAAGAAATTCCTTACTAAGGATCCTTGTATACTTATAAGTAATCATCTATAATTTACTCCAGACAATACTTGTGCTTTTTAAAAATTGATGGATGGACTTGTAATACCTTTTAATTTGATAAACAACCTAGAGTAAATAATTTCACACGAATCTATGCAGTGGAAATTATTGCTCTTATATGTAAGGCTTATTGTAAGCGTAATAATAGAATACTAACATAATTGGCAAACATTTACCCCAGGACGGACCGTTATCAGGACAATTGCAATCCAAGTCAAACTGTTGAACACTGTAACTGATAAAGAAACTAGCATAATCCCACAGAGTGTTGCACAACTTCCTTACGAATGATCCTTGTGTACTTTTAAATTATCATCTACAATTTACCCCAGACAATGTACTTGTGGTTTTTAAAAATTGATGGACAGACTTGTGTTACATTTTAATTTCTTAAGTAATCTAAAATCTATAATTTCACGCGAATCTATGCAGTGGAAATTGCCATTCGTATATGTAAGTCTTATTGTAAGAGTAATAATTTAATACTAACACAATTGTAGAACATTTACCCCAGGACGGATTGCTGAAAGCCCACTTGAAATCCCAAGTCAAACACTTTAACACCGTAATTGATAAAAAAAACTTGCGTAATCCCAAAGAGTGTTTCACAACTTCCTTACGAATGATACTTGTATACTTACACTTCATCATCTTCAATTCACGCTGGACAACGTACTTGTGCTTTTTAAAAATCGATTGACAGTCTTGTATTACCTTTTAAATTGATAAATAGCCTAAAATATACAATTTCACGTGAATCTATGAAGTGGAACTTATCGTCCTCATATGTAACACTTATTGTGCAGGTAATAATTGAATACTAACCCAATTGATGGACGGTTACCCCGGGATTGATTGCGGAAGGGACACTTGCAATACCAAGTCAAACCCTTTGACACCGTAATTGATAATGAAATTTGCATAATCCTAAAGAGAGTTTAACAAATTCCTTACGAATGATCATTGTATACTTATAAGTAATCATCTACAATTTACTCCAGACAACATATATACTCGTGCTTTTAAGAAATTGATTGACAGACTTGTAATACCTTTTAATTTGATAAATAACCTAGAGTAAATAAATTCACACGAATCTATGCGGTGGAAATTATTGTTCTTATATGTATGTCTTATTGTAAGAGTAATAATGGAATACTAACACAATTGGCGAACATTTACCCCAGGATGGATCGTTGACAGCACACTTGCAATCCCAAGTCAAACACTTTAACACCGTAATTGATAAAAAAACTTGTGTAATCCCAAAGAGTGTTTCGCAACTTCCTTACGAATGATACTTGTATACTTATATTTCATCATCTTCAATTTACTCTGGACAAAGGACTTGTGCTTTTTAAAAATCGATTGATTGTCTTGTATTACCTTTTGAATTGATAAATAACCTAGAATATACAATTTCACGTGAATCTATGAAGTGGAACTTATCGTCCTCGTATGTAACGCTTATTGTGTGGGTAATAATTGAATACTAACCCGATTGAAGGACGGTTACCCCGGGATTGATTGCGGATTGGACACTTGCAAAGCCAAGTCAAACCCTTTAACACCGTAATTGATAAAGAAATTTTCATAATCCAGGAGAGAGTTTAACAAATTCCTTATGAAGGATCCTTGTATACTTATAAGTAATCATCTATAATTTACTCCAGACAATATACTTGTGCTTTTTAAAAATTGATGGATGGACTTGTAATACCTTTTAATTTGATAAACAACCTAGAGTAAATAATTTCATACGAATCTATGTGGTGGAAATTATTTCTCTTATATGTAAGTCTTATTATAAGAGTAATAATAGAATACTAACATGATTGGTAGACATTTACCCCGGGATGGATCGCGATCAAGACACTTGCAATCCAAGTCAAACTCTTTAACACCGTAACTGATTAAGAAACTAGCATAATCCCACAGAGCGTTGCACAAATTCCTTACGATTGATCCTTGTGTAATTTTAAATCATCATCTACAATTGATCCCGATTGAAGGACGATTACCTCGGGATTGATTGCGGGTGGGACACTTGCAAAACCAAGTCAAACCCTTTAACACCGTAATATATAAAGAAATTTGCATAATCCTGGAGAGAGTTTAACAAATTCCTTACGAAGGATCCTTGTATACTTATAAGTAATCATCCACAATATACTCCAGACAATATACTTGTGCTTTTTCAAAATTGATGGATGGACTTGTAATACCTTTTAATTTGATAAACAACCTAGAGTAAATAATTTCACACGAATCTATGCGATGGAAATTATTGCTCTTATATGTCAGGTTTATTGTAAGCGTAATAATAGAATACGAACATGATACAGACATTTACCTCTGGACGGATCACGATCAGGACACTTGCAATCCAAGTCAAATTCTTTAACACCGTAACTTATAAAGAAACTAGCATAATCCCACAGAGTGTTGCAAAACTTCCTTACGAATGATCCTTGTGTACTTTTAAATCATCATCTACAATTTACCCCGGACAATGTACTTGTGCTTTTTAAAAATTGATGGACGGACTTGTGTTACATTTTAATTTGACAAGTAATCTAGAATCTATAATTTCACGCAAATCTATGCTGTGGAAATAACCGTTCTTATATGTAAGCTTATTGTTAGAGTAATAATGGAATACTAACAAAATTGGCGAACATTTACCCCAGGATGGATCGTTGACAGCACACTTGCAAACCCAAGTCAAACACTTTAACACCGTAATTGATAAAAAACTTGCGTAATCCCAACGAGTGTTTCGTAACTTCCTTACGAATGATACTTGTATACTTATATTTCATCATCTTCAATTTACTCTGGACGGAGTACTTGTGCTTTTTAAAAATCGATTGATGATCTTGTATTACCTTTTAAATTGATAAATAACCTAGAATATATAATTTGACGTGAATCTATGAAGTGGAACTTATCGTCCTCATATGTAATGCTTATTGTACGGGTAATAATTGTATACTAACCCAATTGAAGGACGGTTACCCCATGATTGATTGCGGATTGGACACTTGCAAAACCAAGTCAAACCCTTTAACACCGTAATTGATAAAGAAATTTGCATAATCGTGGAGAGAGTTTAACAAATTCCTTACGAAGGATCCTTGTATACTTATAAGTAATCATCTATAATTTATTCCAGACAATATACTTGTGCTTTTCAAAAATTGATGGATGGACTTGTAATACCTTTTAATTTGATAAACAACCTAGTGTAAATAATTTCACACGAATCTATGCGGTGGAAATTATTGCTCTTATATGTAAGGCTTATTGTAAGAGTAATAATAGAATACGAACATGATTGGCAGACATTTACCTCTGGACGGATCGCGATCAGGACACTTGTAATCCAAGTCAAACTCTTTAACACCGTAACTGATAAAGAAACTAGCATAATCCCACAGAGTGTTGTACAACTTCCTTACGGATGATCCTTGTGTACTTTTAAATCATCTACAATTTACCCTGGACAATGTACTTGTACTTTTAAAAATTGATGGATGGACTTGTGTTACATTTTAATTTGATAAGTAATCTAGAATCTATAATTTCACGGGAATCTATGTTGTGAAAATAACCGTTCTTATATGTAAGTCTTATTGTAAGAGTAATAAAGGAATACTAACACAATTGGCGAACATTTACCCCAGGATGGATCGTTGACAGCACACTTGTAATCCCAAGTCAAACACTTTAACACCGTAATTGATAAAAAAAACTTGCGTAATCCCAAAGAGTGTTTCGCAACTTCCTTACGAATGATACTTGTATACTTATATTTCATCATCTTCAATTTACTCTGGACAAAGTACTTGTGCTTTTTAAAAATCGATTGATTGTCTTGTATTACCTTTTGAATTGATAAATAACCTAGAATATACAATTTCACGTGAATCTATGAAGTGGAACTTATCGTCCTCGTATGTAACGCTTATTGTGCGGGTAATAATTGAATACTGACCCGATTGAAGGATGGTTATCCCGGGATTGATTGCGGATTGGACACTTGCAAAACCAAGTCAAACCCTTTAACACGGTAATTGATAAAGAAATTTGCATAATCCTGGAGAGAGTTTAACAAATTCCTTATGAAGGATCCTTGTATTCTTATAAGTAGTCATCTATAATTTACTCCAGACAATATAATTGTGTTTTTTAAAAATTGATGGATGGACTTGTAATACCTTTTAATTTGATAAACAATCTAGAGTAAATAATTTCACACGAATCTATGCGGTGGAAATTATTGCTCTTATATGTAAGGCTTATTGTAAGCGTAATAATAGAATACTAACATAATTGGAAAACATTTACCCCAGGACGGATCGTTATCAGGACACTTGCAATCCAAGTCAAACTCTTTAACACCGTAACTGATAAAGAAACTAGCATAATCCCACAGAGTGTTGCACAACTTCCTTACGAATGATCCTTGTGTACTTTTAAATTATCATCTACAATTTACCCCTGACAATTTACTTGTGCTTTTTAAATATTTATGGACAGACTTGTGTTAAATTTTAATTTGATAAGTAATATAGAATCTATAATTTCACTTGAATCCATGCGGTTGAAATAACTGTTCTTATATGTAAGTCTTATTGTATGAATAATAATGGAATACTAATACAACTGGCGAATATTTACTCAGGACGGATCGCTGACAGCACACTTGCAATCCCAAGTCAAACACTTTAACACCGTATCTGATAAAAAACTTGCGTAATCCAACAGAGTGTTCCGCAACTTCCTTACGAATGATACTTGTATACTTATATTTCATCATCTTCAATAGACTCTAGACAACGTACTTGTGCTTTTTAAAAATTGATTGACAGTCTTGTATTACCTTTTAAATTGATAAATAACCTAAAATATACAATTTCACGTGAATCTTGGAAGTGGAACTTATCGTCCTCATATGTAACGCTTATTGTGCAGGTAATAATTGAATACTAACCCAATTGACGGACGGTTACCCCGAGATCGATTACGGAAGGGACACTTGCAATCCCAAGTCAAACACTTTAACATCGTAATTGATAAAAAAACTCACATAATCCCCAAACAGTGTTCCGCATCATCCTTCAAATGATACTTGTATACTTATAATTAATTATCTTCAATTTACTATGGACAACGTACTTGTGCTTTTTAAAAATTGACTGACGGTCTTGTATTACCTTTTAAATTGATAAATAACCTAGAATATACAATTTCACGTGAATCTATGAAGTGGAACTTATCATCCTCATATGTAACGCTTATTATGTGGGTAATAATTGAATACTAACCCGATTGAAGGACGGTTACCCCGGGATTGATTGTGGATGGGACACTTGCAAAACCAAGACAAACCCTTTAACACCATAATTGATAAAGAAATTTGTATAATCCTGGAGAGAGTTTAACAAATTCCTTACAAAGGATCCTTGTATACTTATAAGTAATAATCCACAATTTATTCAAGACAATATACTTGTGCTTTTTAAAAGTTGATGGATGGACTTGTAATACCTTTTAATTTGATAAACAAACTAGAGTAAATAATTTCACACGAATCTATGTGATGGAAATTATTGCTCTTATATGTAAGGCTTATTGTAAGCGTATAATAGAATACGAACATGATAGGCAGACATTTACCTCTGGACGGATCGCGATCAAGACACTTGCAATCTAAGTCAAACTCTTTAACACCGTAACTGATAAAGAAAATAGCATAATCCCACAGAGTGTTGCACAACTTCCTTACGAATGATCCTTGTGTACTTTTAAATCATCATTTACAATTTATCCCGGACAATGTACCTGGTTTTTTGAAAAATTGATTGATGGACTTGTGTTACATTTTAATTTGATAAGTAATCAAGAATCTATAATTTCACTTGAATCTATGCGGTGGAAATAACTGTTCAAATATGTAAGTCTTATTGTAAGAGTAATAATGGAATACTAACACAATTGCCGAACATTTAGCCTAGGACGGATCGCTGACAACACACTAGCAATCCCAAGTCAAACACTTTAACACCGTAACTGATAAAAAACTAGCGTAATCCCATAGAGTGTTTCGCAACTTCCTTATGAATGATACTTGTATACTTATATTTCATCATCTTCAATTTACTCTGGATAACGTACTTGTACTTTTTAAAATCGATTGATATTCTTTTATTACCTTTTAAATTGATAAATAACTTAGAATACACAATGTCACGCGAATCTATGAAGTGAAACTTATCGTCCTCATATGTAACGCTTATTGTGCGGATAATAAGTGAATACTAACCTGATTGACGGACGGTTACCCCAGGATTGATTGCGGATGGGACACTTGCAATACCAAGTCAAACTCTTTGACACCGTAATTGAGAAAGAAATTTGCATAATCATGGAGAGAGTTTAACAAATTCCTTACGAATGATCCCTCTATACTTATAACTAATCATCTACAATTTACTCCTGGCAATATACTTGTGCTTTTAAAAATAGATGGATGGACTTGTATTACCTTTTAATTTGATAAATAACCTAGAATAAATAATTTCACACGAATCTATGTGGTGGAAATTATCGTTCTTATATGTAAGGCTTATTGTAAGCGTAATAATAGAATACTAACATGATTGGCAGAAATTTACCTCGGGATGGATCGTGATTAGAACACTTGCAATCCAAGTCAAACTCTTTAACACTGTAATTGATAAATAAACTAGCATAATCCCACAGTGTGTTGCACAACTTCCTTATGAATGGTCCTTGAGTACTTTTAAATCATCATCTACAATTTACCCTGGATAATGTACTTGTGCTTTTTAAAAATTGATGGATGGACTTGTGTTACATTATAATTTGATAAGTAATCTAGAATCTATAATTTCACGTGAATCTATGCATTGGAAATAACCGTTCTAACATGTAAGTCCTATTGTAAGATTAATAATGGAATACTAACACAATTGCCGAATATTTAGCCTAGGACGGATCGCTGACAGCACACTAGGAATCCCAAGTCAAACACTTTAACACCGTAACTGATAAAAAACTCGCGTAATTCCACAGAGTGTTCTGCAACTTCCTTACGAATGATACTTGTATGCTTATAATTCATCATTTTCAATTTACTCTAGACAACGTACTTGTTCTTTTTAAAATCAATTGATGGTCTTGTATTACCTTTTGAATTGATAAATAACTTAGAATATACAATTTCACGCAAATCTATGAAACGGAACTTATCGTCCTCATATGTAACGGTTATTGTGCGGATAATAAGTGAATACTAACCTGATTGACTGACGGTTACCCCTGGATTGATTGCGGATGGGGCGCTTGCAATACCAAGTCAAACTCTTTAACACCGTAATTGATAAAGAAATTTGCATAATCCTGGAGAGAGTTTAACAAATTCCTTACGAATGATCCCTCTATACTTATAACTAATCATCTATAATTTACTCCTGAAAATATACTTGTGCTTTTTAAAAATTGATGGATGGACTTGTAATACCTTTTAATTTTATAAATAACCCAGATTAAATAATTTCACACGAATCTATGCGGTGGAAATTATCGTTCTTATATGTAAGGCTTATTGTAAGTGTAATAATAGAATACTAGCATGATTGGCAGACATTTACCCCGGGATGGATCGTAATTAGAACACTTGCAATCCAAGTCAAACTCTATAACACTGTAACTGATAAAGAAACTAGCATAATCCCACAGTGTGTTGCACAACTTACTTACGAATGGTCCTTGAGTACTTTTAAATCATCATCTACAATTTACCCCGGACAATGTACTTGTGCTTTTTAAAAATTGATGGACGGACTTGTGTTACATTATAAATTGATAAGTAATCTAGAATCTAAAATTTCACGTGAATCTATGCGGTGGAAATTACCGTTCTTAAATGTAAGTCTTATTGTAAGAGTAATAAGGGAATACTAGCACTATTGGCGAACATTTACCCCAGGACGGATCGCTTACAGCACACTTGCAATCCCAAGTCAAACACTTTAACACCATAATTGATAAAAAAAACTTGCGTAATCCCACAGAGTGTTCCGCAACTTCCTTACGAATGATACGTGTATACTTATAATTCATCATCTTCAATTTACTCTGGATAGCGTACTTGTGCTTTTTATAAATCGATTGACGGTCTTGTATTACCTTTTAAATTGATAAATGAACTAAAATACACAATTTCATGCGAATCTATGGAGTGGAACTTATCGTCCTCATATGTAACGCTTATTGTGCGGGTAATAATTGAATACTAACCCGATTGACGGACGGTTACACCGGGATTGATTGTGGATGGGACACTTGCAATACAGAGTCAAGCCCTTAAACACCGTAATTGATAAAGAAATTTGCATAACCCTGGAGAGAATTTAACAAATTCCTTACGAATGATCCTTGCATACTTTTAAGTAATCATCTACAATTTAGTCCAGATAATATACTTGTGCTTTTAAAAAATTGATGGATGGACTTGTAATACCTTTTAATTTGATAAATAACCTAGAGTAAATAATTTCACATGAATCTATGCGGTGGAAATTATCGTTCTTATATGTAAGGGTTATTGTAAGCGTAATAATAGAATACTAAAATGATTGGCAGACATTTACCCCAGGACGGATCATGATCCGGACACTTGCAATCCAAGTCAAACTCTTTAACACCGTAACTGATAAAGAGACTAGCATAATCCCACAGAGAATTGCACAACCTCCTTACGAATGATCCTTGTGTACTTTTAAATCATCATCTACAATATACCCCAGACAATGTACTTGTCCTTTTAAAAAATTGATGGATGGACTTGTGTTACATTTTAATTTGATAAGTAATCTAGAATCTATAATTTCACGCAAATCTATGCAGTGGAAATAACTGTTCTTATATGTAAGTCTTATTGTAAGAGTAATAATGGAATACTAACACAATTGGCGAACATTTACCCCAGGACGAATCGCTGACAGCACACTTGGAATCCCAAGTCAAACCTTTAACACCGTAACTGATAAAAAACACGCGTAATCCCAAAGAGGGTTCCGCAACTTCCTTACGAATGATACTTGTATACTTATGATTCATCATCTTCAATTTACTCTGGACAACGTACTTGTGCTTTTTAAAAATTGATTGATTGTTTTGTATTATATTTTATATTGATAAATAACCTAGAAGATACAATTTCACACGAATCTATGAAGTGGAACTTATCGTCCTCATATGTAACGCTTATTATAAGGGTAATAATGGAATACTAACCAGAATGACGGACGGTTACACCGAGATTGATTGTGGAAGTCACACTTGCAAAACCAAGTCAAACCCTTTAACACCGTAATTGATAGAGAAATTTGCATAATCCTGGAGAGAGTCTAACAAATTCCTTACGAAGGATCCTTGTATACTAATAAGTAATCAGCTACAATTTACTTCAGACAATATACTTGTGCTTTTTAAAAGTTGATGGATGGACTTGTAATACCTTTTAATTATATAAATAACCTAGAGTCAATAATTTCACACGAATCTATGCGGTGGAAATTATCATTCTTATATGTAAGGCTTATTGTAAGCATAATAATAGAATACAAACATGATTGGCAGACATTTACCCCAGGACGGATCGCGATCAGGACACTTGTAGTCCAAGTCAAACTCTTTAACACCGTAACTGATAAAGAAACTAACATAATCCCACAGAGTGTTGCACAACTTCCTTACGAATGATCCTTGTGTACTTTTAAATTATCATCTACAATTTACCCCGGGCAATGTACTTGTGCTTTTTAAAAATTGATGGACGGACTTGTGTTTCATTTTAATTTGATAAGTAATCTTGAATCTATAATTTCACGTAAATCTATGAGGTTGAAATACCCGTTCTTATATGTAAGTCTTATTGTAAATGTAATAATGGAATACTAACACAATTGGAGAACATTTACCCCAGGACGGATCGCTGACAGCATACTTGCAATCCCAAGTCAAACACTTTAACAACGTAACTGATAAAAAATTTGCGTAATCCTACAGAGTGTTCCGCAACTTCCTTACGAATGATACTTGTATACTTATAATTCATCATCTTCAATTTACTCTAGACAACGTACTTGTGCATTTTAAAAATCGATTGACGGTTTTGTATTACCTTTTAAATTGATAAATAACCTAGAATATACAATTTCACGCGAATGTATGAAGTGGAACTTATCGTCCTCATATGTAACACTTATTGTGCAGGTAATAATTGAATACTGACCCGATTGACGGACAGTTACCCCAGGATTGATTGCGGATAGGGCACATGTAATACCAAGTCAAACTCTTTAACACCGTAATTGATGAAGAAATTTTCATAATCCTGGAGAGAGTTTAACAAATTCTTTACGAATGATCCTTTTATGCTCATAAGTAATCATTTACAATTTACTCCAGACAATATACTTGTGCTTTTTAAAAATTGATGGATGGACTTGTAATACCTTTTAATTTGATAAATAACCTAGAGTAAATAATTTCACACGAATCTATGCGGTGGAAATTATCGTTCTTATATGTAAGGCTTTTTGTAAGCGTAATAATATAATACTAATATAATTGGCAGACATTTACCCCGGGACGGATCGCGATCAGGACACTTGCAATCCAAGTCAAACTCTTTAACACCGTAACTGATAAAGAAACTAGCATAATCCCACAGAGTGTTGCACAACTTCCTTACGAATGATCCTTGTGTACTTTTAAATCATCATATACAATTTACCCCGAACAATATACTTGTTCTTTTTAAAAATTGATGGATGGACTTGTGTTACATTTTAATTTGAGAAGTAATCTAGAATCTATAATTTCACTTGAATCTATTCAGTGGAAATTACCGTTCTTATATGTAAGTCTTATTGTAAGAGTAATAATGGAATACTACACAATTGGCAAACATTTACCCCAAGACGGATTACGATCCGGACATTTGCAATCACATGTCAAACTCTTTAACACTGTAACTTATAAAGAAACTAGCATAATCCCACAGAGTGTTGCACAACTTCCTTACGAATGATCCTTGTGTACTTTTAAATCATCATATACAATTTACCCCGAACAATATACTTGTTCTTTTTAAGAATTGATGGATGGACTTGTGTTACATTTTAATTTCATAAGTAATCTAGAATCTATAATTTCACTTGAATCTATGCAGTGGAAATTACCGTTCTTGTATGTAAGTCTTATTGTAAGAGTAATAATGGAATACTACACAATTGGCAAACATTTACCCCAAGACGGATTACGATCCGGACATTTGTAATCACATGTCAAACTCTTTAACACTGTAACTTATAAAGAAACTAGCATAATCCCACAGAGTGTTGCACAACTTCTTTACGATGATCCTTGTGTACTTTTAAGTCATCGTCTACAATTTACTCCAGACAATGTACTTTTGCTTTTTAAAAATTGATGAACGGAGTTGTGTTACATTTTAGTTTGATAAGTAACCTAGAATATACAATTTCACGCGAATTTATGCGGTGGAAATTACCGTTCTTATATGTATGTCTTATTGTAAGAGTAATAATGGAATACTAACACAATTGGCGGATGTGTACCTCAGGATGGATCACTGACGGCACACTTGCAATCCCAAGTCAAACATTTTAACATCGTAACTGATAAAAAAAATTGCATACAGAGAGTTCCATAACTTCTTTACGAATGATCCTTGTATACTTATAAGTCATCATCTACAATTTACTCTGGACAACGTACTTGTGCATTTTAAAAATTGATTAACGGTCTTGTATTACCTTTTAAATTGATAAATAACCTAGAATATACAATTTCACGTGAATCTATGAAGTGGAACTTATCGTCCTCATATGTAACGCTTATTGTAAGGGTAATAATTAAATACTAACATGATTGACGGATGGTTACCCCGGGATGGATTTCTGACGGGACACTTGCAATCCCAAGTCAAACTCTCTAACCCGGTAACTGATAAAGAAACTTGCATAATCCCAAAAAAATTCCACAATTTCCTTACGAATGATCCTTTATAGTTCTAGGTCATCATCTACAATTTACTCGTGACAATGTACAGTTTTAATCAATTTTACATTTTTATTTCCAGTTTTACATTTTTACGTCGGACTAAACGTAATTGGATTTTGGAACTGAAAGTGTATTTTTAAAAACTTGGCATATAGGTCCTTTCCCCAGAAAGGAGAAATCAAAATGTAAAACATGAGATACAATAAACCAAATCATCAATAGACAACAACAATGTTCGTTATGGTTATGGACACATACACCAGTCAAATCGTCCGTCATTTTTTCTTAGTATTTCACTTATACCCCTACTATAAGAGCTATGAGAAAAGTATTTTCCCCCACAGAGAATCGCATGAAATTATATATTTTTTTTTAAAAAAAAAAATGTATTAGGGTTCTGTCCATGAAAATCTTTATAGCGATAGCACGTAACCCAGAGTAAATTGTAGCAAGCAAGTTACAAGTACAAAAGGTGTCATTCTGAAGAAGTTATTGAAGTATATGTTGATTAGTCTCAATTTCTTGGATAGTATAATTTCAGCTACCGATCTGAAATTTTCTTTTCAGGGTGAAGGTAATCAGAGTTTTGGACTGACTCTGTATTTTTAAAAAGTTTTGCACAAGGGTCCTTTCACCAGAAAGGACAAATCAAAATGTAAAACTGGAGATACACTCGACCAAATCATCAATTGACAACAACAGTGTTTTGTTATGGTCATGGCAGAAACACCAGTCTAATCGTCCGTTATTTTTCTACGTATTCCACTTATAACCCTACGATAACAGTTATGAGAACAATGTTTTCCACACAAAGAATTGCATGAAATTTTACATTCATATATTTTACAGAAATAAAAATGTAAATGGGTTTTGTACATGAAGATTTTTAAGGCGATAGCACATGATCTAAAGTAAATTGTAGCACACTAGTTACAAGTACACAAGGTGTCATTCATAAGAAGTTGATTAAGTATATGTTGATTAGTCTCAGTTACTTTATTACACTTGGACAGTATAATTTCTGCTACAGATCTGAAAATTTCTTTTTGGACTGAACGTAATCAGAGTTTTGGACTGACTTTGTATTTTTTTTAAATTTATCACACATGTCCTTTCACCAGAAAGGACAAATTGAAATGTAAAACCGCACATACGGTCTACCGAATAATCAATTGAATTCAACAGTGTTTTGTTATGGTCATGGACGGATACACTAGACTAATCGTCCATCAATTTTCTACGTATTCCACTTATAACCCTACAATAAGAGTTATGGGAACAATATTTTCCACACAAAGAATTGCATGAAATTTTATATTCGTGTTTTTTACGGAAATAAAAATGTAATAGGGTTATGTCAATGAAGATTTTTAAACTGATAGCACATGACCTAGAGTAAATTGAAGCACGCTAGTTACAAGTACACAAGGTGTCATTCAGAAAAAGTTGTTGGAGTATATGTTGATTAGTATCAGTTTCTTTATTACACTCGGATCTGAAAATTTCTGCTACGGATCTGATAATTTCTTTTTGGGCTGAACATAATCAGAGTTTTGGACTGACTTTTTATTTTTTTAAAATTTTGCACGAATGTCCTTTCACCATAAAGGACAAATTGAAATGTAAAATTAGAGATACAGTCTACCGAATTGTCAACTGAATACATCAGTGTTTTGTCATGGTCATGGACGGATACACCAGTCTTATCATCTGTCAGTTTTCTACGTATTCCACTTATAACCCTACGATAAGATTTATTATAACAATATTTTCCACACAAAGAATCACATGAAATTTTATATTCGTGTATTTCACGGAAATAAAAATGTAATGGGTTCTGTACAAGAAGCTTTTAAAGCGATAGCACATGACCTAGAGTAAATTTTAGCACACTAGTTACAAGTACACAAGGTGTTATTCAGAAGAAGTTGTTGAACTATATGTTGATTAGTCTCATTTTCTTTATTACACTCGGATAGTTTAATTTCTGCTACAGATCTGAAACTTTCTTTTTGGGCTGAACATTATCAGAGTTTTGGACTGACTTTGTATTTTCTTAAAATTTTGCACACAGGCCCCTTCACTTGAAAGGGCAAATTGAAATGTAAAACTTGAGATATAGTCTACCGAATAATCAATTGAATACAACAATGTTTTATTATGGTCATGGACGAATACACTAGACTAATCGTCCGTCAGATTTCTACGTATTCCACTTATAACCCTACGATAAGAGTTATGAGAACAATATTTTCCACACAAATAATCACGTGAAATTTTATATTCATGTTTTTTTATGGAAATGAAAATGTAATAGGGTTTTATCCATGAAGATTTTTAAAGCGGTATCACATGACCTAGAGTAGATTGTAGCACACTAGTAACAAGTAGAAATGGTATCATTCAGAATAAGTTGTTGAAGTATATGTTGATCAGTCTCAGTTTCTTTATTACACTTGGATAGTATAATTTAAGCTACGGATCTGAAACTTTCTTTTCAGGCTGAACGTAATTCAATTTTCGAACTAAAAGTGAAACTCTTAAAGTTTTGTATCTAGGTCCCTTCCCTGGAAGGAGAAATCAAAATGTAGAACATGGATACAATCAACCAAATCATCAATTGACAACAACAGTATTTCGTTATAGTTATGGACAAATACACTAGTCTAATTGTTCGTCATTTTTCTTAGTATTCCACTTACAGCCCTACGATAAGAGTTATGAGAAAAATATTTTCACCCATAAAGAATCGCATGAAATTTTATATTTTTGTTTTTTATAGAATTAAAAAAGTAATAGGGTTCTGTCAATGAAAATTTTCATAGCGATAGCACATAACCTAGAGTAAATTGTAGCAAACAAGTTACAAGTACACAAGGTGTCATTCTGAAGAAGTTGTTGAAGTATATGTTGGTTAGTCTCAATTTCTTTATTACACTCAGATAGTATAATTTCTGCTACCGATCTGAAACTTTCTTTTCAGGGTGAACGTAACCAGAGTTTAGGACTGACTGTGTATTTTTTAAAAATTTTGCACAAGGGTCCTTTCACCAGAAAGGACAAATTGAAATGTAAAACATAGATACACTCTACCAACTCATCAGTTGACAACAACAGTGTTTTGTTATGGTCATGGATGGAAACACAAGTCTAATCGTCCGTCATTTTTCAACGTATTCCACTTATAACCCTAAAATAAGAGTTATGAGAACAACATTATCCACACAAAGAATCGCATGAAATTTTATATTCATGTATTTTATAGAAATAAAAATGTAATAGGGTTCTATACATGAAGATTTTTAAAGCGGTAGTACATGACCTAGAGTAAATTATAGCACACTAGTTACAAGTACAAAATGTGTCATTCAGAAAAAGTTGTTGAGGTATATGTTGATTAGTCTCAGTTTCTTTATTACACTCGAATAGTATAATTTCAGCTACGGATCTGAAACTTTCTTTTCGGGCTAAACGTAATCAGAGTTTTGGAATGACTGTGTAATTTTGTAAATTTTGCACATAGGTCTTTTCACCAAAAAGGAGAAATATAAATATAAAACGGGAGATACTCTCTACCGAATCATAAATTGACAACAACAGTGTTCCGATATGATCATAGACCGATGCACCCATTTAATCTTCATTTTTCTTAGTATTCCACTTATACCCTTACGATAAGAAATATGAGACCAATCGTTTACACCACATAGAATCGCATGAAATTTAATATTCGTGTTTTTTACTGAAATAAAAATGTAATAGGGTTTTGTCCGTGAAGATGTTTGAAGAGATAGCACATGACCTAGAGTTAATTGTAGCACACTAGTTACAAGTACACAAGGTGTCATTCAGAAGAAGTTGTTGAAGTATATGTTGATAAGTCTTAGTTTATTTATGTAATTCAGATAGTATAATTTTAGCTACGAATCCGAAACTTTCTTTTGGGGCAGAACGTAATCGTAGTTTTGGACTGACAGTGTATTTTTTAAAATTTTGCACAAAGGTCCTTTCACCTGAAAGGAGAAATCAAAATGTAAAATGGTAGATACACTCTACCAAATCATCAAATGACAACAACAGTGATTTGTTATGGTTATGGACGGATACACCAGTCTTATCGTCCATCATTTTTCTACGTATTCCACTTATACCCCCATGATAAGAGTTATGGGAACACTATTTTCATCACAAAAAATAGCATGAAATTTTATATTCGTGTTTCTTAGGTAAATAAAAATGTAATAGGGTTATGTCAATGAAGATTTTTAAAGTGATAGCACATGACCAAGAGAAAATTGTAGCACACTAGTTACAAGTACACAAGATGTCAATCAAAAGAAGGTGTTGAACTATATGTTGATTAGTATCAGTTTCTTTATTACACTTGGATAGTATAATTTCTGCTACGGATCTGAAACTTTTTTTTGGGGTGAACGTAATCAGAGTTTTGGACTGATTTTGTATTTTTTAGAACTTTTGCACAAAGGCCCTTTCACTGGAAAGGACAGATTGAAATGTAAAATTAGAGATACAGTCTACCGAATTCTGAATTGAATACAACAATGTTTTGTTATGGTCATGGACGGATACACCAGTCTAATCGTCTGCCCATTTTCTACGTATTCCACTTATATCCCTATGATAAGATTTATGAGAAAAATATTTTCAACACAAAGAATCACATGAAATTTTATATTTGGGTATTATACTAAAATAAAAGTTTAATAGGGTTCTGTACATGAAGATTTTTAAAGCGATAGAAAATGACCAGAGTAAATTGTAGCACACTAGTTACAAGTACACAAGGTGCCATTCAGAAGAAGTTGTTGTAGTATATGTTGATAAATCTCAGTTTATTAATTCAACTCGGACAGTATAATTTTAGCTACGGATCCAAAACTTTCTTTTGGGGCAAAATGTAATCGTAGTTTTGGACTGACAGTGTATTTTTTAAAATTTTGCACAAAGGTCCTTTCACCTGAAAGGAGAAATCGAAATGTAAAATGGAAGATACACTCTACCGAATTATCAAATGACAATAACAGTGATTTTTTATGGTCATGGACGGATACACCAGTCTTATCGTCCATCATTTTTCTACGTATTACACTTATACCCCTACGATAAGAGTTATGAGAACACCATTTTCCATACAAAGAATAGCATGAAATTTTATATTGTGTATTTTACAGAAATAAAAAATGTAATAGGGTAATGTCAATGAAGATTTTTAAAGCGATAGCACATGACCTAGAGTAAATTGTAGCACACTAGTTACAAGTACACAAGGTGTCATTCAGAAGAAGTTGTTGACGTATATGTTGATTAGTATCATTTTCTTTATTACACTTAGATGGTATATTTTTTTGCTTCGAATCAGAAAATTTCTTCTTGGGCTGAACGTAACCGGATTTTCGGACTGACTTTGTATTTTTTAAAATTTTTTCACACAGGTATTTTCACCAGAAAGGGAAAATTGAAATGTAAAACTAGAGATACAGTATACCGAATTGTCAATTGAATACAACAGTGTTTTGTTATGGTTATGGACGGATACACCAGTCTAATCATCCATCAGTTTTCTACATATTTCACTTATAACCCTACGATAAGATTTATGAGAACAATATTTTCAACCAAAAGAATCTCATGAAATTTTATATTCGTGTATTTTACGAAAATAAAAATTGTAATAGGGTCAAGTACATGAAGATTTTTAAAGCGATAGCACATGACCTAGAGTAAATTGTAGCACACTAGTTACAAGTACACAAGGTGTCATTCTGAAGAATTTGTTGAAGTATAAGTTGATTAGTCTCAGTTTCTTTATTACACTCGGATAGTATAATTTCAGCTACGGATTTGAAACTTTCTTTTTGGGCTAATTGTAATCAGAGTTTTGGAGTGACTACGTATTTTTTAAAAAATTTGCACACAGGTCCTTTCACCAGAAAGGACTAATCGAAATGTAAAACTGGAGATACACTCTACCGAATCATCAATTGACAACAACAGTGTTTTGGTATGGTCATAGATGGATACACCAGTCTAATCGTCCTTCATTTTTCTACTTATTCTACTTATAAACCTACGATAAGAGTTATGAGAACAATATTTTCCATCCAAAGAATTGCATGAAATTTTATATTCGTGTATTTTACGGAAATAAAAATGTTACAGGGTTCTGTACATGAAGATTTTTAAAGTGATAGCACATGACCTAGAGTATATTGTAGCACACTAGTTACAAGTACACAAGGTGTCATTCAGAAGAAGTTGTTGAAGTACATGTTGATTAGTCTCAGTTTCTTTATTACACTCGGATAGTATAATTTCTGCTACAGATCTTAAACTTTCTTATTGGGTTGAACGCAATCAGAGTTTTGGTCTGACTTTGTATTTTTTTAAAATTTTGCACACGGGTCCATTCACTTGAAAGGACAAATTGAAATGTAAAGCTGGAGATATAGTCTACCGAATAATCAATTGAATACAACTGTGTTTTGTTATGGTCATGGACGAATACACTAGACTAATTGTCCGTCAGTTTTCTACGTATTCCACTTATAACCCTATAATAAGAGTTATGAGAACAATATTTTCCACACAAAGAATCGCGTGATATTTTATATTCGTGTTTTTTATGGAAATGAAAATGTAATAGGGTTTTGTACATGAAGATTTTTAAAGCGATAGCACATGACCTAGAGTAAATTGTAGCACACTAGAAACAAGTAGAAAAGGTGTCATTCAGAAGAAATTGTTGAAGTATATGTTGGTCAGTCTCAGTTTCGTTTTTACACTTGGATAGTATAATTTAAGCTACGGATCTGAAACTTTCTTTTCAGACGGAACATAATTGGATTTTCGAACTAAAAGTGCATTTATTAAAATTTTGCATATTGGTCCCTTCTCCAGAAAGGAGAAATCAAAATGTAAAACATGAGATACAATCAACCAAATCATCAATTGACAACAACAGGTTTTCATTATGGTTATGGACAGATACACCAAACTAATTGTTCATCATTTTTCTTAGTATTCCACTTACAGCCCTACAATAAGAGTTATGAGAACAATATTTTCCCCCACAAAGAATCGCATGAAACTTTATATTTTTGTTTTTTACAGAATTAAAAATGTAATAGGGTTCCGTCCATGAAAATCATTATAGTGATAGCACATAACCTAGAGTAAATTGTAGCAAACAAATTACAAATACACAAGGTGTCATTCTGAAGAAGTTGTTGAAGTATATGTTGATCAGTCTAGATTTCTTTATTACACTCGGATAGTATAATTTCTTCTACCGGTCTGAAACTTTATTTTCAGGGTGAACGTAACCAGAGTTTAGGATTGACTGTGTATTTTTTTAAAAATTTTGCACAAGGGTCCTTTCACCGGAAAGGACAAATTGAAATGTAAAACTGTAGATACACTCTACCAAATCATCAATTGACAACAACAGTATTTTGTTATGGTCATGGGCGGAAACACAAGTCTAATCATCCGTCATTTTTCTACATATTCCACTTTTAACCCTACGATAAGATTTATGAGAAAAATAATTTCCACATAAAGAATCGTATGAAATTTTATATTCGCGCATTTTATGGGAATAAAAATGTAATAGGGTTCTGTACATGAAGATTTTTAAAGTAGTAGTACGTGACCTAGAGTAAATTGTAGCACACTAGTTACAAGTACACAAAGTGTCATTCAGAAGAAGTTGTTGAAGTATATGTTGATTAGTCTCAGTTTCTTTATTACACTCGGATAGTATAATTTCAGCTACGGATCGAAAACTTTCTTTTTGGGCTGAACGTAATCAGGGTTTTGGACTGGCTGTGTAATTTTGTAAATTTTGCACATAGGTCCTTTCACCAAAAGGGAGAAATAAAAATATAAAATGAGAGATACTCTCAACCGAATCATCAATTGACAAGAACAGTGTTCCGATACGGTCATAGACCGATGCACTTATTTAATCATCATTTTTCTTAGTATTCCACTTATACCCTTACGAAAGGAAATATGAGACCAATCGTTTCCACTACATAGAATCGCATGAAATTTTATATTCATGTTTTTTACGGAAATAAAAATGTAACTAGTGTTATGTCCATGATGATTTTTAAGCGAAATAGCACATGACCTAGAGTAAATTGTATTACACTAGTTACAAGTAAATTGTCATTCAGAAGAAGTTGTTGAAGTATATGTTGATTAGTCTCAGTTTCTTTATTACGCTCGGATAGTATATTTTCAGCTACAGATCTAAAACTTTCTTTTCAGGCTGGACGTAATCAGAGTTATGACCGACTGTGTAATTTTGTAAATTTTGCACATAGGTCCTTTCACCAGAAAGGAGAAATATAAATATAAAACGGGAGACACTCTCAACCGAATCATCAATTGAGAACAACAGTGTTCTGTTACGGTCATAGACCGATACACCTGTTTAATTGTCATTTTTCTTAGTATTCCACTTATACCCTTACGATAAGAAATATGAAACCAATCGTTTCCACCAAATAGAAATGCATGAAATTTTATATTCGTGTTTTTTTTACGAAAATTAAAATGCAATAGGGTTATGTCCATGAAGATTTTTTAAACGATAGCACATGACCTATAGTAAATTGTAGCACACTAGTTACAAGTACACAAGGTGTCATTCAGAAGAAGTTGTTGAAGTACATGTCGATAAGTCTAAGTTTATTTATTCAACTCGGATAGTATAATTTTAGCTACGGATCCAAAACTTTCTTTTGGGGATGAACTTAATCATAGTTTTGGACTGACAATGTATTTTTTAAAAACTTTTCTCAAAGGTCCTTTCACCTGAACGGAGAAATTGAAATTTAAAACGGGAGATACACTCTACCGAATCATCAAATGACAACAACAGTGATTTGTTATTGTCATGGACGGATACACCAGTTTAATTTTCCATCATTTTTCTACGTATTCCACTTATAAACCTATGATAAGAGATATGAGAAAAATATTTTCCATACAAAGAATTACACGAAATTTTATATTCGTGTATTTTACGGAAATAAAAATGTAATAGGATTCTGTATATAAAGATTTTTGGACTGACTGTGTATTTTTGTAAATTTTGCACGTAGGTCATTTCACCAAAAAGGAGAAATTGAAATATAAAACGGTAGATACTCTCAACTGAATCATCAATTGACAATAGCAATGATCTGTTACGGTCGTGGACCGATACACCAGTTTAATCATCATTTTTCTTAGTATTCCACTTATACACTTAGGATAAGTAATATGAGACTAATATTTTCCACCACACAGAATCACATGATATTTTATATTCGTGTTTTTTACGGAAATAAATATGTAATAGGGTTCCGTACATGAATATTTTTAAAGCGATAACACATTACCTGGAGTAAATTGTAGCACACTAGTTACAAATACACAAGGTGTCATTCAGAAGAAGTTGTTGAAGTATATATTGGTTAGTCTCAGTTTCTTTATTACACTCGAATAGTATAATTTCTGCTACGGATCTGAAACTTTCTTTTTAGGCTGAACGTAATTGGATTTTCGGACTGAGAGTGAATTTTTTAAAATTTTGCACATAGGTCCTTTTCCCTATAAAGGAGAAATTGAAATGTAAAACCTGAGATACAGTCAACCAAATCATCAATTGACACAACAATGTTCTATTATGGCCAGTGACAGATACACCAGTCTAATCGTTCGTAATTTTACTTAGTATTCCACTTAGACCCCCTACGATAAGAGTTATGAGAAATCGAAATGTAAAATGGAAGATACACTCTACTGAATCATCAAATGACAACAACAGTGTTTTGTTATGGCCATGGACCGATACACATGTCTAGTCATCCATCATTTGTCTATGTATTCCACTTATACCCCTACGATAAAAGTTATGAGAAAAATATTTTCCACACAAAGAATAGCATGAAATTTAATATTCAAGTATTCTAGCGAAATAAAAATAAAATAGGGTTCTACCATGAAGATAGGTCCAGGAAGATTTTTTAAATGATAGCACATGACCTAGAGTAAATTTTATCACAGTAGTTACAAGTACACAAGGTGTTAATCAGAAAAAGGTGTTGAAGTATGTGTTGATTAGTCTCAGTGTATTTACTACAATCGGATATAATAATTCAACTACGGATCCAAAACTTTCTTTTCGGGCAAGTGTATTTTTAGTTTTGGACTGACAGTGTATTTTTAAAACTTTTTAACATATATCCTTTTACCAGAAAGGAGAAATCGAAATGTGGCATTGAAGATACACTCTACCGAATCATCAAATGAAAACAACAGTGTTTTTTATGGTCATGGACTAATACACCAGTCTAATCGTCCATCATCTTTCTACGTATTCCACTTACACCTCTACGATAAGAGTTATGAGAACAATATTTTCCACACAAACAATTGCATGAAATTTTATATTCGAGTTTTTTACGGAAATGAAAATGTAATAGGGTTCTGTACATGAAGATTTTTAAAGCGATAGCACATGACCTAGAGTAAATTGTAGCACACTAGTTACAAGTACACAAGGTGTCATTCAAAAGAAGTTGTTGAAGTATATATTGGTTAGTCTCAGTTTCTTCATTATACTCGGATAGTATAATTTCAGCTACAGATCTGAAACTTTCTTTTCAGGCTGAATCTAATTGGATTTTTGGACTGGGAGTGTATTTTTTAAAATTTTACACATAGGTCCTTTTTCCTATAAAGGAGAAATTGAAATGTAAAACTTGAGATACACTCAACCAAATCATCAATTGACACAACAATGTTCTGTTATGATCATGGACAGATACACCAGTCTAATCGTTCGTAATTTTTCTTAGTATTCAACTTTTACCCCTACGATAAGAGTTTTGAGAAAAATATTTTCCCCCACAAAGAATCGAATGAAATTTTATATTCTTCTTTTTTACGGAAATAAAAATGCAATAGGGTTTTGTCCATGAAGATTTTATAACGATAGCACTTGACCAAGATTAAACTGTAGCAAGCTAGTTACAAAGACACAAGGTCTCATTCCGAAGAAGGTTTTGAAGTATATATTGATTAATCTTAGTTTCTTTATTACACTCGGATAGTATTATTTCCGCTACGGATCTGAAACTTTCTTTTCAGGCTGAATGTAATGAATGTTTTGGTCTGACTGTGTATTTTTTAAAATTTTTCACATAGGTCCTTTCACCTGAAAGGACAAATCCAAATGTAAAACTGGAGATACACTCTATCAAATGATTAATTGAGAACAACAGTGTTTTTTTATGGTCATGGACGAATACACAAGTCTAATCGTCCATCATTTTTCTATGTATTCCACTTGTACCCCTACGATAAGAGTTATGAGAACAGTATTTTCCACACCAAGAATAGTATGAAATTTTATATTCAAGTTTTTTACGGAAATAAAAATGTAATAGGGTTCTGTCAATGAAGATTTTTAAAGTGATAGCACATGACCTAGAGTAAATTGTAGCACACTTGTTACAAGTACACAAGATATCATTCCAAAGAAGTTGTTGAAGTATATGTTGATTAGTCTCAGTTTCTTTATTACGCTCGGATAGTATAATTTTTGCTACAGATCTGAAACTTTCTTTTTGGGTTGAACGTAATCAGAGTTTTAGACTAACTTTGTATTTTTAATAAATTTTTCACACTGGTCCTTTCACCAAAATGGACAAATTGAAATTTAAAATAGGACATACAATCTACCGAATAAACAATCGAATACAAGAGTATTGTTTTATGGTCATGGACGGATACACCAGTCTAATCGTCCGTCAGTTCTCTATGTATTCCACTTATAACCCTACGATAAGAGTTATGAGAACAATATTTTCCACACAAAGAATAGCATGAAATTTGATATTCGTGTATTTTACGGAAATAAAAATGTAATAGGATTCTGTACATGAAGATTTTTAAAGCGATAGCACATGTCCTAGAGTAATTGTAGCACACTAGTTACAAATACATATGGTGTCATTCTGAAGAAGTTGTTGAAGTATATGTAAATTAGTCTCATTTTCTTTATCACACTCGGATAGTATAATTTCAGCTATGGATCTGAAACTTTCTTTTTGGGCTTAATGTAATATGGGTTTTTTACTGACTGTGTACTTTTTACAAAATTTTGTACACAGGTCCTTTCACCAGAAATGACTAATCAAAATGTAAAACTGAAGATACACTCTACCGAATCATCAATTGACAACAACAGTGTTTTGTTATGTTCATGGACGGAAACACTAGTCTAATCGTCCGTTATTTTTCTACGTATTCAACCTATAAACCTACGTTAAGAGTTATGAGGACAATATTTTCCATACAAAGAATCACATGAAATTTTATATTTGTGTATTTTACGGCAATAAAATTTTAATTGGGTTCTGTACATCAAGATTTTTAAAGTGATAGCACATGACCCAGAGTAAATTGTAGCACACTAGTTACAAGTACACAAGGTGTCATTCAACAGAAGTTGTTGAAGTATAAATTGATTAGTCTCCGTTTCAATATTACACTTGGATAGTATAATTCAGCTACGGATTTGAAACTTTCTTTTCGCGCTGAACGGAATCAGATTTTTTGACTGACTCTGTATTTTTGTAAATTTTGTACATAGGTCCTTTCACAAGAAAGGATAAATTGAAATATAAAATGTTAGATACTCTTAACTATATCATCAATTGATAGCAACAGTGTTCCGTTACGGTCGTGGACTGATACACCAATTTAATCACCATTTTTCTTAGTATTCCACTTATACCCTTAGGATAAGTAATATAAGACTAATATTTTCCACCATAGAGAATCACATGATATTTTATATTCGGGTTTTTTACAGTAATAAAAATGTAATAGGGTTCTGTACATGAATATTTTTAAAGCGATAGCACATTACCAAGGGTAAATTGTAACACACTAGTTACAAGTACACAAGGTGTCATTCAGAAGAAGTTGTTGAAGTATATATTGGTTAGTCTCAGTTTCTTTATTACACTCGGATAGTATAATTTCTGCTACGGATCTGAAACTTTCTTTTCAGGCAGAACATAATTGGATTTTTGGACTGAGAGTGAATTTTTTAAAATTTTGCATATAGGTCATTTTCCCCATAAAGGAGAAATTGAAATGTAAAACTTGAGATACAGTCAACCAAATCATCAATTGACACAACAATGTTCTATTATGGTCAGTGACAGATACACCAGTCTAATGGTTCGTAATTTTACTTAGTATTACACTTATACCCCTACGATAAGAGTTATGAGAAATCGAAATGCAAAATGGAAGATACACTCTACCAAATCATCAAATGACAACAACAGTGTTTTGTTATGATCATGGACCGATACACATGTCTAGTCGTCCGTCATTTGTCTATGTATTCCACTTGTACAATTAAGATAAAAGTTATGAGAACAATATTTTCCACACAAAGAATAGCATGAAATTTTATATTCAAGTATTCTACAGATATAAAAATGCAATAGGGTTCTGCCATGAAGATAGGTCCAGGAAGATTTTTTAAGCGATAGCACAGACCTAGAGTAAATTTTAGCACACTAGTTATAAGTAAACAATGTGTTAATTAGAAAAAGTTGTTGAAGTATATGTCTATTAGTCTCAGTGTATTTATTACAATCAAATATAATAATTCAACTACGGATCCAAAACTTTCTTTTCGGGCTAAAAATTATCATAGTTTTGGACTAACAGTGTATTTTTTAAAATTTTGAACATAGATCCTTTCACGAGAAAGGAGAAATCGAAATGTGACATTGAAGATACACTCTACCGAATCATCAAATGAAAATAATAGTGTTTTTTGTGGTCATGGATGGATACACCAGTCTAATCGTCCATCATTTTTCTACGTATTCCACTTATACCACCTACGATAAGAGTTATGAGAACAATATTTTCCACACAAAGAATCGAGTGAAATTTTTATATTCGAGTTTTTTACGGAAATGAAAATGTAATAGGGTTCTGTACATGAAGATTTTCAAAGCGATAGCACATGACCTAGAGTAAATTGTAGCACACTAGTTACAAGTACACAAGGGTTCATTCAAAAGAAGTTGTTGAAGTATATATTGGTTAGTCTCAGTTTCTTCATTATACTCGGATAGTATAATTTCAGCTACAGATCTGAAACTTTCTTTTCAGGCTGAATCTAATTGGATTTTTGGACTGAAAGTATATTTTTTAAAATTTTACACATAGGTCCTTTTTCCTATAAAGGAGAAATTGAAATGTAAAACTTGAGATACACTCAACCAAATCATCAATTGACACAACAATGTTCTGTTATGATCATGGACAGATACACCAGTCTAATCGTTCGTAATTTTTCTTAGTATTCCACTTTTACCCCTACGATAAGATTTATGAGAAAAATATTTCCCCCCCAAAGAATCGAATGAAATTTTATATTCTTCTTTTTTACGGAAATAAAAATGCAATAGGGTTTTGTCCATGATTTTTATAATGATAGCACTTGACCAAGATTAAACTGTAGCAAGCTAGTTACAAGGACAAAAGGTCTCATTTTGAATAAGTTTTTGAAGTATATATTGATTAATCTTAGTTTCTTTATTACACTCTGATAGTATTATTTCCGCTAAGGATTTGAAACTTTCTTTTCAGGCTGAACGTAATGAAAGTTTTGGTTTGACTGTGTATTTTTTTAAAATTTTCACATAGGTCCTTTCACCTGAAAGGACAAATCCAAATGTAAAACTAGAGATACACTCTACCGAATGATTAATTGACAACAACAGTGTTTTGTTATGGTCATGGACGAATACACAAGTCTAATCGTCAATCATTTTTCTACGTATTCCACTTATACCCCTACGATAAGAGTTATGAAAACAATATTTTCCACACAAAGAATCGCATGAAATTTTGTATTCGTGCATTTTACGGAAATAAAAATGTAATAGGGTTCTGTACATGAAGATTTTTAATGCTATAGCACATGACCTAGAGTAAATTTTAGAACATTCGACCCAAGGTGTCATTTAGAAGAAGTTGTTGAAGTATATGTTGATTAGTCTCAGTTTCTTTATTACACTCGGATAGTATTATTTCAGCTGCGGATCTGAAACTTTCTTTTTGGGCTGAACATAATCAGAGTTTTGGACTGACCATGTATTTTTGTAAATTTTACACATAGGTCCTTTCACCAGAAAGGAGAAATTAAAAAATAAAACGGGATATACTCTTAACCGAATCATCAATTGTTAACAACAGTATTCCATTACGGTCATGGACAGATACACCATTTTAATCATCATTTCTTAGTATTCCACTAATACCCTTACGATACAAAATATGGGACCAATCTTTTCCGCCATAGAGAATCGCATGAAATTTTATATTCATGCTTTTTATGGAAATAAAAATGTAATAGGGTTATGTCCAGGAAGATTTTTTAAGCGATAGCACATGACCTAGAGTAAATTGTAGCACACTAGTTACAAGTACACAAGGTGTCAATCCGAAGAAGTTTTTGAAGTATGTGTTGATTAGTCTCACTTTATTTATTACACTCGGATATAATATTTCAGCTATGGATCCAAAATTTTCTTTTCGGGCAGAACGTAATCGTAGTTTTGGACTGACAGTGTATTTTTTAAAATTTTGCACATAGGTCCTTTCACTAGAAAGGATAAATCGAAATGTAAAATGGAAGATACACTCTACCGAATCATTAAATCACAACAACAATGTTTTGTTATGGTCCTGGACCGATACACCAGTCTAATCGGCCATCATTTTTCTACGTATTCCACTTATACCCCTATGATAACAGTTATGAGAACATTAATTTCCACACAAAGAATAGCATAAAATTTTATATTCGTATATTTTACATAAATAAAAATGCAATGGGGTTATGTCCACGAAGATACGTCCATGAAGATTTTTTAAGCGATAGCACATGACCTAGAGTTAATTTTAGCACACTAGTTACAAGTACACAAGGTGTCAATCAGAAACAGTTGTTGAAGTATATGTTGATTAGTCTCAGTGTATTTATTACAATCAGATATAATAATTCAACTATGGATCCAAAACTTTCTTTTCGGGCTGAAAATAATCGTAGTTTTGGACTGACAGTGTTATTTTTTTTAAAAAAATTGGACATAGAATTTTCCACCTGAAAGGAGAAATCAAAATGTAAAATGGGAGATAAACTCTACCAAATCATCAAATGACAACAACAGTGATTTGTTATGGTTATGGACGGATACACCAGTCTTATCGTCCATCATATTTCTACGTATTCCACTTATACCCCTACGATAAGAGTTATGAGAACACTATTTTCCTCTCAAACAATAGCATGAAATTTTATATTCGTGTTTTTTACGTAAATAAAAATGTAATAGGGTTATGTCAATGAATATTTTTAAAGTGATAGCACATAACCTAGAGTAAATTGTAGCACACTAGTTACAAGTACACAAGGCGTCATTCAGAAGAAGTTGTTGAAGTATACGTTGATTAGTCACACTTTATTTATTACACTCGGATAGAAAATTTCAGCTACGGAACCAAAACATTCTTTTCAGGCTGAACGTAATCATAGTTTTGGACTGACAATGAAATTTTTTAAATTTTGCACATAGGTCCTTTCACCAGAAAGGAGAAATCAAAAAGTAAAATGGAAGATCCAATCTACCGAATCATCAAATGACAACAGCGGTGTTTTGTTATGGTCATGGATGGATACACCAGTCTAATTGTCAATCATTTTTCCACATATATGAAACATTCTTTTCGGGCTGAACGTAATTGGATTTTTGGACTCAAAGTGTATTTTTTAAAATTTTGCACATAGGTCCTTTCCTTAGAAAGGAGAAATCGAAATGTAAAAATGGAGATACACTGAACCAAATGATCAATTGACAATAACAGTGTTTTGTTATAGGCATGGACAGATACACCAGTCTAATAGTTCGTCAATTTTCTTAGTATTCCACTTATACCCCTATGATAATAGTTATGAAAACAATATTTTTCCCCACAAAGAATTGCATGAAATTTTATATCCTTCTTTCTTACGGAAATAAAAATGCAATAGAGTTTTGTCAATGAGGATTTTAATAATGATAGTACATGACCTAGATTAAATTGTAGCACACTAGTTACAAGTACATACGGTGACATTCTAAAGAAGTTTTTGAAGTATATATTTATTAGTCCTAGTTTATTTATTACACTAGAATAGTATAATTTCAGCTACGGGTCAGTAACATTCTTTGCAGGCTGAACGTAATCAGAGTTTTGGATAGACAGTGTATTTTTTAAAATTTTACACATAGGTCCTTTCACCAGAAATGACAAATCAAAATGTAAAATTGGAGATACATTATACCAAATCATCAATTGACAGTATGAGTGTTTCGTTATGGTAATAGACAAGTACACAATCTAATCATCCATCATTTTTCTACGTATTCCACTTATACCCCTACGATAAGAGTTATGGGAACAATATTTTCCACACAAAGAATAGTATGAAATTTTGTATTTGAGTTTTTTTACGGAAATGAAAATGTAATAGGGTTTTGTCCATGAAGATTTTTAGAGCGATTGCACATGACCCATGGTAAATTGTAGCACACTAGTTACAAGTACACAAGGTGTCATTCAGAAGAAGTTGAAGTATATGTTGATTAATCTCAGTTTCTTTATTACACTTGGATAGTATAATTTCAGCTACGGATATGAAACTTTCTTTTCAGGCTGAACGTAATCAGATTTATTACTGGCCATGTAATTTTGTAAATTTTGCACATAGGTCCTTCACCAGAAAGGAGAATTATAAATATAAAATAAGAGATACTCTCAACCGAATCATCAATTGACAACAACAGTGTTCCGTTTATGGTCATAGACCGATACACCTGTTTAATTGTCATTTTTCTTAGTATTCCACTTATACCCTTACGATAAGAAATATGAAACCAATCATTTCCACTAAAGAGAAATGCATGAAATTTTATATTCGTGTCATTTTACGGAAATAAAAATGTAATAGGGTTATGTCCATGAAGATTTTTTAAGCGATAGCACATTTCCTAGAGTAAATTGTAGCACACTAGTTACAAGTACACAAGGTGTCATTCAGAAGAAATTGTTGAAGTATATGTCGATAAGTCTCAGTTTATTTATTCAACTCAGATAGTATAATTTTAGCTACGGATCCCAAACTTTCTTTTGGGGATGAACTTAATCATAGTTTTGGACTGACAGTGTATTTTTTAAAAATTTTCTCAAAGGTCCTTTCACCTGAATGAAGAAATCAAAATTTAAAACGGGAGATACACTCTACCGACTAATCAAATGACAACAACAGTGATTTTTTATGGTCATGGACGGAGATACCAGTTTAATTGTCCATCATTTTTCTACGTATTCCACTTATAAACCCAAGATAAGAGATATGAGAACAATATTTCCATACAAAGAATTGCACGAAATTTTATATTTGTGTATTTTACGTAAATAAAAATGTAATAGGATTCTATATATAAAGATTTTTGGACTGACTGTGTATTTTTGTAAATTTTGCACATAGGTCATTTCACCAAAAAGGAGAAATTGAAATATAAAATGGGAGATACTCGCAACTGAATCATCAATTGACAACAACATTGTTCGGTTATGGTCGTGGACCAATACACCAGTTTAATCATCATTTTTCTTTGTATTCCACTTATACCCTTACGATAAGAAATATGAGACTAATCTTTTCCACCACAGAGAATCGCGTGAAATTTATATTCGTGTTTCTTATGGAAATAGAAATGTAATAGGGTTATGTCGATGAAGATTTTTTAAGCGATAGCACATGACCTGGAGTAAATTGTTGCACACTAGTTACAAATATACAAGGTGTCATTCAGAAGAAGTTGTTGAAGTATATGTTAATTAGTCTCAGTTTCTTTATTACACTCGGATAGTATAATTTCAACTACGGATCTAACACTTTCTTTTCGGGCTGAACGTAATCGTAGTTTGAGACTGACAGTGTATTTTTTTAAAATTTTGCACATAGGTCCTTTCACCTGAAAGGAGAAATCGAAATAAAAAATAGGAGATACACTCAAGTGAATCATCAAATGACAGCAACAGTGTTTTGTTATGGTCATGGACAGATACACCAGTCTAATTGTCCATTATTTTTCTACGTATTCCACTTATACCCCTACGATAAGAGTTATGAGAACAGTATTTTCTACACCAAGAATAGCATGAAATTTTATATTCAAGTTTTTTACGGGAATAAAAATGTAATAGGGTTCTGTAAATGAAGATTTTTAAAGTGATAGTACATGACCTGGGGTAAATTGTAGCACTCTAGTTACAAGTACACAAGGTGTCATTCCAAAGAAGTTGTTGAAGTATATGTTGATTAGTATCAGTTTCTTTATTACGTTAGGATAGTATAATTTTTGCTAAAGATCTAAAACTTTCCTTTTGGTTTGAACATACTCAGATTTTGGACTGACTTTGTATTTTTCATAAATTTTGCACACAAGTCCTTTCACCAAAAAGGAAAAATTGAAATGTAAAACAGGAGATACAATCTACTGAATAATCAATCGAATACAAGAGTATTTTGTTATGGTCATGGACGGATACACTAGTCTAATCGCCCGTCAGTTTTCTACGTATTCCACTTATATCCCTACGATAAGAGTTATGAGAACAATATTTTCCACACAAAGAATAGCATGAAATTTGATATTCGTGTATTTTACTGAAATAAAAATGTAATAGGATTCTGTACATGAAGATTTTTAAAGCGATAGCACATGTCCTAGAGTAAATTGTAGCACACTAGTTACAAGTACATATGGTGTCATTCTGAAGAAGTTGTTGAAGTATATGTTAGTTAGTCTCAGTTTCTTTATTACACTCAGATAGTATAATTTCAGCTATGGATCTGAAACTTTCTTTTTGGGCTGAATGTAATAAGAGTTTTTGACTAACTGTGTATTTTTAAAAAAATTTTGCACATAGGTCCTTTCACCATAAAGGACTAATCTAAATGTAAAACTGAAGATACACTCTACCGAATTATCAATTGACCACAACAATGTTTTGTTATGGCCATGGACGGAAACACCAGTCTAATCATCCGTCATTTTTCAACGTATTCCACTTAACCTACGTTAAGAGTTATGAGAACAATATTCTCCATACAGAGAATCAGATGAAAGTTTATATTCGTGTATTTTACGGAAATAAAAATGTAATAGGGTAAGTACATCAAGATTTTTAAAGTTATAGCACATGACGTAGAGTAAATTTTAGCACACTAGTTACAAGTACACAAGGTGTCATTCAGTAGAAGTTGTTGAAGTATATATTGATTAGTCTCAGTTTCTATATTACACTCGATAGTATAATTTCAGCTACAGATTTGAAACTTTCTTTTCGCGCTGAACGGTATCAGATTTTTGGACTGACTGTGTATTTTTGTAAATTTTGTATATAGATCCTTTCACCAGAAAAGATAAAATGAAATATAAAATGGGACATACTCTTGAATGAATCATCAATTGACAACAACAGTGTTCCGTTACGGTTGTGGACCGATACACCAGTTTAATCATCATTTTTCTTAGTATTCCACTTATACCCTTAGGATAAGTAATATGAGACAAATATTTTCCACCATAGAGAATCACATGATATTTTATATTCGTATTTTTTATGGAAATAAAAATGTAATAGGGTTCTTTACATTAAGATTTTTAAAGCGATAGCACATGACCTAGAGTAAATTGTAGCACACTAGTTGCAAGTACATAAGGTGTAATTCAGAAGAAGTTGTTGATGTATATATTGGTTAGTCTCAGTTTCTTTATTACACTCGGATAGTATAATTTCAGCTACGAATCTGAAACATTCTTTTCAGGCTGAACGTAATTGGATTTTCGGACTGAGAATGTTTTTTTTTAATTTTGCACATAGGTCCTTTTCCCTATAAAGGAGAAATTGAAATGTAAAACTTGAGATACAATCAACCAAATCATCAAATGACAACAAAAGTGTTTTCTTACGATCATGGACCGATACACCAGTCTAATCGTCGATCATTTACCTACGTATTCCACATATACCCCTACGATAACAGTTATGAGAACAATATTTTCCACACAAAGAATAGCATGAAATTTTATATTCGTGTATTTTACAGAAATAAAAATGCAATAGGGTTCTGCCCATGAAGATAGGTCCAAGAAGATTTTTTTAAGTAATATCACATGACCTAGAGTAAATTTTAGTACACTAGTTACAAATACACAAGGTGTCAATCAGAAAAAGTTGTTGAAGTATATGTTGATTAGTCTCAGTGTATTTATTACAATCGGATATAATAATTCAGCTACGGATCCAAAACTTTCTTTTCGGGCTGAAAATAATCGTAGTTTTGGACTGACAGTGTATTTTTTAAAAATTTTTGAACATAGATCCTTTCACTAGAAAGGAGAAATCGAAATGTGACATTGACGATACACTCTACCGAATCATCAAATGAAAACATCAGTGTTTTTTATGGTCATGGACAGATACACCAGTCTAATCGTCCATCATTTTTCTACGTCCACTTATACCCCTACGATAAGAGTTATGAGAAAAATATTTTCCACACAAAGAATCACATGAAATTTTATATTCGAGTTTTTTACGGAAATGAAAATGTAATAGGATTCTGTCCATGAAGATTTTTAAAGCGATAGCACATGACCTAGAGTAAATTGTAGCACATTAGTTACAAGTACACAAGGTGTCATTCAGAAGAAGTTGAAGTATGTATTGGTTAGTCTCAGTTTCTTTACTATATTCAGATAGTATAATTTCAGTTGCAGATCTGAAACTTTCTTTTCAAGCTTAACGTAATTGGATATTCAGACTAAGAGTGTATTTTTAAAAATTTTGCACATAGGTCCTTTTCCCTATAGAGGATAAAAAGAAATGTAAAACTTGAGATATACTCAACCAAATCATCAATTGACACAACAATGTTCTGTTATGATCATGGACAGATACACCAGTCTAATTGTTCATAAGTTTTCTTAGTATTCCAATTTTACCCCTACTACTATAAGATTTATGAGAAAAATATTTTGCCCCACAAAGAACCAAATGAAATTTTATATTCTCCTTTTTTACGGAAATAAAAATGCAATAGGGTTTTGTCCATGAAGATTTTTATAACGATAGCACTTGACCAAGATTAAACTGTAGCAAACTAGTTACAAAGACACAAGGTCTCATTCTGAAGAAGTTTTTGAAGTATATATTGATTAATCTTAGTTTTTTATTACACACGGATAGTATTATATCCGTTACGGATCTGAAATTTCTTTTCAGGCTGAACGTAATGAAAGTTTTGGTCTGACTGTGTATTTTTTAAAATTTTGCACATAGGTCCTTTCACCTGAAAGGACAAATCCAAATGTAAAACTGGAGATACACTCTACCGAATGATTAATTGAAAACATCAGTGTTTTGTTATGGTCATGGATAGATACACAAGTCTAATCGTCCATCATGTTTCTACATATTCCACTTATACCCCTACGATAAGAGTTACGAAAACAATATTTTCTACACAAAGAATCGCATGAAATTTTATATTCGTGCATTTTACGGAAATAAAAAATGTAATAGGGTTCTGTACATGAAGATTTTTAAAGCTATAGCACATGACCTAGAGTAAATTTTAGAACATTCAACCCAAGGTGTCATTCAGAAGAAGTTGTTTTAGTATATGTTGATTAGTCTAAGTTTCTTTATTACACTCGGATAGTATTATTTCAGCTGCGGATCTGAAACTTTCTTTTTGGGCTGAACGTAATCAGAGTTTTAGACCGACCGTGTATTTTTGTAAATTTTACACATAGGTCCTTTCACCAGAAAGTAGAAATTAAAAAATAAAATGGGATATACTCTCAACCGAATCATAAATTGTTAACAACAGTATTCCATTAAGGTCATGGACAGATACACCCTTTTAATCATTCTTAGTATTCCACTAATACCCTTATGATACAAAATATGGGACCAATCTTTTCTGCCACAGAGAATCGCATGAAATTTTATATTCGTGTTTTTTATGGAAATAAAAATGTAATTGGGTTATGTCCAGGAAGATTTTTTAAGCGATAGCACATGGCCTAGAGTAAATTGTAGCATACTAGTTACAAGTACACATGGTGTCAATCAGAAGAAGTTTTTGAAGTATGTGTTGATTAGTCTCACTTTATTTACTACACTCGGATATAATACTTCAGCTACGGATCCAAATTTTTATTTTTGGGCACAATGTAATCGTAGTTTTGGACTGACAGTGTATTTTTTAAACTTTTGCACATAGCTCCTTTCACTAGAAAGGAGAAATCGAATTGTAAAATGGAAGAAACACTCTACCGAATCATCAAATGACAACAACAGTGTTTTGTTATGGTCATGGACCGATACACCAGTGTAATAGTCCATCATTTTTTCTACGTATTCCACTTATACCCCTATGATAAGAGTTATGAGAACATTATTTTCCACACAAAGAATAGCATGAAATTTTATATTCGCATGTTTTACAGAAATAAAAATGCAATAGGGTTCTGTCCATGAAGATAGGTCTAGGAAGATTTTTTAAGCGATAGCACATGACCTAGAGTTAATTTTAGCACACTAGTTACAAGTGCACAAGGTGTCAATCAGAAAATGTTGTTGAAGTATATGTTGATTAGTCTCAGTGTATTTATTACAATCGGATATAATAATTCAGCTACGGATCCAAAACCTTCTTTTCGGGCTGAAAATAATATTAATTTTAGACTGAGACTGTATTTTTTAAAAATATTTTGAACATAGACCCTTTCATCAGAATGGACAAATTTAAATGTGACATTGAAGATACACTCTACCAAATCATCAAATGAAAACAACAGTGTTTTTTATGGTTATGGACAGATACACCAGTCTAGTCGTCCATCATTTTTCTACGTATTCCACTTATACCCCTACGATAAGAGTTATGAGAACAATATTTTCCACACAAATAATCGCATGAAATTTTATATTAGAGTTTTTTACGGAAATGAAAATGTAATAGGATTCTGTCCATGAAGGTTTTTAAAGTGATAGCACATGACCTAGAGTAAATTGTAGCACACTAATTACAAGTACACAAGGTGTCATTTAGAAGAAGTTGTTGAAGTATACGTTGATTAGTCTCAGTTTGTTTATTGCACTCGGATAGAATACTTTCAGTTACGGAACCAAAACATTCTTTTCAGGTTGAACGTAATCGTAGTTTTGGACTGACAGTGAATTTTTTAAAATTTTGCACACAGGTTCTTTCACCAGAAAGGAGAAATCAAAATGTAAAATGGAAGATACATTCTTCCGAATCATCAAATGACAACAACATCGTTTTGTTTATGGTCATGGATGGATACACCAGTCTAATCGTCAATCAGTTTTCCTCGCATATGAAACATTCTTTTTGGGCTAAACGTAATTGGATTTTTGGACCGAAAGTGTATTTTTAAAATTTTGCACATTGGTCCTTTCCCTAGAAAGGAGAAATCGAAATGTAAAACTGGAGATACACTGAACCAAATCATCAATTGACAACAACAGTGTTTTTTTATAGTCATGGACAGATACACCAGTCCAATCATTCGTCAATTTTCTTAGTATTCCACTTATACCCCTACGATAAGAGTTATGAGAACAATATTTTACCCCACAAAGACTTGCATGAAATTTTATATCCTTGTTTTTTACGGAAATAAAAATGCAATAGGGTTTTGTCAATGAGGATTTTTATAATTAGTACATGAACTAGATTAAATTGTAGCACGCTAGTTACAAGTACACAAGGTGACATTCTAAAGAACTTTTTGAAGTATATATTTATTAGTATTAATTTCTTTATTACATTTGAATAGTATAATTTCAGATACGGGTCAGTAACATTCTTTTCAGGCTGAACGTAAAGACTGTGTATTTTTTAAAATTTTACACATAGGTCCTTTCACCGGAAATGACAAATTGAAATGTAAAACTAGAGATACACTATACCATATCATCAATTGACAACAAGAGTGTTTTGTTATGGTCATGGACAAGTACACAATCTAATCATCCATTATTTTTCTACGTATTTCACTTATACCCCTACGATAAGAGTCATGAGAACAATATTTTCCACACAAGAATCATATGAAATTTTGTATTTGAGTTTTTTTATGGAAATGAAAATGTAATAGGGTTGTGTCCATGAAGATTTTTAAAGCGATTGCACATGACCTAGGGTAAATTGTAACACACTAGTTACAAGTACACAAGGTGTTATTCAGAAGAAGTTGTTGAAGTATATGTTGATTAATCTCAGTTTCTTTATTACACTCGGATAGTATAATTTCATCTATGGATCTGAAACATTCTTTTTGGGGGTGAATGTAGTTGGATATTCCGACTGAAGGTGTATTTTTTAAAATTTTGCACATAGGTCCTTTCACCAGAAAGGAGAAATCGAAATGTAAAACTGGAGATACACTCAACCAAATCATCAATTTACAACAACGGTGTTCTGTTATGGTCATGGACAGATACGCCAGTCTAATCGATCGCCATCTTTCTTAGTATTTCACTTATACCCCTACGATATGAGTTATGAGATTAATATTTCCCCCCACAAAGAATCGCATGAAATTTTATATTCTTGTTTTTTTACGAAAATAAATGCAATAGGGTTTTGTCCATGAAGATTTTTATAACGATAGATAATGACCGAGATTAAATTGTAGCAAACTAGTTACAAGTACACAAGGTGTCATACTATTTTGAAGTATATATTGATTTCTATTAGTTTCTTTATTACACTCGGATAGTATAATTTCAGCTACGGATTTGAAACTTTCTTTTCAGGCTGAACCTAATGAATGTTTTGGACAGATTGTATATTTTAAAAAAATTTCACATAGGTCCTTTCACCAAAAAGGACAAATCGAAATGCAAAACTGGAGATATACAATGCTGAATCATCAATGGATAACGAAGGTGTTTTGTTATGGTCATGGACGGAAACAAGTTTAATCTTCCATCATTTTTCTATGTATTTTATTTATACCCCTACAATAAGAGTTATTAGAACAATATTTTTCACACAACGAAATGCGTGAAATTTTATATACGTGTATTTTACGGAAATAAAAATATAATAGGGTTCTGTATATGAAGATTTTTAAAGTGAGCACATGACCTAGAGTAAATTGTAGCACACTAGTTACAAGTACACAAGGTGTCATTCAGAAGAAGTTGTTGAAGTATATATTGGTTAGTCTCAGTTTCTTTATTACACTTGGATAGTATAATTTCAGCTACGAATCTGAAACTTTCTTTTCAGGCTGAACATAATTGGATTTTTGGACTGAGAGTGTATTTTATAAAATTTTTCACATAGGTCCTTTTCCTATAAAGGAGAAATTGAAATGTAAAACTTGAGATACTGTCAACCAAATCATAAATTGACACAAAAATGTTCTGTTATGATCATGGACAGATACACCAGTCTAATCGTTCGTAATTTTTCTTAGTATTCCAATTATACCCCTACAATAAGAGTTATGAGAAAAATATTTTCCCCCATAAAGAAACGAATGAAATTTTATATTCTTGTTTTTTACGGAAATAAAAATGCAATAGGGTTTTGTCAATGAAGATTTTTATAACGATAGCACTTGACCAAGATTAAACTGTAGCAAGCTAGTTACAAAGACACAAGGTCTGATTCTAAAGATGTTTTTGAAGTATATATTGATTAATCATAGTTTCTTTATTACACTCGGATAGTATTATTTCCGCTACGGATCTGAAACTTTCTTTTCAGGCTGAACGTAAAGAAAGTTTTGGTTTGACTGTGTATTTTTTAAAATTTTGCACATAGGTCCTTTCACCAGAAATGACAAATCGAAATGTAAAACTGGAGATACACTATACCGAATGATTAATTGACAACAACAGTGTTTTGTTATGGTCTTGGATGGATACACAAGTCTAACCATCTATCATTTTTATACGTATTCCACTTATACCCCAACGATAAGAGTTATGAGAACAATATTTTCCACATAAAGAATCGTGTGAAATTTAATATTCGTGTTTTTTACGGAAATAAAAATGTAATAGGGTTCTGTAAATGAAGATTTTTAAAGCGATAGCACATGACCTGGAGTAAATTGTAGCACACTAGTTACAAGTACACAAGGTGTCATTCAAAAGAAGTTGTTGAAGTATATGTTGATTAGTCTAAGTTTCTATATTACACTCGGATAGTATTATTTCAGCTACGGATCTGAAACATTATTTTTGGGCTGAACGTAATAAAAGTTTTGGACTGAATGTATATTTTTGTAAATTTTACACATAGGTTCTTTCACCAGAAAGGAGAAATTGAAATATAAAATGGGAGGTACTCTCAACCGAATCATCAATGGTCAGCAAAAGTATTCTGATACGGTCATTGACATATACATCAGTGTAATCGTCATTTTTTTAGTATTCCACTTATACCCTTACGAAAAGAAATATGTGAGCAATCTTTTCGACCACACAGAATCGCATGAAATGTTATATTCGTGTTTTTCACGGAAATAAAAATGTAATAGGGTTATGTCCATGAAGATTTTTTAAGTGGTAGCACATGACCGAGGGTAAATTGTAGCACACTAGTTAGAACTACACAAGGTGTCTTTTTGAAGAAGTTGTTGAAGTATACGTTGATTAGTCTCAGTTTATTTATTACACTCGGATAGAATAATTTCAGCTACGGAACCAAAACATTCATTTCAGGCTGAAAGTAATCGTAGTTTTGGACTGACAGTGAATTTTTAAAAATTTTTCACATAGGTCCTTTCACCAGAAAGAAGAAATCAAAATGTAAAATAGACGATACACTCTACCGAATCATCAAATGATAAAAACAGTGTTTTGTTACTGTCATGGATAGATACACCAGTCTAATCATCAATCATTTTTCCACGTATATGAAACATTCATTTCGGGCTAAACGTAATTGGATTTTTGGATTAAAAGTTTATTTTTAAAATTTTTGTACATAGGTCCTTTCCCTAGAAAGGAGAAATCGAAATGTAAAACTGGAGATACACTGAACCAAATTATCAATTGACAACAACAGTGTTTTGTTATAGTTATGGACAGATACACCGGTCTAATTGTTCGTCATTTTTCTTAGTATTCAACTTATACCCCAAAGATAAGAGTCATGAGAACAATATTTTCCCCCACAAAGAATTGCATGAAATTTTATATCCTTTTTTTTTACGGAAATAAAAATGCAATAGGGTTTTGTCAATGAATATTTTTATAATGATAGTACATGACCTAGAATAAATTGTAGCACACTAGTTACAAGTACACAAGGTGACATTCTAAAGAACCTTTTGAAGTATATATTGATTAGTCTTAGTTTCTTTATTACACTCGAATAGTATAATTTCAGCTACGGGTCTGTAACATTCTTTTCAGGTTGAACGTAATCAGAGTTTTGGACAAACTGTGTAGTTTTTTAAATTTAACACATAGGTCCTTTCACAAAAAATGACAAATCAAAATGTAAAACTGGAGATACACTATACCAAATCATCAATTGACAACAAGAATTTTTTTTAGGGTCATGGACAGGTACACAATATAATCATCCGCATTTTTCTACGTATTACACTTATACCCCTATGATAAGAGTTATGAGAACAATATTTTCCACACAAAGAATTGTATGAAATTTTGCATTTGAGTTTTTTAAGGAAATAAAAATGCAATAGGGTTATGTCCATGAAGATATTTTAAGCGATAGTATAAGACCTAGAGTAAATTGTAGCACACTAGATACAAGTACACAAGGTGTCAATCAGAAGAAGTTTTTGAAGTATGTGTTGATTAGTCTCACTTTATTTATTACAGTCGGATATAATCTTTCAGCTACGGATCCAAATTTTTCTTTTCAGGCAGAATGTAATCGTAGTTTTGGACTGACAGTGTATTTTTTAAAATTTTGCACATAGGTCCTTTCACTAGAAAGGAGAAATTGAAATGTAAAATGGAAGATACACTCTACTAAATCATCAAATGACAACAACAATGTTTTGTTATGGTCATGGCCCAATACATCAGTCTAATCGTCCATCATTTGTCCACGTATTCCACTTACACCTATACGATAAGAGTTATGAGAACAATATTTTCCACACAAAGAATAGAATGAAATTTTATATTCATATATTTTACAGAAATAAAAATGTAATAGGGTTCTGTCCATGAAGATAGGTCCAGGAAGATATTTTAAGCGATAGCACATGACCTAGAGTTAATTTTAGCACACTAGTTACAAGTACACAAGGTGTCAATCAGAAAAAGTTGTTGAAGTATATGTTGATTAGTCTTAGTGTATTTATTACAATCGGATATAATAATTCGGCTATGAATCCAAAACTTCCTTTTCGGGCTCAAAATAATCGTAGTTTTGGACTGACGTTGTATTTTTTAAAATTTTGAACATAGATTCTTTCACCAGAAAGGAGAAATCAAAATGTGGCATTGAAGATACACTCTACCGAATCATCAAATTAAAATAACAGTGTTTTTAAGGTCATGGACGGATACACCAGTCTAATCGTCCATCATATTTCTACGTATTCCACTTATACCCGTACGATAAGTGTTATGAGAAAAAAATTTCGACACAAAGAATCGTATGAAATTTTATATTTGAGTTTTTTACGGAAATGAAAATGTAATAGGATTATGGCCATGAACATTTTTAAAGAGATAGCACATGACCTAGAGTAAACTGTAGCACACTAGTTACAAGTACACAAGGTGTCATTCAGAAGAAGTTGTTGAAGTATACGTTGATTAGTCTCAAAATATTTATTACGCTCAGATAGAATAATTTCAGCTACGGAACCAAAACATTCTTTTCAGGCTGAGCGTAATCATAGTTTTGGACTAACAGTGAATTTTTTAAAATTTTGTACATAAGTCCTTCACCAGAAAGGAGAAATTAAAATGTAAAATGGAAGATACAATCTGCCGAATCATCTTATGACAGCAACAATGTTTTGTTATGGTCATGGATGGATACACCAGTCTAATCGTCAATCATTTTTCCGCGTATGAAACATTTTTTTCCGGGCTGAACGTAATTGGATTTTTGGACTGAAGCTATATTTATTAAAATTTTGCACATAGGTCCTTTCCCTAGAGAGGAGAAATCGAAATGTAAAACTGGAGATACACTGAACCAAATTATCAATTGACAACAACAATGTTTTGTTATAGTCAAGGGCAGATACACCAGTCTAATCGTTCGTCAATTTTCTTAGTATTCCACTTATACCCCTACGATAAGAGTCATGAGAACAATATTTTCCCCCACAAAGAATTGCATGAAATTTTATATCCTTGTTTTTTACGGAAATAAAAATGCAATAGGGTTTTGTCAATGAATATTTTTATAACGATAGTACATGACCTAGATTAAATTGTAGCACACTAGTTACAAGTACACAAGGTGACATTCTAAAGAACTTTTTGAAGTATATATTGATTAGTCTTAATTTCTTTATTACATTCGGATAGTATAATTTCAGCTACGGGTCAGTAACATTCTTTTCAGGCTGAAAGTAACCAGAGTATTGGACAGACTGTGTATTTTTTAAAATTTTACACATACGTCCTTTCACCAGAAATGACAAATCGAAATGTAAAACTGGAGATACACTATATCATATCATCAATTGACAACAAGAGTGTTTTGTTATGGTCATGGACAAGTACACAATCTAATCATCCATTATTTTTCTGTGTATTTCACTTATACCCCTACGATAAGAGTTATGAGAACAATATTTTCCACACAAAGAATTTTATGAATTTTTTGTTTGAGTTTTTTTTACGGAAATGAAAATGTAATGGGGTTGTGTCCATGAAGATTTTTAAAACGATTGCACATGACCTAGGGTAAATTGTAGCACGCTAGTTACAAGTACACAAGGTGTCATTTAGAAGAAGTTTTTGAAGTATATGTTGATTAATCTCAGTTTCTTTATTGCACTCGGATAGTATAATTTCAGCTATGGATCTGAAACATTCTTTTCGGGCTGAACGTAATTGGATATTCAAGCTGAAAGTGTATTTTTTAAAATTTTGCACATAGGTCCTTTCACCAGAACGGAGAAATCGAAATGTAAAATTAGAGATACACTCAACCAAATCATCAATTGACAATAACAACGGTGTTCTGTTATGGTCATGGACTGATACACCAGTCTAATCGTTCGTCATTTTTCTTAGTATTCCACTTACACCCCTACGATATAAGTTATGAGATTAATATTTTCCCCCACAAAGAATTACATGAAATTTTAAATTCTTGTTTTTCACGAAAATAAAAATGCAATAGGGTTTTTTCCATGAAGATTTTTATAACGATAGATAATGATCTAGATTAAATTGTATCAAACTAGTTACAAGTACACAAGGTGTCATACTGTTTTGAAGTATATATTGATTTCTCTTAGTTTCTTTATTTCACTCAGATAGTATAATTTCGGCTATGAATTTGAAATTTTCTTTTCAGACTGAACCTAATGAATGTTTTGGACTGATTGTGTATTTTTAAAAATTTTGCACATGGGTCCTTTTACGGAAAAGGACAAATCGAAATGTAAAACTGGAGATACACTATACCGAATCATCAATTGACAACAACGGTGTTTTGTTATGGTTATGGACGGATACACAAGTCTAATCATCCATCAATTTTCTATGTATTCCACTTATACCCCTACGATAAGAGTTATTAGAACAATATTTTCCATAAAAATTTTATATTCGTGTATTTTACAGAAATAAAAATGTAATAGTTCTGTACAAGAAATTTTTTAAAGCGATAGCACATGACCTAGAGTAAATTGTAGCACACTAGTTACAAATACACAAGGTGTCATTCAGAAGAAGTTGTTGAAGTATATATTGGTTTGTCTCAGTTTCTTTATTACACTCGGATAGTATAATTTCAGCTACAGATTTGAAACTTTCTTTTCAGGCTGAACGTAATTGGATTTTCGTACTGAGGGTGTATTTTTTAAATATTTTGCACATAGGTCCTTTTCCCTATAAAGGAGAAATTGAAATGTAAAACTTGAGATACACCCAACCAAAACATCAATTGACACAACAATGTTCTTTTATGATCATGGACAGATACACCAGTCTAATCATTCGTAATTTTTCTTATTATTCCACTTATACCCCAACAATAAGAGTTATGAGAAAAATATTTTCCCCCACAAAGAATCAAATGAAATTTTATATTCTTGTTTTTTATGGAACTAAAAACGCAATAGGGTTTTGTCCATAAAGATTTTTATAACGATATCACTTGACCAAGATTGAACTGTAGCAAACTAGTTACAAAGACACAAGGTCTCATTCTGAAGAAGTTTTTGAAGTATATATTGATTAATCTTAGTTTCTTTCTTACACTTGGATAGTATTATTTCAGCTACGGATCTGAAACTTTCTTTTCAGACTGAATGTAATGAAAGTATTGGTCTGACTGTGTATTTTTTAAAATTTTGCACATAGGTCCTTTCACCTGAATGGACAAATCCAAATGTAAAACGGGAGATACACTCTACCGATGATTAATTGACAACAACTGTGTTTTGTTATTGTTATGGACAGATACACAAGTCTAATCGTCCATCATTTTTCTACGTATTCCACTTATACCCCTATGATAAGAGTTATGAATACAATATTTTCCACACAAAGAATCGTATGAAATTTTATATTCGTGAATTTTACGGGAAAAAATGTAATAGGGTTCTGTACATGAAGAATATTAAAGCTATAGCACGTGACCTAGAGTAAATTATAGAACATTGGACACAAGGTGTCATTCAGAAGAAGTTGTTGAAGTTCATGTTGATTAGTCTTGGTTTCTTTATTACACTCGGATAGTATAGTTTCAGCTACAGATCCGAAACTTTCTTTTTGGTCTGAACGTAATCAGAGTTTTGAACTAACAGTGTATTTTTGTAAATTTTGCACATAGGTCTTTTCACCAGATGGGAGAAATTAAAATATAAAACGTGAGATACTCTCGACCGAATCATCAATTCTTAACAACAGTATTTCATTACGGTCAAGGACAGATACACCATTTTAATCATCAATTTCTTAGTATTCCACTAATACCCTTATGATACGAAATATGGAACCAATCTTTTCCACCACAGAGAATCGCATAAAATTTTACATTCTTATTTTTTACGGAAATAAAAATGTAATAGGGTTATGTCCAAGAAGATTTTTTAAGCGATAGCACATGACCTAGAGTAAATTGTAGCACACTAGTTACAAGTACACAAGGTGTCAATTTGAAGAAGTTTTTGAAGTATGTGTTGATTAGTCTCACTTTATTTATTACGCTCGGATATAATATTTCAGCTACGGATCCAAATTTTTCTTTCCAGGCAGAACGTAATCGTAGTTTTTGGACTGATAGTGTATTTTTAAAAATTTTGCACATAGGTCCTTTCACTAGAAAGGAGAAATCAAAATGTAAAATGGAAGATACACTCTACCGAATCATCAAATGACAACAACAGTGTTTTGTTATGGTCATGGATCGATACACCAGTCTAATCGTCCATCATTTGTCTACATATTCCACTTACACCCCTACGATAAGAGTTATGAGAACAATATTTTCCACACAAAGAATAGCATGAAATTTTATATTCTTGTATTTTACAGAAATAAAAATGTAATAGGGTTCTGTCCATGAAGATAGGTCCAGGAAGATATTTTAAGCGATAGCAGATGACCTAGAGTTAATTTTAGCACACTAGTTACAAGTACACAAGGTGTTACTCAGAAAAAGTTGTTGAAGTATATGTTGATTAGTCTTAGTGTATTTATTACAATCGGATATAATAATTCAGCTATGGATCCAAAACTTTCTTTTCAGGCTCAAAATAATCGTAGTTTTGGACTGATAGTAAATTTTTTAAAATTTTGCACATAAGTCCTTTCACCCAAAAGGAGAAATTAAAATGTAAAATGGAAGTTACACTCTACCGAATCATCTTATGACAGCAACAGTGTTTTGTTATGGTCATGGATGGATACACCAGTCTAATCGTCAATCATTTTTCCACGTATATGAAACATTTTTTTCGGGCTGAACATAATTAGATTTTTGGACTGAAACTTTATTTATTAAAATTTTACACATAGGTCCTTTCCCTAGAGAGGAGAAATTGAAATGTCAAACTGGAGATACACTGAACCAAATTATCAATTGACAACTACAGGGTTTTGTTATAATCAAGGACAGATACACTAGTCTAATCGTTTGTCATTTTTCTTAGTATTCCACTTATCCCCCTACGATAAGAGTCATGAGAACAATATTTTCCCCCACAAAGAATTGCATGAAATTTTATATCCTTGTTTTTACGGAAATAAAAATGCAATAGGGTTTTGTCAATGAATATTTTTATAATGATAGTACATGACCTAGATTAAATTGTAGCACACTAGTTACAAGTACACAAGGTGACATTCTAAAGAAGTTTTTGAAGTATATATTGATTAGTCTTAGTTTCTTTATTACACTCGGATAGTATAATTTCAGCTACGGGTCTGTAACATTCTTTTCAGGCTGAACGTAATCAGAGTTTTGGACAGACTGTGTAGTTTTTTAATTTTACACATAGGTCCTTTCACAAGAAATGAAAAATTGAAATGTAAAACTGGTGATACACTATACCAAATAATCAATTGACAACAAGAGTGTTTTTTATGGTCATGGACAAGTACACAATCTAATCATCCGCATTTTTCTACATATTACACTTATACCCCTACGATAAGAGTTATGAGAACAATATTTTCCACGCAAAGAATTGTATGAAATTTTGCATTTGAGTTTTTTACGGAAATAAAAATGCAATAGGGTTATGTCCATGAAGATATTTTAAGCGATAGTATATGACCTAGAGTAAATTGTAGCACACTAGATACAAGTACACAAGATGTCATTCAGAAGAAGTTGTTGAAGTATACATTGATTAGTCTCAGTTTACTTATTACACTCGGATAGATTAATTTCTGCTATGGATCCAAAACATTCTTTTCGGGCTGAACGTAATCGTAATTTTGAACTGACAGTGTATTTTTTTAAAACATTTCACATAGGTCCTTTGACAAGAAAGGAAAAAACAAAATGTAAAATGGAAGATAGACTCTACCGAATCATCAAATGTCAACAAAAGTGTTTTGTTATGGCCATGGATGGACACAATAGTCTAATTGTCCATCATTTTTCTACGCATTCCGCTTATACCCCTACGATAAGAGTTATGAAAACAATATTTTCCGCACAAAGAATCGCATGAAATTTTATATTCCAGTTTTTTACGGAAATGAAAATGTAATAGGGTTGTCCATGAATATTTTTAAAGCAATAGCATATGACCTAGAGCAAATTGTTGCACACTAGTTACAAGTACACAAGGTGTCATTCAGAAGAAGTTGTTGAAGTTTATGTTGATTAGTCTCAGTTTCTTTATTACACTCGAATAGTATAATTTTAGCTATGGATCTGAAACTTTCTTTTCGGGCTGAAGTAATTGGATTTTTGGACTAAAATTGTATGTTTTAAAATTTTGCACACAGGTCCTTCCACCAGAAAGGAGAAATCGAAATATAAACTGGAGACACACTTAACCTAATCATCAATTGACAAAAACAAAGTCTGTTATGGTCATGGACTAATACTCCATTCTAATCGTCCATCATTATTCTTTGTATTCCACTTATACCCCTACGATAAAATTTATGAGAACAATATTTTACCCCACAAAGAATCGCAGGAAATTTTATATTCTTATGTTTTACGGAAATTAAAATGTAATAGGGTTCTGTCTATGAAGATATTTATTGCAATAGCACATGACCAAGAGTAAATTGTAGCAAACTAGTTATAAGTATACAAGGTGTCATTCAGAAGAAGTTGTTGAAGTATATGGTGATTAGTCTCAGTTTTTTTATTACACTCGCATAGTATAATTTCAGCTACGGATCGGAAACTTTCTTTTCGGGTTGAACGTAATTTGATATTTGGGAAAAAAAGTATTTTTAAAAATTATGGACATAGGTTCTTTCCCCAGAAAGGGGAAATCAAAATATAAAACTGGAGATACACTCAACTAAATCATCAATTGACAACAACAGTGTTCTGTTATGGCCATGGACAGATGCACCAATCGAATCGTTCATTATTTTTCTTAGTAATCTACTTGTACCCGTACGATAAGAGTTATGAGAACAATATTTTCCCCCACAAAGAATCGTATGAAATTTATATCCTTGTTTTTTACTGAAATAAAAATACAATAGGGATTTGTCCATGAAGATTTTTATAACGATAGTACACGACCTAGTTACAAGTACACAAGGTGTCATTCAGAAGAAGTTGTTGAAGTATACGTTGAGTAGTCTCAGTTTATTTATTACACTCGAATAGAATAATTTCAGCTAGGGAACTGGAACATTCTTTTCAGGTTGAACGTAATCGTAGTTTTGGACTGAGAGTGATTTTTTAAAAAATTTTCACATAGGTCCTTTCACTAGAAAGGAAAAATCAAAATGTAAAATAGGAGATACACTCTACCAAATCATCAATTGACAACGACACTGTTTTGTTATGGTCATGGACGGATTCACAATCTAATCATCAGTCTTTTTCTACGTATTCCACTTATACCCCTACGATAAGAGTTATGAGAAGAATATTTTTCACACAAAGAATCGTATATAATTTTATATTCGTGAATTTTACGGAAATAAAAATTTATTAGGGTTTTGTACTTGAAGATTTTAAAAGCGATAGCACATGACCTAGAGTAAATTGCAGAACACTAGTCACAAGTACACAAGGTGTCGTTCAGAAGAATTTGTTGAAGTATATGTTGATTAGTGTCAGTTTCTTTATTACACTCGCATAGTATAATTTCAGCTACCGATCTGAAACTTTCTTTTCGGGCTGAACGTAATTGGATTTTTGGACTAAAAGTGTATTTTTTAAAATTTTGCACATAGGTCCTTTCCCCAGAAAGGTGAAATTGAAATGTAAAATTGGAGATACACTCAACAAAATCATCAATTGACAACAACAGTGTTTTGTTATGGTCATGGACAGATACACCAGTCTAATCGTTCGTCATTTTTCTTAGTATTCCACTTGTACCCCTACAATAAGAGTTATGAGAAAAAATTTTCCCCCACAAAGAATCGCATGAAATTTTATATACTTGTTTTTTACGGAAATAAAAATGCAATAGGGTTTTGTCCATGAAGATTTTTATAACGACAGTGCATGACCTAGTTACAAGTACACAAGGTGTCATTCAGAAGAAGTTGTTGAAGTATACGTTGAGTAGTCTCAGTTTATTTATTACACTCAGATAGAATAATTTCAGCTAGGGAACTGGAACATTCTTTTCAGGCTGAACGTAATCGTAGTTTTGGACTGAGAGTGATTTTTTTAAAAAATTTCACATAGGTCCTTTCACTAGAAAGGAAAAATCAAAATGTAAAACAGGAGATACACTCTACCAAATCATCAATTGACAATGACACTGTTTTTTTATGGTCATGGACGGATTCATAATCTAATCATCAGTCTTTTTCTACGTATTCCACTTATACCCCTATGATAAGAGTTATGAGGACAATGGTTTCCACACAAAGAATCGTATGGAATTTTATATTTGTGTATTTTATGGAAATAAAAATGTATTAGGGTTTTGTACTTGAAGATTTCTAAAGCGATAGCACATGACCTAGAGTAAATTATAGGACACTAGTTACAAGTACACAAGGTGTCATTCAGAAGAAGTTGTTGAAGTATATGTTGATTATTTTTAGTTTCTTTATTACACTCGGATAGTATAATTTCAGCTACAGTTATGAACCTTTTTTCGGGCTAAACGTAATCAGAGCTTTGGACTGACTGTGTATTTTTTAAAATTTTACACACAGGTCCTTTCACCAGAAAGGAGAAATTGAAATATAAAATTGGAGATACAGTCAGCCAATTCATCAATTGACAACAACAATGTTCTGTTATGGTTATGGATGGATACACCAGTCTAATCCTCCATCATTTTTCTTAGTATTCCACTTATACCCCTACGAGTAGAGTTATGAGAACAATATTTTTCCCCACAAAGAATCATTTATATTCTTGTTTTTTACGGAAACAAAAATGTAATAGGGTTCTCTCCATGAAGAATTTTATAGCGATAGCACATGACCTAGAGTAAATTGTAGCAAACTAGTTAGAAGTACACAAGGTGTCATTCTGAAGAAGTTATTGAAGTATATGTTGATTAGTCTCAGTTTCTTTATTACACTCGGATTGTATAACTTCAGCTTTGAATATGAAACTTTCTTTTCAGGTTGAACGTAATCAGTGTTTTTGATTGATTGTGTAGTTCTTTATAGTTATCACATAGGTCATTTCAGTAGAAAGGACAAATAAAAATGTAAAAATGGAGATAAACTCAATC